>CM023484.1:127856454-128456454 GCA_013339685.2 Hyalomma asiaticum
CGGGAACAGCAAGTGGTGGAGTGTGGTGGCTGGAAGTCCCTGCCTCCGGTAGGCTGAGATGACCCTCGAACGTTCCTGTGCAAGTCCGGGACAGGCACAGAGGAGGTGTTCGAGAGTCTCAGGATCCCCGCAGTGGCTGCAGGCTGGAGAGGCACAGAGGCCCTTGGCGTGTCGGCGGGCTGCTGTCAAGATGCAGCCAGTCCGCAGTCGCAGGAGTGTGGCCCTGGCTCTCCTCGTAAGGCCCTTCTCGGGAAGTGGCTTGGGGCCTTGCCCGCTTGCCACCCTTGGGTCAGGGTAAATCGAGACGAGGAGGCGCTGAAGGCGGGCCTGGGAGTAGTCCCTCGCCGCCACTGCCTGGGTCAGCGGGACACTAGGGAGGTGGGCAGCTTTCGCAAGTGTATCCGCCTCCTCGTTGCCAGCTATGCCCACGTGCGAGGGCAGCCAGTGGAAGGAGACGGACACTCCGGTAGCAGCAAGGGCCTCAAATTTCGTCGCCAGGAGGCTTCCGGTCAGCCCAGCACGTCGGTGGTTAGCCAAGGTCTGCAGCGCCGCCTTGCTGTCGCAGAGAATGGCAACCGGTTCTTCAGGGATGTCCTCCGCCAGTAGATCTGCAGCCAGATGGAGTCCCGCCAGCTCCGCGGCTGTGGAGCTTGCAGGGAAAGGCAGCCGGCACTGCCTGCTGCGGGCCCTGGCAGGGATGACGCATGCTGCTGCTGCGTTCCCGTCTGGCAGCACGGATCCATCTGTGAACACCTGGAGCCGCCCCTTCAGTTGTTCCTGTAGTTTGCAGGAAGCTTCCTGCTGCAGAGCGGCCGCAGGTGTGCGTCGCTTCGTTGCCCCGTCCAGTGATAGATGGACCTCAGGTGGGCGGTGGTGTGGCGGTGGAGGACCAACAGGCACGGGTGGATCCGGGATCATCTGGTGGTACAGCTGGCAAAGGCCACCCATCCGAGAGTGCGGCTGACATCGAAGGCGTTCCAGCAGGGCCCTTCCATCGGCGGCATGGTGGAGGCGGTCGATGTGCCCGAGTGCCCGCTGGAGCATGCGTAGCGACAGAGGCCACTCGCCAGCCTCTGCAAGGGTCGCTGCTACTGGGGAGTTCTTGGGGAACCCCAGGATGGAGCGCAACGCACCCCTGTGTAGCCCTTCCAGCAGACACTTCCTAGCTGGCGTCAGGTTGACCAGCGGGAAGGCGTAGAGCAGGATGGATGATGCAGCAGCCTGGTTCAGCCGCAGCGCCCATTTGGTAGAGCAGCCGCGGCCACGTTGCTGCAATTTTCCGATGGCCCCCTGGACTCGTCGCACCTTGGCTGCAGCGGCCTTAGCAGCCGGGATCCAGGTGAGCCGGTGGTCAATGGTGAAACCCAGGTACTTCACCACCGGCTTCCATGGCAGGCTGTTGTTGCCAACCCTCAGTCGCCTGACGTAGAGCCGGGCCGAGGCAACCGGGTGGATCAGCAGGGCCTCAGTCTTGGTGGCAGAGACCTTGAGGCCGATGCTTCCGAGGTAGGAGATCGCCGCGTCCAAGGCAGCTTGCAGAGATCTCCTGATGCCTGGGATGGACCGCCTGGGTCCCCGTACCCAAAGTGCCACGTCATCGGCATAGAGGGAGCAGTGGGCGGGGAACCTGGTATCTGCCGGGAGGGAAGCTGGAAGTCCCGCAAGTACCATGTTGAAAAGGAAGGGGCTGAGCACAGAGCCCTGTGGGACACCAGCGGTGATGGTCCTTGGTTGACTCGTCTCCTTTCCAACACGGACGCAGAAGGTTCTCCCTGACAGGAAGGCGTTCACAAAGCCTCGGAGGCAACCGCTGATGCCGAGACGATCCAAGGCCGCCAGGATGGTCGCGTGAGGCAGTCCATCGAAGGCGCTCTCCACGTCTAGCAGCAGCAGCATGGCCACGTCCCCACAGCTCCTGGCGTCCTGCAGGGTGGCAATGACGTCGGCAATGGAGTCCGCCGTGCAACGATGCCGTCGGAAGCCCGTTTGCTGTTCCGGGAAGTAGTGCAGCTCGTCGGCCACCCATTCAAGCCTTGCCAGGACCACCTTCTCCAGCACTTTGCAGACAGCAGATGTGAGGGAGACCGGCCTGTACGAAGAGAGGGCCGTGGAGGGTTTCCGAGGTTTCAGCAGCGGAGCAACCACTGCTGTACGCCAGGTCTCCGGCAGCTCGCTAGTGCTCCAGACATCGTTGTAGAGCTCCAGGAGTTGTTGACGGCCTCCTTCCTCCAAGTTGCGGAGCATCTGGAAGGTGATACCATCAGCTCCTGGTGCACTGCGTCGCTTCGAACCCTTGAGGGCAGCTTCCAGTTCATGCATCCTGATTGGCTCGTTGCACAATTCCTGGATTTTCGCAACCACCCACCCTGGATGGTGGCAGGAGGCTGGCAATGGAAGGGCAGCAGACGATGGTGTGGTTGCCAGTTGAGTGGTGTTCCTGGCAGCGAAACGGTCAGCCAGGAGCTCATTTAGGGCCGCTTCCTGGATACCGAGGTAGATGGCCACGGACAGCACCTGGTTGGATGCGCGGGGAACTTGTAGCAGGCATGACAGGAGTCGCCAGGCACGGGTGCCATCGTGTGAGTTGTTGATGGAGGCGCATATGCTCACCCAGCCCTGGCTTCTGCGTCTGCGTGCGTGGCGTCTGCAGACGGCGTCAACCCTCCGGAAGGCTGTCCAGAGTTCGGGCTGGTTTTTGCGCAGGGCTTGGCGTTCTGCACGGCGTCTTGCAGCTCTCAGGGCCAGGTGCTTGATATGTGGAACCGGCTTGCTGGCCTGGACTCTTGTGGAAACAGTGGCTGCCTTCGCACTGTCTGCCATCAGCTCCAAGAGATCTCTGCTGCCCTTGTCCTCCCTGAGCAGCTTCCGGTAGACCCGCCAGTTCACCACGTGGTATTCTCGGTCTCTGGGGGCTCTCCCATGGAACGGGGACAGCAGGAGGGGCAGGTGGTCTGATCCCTACGAGTCGGGGAATGGTGACCATGCGTACTGGCAACCCTCAGTGGCTAGGCTGACGTCGATAGCTGAACGGACAAGCCGGCACGTTCACGCAGTTACCGACGCACGCTGAATGTTCGAAGTAAATGAGGGAAAGTGAAACGATTGTTGCGGGAGTTTATAAAGCTTGGAAATCGAGCCAGACCAACACACTACCGCAGCGGTAGCGGGCGGCAGCATGCCCTCACGTGCACAGCTGCGCCCCTAGCGGCGAGTGCTGGCTCCATATGAAGCTGAGGCCGCAGTTTCGTGACCAGAAAAGCATTGAAGGACTCTGCTATTACTTTCGAAAAATAGGGAAAGGTTCATATCATCAGGGTCCCTTCAATACTTTTTCTGGTCATGAAACTACCGCGTCACTCTATGGGAGAGCTTCATATACCGCCCGCCACTGCCGCGTGTGGCGCTGAGATAGCTTATGGTGGGAGAGCGTAAAGGGAAGAGCGTAAAGGGAAAAGTCAGAGAGGCGGAGAAGATTTACTGGAGGGCAGCGATGGAAAAAAAAACGACTCTGAATAACTACCGAGAGGGCAAAAACGAAATAAAGAGGGAGGCATTTTATGATAATTCAAGAGGAAGCGCTTTATTGTTTGAAGCGAGATCGGGCTGCCTTAGAACGCGTATTTATAAAGCGAAATTCAGTAAAGAAGAAGAAAAATGCACATGCTGTGAGGAAGATAGGGAAACGACGGAGCATGTTCTGATTGAATGCGGAAATATCCACCCAGGTGTACGTTTGGGCACCACCCTACAGGAAGCCTTGGGTTTTAGGGCGAACAACGGGAAGCTGAACACAGCCGCGATTGAAATAAGTAAGAGACGGTTAGAATACTGGTGGCAGAAAACTAGAGAGAACGGACAAAAATAATTATAAAAAAAAATATGGACTTTCTGCCATAAGGGGCAGGGAACTGGGCTATGAATTTCCATTTTTGCTATAGTATGATCGATTTGATTGAAGTAAATTTAAAAGGCACGAGGAAAATTTAAAGAGAGGAAAAAAAAAGTTCTACGAGCCTGGTGGCGCACAAGTCACCGCCCCGTTACAAAGGGGACGCTCATAGCATCCGTCCATCCATCCTGCTATCGGAAGGAATCTATGACGGAAGGAATCTATGAAAAACTGAGAGAAATGAGAACAGACGAGGACGGGATGAACAGCCTGGCTAGTGATCATAAACGCATAACGTTACAACTGGGATATAAAACTGAAAATAATAACGTAGAGTCGAAGTTCGGCAGGTCGTTCTTAAATGACAAACAAATAAAAAATATAGCCGCAAGAGTAGAGGAAGAAGTAGGCAAAATACGAGACAGGGACTGGGGGTATAATGGGCTAGTTCATGCAATGATGAAAGAAATAAATAAAGAGAAGAAAAGTGTTTGCTGGAAAGGAAAGAGAACGCCAAAAAGATGGTGGAACAAGGAAATCCGGGAAGCGATCGAAAAGCGACGTAAAGCATCGAGGGAGCACAGACAGGCAAAAAGGGAGAAGCGGCCGCAAGTCGAAGTCACGGAAAGATGGGAAATATATTTAGAGAAAAAATGTATTGTACAGAAATTGGTCGAGGCAAAAATTAAAGGTGAAAGCGAACGCTGGGTTACAGAAATTCATGACAAAAAGAAGGACGCGCCTAGGATATTTTGGAACCACATAAAAGCGCTAGGTAGAAAGTCTGCCACATTGCAACAGCATATTGTTGATGAAAGAGGAAATCAATTGGAAGGGTACGAAGCGTTGGGTTACATCCAGAAGGTAACAGCCGGTTCGTTTAAAAAGATCGTCCAAGAGATTCCCCCAGTGGATAAAACCATGACGGAGAGCGAAACTAAGGAAGAGCTAGAACTTGCGAATTTCAACTGGAAAAAGGCCGAAGGAAAAATTCCAAAGCGCACTGCTATGGGTTTAGATGGGGTCCCCGTTAACCTCATTAACGAATTAGGACAGAACACTAAAGAAGCACTATTGAAAGCCGTAGAAAGATGCTTACAGGAGAGGCAAATACCGGACAGTTGGCGAAAAAGCAGAATGAACTTAATCTATAAAGGCAAGGGGGAAAAGAATAGCATTCGCTCGTATAGACCGCTAACCATTACATCGGTACTATACTGGATGGCTATGCAAGCAGTAAAATTAAAAATAGAAGCCTGGGCAGAACGTAACAATATTTTGGGAGAACTTCAGAATGGATTTCGAGTAGACAGGCGTTTAGACGATAACCTATTTGTTCTTACTCAGTGTATAGAAATATCTAAAATAGAAAGGAGGCCGTTGTATGTGGCTTTTCTAGACATCACTGGGGCGTATGACAATGTTAATCAGGAAATATTGTCGGAAATTTTGGAAGGAATGGGCATAGGCGACGATTGTGTACAGCTTTTGAGGGAAATATATCGAGAAAATACAGTTTGCATAGAATGGGAAGGAATAAGTAGCAGAGAGAACGTTGATATTCGCAAGGGGCTGAGACAGGGATGTCCTTTGTCGCCGCTGTTATTCATGTTGTACATGGTTAGAATGGAAAAAGCGCTAGGAGATAGCCACATTGGTTTTAATCTGTCACACAAACAGGGCGGCGTGATGATTGAGCAGATGCTTCCGGGTTTATTTTATGCTGATGATATTGTCTTATTCGCGGACAGTCGAGATGATATACAACGGCTGGTGAATATATGCGGGAAGGAAGGCGAGGATCTAGGACTAGGATTTAGTGTAACAAAATGCGGATTGATGGTATTCAATGATCCCAACGACCAGGCGGTATCCATACAGGGCCAAGAAATACCGAGAGTAAGCGAATACAAGTACCTTGGCGTATGGGTAAATGAGGGTGATAGAAACATGAAGGTACACGAAAAAGCCTTGGCAGCAAAGGGAAAGAGGAACGCGGGAATAATGAAGCACAGAGCGTTATGGGGACACAATAGGTACGAAGTGCTTAGGGGTCTGTGGAAAGGGGTAATGGTACCGGGGCTTACATTTGGGAACTCAGTGGTGTGCATGAGGCCAGAGATACAATCGTGAATGGATGTGAATCAAAGAACTGTGGGACGCCTCGCGTTGGGTGCTCACGGGAAAACGACAAACGAGGCTGTAAAGGGCGATATGGGATGGGCGAGTTTTGAGGCAAGGGAAGCGCAGAGCAAAATAAGGTTTGAAGAGAGGTTAAGGAATATGAAAGAGAGTAGGTGGGCAGTGAAGGTGTTCCGCTATTTATATAGAAAGAGCGTTGACACGCAGTGGAGAAAGAGAACTAGGAAGCTCACCAGTAAATGTACGGCTCTAAGAGAACTGACAACAAAGAGCGTAAAGGGAAAAGTCAGAGAGGCGGAGAAGATTTACTGGAGGGCAGCGATGGAAAAAAAACCGACTCTGAATAACTACCGAGAGGGCAAAAACGAAATAAAGAGGGAGGCATTTTATGATAATTCAAGAGGAAGCGCTTTATTGTTTGAAGCGAGATCGGGCTGCCTTAGAACGCGTATTTATAAAGCGAAATTCAGTAAAGAAGAAGAAAAATGCACATGCTGTGAGGAAGATAGGGAAACGACGGAGCATGTTCTGATTGAATGCGGAAATATCCGCCCAGGTGTACGTTTGGGCACCACCCTACAGGAAGCCTTGGATTTTAGGGCGAACAACGGGAAGCTGAACATAGCCGCGACTGAAATAAGTAAGAGACGGTTAGAATACTGGTGGCAGAAAACTAGAGAGAACGGACAAAAATAATTATAGAGAAAAATAAGGACCTTCTGCCATAAGGGGCAGGGAACTGGGCTATGAATTTCCGTTTTTTTTCTATACTATGATCGATTTGATTGAAGTAAATTTAAAAGGCATGAGGAAAATTTAAAGAGAGAGAGAGAAAAAAAAGTGCTTAAATCTTCTTACGAGCCTGGTGGCGCACATATCACCGCCCCGCTACAAAGGGGACGCTCATAGCATCCATCCATCCATCCATCATCCATCCAGCGCGCCGTCAGCGCCACGAGTGGCCACTGAGCTGTTAACTGACGTGGGACGCATTCTCGTCTCTCCTTCTGCTGCGCCCGCGTTTTGCGGACGTGCGTGCGCGCGATGGCTACTGGTATTATAAAGCGCGCCGGCTTCAAGAAAGTAAAGAGCGCAGGGTTTTTCAGAGCCTCGAACGAAGAGAAAGGAGGCAAATTATGCCGCAGCAGGCACGTTTTCGACGTGACTGAAGAGACCACGGTCGGACAGAGTATTTTGAAAGGGCGGTGTGTGCGACAAGCCAGCGTGAACCAGGAAGCATACGCCGTCACCATCGAGGTTTGTGCGAACGCTTTTTCATCATTTTACCTGCTTATTACCGAGCAAACGATGACATTAACGTGAGACATGTGCTGTAGCGTGATGTTGTCTTGAGGGCAACCGAGTGCGATCGGCGCTAGCACGTACAATCGCCTCCCGTCTTGCATTTACCCAGGTAGCACCAATGCGTTATAATAACGTTATTATTATGTTCAGCTTGGACGTTGGGAAAATATTGTTAATGTCATTTTTTTAACGTATCTCCAACGTTGCATAGAAACGTTTTTATAACGTTTTGCACTACATAAATTAAGCATTTGTGAAACGTTTTTACAATGTATGCATAACGTTAAGCTACACGTTAGAATAACGTTTTGCACTGCATAAATTAAGCATTTGTGAAACGTTTTTACAATGTATGCATAACATTAAGCTATACATTAGAATAACGCTAGAATTAAACATTCATAAAATATTGTTACAATGTATACGTAACATTGGGCTAAACGTTAAGATAACATTACAACTAACACTCTTGAAACATTCACCGAATGTTCAAGTGTGGTATTACACATTAAATGAAATGTACACTCGACTCCTGCAGTGCCTTCTAGGCACAGCAGTAGTCGAGTATACATTTCACCTGATGTTCTAAAAATGACATAATCCTCCAAACTTGGCTTCACAGCAATACTTTATTAGTGAGCTTGCATAATGCACAAGAGTGAAATGATGTTGTAATGAATTAAAAATAAACAATACAAGCATCATTTTTCATGCATGTGGCCTAAAGCAGTACATATGTCTTTTGAGGTAACCTTAAACATAAATGGAAAAATACCCAACAGCAAAAATGAATAAGTACACAAAAACACTTATGTCAAAAGTCAGATGCCACTTCTTTGACGCAAACTCTGTATGCACGAATTTTGGCACAAAATTTACTCAACAGAATGGCCTAAGTAAAAGCTGTAGGATGTGAAAACAAATATCAATGAACTAAAAGTAGTGAAAGGTGTCGAAAATGACACTGTATGTGAAATGTTCTTGATGTAGCTAGGAACATACAAAAGTTCAGGCACCATCATGTAGTACTTGACACATTAGAGCACTCAGCAGCACAGTTGTAACAGCAATTTGTGCAAAGTTGGTGCAGTGGTTAGCATATGTACAAGGGAGATGTGAGGGGCACTTGGCGCACAGGAGATACGGTGAAACACTTGGACCAATGAGGATGAGGCTGAACATTTGGCTAAAATAGGTGACATAGTTGAGTACTTGGTACATTTGTGAAGCAGCAGAGTGCTTGCTACACTGAAAACAGGGCAAAGCACATGGTATGCAGGATATATTAAAGGCCTTAGGCATAGTCACTTGACACAGGACAATAGAGTAGCACAGGTACCGTAATGGTAAATTTCAACATGAATACTTCAGAAATTGAAGCATACATGCACGCTCAACTAGCCACACAACTGCCCACAACATAGTGACATCTTAATATGCATCAATAAATGCCACCTTAAGCTTGTAATAAACCTTTCTACCATGCAAAGCAATCCAGACAGTTTTCTTGATAATGGATGTGTGGTTTCAGTACATACATATAGCTATGGATAGCATGGTTTCATGTAGTACTTTCCCATTTCATGGCTGTGGCCACATGAAAAAAACAACACTGTCGGAAATATCTGCTTATTTTAATATGCCCACGTGTAAGTAACATTCATTTTCTTACTGCCCACAAAAAAGTAACAAATTCTGAAGATAGCCTACATCAGAAATGATTTTAAACTTCAATGAATTCTGACACATCTATTTCACACTAAAACAAGAAAAACATGTCAAATATAAGAGTGCTGTCCTAGCAACATTTTTGTTATGACTGTCTTTCTATAAGAAGCACAAAAGAAAAGATAGGTAAATAAATGAAAGCTCATAAAATAAAGCCCATTCAAAGAAAATAACTTCTAATAAGCACTGATTCAAAAAAACCTGAGGAAGACACTTAGATGAACGCTTAAGAGTGAAAAGCTGAGCTGGTTGGTTCATGATTAAATTCAACGAAAAGCTGGCAAAGCAGGACATGGACATTGAAGTCCGGCGAAGGTATGTCTGCGTGTGTACCTTTCTATGTCCGTGTCCTGCTTTGCTGGCTTTTCGTTGAACTTAGACGCACACAGGTTAACAAGACAAAGTGCAAAGGCATTGAAGCCAGCACCCTCAGCATAGTGCATGTTGACTTAGATTTTGTGAGCAAAGCAAACAAGGACACATTATATCACTCCCATGTTTTGATCTGATAAAGATGGGCTTATATCCTAAGATTGGGACTGCAGACGTCTTTTTTAGAATGAGCCGTTTTAGGAAATCTTGTTTTACTTCTTTCTTCTCTCATTTTTCTTGTGGGAAGACAACCTTGAGCACAAATGTTGCCTGGACATCATTTTATAATTGACACCATTTCTTTCTTTTTCAACGTGCCAAGGTGCATGAAAATTAAAAACATTTATGATTTGGGTAATGTTTGGAGCTTTCTACACTTTTTTTTTCTTTTGTAAACAGTACAGAACAACCAATGGAACTCATGGCCATGCTCCTTACAATGACCAGGAATGCAGCCACAAAAATCCTCCTATTGCGTACTGTGGTACGCAATAGGAGTACACGCGTGCTGCAAGCTTTCAATACTTTATGGCATGCTGCATGGCAATGCTATTATGGAATTCAGTTTTCGGTTCTATGCAGTCTTATGGAGAAAGCATGAATACCAAGTTGATGTGCATGTTCGGTCTCTCATGGAATCGTCCAAATGCATCACACCAATAATCAAACTCTCTCAGTTCCTTCTCTATATAAAAACATGTTCATTTGTCTCTTTTGACATTTGTCAGTGGGGAGCAGAAAAGCAATCCAGCAGCTCAATGATTTCGTGCACTTTGCTGCAAGAAAGACGGCTCCTAATTTTTTAATGATAGTCATCGCCAGTCATAGAGTGAAGGCATAAAGCTGGCTAATTACTGAAACATGGAACAAAGCTATTAACGGTGACACTTGCAACAGCACTCCATAGAGTTCATTATTTAAAAAATATGTATGGAATAAATACTCGACACTACATAGATGACATGCATAATGAAATGTGGCACTGTCTAAATGCATATCCTCTTAAACGCACAGTGGAGGGTATGTATATCTGTACATTCATATCGCAAATCAGTCCTTCAAAGTTCACGTCATATGCACTTGAAACCGATGATATTCAAGCAAGTCATAAACACACACACACACACAAAACCCCTGCAACTTGCGACTTCACGGATGGAATGCTTGAGCTTGTAATGGGCCGAGAAGTCCTTGCCACGCAGCTGTCAGGTCCAGCGCAGAAGGGTCCTTATGAAAGCACAGTTGGACAGGGCCATTAACATTCACATTAATATTGAGATCTCAAATCTCTACAAATCTGCTACTGTAGGGAACAAAAACATTAAAATGCAAGTTTTTTAAAATACCTTTAAAGTACAAAAAGCTATTATTTGATCACTAGACAGCTCCACTCATTAAATTTCCACTTCCTCTCATGCCCAAGAATGTGCATGGGCCTTTTTGAGGTCTATAACTGAGAAAAGCTACTTCTCAACAACGATGTGGTCTGGTTCATGTTAGTACCATGGAGATAAGTGCAAGTGCTGATAAACTGGCTACATCCCAAAGTGTAGTTTTAGACGCTATAATGGGAGGCCACAGAAGCATTTAAGTAGTTCACGAGTTACTGTCCTGGCTTAAGTTCCACAAATGTTACTGAAGCAAAAAAAAAAGTTAAAAAGATAAACCCCCTAAATGACACATTCGCGTACTTGAACGAAGCGGCTAGGGAAATGCAACGACGCAAAGGAAAATTCGGCCACGCATGTTGGGACGATGATATGCTAAAACGTGCAGAGAGTAGCTCACTCTGAGGAAGGAAAACATAGTACTGATGGCGGTGAAAAGCATATGAACGTTGTACAGATCATCTACATGCTTTAACAGCAACACGTGGAACAGAACTTCCGATAAGAGAAGAGGCGATGAAAGAAAGCCACCAAGGCAGTTCCGCAGAGAAGATAGCATGAAATAAACAATAATTCAAAGAAAACAGTGATTCATTTATCGCGGAGGCGACCCGCTGCCCCCGAGGCAGCCGCAACTCGGTTCAAACCACCGGCCGAATAAGGCCGGCACATGCATAATAGCGTTTCAGCTTAAAAGCATTGAAAGAAAGCCGCACCACTCAGAATGTCGCGTTCAGTATGCGCGAAAAATAGACACAAACATGCTCGTTATACTAAGAGCAGTTTACTTATCGTGTAATCATAGTCGCGCCTTTTACATCGCTGTTCCTGATCGCCCGTTGTAGAAAAGTTCAAAATGCCGACGGCAGTACTTACCAGTTTCCGTTCGGTGGACGCTCCACGACATATAACAGCAGGTCTTCGTAATATGTAGCACGGGCAAAACACAATAGATGAGCACAATGAACAAACAACCACTCAAACAATAGAAGAAAGGCAACTTTTTCACCGAGCCGAGGCACAACGACCCAACTCCGAGCTCCGACGGACACAATGCCCATGGCGACGATGGCGATTTGGCCATCCGGTTTGGCATAGAGTTTCGCCAGTTTCGCTTTGAATCGGGTCGCATACGCGGTAAGCGCGAGGTAACGTAGGCGAAACCTTTAAAATTTTTGTTGAATATTGGAAATATTCAGTATTACAGAATATTTAAATACCAGACGTACACTTGCCATAGCGTTTTTATGAACAATTGTTTCTCAAGTCTAACGAAAAATGCGCGTTTTTCACTTGAAATACATTATACGTACTACAAAATAAATACAAATGCTCAACAAATTGACGCTTACGAAGTTTTTTTTTTATTCAACTAGAAATGACAACTTTGTCAATCACTATTACACAGAAGTTATGTTAACCACTTACGTTAACTTTTCGTGCGATCTCAATGTTTTGTAAACATTTAATGCATAACGTTCAACGTTATATGTTTATATTGAACGTTACATTAATATTCCAAAGCAAGCGTTAATATTACGTTGCACTTCGAACATTAATGTAACGTTTGAAGTACAACAAGAAACGTTATATGTTTACTGTGAAACGTTAAAACAACGTTGTTGAAAAACATACAACGTTACTGCAACATTCACAACAAAGCTGTAACGTTTTTCTAATGTTCTGTGCTACCTGGGTAGTGATGCCGTAACGATTGTGCGAACCTTACTATGCTGCAGTTCCGTTTGTGGACGTTGCCCGGGCTGCATGAGTGATTGAGTAAATCTGTTACGTGTCATCTTTGCAAGTGATATCTTAGCCGTCGCGTAGCATAAAAACAGCGTGGCGTGGCACCGCTTGCATGCGCAGCGCTGTCAAGGCGCAAATGCAATAGAGGTGCATTAAAAGATTCGCGCGGTCCACAGTGCATTGTGCCACACATCCGGCCCTTGTTCTTTACTGTTGCCGTTTACGAACTACGCTGTCTTCTTATACGTAGGGCGTGCGAGTAACATTTTTTACCTGCAAATGAGCGTGAATGAATAACGCTCGCCTTTAGGCACTTATTAAACTGTCTGAACTACGGTCCGCATAACAATAACGCACGTACAGCCAAGCGACGGTGTCCAGTAAATTGACAATATGGTCATCGCCGTGAACTGCGAGATAACTGTTGGTTGATGTAAGTAACTTTAAGTGCACGCGCTCTGTAATATGCATGTGTGTACTTTTCAGCATTAATTACTTGAGACAGGTAACACCAAAAACGCGTCTTTTTCAATCGCACTGCCCGTAGGCCGGGTGTAACTTGAGTAAAAACACCGGTTCGCTAGCGTGGGGCGTAAATTCAAAGCGAACTAGCAACAACACGTACTCCATAACCATGCACAGGATCACTTACTTCACACGGCGTACGCTGCGAATCCACCGTTCCCGCTGGTCTATGAGGCATTGTCGCCCCGGAAAGCGGAAGAACTTTGTTCCAGGAGGGCATTTCTCGTAACTATTAGCGCAGTTGACGACGCAGCAATTCATGCGCGACATTGGAAAGCTCCTCCACCAGCGTGACACGGCTCGGCTCGTGGAGCGGCTGCTGCACGTACCACGCCACTTCGTTTCGTTCCCTCCCGCGCAGCGGCGCCACCAGCTCAATGCACGTTCCCCATCGAGCACTTGCTCCTTCGCTGTTCAAGTTGACTCCCCCTCCAGCAGAGGGCACCACTCTGCCGCAAGCCCTCGGATTCCTCGATGCGGAGGGTAATCGCTGCAACAAAAGTATAGAGGCTGGAAAGGTTTTCCTAGTGTCGGGAACGGGTGCCCTTTCCCTAAGCGCAGGTGAAACCAGTTTGGGTGCTCGGCGAGGGGGTAGATGGGGGCGCTGTTGCTCTCAGGCGGGTGTCTGCCGAAGCAGCCAAAAGAATGCAGACGAAAGTCGCCAGTCTGCTGGTGTCGGCAGTGTTTACCTCATTACCGCGGTATTTTTACGTTGATGCCTCAGTTTCACGACCTGATGCGATGCAACGTGCTGGACTTCTGTGACAAGGCCTTCGGAAAAAGAGAGGACAGTGTTTTGTTCCTTGTAAAGGCGGTTACAAGTCAACAGAAAAGGTTTCGTTGTTCCACGCTTCGTCTGACCCTGTTCGCCTGAAGAGATGGGCTCGGAATATCAAAAGGGACGACACGATGCTCTCGGATACCTGCATTGTGTGTTCTCGCCACTTCGACGACCGATTCATTCAGAGAACGTTCAGACGCGTAATTAACGGGGAGATTGTCGAGCTCGACCACGAACGTCCGGCGCTTACGGAGGACGCTGTTCCCACAATTTTTCCTGACGCACCATCATATTTCACGAAGCAGCTACCGAAAAAAAGATCAGAAAGAAACCTGAGCAACAGCTATACCACCGGCGAAGCGCAGAGCTCTGAACAACGACCCACATGGAGCCGCCGAAGCACGACCCGGGCCGCTGCACGGATCAAACGCCGCAAAGGCCGCGCCCGTTGGGAGAAATTGAGTTACCGTCGGCATTCCACAGCAAGATACAGCATCCATATGTGATGCCACTGCATTGTGCTTCGCGTGGCACACCGGCACGGAGGAGCGTGACGTCCGTGTATCGAAGCGCCTGGCGTTTTCGACGTCCATGGAAGCTGCTGCGACGCAGGAAAACTTACACTTGCCGCGCGTTTTGCCGTGGCGTTGAGATGGACGAGTTTTGCGTAGGCAACTAGTTATATGCTGCCCTGGCGTTGAAGGTCGACGAAATACGACTTTGTCCAGGGTGTGGTACTGAGCCTGTCACCAGTGGTCAGTGCGTGCTTTTTGGTGTCACTTTTACCGTTGAAGAAAAAAAAATTCCATTTTATTATGGCTGCTTGCGTGGTCTTCATCACTCTGGGTGAAACAGCAGCGCAACAGGGACGAAGTTCAAATACACAGAACATCCCAAGCGCACGGTCTCGTTTCTCTCCGTTGCTGTTTCAACTGTGGTCCAACTCGCTCAAACCAAAGTTTTATTTCATCAATAGTCGTTTGAACATGCTCGTTAATTTCTGAAAACTACTGGGACCTCATACGTGATTGTATCCCCGTTGTTTCGCACTTGTGTTCCCGTGGAAAAGGTATCCCGGAGTAGCGGCCGATGGAAAACACTCCGAACTTGCGAGCGCCTGCCTGCGAGCGCTAGCGACATCTGCCGGAGCACAGCAAACTATTTCACATGGCTCGCGCCTTTCACGACACTAGGAAAACCTTCTAGCCTCTATAACAGAAGCGTGCGCACCACGAAAGTTCGCCTCGAAGTGTGGTGGAAGGACACAAAGCGGACACGCCCAGCGCCGGAAGTGTGTGACCTATAATTCTGATATGTGTGTGTGTGTGTACGTTCTTATTTATGTTTTTTTCTTTTACTTTTTTTTTACAATTTGGCTAGGACACTCTTAGTTAGTCCACCCGTTGCAAAGGGTACTTTGGCCACATTATCTATCTATCTATCTATCTATCTATCTATCTATCTATCTATCTATCTATCTATCTATCTATCTATCTATCTATCTATCTATCTATCTATCTATCTGGGTTACAAGGAGGCCGGCGCCTGCTGTCGGGAGGCTGATCGCCATTAGCAGAGTGTAGGTCCGGCATGGTGGTGTTTGCGGTTGTTGCTTTTTTTTTCTTCGCTGTCGCCTCAACTTATTTCTCCACGTGGTGAGAGCGATGCCTAACACTCGCCGTATGCCAGGCTGTCGGTCCAGGTAAAAGGGCATCGACGAAAAAGTATCCTTGTTCTGTTTACGATCCGAGGAAGAACAGCACGAGTGCAGTGGATAGAATAGCGAGCGATTCCGCGATAAGAGACGGCCGGGTTTTCGTTCGACTCCAAGTACGTTCGCGTATGTGTGTCAAAACATGTGAAAAACATTTCTACCCCTAAGGCATTCGGGCAGATGTGTGCGCAGTGAATGGGAGCGTTGTGTCAATGCCTCGCGGTCGCCACAAATTGGTGGAAGACGCGGTACCAAGAATTTTCGAAGATTTTCTTTCCTGCTTATTGAAGCCAAAGCAGCGTTCAAGTGCCCAAACACGGCGCTCAACTGCAAAAAGGCCGTGAGAACATTCTTTTGAACGCCCGGCAAGCGAAATTACGACAGTCGCAGCTGCGCACGTCGACAATGCAGCCGAAGAAGAAATTCACGGTAAGTCTCGCACATGCCGCTACTTGCTCACTACGCAGGAAAAATGTGGCACCACTACCAGTATAAAATTTTCCCTTTGTCACTATTTACAGATGCAGTACAAACTACGAATCGCAGTGGCTGTGCTGACGCAGTATGCCAGCAGAGGTAGCCATTTGTTTGGCATCGGAGCTGCAAAGAGCGAAGGCACAATTTGGAAGTGCCACCCTGACCAACCCCGATTCCACGAAATATGCATCCTGACCGTCATAAAGGCCGGAGACGTGCAAGGGTTCAGGCTTTAATGCGCGTTCTAGGCGATGGTACCTCTGATACGCCGGTCCTCTATACTGACGTGGCACGGTACCCACAAAGACAGGTCATGTGTCTTGTCGTTGTAGACAACACCGACACTCTAAGCGTTTCGGCCACGCTTAACACTAACGACAG
Source organism: Hyalomma asiaticum (assembly GCA_013339685.2). Taxonomy (NCBI): domain Eukaryota; kingdom Metazoa; phylum Arthropoda; class Arachnida; order Ixodida; family Ixodidae; genus Hyalomma; species Hyalomma asiaticum. The sequence goes on from CM023484.1 coordinate 127,872,906, forward strand.
TGCCATGGCGGAAGAGGCGGCTGTCGCCCTGGCTATTGTACAGCTTCTCTCCTACCAGCACGGGACGAACCTACGACAGTGGTCACTGACTCGCAAACTGCCTGCAGGAACATAGCACAAGGAATGGTGACACCATACACACACCGTATTCTGACATCTTTACACCCCTCATTACTATCGCGTATCGTGCGTATCGTTTGGACACCTGGAGACGCCTCTCTCCATGGAAATGAACGCGCTAATGCGGTAGCCCGAGAGCTCACAAACCGGGCGCCATCGGAAGAGCTGTCCAATCCAGACGACGCACCAACAGAACCATTGAATTACGCTGACACTCTAGAACATTACAGACAAAGCCGACGTTATTTCCCCCCATCACACCATTCCCTTACCCGGGAGGAAGCTGTCGCGTGGCGGCAACTCCCATGTCTCTTCACCCTACACCTCTTTCATCCCACACAATATCCCTCATACTGCCCCTACTGTGGAGCGCAGCCCACAGTTTATCATTGCACGTGGGAATGCCCATGTCCACCGGGCTGTTCCCCTATCCTATCACCATCACATTCCTCCTGGGGAACTGCGCTGACCAGCTCAGCGACGCAGGATCAGCGTCGGCTGATCCAGCGAGCACGTGGAGTGGCGCGAGCCAATGGGGCCCTGAACTAAGGGCTCCACCCTACGAGGAAGATCCCTCATTTCATTTAAATAAATGTTTGCTCTCTCTCTCTCTCTGTACCTTCTGCAAATTGTTGAAGAACATATAGAAGAGTTCACCGCGGAAAAAACAGCATGATAATGACTGTACGAACGTTGTAGAAAACACCATGATGGACGACCTCACTTCATCCGCCAGTGCCGGCTGCGCGACACATTTTGTCAGCACTACAGCTGAAATTGCGCACTTGTTTATTGAGTGCTGTTGGCACTTTTTTACCGCTCGAATGGAACACACTGTTTCGTGCTGCCACTCTTCCACCATGTCCAGCGACAAGTAGAGGAAAGCTGTGAAATAAAATGTTATTCTACATTCTTTTTTTCTTTTCTGTCTCTTCCACTGCACCTGCCACTCTAAAAAAGCGCAGTTTTAATTGCAACAGACGCGTGTACTCATGGTCATTTGTATCGATAATTGCAAGTAATTACCGCCTCAAATTGGATACAGCGCCATTACTTCCGCTCACACTTACCTACAAGACATTGCATAGCTAGGACCATTGCGAATGCTATGCACTGCTACGTAAACGCCTATGCGAATTCGCTATCTGTTAAACACTTGGCTGCTGACCGAAAAGATGCTGGTTCGATTGCGGACGTGGCGGTCGCATTTTTCATTGATGTGAATTATAGTACACATTATATGCATTATATAGTACACATTAATGAACCAAAATTTTAGGAGCATTCCACTACCACTTGCATCATAATCAGCAATTATTGACGATCTGAAAGGCAGAAAAATGTCACACATGGAAAGCTATAGTTGGATTTAAAAAGGAAGTGTATAAGCGTAACTAAAGAGACGTGCAAGGAACAGTGTAGCTTGAATAGTGATACACGAGTTTATTTCAATTTGCGCTGGTATTTTTGTAGAAGGACTCGGATGATGCTTTCAGGTTATAGTTACTGCGACGACATAAGGGAATGAACTAATACAAAAAAGACGTAATGCAGGTTCTAGCTCGTTATTGTTATGAGATTTGGTTGCGGAAGACCAAAACCCTTCAAACGGACGCCTCGCATATCGCTAATATCGAGCAACAGTAGGTCCCAGCTTTAATGCCAAGATAGCCTCATATACAGGCTTCCTTGTTCAATCAACGTGCGAAATTCCTATTGGCAGCATCTTGATGCCCCAGAGTAAGCCATAAAAGCAGGAGATGAATGCTGCGGGTGGCAAGCGCATGGTCGAGTACACCGTAATTTCTAGCCCAAGCTATGTTAATTTGTCGCCCAGCTAGTCCTATTCACAGTTTTCTGTGTCATTCAAGCCCGAAAAGCAACCGCACAAGTGTTAAAGAAAGCTGGTATATGCATGAACGCAGACGAAACTGCGTCACTTGACGGACCACCTCCATCAAACCATTGCGAGCAACAAATTATTCGACGCACTAAAGAACGCCCATTCAGTATTATTTTGGCGAGGGTAATCACTGCAATAGCCTTTATCGCAAATCTGGAGAACAGTGCGAGGTCTGCGTACGCTTCCTGAGCAGCGGTTTCCTTTCAAAGCTTTAGCGCTTTACCAAGGTCGGCGGGATATCGAAGTAGCTGAAGATTTTTGCAAGAAGATTGTCGGCAATGCAGCTTGCACAGGAGTCCCTGCTACACAGAACACTCCACAGTCACTGGACTCACACATGGACCTGCCCTTTACCATTGAGGAGCTGGATGCGGCCCTTGTGTTGTGCAATCGTTCGTCATCACCTGGCCCAGATGGCATCTCCTACAGGATCTTATGCAACCTAGGTGAGCAGGCGCAGAAAGCTTTGTTGGAAATGTTCAATGACTCATGGCGAGACGGACATGTCCCCCAAGAATGGAAAACGAGCCGATTGGTTCCGCTCCTAAAACCTGGAAAATCGCCTCTAGAGCTCTCGTCATACCGCCCAATAGCACTAGCTAGTTGTGTAGGGAAGCTGATGGAGCGCATGATCCTCGCCAGACTGGAGTGGTTCCTAGAGCGCTACGAGGTTTATCCGAGTGCCATCGCCGGTTTTCGACGCGTTCGTTGCTCTATCGACAACGTTGTTGACCTTAACCTACGTCCAACACCAGAAATTGGGCAGGCGATTAACCGCGGCACTATTTTTGGATATAAAAGGAGATTACGACAACGTTTCTCACGAGGCCATACTCGACGCCCTTGAGTCCGTCGGTCTTGGTGGCCGAGCGTACCGCTGGATTCGTGCCTACCTACAGATGAGACCCTTCTTTGTGCAAACCGATGATGGGCCAACCTCTCAGCATGCACACACCGTGGAGTTCCTCAAGGGGGCGTCTTGAGCCCCACGTTATTCAATTTGGTTCTGATTGGTCTCGTGGAACGCATACCAGGTTGTGTACAGATATCGATTTATGCAGACGACATCTGTGTTTGGACGTCAGGCGTAGCACGTCCTCAGATACGCGCGAGGCTCCAAAAAGCCGCGACCAGTAAAAGATGCAACGTACGCCACGCACGGTGGGTGTCGGCGTGGCTCCGGAGCCTGCGATAAGCTAAGGTGGCCTCCGAGACCTCCGCGGCATTTCAAGGGCAAAATGCCGGCACCATAGCGACCTTGCCTTCCGATTATACGCGGGCACACATGACGATAGAGGGTAATTCGACCTCGCTCGCTCGCTTCACGGGCACTCTTAACTACGGCGACTGAACGGCGAAAGCAGACGACCGCGTGGGACGCGCGAGCGGCCATTTTGCATGTTTTTGTACCTGACGTCATCACAACTTGCCATACTGCTGCGTGAAGTCACCAAAATTTGTACTGTAGCCTGACGTCACACTAGTGTCGATGTCAGTAGGCACGCCATGTGAAAATTGACTTTGACGTCAAATTAAAATATCTTATCAGCATTTCCCGAGCTTAACATTTGCTCAGTGCTGTCTACGCATATAGCAGAGTTGTATGGTGGAGTAAACTCAGCTTCGAAAACTGGTGTCAGTACTCCTTTAAAGGAGTCAGGCACGTAGCCAGGATTTTTTTTCGGGGGGGGGCCCAAGGCCTAATTGTTAGCAAAAAAAGTTTTAAGACAAAGGAAAGTTGCCTGGGAATATATAAGGCGCTTAATTATTATTATTATTATTATTATTATTATTATTATTATTATTATTATTATTATTATTATTATTATTATTATTATTATTATTATTATGGTAACATAAAACACACAAGGACACAAAAGGAAGAAGGAATGAGCAAGTTGGCAACTGCCACCGAGTGGACGAGAATGAGAACAGAGCGGAATGCAACACAAGAGGCGAGTCAATCAGAGATGGAAAGCAAGTTTTTTGACGCTGCAGTAAAGCTAGTGCGTATGCGCGAGAAAGGATACTTTCCAACCAAGCAATCTCGACGAAGAAGGACCATACAGAGTGTGTGACGGATAGAGGAGTGACAGAAAAAAAAAGGAATGCAAAGGAAGCAGGCGCCCACTTACAGATGTACGGCATAAACAAAATAATTGTCGGACGCTTTCTCTACCCAACTTCTCACACTCTGTCTCAACAACAGGCCTGCGAGAAGAACGTGAGCCAATTTATGACAGCAATTCTTAAACGAAAAACAGATATATTCGGGAAAACAATTTCATTCAACCACAAAGAACCAACACACGGATGCGTTCATGACACAGAAGATGCAGAACGCTAACATTCGTTCTAGGAAGCAATATTAAAGAGTGAGATTGCGAATGGTTTTTCTATATAGTACAGGTCAATGCAAAATAAAGAAAAAAAACGAGTATGCATCTTGGCCGAAAAGAGTGGTTCGCGCTGCAATTTTCATGCGCCGTGGTTTCTACATAAACGCACTGATAACTTCCTTGATACTGACTTGCATCCGGTGAATGGACATAAGAGCCAGGTCATTCAGCCGCTCTTCGGCTGTCCGCTTCCTCAAATATGGTTTTTGCTCTTTTCAGTGTCGAGAAGCTGCATTCTGCAGAAGCTGTATTAACTGGGAGAGTTGCCAATATCTTGAGGAGTGTGTGAACTTTGGGGAAGAGGGCTTTGTCGCATTCAGGTAAAGCGTCCGTCGCAAAGCGGGGAACTTCCTCCTCTTGAATGGCTTGCCATTTAGTTTTCCAGACTTCCCATTCACGTTTTAGCTTAAGGATATGCGCTGTTGTCATATCTCTGAGGTAAAAAATCGAAGGCCGGATGCACAGATTCAAATTTGCCCTTGGAGGCGTGATTTGGCTGCGCATATTGCAAACTTAGCAGTGTTTTCCCGATGGTTTGCAGAGCGCCGTTTGAGGGAAGCTTACAGGTCATCTCTTTATGGAATGAACGTGACTCGCCTGTAGTAGTCTTCCGCAGAACTACAAGCGTAGTTTACCCTGTGTACTCCTTCCGCCACGCGGGCACCTGCCTCCGATAGAGGCAGCGGTAAAAGGGTGGTTGGGTTCGCAGAGGTGCCAGCGGGGTCGAACAGGTTAATTGGTCGTCGAAGCCGCCGCTTTCCATACAAAAGTCCTCTTTTCTTAGCTTCCGCCGTCAGGTTGTGGAAACACTCTGCGTCAGCGACAAATCAAACCCGTACGCGTGCGTGTTCCCACGCCGCGCGGCTATCAGCCAAACAAAACACCTGAATGCTCCTTAAAGGGCCACTAAACAAGCTCCTACTCTTTTTAAAGCCGCCTAAACAAGCTAACTCAATCATAGAGAAGGTTGCGGCGATCACATTCTAGGAATATGACAGCGCTCCGCGCCACACAGACGCTGTATTTCAAAAAACAATTCCCGCGCCTCTTTCCTGCGATTGACCAGTCGCGCTCGCATCCTAGGTCTCGTAACGTTCTACCGCGAACTTAGCGCAGTTGCAGCTCGTTGATCGGTCGAAACTAGGCCTATGGCAGCTCCTGTGGCCATCCCACCGTTGTGAGCGCAGGAGCAACCGGAAAGGCTGCGCAAGCGTCAATGACGTCAATTGAACACGTAATGCCACGTGTCAAAAGTGAGCGGAGTCTCGACGGCGCGCCGCGCCTACCCTCTTCTCGGCATAAAAGATGGGGACGCCGATCGAGAAAACGAAACCGACGCAAGCGGCTACTTAAACCCGTGTAACTTCTTTATTGAATTGAATTGTTTATTTACAATTCAACAAGGTTGCGAGGATGACCAGGCAAAAAAGCTGCATTGAGCAGCTTGAGGGGAACCTGGCCACCTCATACACTGGGCAGCTTCACAGCGGTCACATAAACACGGTATACATAACAACACGGTGTACAAATAAACACGGTATACATAACTATAACAGAAAAACAGTAAACATCCACGGTTGGCATAAATAAACAAGGTTATTGTAGAAGCATTTGAAACAATTATCGCACCTATTCGCAAAATTCTTGCGGGAGCATGTTCACATCGCACAGGAGCACAGTTATATCTTTAAAACAAATTTTGGACCTCGGGGTTGTTTAGGGGCCCTTGAAGTTGCCGCTGCTACGCGACTGTATAAATGACGCCCGCAGTGTACCGCCTGCTAGCTCTGCAGCGACAAAGACACCGCTCCTATCTTAAAAAAAAAAGACATTTCTGCAGGGAATCCCCCGGTGGAGTCAACGCTATCTTTTTCTGCATGTCCTGTCATTCTTTCCACTCTTCCTTGAAGCAATCCAACCAACAATCTTTCTAAACATAACTGATGCGACGAAGAAAAGTCGCACGAAGTACGGGCATATTGTAGCGAAACGTCGGGGCCGTAAATGTTAGACGCATCGGAAGGTCAGGAAGACGAAGAGGCGTGGGAGCCACTCCGCGCAGGCAAGCGATGAAGAGTCGACACAGGGAATTGGGAGAGCACTCATTGGGGGGTTTATTTAGCTAAGACATCTTGAAGTTGGAAAACACACAGGGCAAAAATTATACAACATAGAAAATGGTATCATACCCCGTCTGCCTGCCGGACTGCTCCCCGGTGGTGCCGAGCGTCATGGTCCCCGAGTCCGCTCTCCAAAAAAGGCCAGTGTCGCCGCTTAAATAGCACTTTTCATCACCCACGGCAACACGAACGTCTCGGAACACCACCGCCTCCCACCAATAGGAAAACGGCTTACACGGGCCAGTCAGGCAGGTCGACGGTAACGATGTTCTACGAGCTTTTATGATCGCGTGCCTCCGGCCTCGCCACAAAACTAATACAAACAACAAATTCCAGAAACTGGCCGCGACGCGCACACATGGTCATTTTCGGTCCCCGTCTCCCGGAAGGCTCCCTGCGGTGCGCGGGATCGTTTACCTGAGCACCCCTTCTACAAAAGCAGTCGGAAAAGAAAAAAAGAACAAGAAAACATTCTAGGCGACGCGGTCTTCGCGACAATATAATGTCGTTTTCTCTGGTTTCGAAGCAGTATGGCAATGAGCCGTCCCTACCACGCACAAAGGGGGAGGCAGTTCTACACCTCACGAAACATCGCTCAACCACCACAACTACACTCGCTCACCCCCTTTGGCCACGCATCTCAATAATGTTTAGCCCCAAAACGGGTTCGTACTGGGGCCGGGAAGAAACGAGGCAACAGGCTTAATTAATTTAACAAAACATGGAATTTGATACATGAGTAAGATTGACATACACAAACAACAATTAGTAGCTAACGTGATGATAATCGAACAAGACAATCATGGAGCGAAGCCGACTCATAGTATAACACAGGAATATGGTTAACAGGCGTCAATGAGCAGCCGACAAAAGGGCGTAAAACAGTTCGCATATCAAAGATGGAACGTCTCAAGCGCGCTTGCTGCCGAAACGGAAGGAATGCTTATCTGAGTGGGCCGCATCGGCGCGTGAGTCTCGTCGCCGGCCTATGGACTGGTGCTTGGGCAGGCGGGGCTCGGATGTCGTCTTGGAAGTCGCCGTAGCTCGCGGATGATCTCCGATCACTGCTGCTCACATCGAGGCCTCGCGTCGATGACCACAACATCATTTCCGAGGTTGGAGAACCGAACGGCAAAACTTCCACGAGGAATCGCAAACGAAGATTACTTCTTCGACGGAATATCACCGAATCTCTTCGCGTCTTTCGAATCTCCCCAATTCCGCCAATTCCGCGTTCTGGCCCCCAGACGATTTTTCTCACCAGCCCCGCCTCACCGGGGCGTCTCTCCAATGGTTGCCTACGGCAACTTCGCCCGTAGAAAACGCACCAGTCCAACCCGCCGTGCGACTACTGTTTGAGGTCCGCCTCCATAGTACAATCCAGTATAAGCTCCTCTCCAAAAATATAGAAAGCAAAATATAAACATACACAAAACTCGACATTTGGAGAGGACGCCGGGCAGCCTAACCGGCGACACATGTACACAGATTATCGTAACGAACGTTAGCCACCACCGCTTCCATTCCGAAACACTCCAGGTGCAAGCGATATGACACAGTACGCTGTAAGTGCCCGGTGACAAGGCGCGCCTGTCGGCAGGCGCTCCTTTTTGGCCGGTCGAGTGCGCGCCCGAGAATCATTTCTAGAAGCTTACTGCATTGCATGGTTATCGAAACATGCCGGGGACGCTCGCTGGCCTTGTTCAAGCACTTATAAGCGGGTTCCTTTTGGCGTCGGTACCCTGTCGTTTCCAAGGTCGCCGCCTAACGTGCACGCTCATTTGGGGCCACCGTGCAGACGTCGGCTCTGCTGTCAAAGCACGGTTTCCGCAAACTCGCGGGCAACGAAAACCCCAGCGACTCTCTGACCACCGTGGCAGTCGAAAGATAGGATTGAAAATGCCCGCTCCCTGCGTTTCTGCCTCTCGCCCAGCCGACGCCTCTCGGGGCGTCACAGCAACATTTTGTTCGTTCGGGTAATTCGGTTTTTAACAAGCTCGTCTCATATATATGAAAATGCCCTGCGTTGCACAGTTTTCTGTCTCTTTCCGCAATCACAGAGCAGTAACTGTTTCCGATAATTGGTTTCAATTGGTATGACCGTTGTGTCAGGAAGATTGATACGGTGGTCGCTGTCTTGGGAATGTTCGGCTATTGTGATCTCTTGCAAAATTGCAGAGGTCATTCCTGTGCTGTGGAAATCTTTCTTTGAGGCATTTCGTTTCGCCGATGTAGCTCACATCGCAGTCAGCGCAAAGATATTTGTATCAGTGCCTTGGGCTCTCTCTTGCAAAATTGCAGAGGTCATTCCTGTGCTGTGGAAATCTTTCTTTGAGGCATTTCGTTCGCCGAGTAGCTCACATCGCAGTCAGCGCAAAGATATTGTATCAGTGCCTTGGGCTCTCTCCTCGGTGGATAGGACATGTATTCGCAAATTTCGCAGGCTTGTGAGTCACTCGGATGCCTTCTTTTCTGAGAATGCCGGTGATGGTTTCGCTAACGCCTCGGACATATCGGAGCGTGTGGTGTTTCTGTTGTGGTGTTGATTCAGGAGCCGGACGCTGACTTTCTCGGGAAGCATTGCTGTGCTTTTGGAATTGAAGTGCTTTCGGAATAAAACTTTTTTGGCAGCTGTTCTTTGTGTGTTCCTTGACTATCGTTTGTTTATAATTTGTTTAAATGCGCACGGCGCTACTTGTACTTGTGCCTTGGTCGCTGTCTTGGGAATGTTCGGACAGTACATCCCTGCTTTAATGTCTGACTGGACGAATTTCGGGGGGGGGGGGGGGGCCCGGGCCCCCCTGGGCCCCCCCTTGCCTACGTGCCTGAAAGGAGTACTGACATGATTTTGCGGCGGCTCAAAATGCACATCTTTCGTTTTCTAGCCATGTACTGTTAAGGCCCTTCGCACATGGAAGCCAGGAAACACGTACAAAATATTTTAGTTTGGTTTTAAAGTTTCCGTCGCCCAGCACTGCGAGCCAGTCCCAGCGCAATGGACACTCCGATGACGTATGAGCAGTCTATTAAAAATCGCCGAAATCACTGTCAGAAGCACTCGACGACCGTGATATTGTTGTTGTTTGGGTGCCCCACGTGTAACTGACCACAGACGACAGAGTTGCAGCGACGCTATCGCGAATTGCTGTCCCTACGTGACCCACACCTACGTCCGACTACGTTGACACGTCACTAGGAAACCGCCCCCTCGAAATCGATACCGAAAGTGGGCTTTTAAGGAAGCCTTATTTAAAATATATTCATTGCCTTGCAAGTCACCACGATAATCTTTTGGGGGTTCTCCACGCCAGTGCTTTCGTTTACAGCAATAATAGGAAAATGTCAAAAATTCGTGTCAGTACTCCTTTAAATAAAGGGCACGAATGCATTTAAAGGTGAACATTTGACAGAGATCTGTCTGGTTTGGACGAAATTAAAGGTGAAAAAAAAAAGGGGGGGGGGGGACACCAACCAAATTATAATCATCAAAAGTAAAATGTACTCCTAAAGATGAAAAAACCCCGACGTTTCGGGTCCCACTCGAACCCTTCTTCAGGGGCGACTGGAGGGCACCAGACAGCAGCAGTGCTTATAGGCCTTCTTTTTCTTGTTTCTTTTTTCTTCTTTCTTCCTTCCTTTCTCACTTTCTCTTTTTCCGGTTCTTCAAACTGAGGGGGGTCATGCTAGTGTTGAACCAGGTGCCGGAGTCCGCTAAAATAGACACTTGGCATTGCACCTGCAGACCGGTTCACTTTACCGGGTGTCGCCTGAATGTGCCATGATCCCACAAAAAGCCGCTTGTGAAAACTGGTTTCCAAGTAGAGGACGCGGGAGTTGTCAAAGTCGATGCGGTGGTCGTGCACCTCGCTGTGTTGGAAAGGTTGCTCGCCGCCAGACTAATCCCCGCCGACCCTTTCGAAAGAACACTGACCCGCCGCCTTCCAAGCCCATACGTGTGTGTATTCCATACGTTCAGGGTACCAGCAAAGCGCTCGCACGTACTGTCCGAGCAGGGAATAAGAGTAGCACACAAGCCAATTTCCACGCTTGGCCGTTTCTTTCCGCGCCCGAAGGACAGGCTGCCGATACAGATGCCTGAAAGACGCGACAACAAAATTTATAAATGCCCATCTGTCACCTCAGTGGGATTGTCCTCGGGAGAGAGCGCAAGGTGCGATTTACTCCATTCCTTGTTCTGACTGTGGCGCGTCGTACGTGGGTGAGACGAAGAACTTTCCGGAAAGGCTACGACAGCACAGGAACGATGTCCGCAAGCTCGATAGATCGAGTGCATTAGCTGAACACAGCGAGGTGCACGACCATCGCATCGACTTTGACAACTCCCGCGTCCTCGACTTGGAAACCAGTTTTCACAAGCGGCTTTTTGTGGAATCATGGCACATTCAGGCGACACCTGGTAACGTGAACCGGTCTGCAGGTGCAATGCCAAGTGTCTATTTTAGCGGACTCCGGCACCTGGTTCAACACTAGCATGACCCCCTCGGTTTGAAGAACCGGAAAAAGAGAAAGTGAGAAAGGAAGGAAGAAAGAAGAAAAAAGAAAGAAACAAGAAAAAGAAGGCCTATAAGCACTGCTGCTGTCTGGTGCCCTCCAGTCACCCCTGAAGAAGGGTCCGAGTGGGACCCGAAACGTCGGGGTTTTTAGATGCGAAGTAGCTCTTTGACTAGCCTGTGTAACGCTGTCCCTCCGCAGAAACGCGAGGCAACGTGCTTCCCTCGGCGCAGGTGTTGGAGCGGTGCAAAGTAGGTCACGCCGCAGCTGGGCGTTGACGTCACGCTCCCCTCGCACGCTTCCCTCGCAGGTGCGCGCGTACGTCACTCTCTCCCTCACCCGCCGGAGCGCCCGCAGCTGCCGGCTCCAACGCCCGCTCGCCTCCCGTGTCGGCGTTTCAAACAAACGTTTACACCAGTAAACGCTACACCGAGTTTCGCTTCAAACTGTTCTTCCAGCACCCGCGTTAGCGCCGTTCAAACCGTGACGCCACCCGTGCGCAACGCTGCTGCTTCGCATCCCATCAGGGTTCCCTTCGGGGAGATGGTCCAAGTTTTTCATCTTTAGGAGCAAATTTTACTTTTGATGATTATAATTTGGTTGGTGTCCCCCCTTTTTTCACGAATGCATTTTACGTCAACTCGCAGTCGCACAGAGCCGCGTATTTGCGCTGTATCGCATCACCGCATCACAAAAACCTAGTTTCTACTAACAGACAGAGTAAGCCAGCAAGTACGATTTGTATAGGACCTCTCAGCCAGCTGTGTTCTTTTGTTTTCCTCGACACAGCAGAGTACGGACGCGGCAAAATTTTTTTCTCTAGTAGAAAACGCCGTTGGTAATTGGCATAGGCATAAAGTTGGTTTCTGTCTCTATGTTTCATCGTGAAATTGCAAAACAAGTCGAGTGCCTCTGTTAATACATTGCCGTCTATGGCGGGACCGCGTACTTTTTCCTCTAGTAACGTGGCCGCCGCCGGAAGTTTAATGGAACCTCCTTGACAGTCAGTACTGACTTTACATAGAGGTTCCATTAAACTTCCGGAGTGGAAGTCCCTGCAGCCGCCTACGAGGCCTAGTGAAGCTAGCGGCGGCCACGTTACTAGAGGCAAAGTACGCGGGCCCGCCATAGACGACAATGTGTTAAGAGCGGCGCTCGACTTGCTTTGCAACCTCCGGATGAAACATTGAGACAGAAACCAACTTCATGCTTATGCTAATTACCAACGGTGTTTGCTAGTTGAGAAAAAAAAATTTCCCGCGTCCGTATCAGCTGCAGGCGTCGAAGAAAACAGAAGAACACAGCTGACTGAGGGGTTCTATGCAAATCGTACTTGTTGGCTTACTTCATTTGTTAGTAGAAATTTTTATGTTTTTATGATGCGGTGATGCGATAATAGCGCAAATGTGCGGCACTGTGCGACTGCCAGCTGACGTAAAATGCATTTGTGCCCTTATAGCCATAATCGAGATGGATTATTTACTTCTTCGCAGTTATTTAGTCGCTGACATCCTGCGCGCCTCACTAGCCTGGCCGTTGAACTATCACTAGCCGTTTATGTGCATTAAAACGCACGAACACTCACGCGTCGCACCAGCTGAAACTTGTACACCTTATTACAAGGGGGCGTGCCGTATAGATCTATACGGCACGCCCTCTTCCGAACGTGCATTTTCGGTGACTGACAGATCTGTGATGTAGGCATTTCGCGTAAAAGAAAAAAAATTTGGAAGATATCCCACGTAGGAATCAAGGAAATGCGAAGCACGCATCAGGAACGTAAAATGGATTTGCATTGTTGTCTCGCTATACCGAGTTTGCTACATCGTGGCCTCCGCGATCGGCTGCGGCGGCGCGGCGTTGCTCCGGCCGTCCCATTCGGACGGAGAGGGTGTAAGTGCGGAAAGGGGCGTGGCCTCTTTCTTCGCCGCACCATGGCGCGCGCAACCCAAGGCTCGTGTGGCTCGTTTTCCATGGCGCGGGCGGGAGCTGCAGACGAAAAGTCAATCATCGCAGCCAAAGCGCAGTAGGAAATTACTGAAAAACAATGTCAGCATGGGAGCCGAGGGAGCCGAGTGAGGCAGATGGGAGCCGAGTGAGGCAGATCGACAATATATAGCGCTTCATACCACTCAACTTCTTTTTGAGGCGGCTGTTCTCTCGCTGCAGTCTCCTGATAGCATCTGCTTTTCTGAACATTTGCACCCTCATGCGGTTTATATTCTTTAAATCTGACTGCTTGCGAGGAACAAGGTCGTCAGTAGTTTGCGTTTCGCAGTTGTCTCACTAGACTGGTGCAGTTCACCGAGTGCGTTTTGTCCACCTGCTTCCTTACCTCCGACCATCAGATTATCTTCAGACATAAATGTCGCCACGCGGATAGCAGAAGCCTCTGATGGCTGGCTTTCACTGCAGCCTGCACCTTCAGCACTTGTTGCTTCATGTCCCTCCAATGGTACATGGTGGCTGACTTCAAACACTACGCGCAAGGAGTGGGCAGAAGTTGACAAATTGTCTTTGCGTATTTCGCGGTCTCAGGCAGAAACAAGAGCTCCATCATGATCACGCGATAAATGTGAGGTCTCTTGTTGGTCTAGAGAACAATTCTGCGACAATCGCTCTAACTTGCGTCTTTTCTGTGGCTGCATGTAGCTCAGATAGCTTGGGAACACGCTGAACGGCATTCCGCTTGACCCGCTGCACCTTTGTAGAACCCAGAGCATAATCCAACTCTAAAGAGTGAAGCCCGCAAACGACACTACTAGCGGACTTGTCGTAGGGCACAAAGTCCTTTCTCGATATGGCCTTTAGCCATGCTTGGCGACGATCATCATTTGCCGGAAATTCGTGAAAACTTATCCCAAGCTTTTTCTTCCTGTTAGAGTGACAGAAAGGTACGCAGCGGTACATTTATCTGTAAATAAAGAAAGATATGGAATTATGGTGCGAAGCGCATCACACATATAAGGTCTATTCGATTCAGCCAAGGTTCCCTGCACCTTCTGCACCTTTTCGCGGTGCGCTGCACCACCGTCCTCGATTCCTCGCGGTACAGCGGTGCCCGCTGCACCTCCGTCCTCGATTGTGGCGGGGTGCAGCTAAGGTGCCGCCGCGGTGCCGTGCACCTTTGCACCTCCCAGCTTGTGGGTGCAGCGTTCTGGTGCAGCCTCGCTAGCCCGTCAGGCGACGCGTGCAGACGACGGCGTCGGCTAGTCTAATGGAAATGGTTAGGACGTACGCCGCGACGAAATCACGGCAAGTAATTCTGTGAAAGTGATAAATGTTCGACATTTTTCTCTGAACACGTGCACGATGACGGCTTGTTTTCCAGTTCACTTTTTCTTTTTACAAATGGCAGCATGCAGATTGTATGCACTGATCGCGTCGTTCGTGTCGGCAAATGCTTGGATGCGCATATCACGTCTTGTTTCGCACGGCCGCGCGCAGGTTTTGTTGTAGCATATCACCATTCATAGTTGCAGCGAGCACAAACAGGCTACTAGAAACAAAAAAAAAATTGACGGCAGATCCACGAGGTGAATGATGATGAGATTGGGCGAAGCTCCTGGAAGTAATCATCGGTTAAACCGTGAAATTTCTTCCGTTAATTCGCCCGATAAAAATGACGTGAAACGATTGATTAAATGTTTTATCAAACTTTTATTGCTGGTTTCCGTTGTCCTTTCATTATGACCGCTTTGTGGTCGGTGAAATGTAAGCTAAGTGGTTCTTGCACTGGTTGCAGATGAAAACCATTGCTTTACCTGGCGTCTTTCGTTAAGCAGCTGGCGTCTTTTCGTTTTGCTTTAGAAACATCTGGCGTATCTCACCAGGCACTACCTTGGAGGTAAACAATGGCTGCTACTGGGAATGAGAGACAGCAGAAGTCGGCTTTCAACACTTCTACTTCTACTAACGTTTCCTACTGGAACATGCCAATGGCTGCTAATGGGGAATGAGAGACAGAAGAATTCGGCTTTTAGTTAACGCGCACGCTGCGAATTTCTTTTATTGTTCAACAACGCACAGGAGAAATCTCCCACCGGCACCACCTTGGAGGTCAAAGCGTAAGACTGGTTACGCACTACGACTACGACTACGACTACGAGGGACGAACGGGTGCCGCTTTAAGGAGCTTCGCCCCTAAAACTCATCGAGCTGGCCGTGCAGCAGACGACAGGCCTGCATCTCAACGTTCGATTCACACATTTGGGCGGTGGCGGACGGAGCTCCATCTGCACCGCGAAAACGGGTGCCGGGAACTGCTGCAGCGGGTGTCGACACCACCTGCACCTTTTTGTGCGTGGTTCCGTGCACCTTTTCTGAATCGAATAGACCTATAGCCATGCAATTTTCATCATGCCGCGAATGATTTATTAGGGTCATATCGCCAGTATGTGAAACTACTCGCGCCTACAAGAAACGTATACGACATAGCCAAGGCAAAGAAAAAAATCTCTCTTCAAGGGCAACAGAGCAGAGCTCAGAACTTCCGACTAGTGCAGTCAACTGCATATGTTGTTCGAGCCATAGAGAGCATCACTGTAACGTGCCTGCCCAGAACTTTCAGAATCGCCAGAACATTGCGCAATTAAGTGTCATCACAACTTCTTTAACAAAGGAAAGACGGTATTCCGTCAAGTGTAGCGCGACGAAACTCTCGGTTACCTTAACCCGCTAGTGTAAACGAGCACTAACCTTGCATGCACAAGCGATACATAAGTGTTTGACAACATGTCTTTACTTCTTGTAGCTGCAGGAAGGAGTCGAACAAAAATTTTACTGCGTGTCCGCGGTTCTTCTGTGTGAAAATGAGTCAAAACGGCTGACTCGTGACTAAGCTCGCACTGCAACTGGCAGCCTGGCTGTGCCGGTCAGGCGAGCGCTCAGAGCGCGCGGCGATGGATGGATGGATGGATATTAGGAGCGTCCCCTTTGTAACGGGGCGGTGACATGTGGGCCACCAGGCTCGTAAGAAGACATAAGAACTTTTTTATCTCTCTCTCTCTCTTTAACTTTTCCTCATGCCTTTTAAATTTACTTCAATCAAATCGATCATACTATGGCAAAAAACGGAAATTCATAGCCCAGTTCCCTGCCCCTTATGGCAGAAAGTCCATATTTATCCCTATAATTATTTTTGTCCGTTCTCTCTAGTTTTCTGCCACCAGTATTCTAACCGTCTCTTACTTATTTCAATCGCGGCTATGTTCAGCTTCCCGTTGTTCGCCCTAAAACCCAAGGCTTCCTGTAGGGTGGTGCCCAAACGTACACCTGGGTGGATATTTCCGCATTCAATCAGAACATGCTCCGTCGTTTCCCTACCTTCCTCACAGAACGTGCATTTTTCTTCTTCTTTACTGAATTAGTATTTGCTGTCGTCGCAGAGTCGCTATACAAAATTTTGTACATCGTTGACCCCACACTTGCTGCAGGCGCTGCGCGCGAGAGACCACTGGTAGAAAACGTCACGATTTTTGCGGAGCACGTCACGAGAGGCTCATTACTATGCACATACTGTGTCGTGACGTCAGGCTGCAGTAGGAACCGAAACCAGCTTTTAAAGGCATGCTGTAAATAAATTTTCACGGCGCGCTCACGCTTACCAGTACGTTTTCTGGGCTCTGGAGGGCTTGGCCTTTCATTTCATGCAAAAAAGCGCCAACTGAAAATTTTCGTGGCAGTACTCCTTTAAGCATGTATCCAACCCATTGAGTACAGCGCATGCTTTCTGCATGCTGCCTTAAAGGGCCCATGACAGCCATTTTTTTGTTGGGGACTTTTATGTTCTAATGAGTAGAACAGTGTCTTGTAATTACGGCATGGAGTGGCAAATTCTCCAGCGTGAAGTCTAATTAGTCACAGCATCGTTAATTTTGTTCAGTTTTAATGATGCTTCGAAACGCGCGCCAAAAACTGCAAGAAACTAGCGCCGCGGGGCTAGCGCGGCGGCTGTCGGAAGTGAGCGCAGGCACTGATCGCATGAGCTCAAGATTCGGTGACGTTGCGGAGAGCGCGAGCGCCAGACCAGTTGCTGAATTCGTCTGCTCGCCGCACCCGCTTTGCATCATAGCGCGTGTGTACAATGTACGCTTGAGCGACCAACACGGAGAGGAAGCAAAAAAAAATACGACTCTTGGCGTGGCCTCCGCGATCGGTTGCGGCAGCCAATCTCGAAGGCCATAGCGCGGCGCGCCCTTGTCTCTCTGTGACGTCACGATATCAACTTAGCAGAAGTGAAACGTAGATGGCCCACTAACCGCGTCATACTAGTGGCGATGTCGCGAGGTGCTGAAAGCTCGGATGAGCATTCCCGCTTACTTTGAAACCATATTAAAATTACTTAGAGGCGACGTTCGCCGCTAACACCCGCGGTCAAGGTTGCCTTCGTATGCAGGAAAACCAATTAACGCAAGCATCTTGCGTTTAAAATTTTGGTGTATTTTTTTTTTCGTATTCCACGTACGTTCTTCCAAACGGTTCGTTTCTCTTAGCGTTTGCGAAGTCTTCTCAGATCTGCGTCTATCAAGACCCGTTGGGTTCGTTCGGAAAACTTTGTTTAGTTCTGACTATATAGGAGATTCCCAGTCAAAAAAAGTCAATTGGTCCAACTGGATATACCATTTGTTAGTAAAGGGATCACAAATGGAGTGAACCGGAATCCAAATGGAGTGGCAAACTTCAATGGGACAGTCCAACTGGACTTGACAGTTCCAAATGGCCATGCCAGTTGGCACAGAATTTTCCATTTGGCCTCCCAATCGGAATACCTGTAGTACAGTTGGTTGCAAACGGTCCAATTGGGAACCCATTGGGAACCCATTGGGACAGCTGTTTTCCAATTGGAATATTTGGATTGTCCAATTGGATGCTCGATTATGGTTGATTCAAGCTTTTCCATCATCAGAATGCTTGAAGATTGCTCAGTCTGGTTGTTTACACTATATGAATTTGACATTAAGGAGTTGTTGGTAGGGCAGTTCTAATTGGGAGTCACTTTTTCATCATTTTGTATGTCTAGTCGGGAGTTAATTGGTTCAACCAGTTGGTTTCAATGGGTCTTCACTGACAACCCAAATGGTTTCAATTGGAAGACACAGAAATGAGAAACACTTTGAAACAAGAAAATAGCCCATATATATATTTTTGCAGCTGTAACAACATTGATTAAATAAAAGATCTTTGTACCTTACTCAGGTCATAGGACCACAGCATTTATTTCATTTTTGCATTAACGGATCTGCCAAAAAATTACCTGTCTTTTGTGAAAACGTGGCACTACCATGCAGGTCAGAATACGCCTGATGGACGTGATCATATCCGAGTAGTAACGTCAGTGGAGCATTTTTTTTTTTCCGTTCTGCACTTCTCCACTGGAAGCTTTCTTTAATGTTTTGCTCACGCAGTCAGACTGCATTGACTGCGTGGTTTCTATGGTGTGACAGATGAGATCTGTGTTAATGACCGAAATTCACAAAAAAAAATTAAAAAAAATTTTGTTAACATGTCCCATTGGGTGACCAGTTGGATCAAACTGGTTTGCAAAAGCAATCCAGTTGGGCAACCCATCAGATCTACATGGCTTACCAATTGGCCACCAGTTATTTCGAACTGGCTACCATTTGAATACAGTTGGGACGCCAGTTCATGGATTCAATTGGCGCTCCCAGTTGGTTATGAATGGTATGTCACCCAAAGGGTGGCGAAAACCCAACTGGTCCAACACCAATTGGTGGCAACTGGAAATTGTCCAGTTGGACCCATTTGGTTTATATTTTTTGACTGGGTTTCTTACACGGGGGACACGCGCCGAAAAGCATGCACTCGAAGACAGCTCGAAGAAAGCTACGCACAGTATGTTTTTTTTTAATTTCTTTTTCTTCATGTTCGAAACCAGTAGCACGGAGAAGCACGCCATACGTACGTGCTCGCTGCACTTGCGCATTCGTGACGTATGCATAACAATTAAATTCTGCGTCTATGCTCCGGAAAGATGCCCTTCCTCTAAATTTCGCATACAAACACTGCTGGGACTATTTAATACGTGCATCACACGGCTTTTTTGGTAGAACTCGATCGAGTCCGTAGCAAATCATGTATACACGCGCATCTGAAAACGAAGCACTAGCAAGTATTTAAAGCTTACAGTTAACTTTGATACAGGCGTAGGGATGTAATATATGGATGCGAACGTTTAAAATTGTCCTCTATTTTAGCAAAATGCACTGAAAACGGGCAGCCGTACGTGAAGAAAGTGAGAAAAACTTACACGTGAAATGTTCTTCCAGGCTTCTTTTCAACGCGATTTGTGCAGCCGAAAGCGACGCACGAAGTCACCGTTGCCTTCTCAGATATTTAGATGCTTAGGAAAAACAGGACACATTGTTTAAACACCACGAAACAGCGTCGCGTTGTCTACGCGCTCCGCCGTCTCTGTGGTCGTCTGCTACTGTTTCCTTGAGCAAGATGGCGGCGACGGCTTCACTTTCGGCGGCACGCTTCCACTCCAGAAAAGTAATATATAACCTCCTTGCTGACCGTACATATATTAACTCTATGGGTATAGTGCCTAGGCACCAAAGAAACCCTATGCTAGGCACTGTACTATGGGCAAAGGAACTCGCCATATGCAGAGTGACCGCCATAGCCATTTGCATAACCGATTACGACATTTTCCCTGAACCTCCGTGTGACGCCGAAACAAAATGACCACGGCCCATGTGGCCTTCGCTTGCGGCGTTTTCTCATATTTTCGAAACGGCACACGACACGTCAGAACGGGGTGAGTCCGGTGCGTATCCAAGTGACGTCTACGATGACGCATTCTTCGCGCTTGTCGGAAGTGGTCGTAAGATGGCGCTTCGCGTATCGATTGTTCTGCTGCAGTTCGGGCCGCCGTGAAGTAGAGGAAGACGATTTTGGGCTTTTTATAGCCAGGAAGGAATTCTAGCCGGGTAGAAATTGGCCGCACACGCCTTCCCTCGAGCCAGCAGTACTGATATCGGCCGACGCTAGGGGTGCTCGGTTTCCTGCGGGTCACAGCCGGCCTCTTCCCCACTGTCAAGTGACGTAGTCCACCCTCAGCCGCCTATGCAACGCTGGTAGCCGAGCTGCAGCCGTCGCGATGCTCATCAAGGAATTGTAAGTAGCTCGCACACAATTCTCGCTGTGGCCCGTCGAGCGAGCGTAGGGCACGGGGTTTCACACGGGGAAGCGGACGCCGCGAGCGTAGTTTCCGAGCCGGCGCTGTCCGCCGGGCCTCTGCGGCTTTCAATGGGCCGCGGGGGTGGCGGCGCATCCCTTCCGCTGCGGGGCCGACTGCTTTCGTAGTCGCCGACGGGCCACAGCCGATTGATCGTTGGCTTTTTTTTCTCACCGTTTGGCCCTTCTCTGGTCGCAGCCGCGTCGTTCTTCCCATTACCGTGGAAGAGGTAAGCTTCGGCATTCCTCCGAGCCTTGTCATCACGGTGTGGCCGCGGAGCGCGCGCACGCCGCCTGACCTGCTGCACGGGGCGTACTACCGACTGGCCGGTGCCGTGCGCGCGTTCCGACGTCACGGCCGTACGTTTCCGGGGTTGACGGTGAGCTCGTTGCTGGCTGACTGCAGTACCAGGTGGCCCAGCTGTACTCGGTGGCTGAGGCCAGCAAGAACGAAACGGGCGGCGGCGAGGGCATCGAGGTGATCAAGAATGAACCTTTCGAGGGCAAGGAGCTGCTCGGCGGCAAGTACAACAAGGGCCAGTACACTTACAAGATCTACCACCTGGAGAGCAAAGTGCCCCCCTTCATTCGCATGCTCATGCCCAAGGGGTCCCTGGCAGTCCACGAGGAGGCCTGGAACGCGTACCCCTACTGCCGCACCGTGCTCACCAACCCGGACTACATGGCCGGCAACTTCACCCTCTGCATCGAGACCATGCACGCGCCCGACAACGGAACCCAGGAGAACGTACGTTACACTTTTGCTCCTCGAGCGCACTTGACAGGGCTCTTCATCGTTTTCGATTACGAGAGCGCACTTCCGATGCGAGCACGCTAGTTTCTGTTGGAGCCAGCAGCCATGGTGAGCGTGTTTGAAAGGCAACGCAGCACTCGCTGCGTTTTGCACCAAGATTTGCTCATCCATGATTCAGTAAATATATTTTGCAGTGTTGTTTAAATAGGACTTCTTTCTGAACATGCTGCTGAGAGGTTAACAGTCAAAGCAGAGCTATTAGCTTCACTTCTGTGTTAATTTATGCAAATAATCTCATTTGAGATGCGCGTGTGATTTTCATAAGTTATGCCAGCATCAAAATGAGTGATTGCCACAAAGAATCTTCTGTGCCTACCATACTGACTCGAATAAATTGTGCAGATCTTTTTCACAAATCTGGGGCTTCAAAAAGGGGATGTGCAAATTGCATGGAGATCTCACGACCGCGTCCAAAATATGTCAGTGCCCCGCCACGGTGGTCTAGTGGTTATGGCACTCGGCTGCTGATCCAAAGGTCGCGGGATTGAATCCAGGCCGCGGTGGCTGCATTTCGATGGAGGCGAAATGTTGAGGCCCGTGTGCTGTTCGATGTCAGTGCACGTTAAAGAACCCCAGGTGGTCACAATTTCCGGAGCCCTCCACTACGGCATCTCTCATAATCAGAGCTGGTTTTGGGACCCCACAAAATAAATCTATCAATTTTGTCTAGCGAAAACGGGGGGCTGCTTAAGATTGGGGGGTGTGTACAATCTCGAAAATACGATATATCATCCGTTATATCATATTATGAATGTCTGTGATATGAGATTGAGCTCCGTTAACACTAACAAACTCTTTTCGTGACATGAGATATTTTTTTATCCAAGAAATAAACACTCTTTATCGAAGAAATAACCCGTAGATATATATCATAAGTTGCAAGTTTTTCAACTAATGAAGCGTGAGTTACTGTGTCAAGTGCCTTCTGAAAATCGAAGGAAGCACAGTCGACAGATAATTGATGATCTAGAGCTTCTGCTATGTCGTGTGTAAAATCTTTAGCTGTGTAATGCATGAAAGGCCTTTCTTGAACTTGTGCTATGCTGGATTAAGCAGGGAATGCTCGTGAATATGTGCTACAACAGTGTTATACACAATATGCTCTAAAATCTTAGAGGAAACACATGCCAAAGACACCTGCCATGAGTTCGCTGCGGGCACCTGACTTCCCACTCTTCTGGAAGGAAGAACTGTTCCAGTGGTTTATCATAAATTATGTTTAAATATGGCGCGACTGAGGTTGTGCGAAAAGTTTTGGCATTTGTGTAGCTTAAGGTTTGTGGAAAGGTGCAACACGGCGTGGTTCATGACGGATGGGCCCACTCCCTTCTGTGTTAATGCGGCGCTCGACGAGTGGAGTACAACCGAGCTCTTCCACATATTGTGCTATGCAGGAGCGGTATCGCCATAACAGTTCTTTTACAGACTCCTGTTCAGCGTTCTAAAGTTTCGGATCAAAGTTGAGCACCTCCGAAGGTAGTTCAGTATCAGGCGAAGCAATGGGTTGGGCTTTAGGTGTTGAAACCATGAAGGCGATTACTGGAGCATCAAGTTCAGACGCCTTGCCATGAAACAGATCGACTGTATGGTTGTTGATATTAAGAACGAGAACATGCGTTTTGCCCTTGACACAAGTAAGGATACTTTGTGGTGAGGCAGTTTCCTTAAAAGGGTTACAACGAGCAGAGGATTTGAACAAGATATCGCCAGTGAAATCGCTGCGAGTTCAGCTGGTTTCCAGGTCCCGGACAAGGGTTGCAGGATGGTGGCGCAGGTTGTGCTGACTTTTGTTGGGTTAAAGATATTGTCGTCATGTATGGACTCGCGGCAGAGGGAGCCGTGCATACCCATTCAGGAAAGCATCCAGCCGCTTGGATGAAGCAAGGACTGTCTCTGGCACTTTCCTCACATAACTGGTGGTGTTGTGGGTGTGCATGGTTCGGTGTGGAGAAATGAATAGTGCCTCTACTTGGGGGTCTGCAGCACTCACATCCTCGCACAACTGGACATATTAGGCTCTCAACAATGAATTCTATTGGCAGAGTCTCTGAGGGCGCTCACGTTGAAAGAAAGTTGGCCAGCTTGTTTTATCTTGGAGCCATTAACTGACAGAAGCCGTTGCTTCGTTCGCAGGTTAAAGTAAGTCTGCGTTTGGTATTAGAATAGCATCAATGACATTGACAGCTGTCCCTGTGTTAACCAATGCTTGGGCTTTCTTGTCCGGAAAGTGCACTTCTGTGAAAACACGGGGTACTTTGGCGGCTGTTCACATTTTCGCAGGCATCTGAGGCACAGTGAGTTTAAGTGCTGGCAATGCCACAACGGTACTCGCCTGCGTTTCTGGCTAGTGCTCTGCACTCATGACATCATCGGCACCAACTAAAGGGCCTGCTGTGGAGCGCTCGCAACCTTGCTGGAAAAGTTCTCTAGTTTGCTGTCCCGTCTTGGCAGAATAATGGCAAGAGTCCTCGTAGGTGTGTTGGCAGGGGCTGCATTGGGGCAGGTCATCGTCACCTTTGCCAGACTGGGGACGATGATTTTCTGGTGGAGCATAAACTGGACTCCGTTTCAAGTGCTAGGGCAGCTGCTATTCGGAAATTGCGTGGCCCACTGAAATACACCCAATGGCAAATATCGGAGTCTTCTGTTGCATCAATGAATGCTTTAGTTGAAAAGAGGCCCATGGTGGTTTGGGGGGGGAGTGCCCGGTACAGCCTTTAACGTGAAGCGTTTAACGTCAGCAGCCAGATCTTGCAATGTCTCCCCTGGGTTCTGGCATCATTCTCGTAGTTGGTCGTTCAGGAGTGACAGTGGTGTTTGGTCGTTGTAGCGATGTGCCAGTGCTTGTGTAAGCTCTGTGATGTCGTGATAGCCAGGGGGCACATTGAGCAGTACTCCTGTAGCCTGTCCTCGCAAACTGGTGATGAATACTTGCGCTTTTATGGTGTCGTTCCATGCGTTCGCTGCTGCGATGGTGTCCAGGTGTGTGCGGTAGGCTTCCCACGGGACAGTCTCGTCACACAAAGGGACGGCTAGGGGCTGGGGAGACACGAGTTGAGAGTTTCTTGAAGATATATGTGCCTTCATATAGTGCCCATCCAACCGCTGCAACGCCCAGAGTTCATGTGCGCAAGCAATACCCCGAAGACTTGTTTATTCTGGATGTCATCACCTCCGTCCTTCCTCTTCCCAGTTTCATGCTTCCTCTGTGTTGTGAGCCAGCGGGCCACTGCCGTTCCTTTTACCATGTTACAGTGTTAATGCTGACAAGGTCGGATTGGAGCAGTTTACGATCGCCATTACTGGGTGTGTTACGGTATAGTACACAATCATCGGCAAATAGTCTAATATTGGAGGACACACAATTAGGCAAGTCATTGATATAAATTAGAAAAAGCCACAGACCTAAGACACTACCTTGAGGGATGCCTGACGTTGGGGTCATATGAGTAGAGTGGCACTCACTAATGACTGTGTACTGTTCTGTGTGAAAGGAATTCTTTAATCCATGAGATAACATTAGGATGTATGTTAAGCAGGGTTACCCTTAGTGTGAGCCTGTGGGGGGGACATGATTTTATTTATTTCTTTACAAATACTGCTGTCTCAAAGACGAGACATAGCAGGAGTGGGTGCGTTGGTTAGCAGATGAAACAACATGCAAAGAAACAACATGCAAGATGAAACAACAGGCAAGTCTTCTACAAACTGATCACTTTGTCGTTCTCGCAAGGAACCGTCTAGGCCGTTCCAAATGTCGACAACGCTTGGAAAAAAAGAACACTTAGAACAGTTTACAAATGGCTGAAACAGAACAATATTAAGTGGGTGGGATTGGCGCGTGGCATGCCCAACGGAATGACTGAAGGAAATCGGCACTTGAATGTAACTGACCGTGTACAATCTTGTGCAGCAAATTGATATGCTCTAGTTTGCGCCGATGAGACAGCGGTTCTAATGATAAAGCACATGCATGAGAAGGAGAAAAATTGCAGTCATATCGGCGACGAATCGGCTTTCTTTTGTATAGCCTCAAGCTTATTTATGTCAAGTGCAGTGCAAGGCGACCATTAAACCGAAGCATACTCTGGTAATGGCCTGACGAGGGATTTATAAGCGGTCAATCTGCATTCCCTAGTAGAGTGCTTGAGGGTTCGTTTTAGGTATCCCAATTTCCGGAGTGCCCTGGCGCAGATGGTCTCAATGTGACGATGCCACTTTAGGTTTTAGGTGAAAGTGATTCCAAGATATTTGAAGGTAGTGACGGAACTAAGGTAGTGCCCATTGTAACTATAACAAAAACCTAGCGGCTGCTTTTATCAATAAAGGTCATTTGTACAGTTTTTTGGTAGTTAATACTCATTTGCCACGTGGTGCTCGTTACGCTGGTATAAAGCACGCACTCATCAGTGTATAATCGAATTTTCACTGATGTGTCCTTAGTGATCTGTGTGACATCATTAATGTAAATAATGAACAGCAAAGGCCCAAGGACTGAGCCCTGTGGTACCCCGGAGGTAACCATAGCAGACGATGACTGTGCATGATTGAAAGTAACAAACTGAGACCTTAAGTGTAACC
Source organism: Hyalomma asiaticum (assembly GCA_013339685.2). Classification (NCBI taxonomy): domain Eukaryota; kingdom Metazoa; phylum Arthropoda; class Arachnida; order Ixodida; family Ixodidae; genus Hyalomma; species Hyalomma asiaticum. The sequence goes on from CM023484.1 coordinate 127,898,556, forward strand.
AATCAGCTATTCAGCCAAGTATTTTGTCATTACTGATAATAGTACTGAGCCTAATAAGAAGCTTTGTGTGGCACACCATATCAAATGCTTTGCTATAATCAATGAATATGGCATCAACCTGCCCTCGATTATTCAAAGCTGTATCAATGTCATGAGTGAATTCAATGAGTTGAGTAGTTGTAGAAAAGCCAGAGGGGAAACCATGTTGATTCCTTGACGCTGCGTTATTGTCATTGAGGTACTGAATAATATGTTTATGAATTATGTGCTCTAGGAGTTTGGAACACGTAGACGTTAATGAAATAGGCCTGTAGTTGAAAATGAGTTGTTTATTCCCCGAATTAAACACAGGAATGACATTGGCGATTTTCCAAATGGTCGGCACACTACTTGTTTCTAACGAGCTGCGAAAAATTATGGTTAAATAACAAGCGTTCCATTCTGCATAATGCTTTAAAAACATGTTTGGTATGCGATCCGGTCCCGCACCTTTAGTTGTGTTGATGTTCCAGAGAAGTTTATAAATGCCTGTACAACTTATTTCAATTCCTGGAAACAGTGCCATTTCTTGGTGATTGTTCATGCCAGGGGCATTACCATTCCGATTTGAAATAGCTATTAAAGGCCTCCAAGATTGTCGAGGTGTCGGAACAGGACATATCATTTATCACAGACGGGCAGGAAGCAGTAGAATTGATCGTTTTCCAAAATTTAAGCGGATTATTTTTCGTGAAAGTACTCAGTGTGGTATTCAAATAAAACTTTCTAGCTTCACTCATTTATAAGCAGAGACGCAGGCGAAGGGGCGCCGGTTGGAAAAACGGTCGGCCCAGCGAAACAATCGCAAGCTCATGCCGATGGCAATGCTATTGTTGCACAGGCCACTCTTTGTCACTACATTTGGCATTTGTAAAGTGGAAGTCGGGCACGAGAAGAATATGCCTGTGCTGACACTGAATGATTTGAAAGTGGCTTTTGACAGTGGTGAGGAGTGTGAAGGGCACTTGCAGTAGTTGCAGCACTTGCAGCAAGAAAAAATTAGATGGCCTGGTCACTGATGAAATCGCAGATATAGTTTTTGATCATGTTTATCATGCTTCGGAAGCTGTAGTATGTATAATCTAATAATTGGCAGGGTTTCTATGCTGGAAATAATTAAGGACAACATGCATACATTGTCATGAAGGCTTATTGGAACAAAGTGATCACCATCAGCCTGAGAGTGACGGTGTCAACTGCAAAAGCAGCGGAGGTCTTCAGAACCCACAGAAGAGCAACTTTCATCTGCTCTATGCTGCTGAAAAGCAGCTTTGAGGCATGCACATCGCAGAAATGCTTATGAGCTAAGTATACGGAATATGGTTGAGAGCTGCACGATTCTCATTTTTGTGTTTCGAACACAAGGAAGGTGTGTCCAGTCTTCTACATAACTATGTTGCCATGACATCCAAACTAGAAGAGAAGCTCAGGGGAAGATGGATGCTTGAATCGATGAAAAGATAGCAAAATATGATTTAGAACAGGGAATGTTGCAGGAGCCAACGTTTCGACAAGCAGACTTGTCAGCCTGACGAAGACAAGTCTGCTTGTATGAAGACAAGTCCACTTGTCGAAACGTTGGCTCCTGCGACATTCCCTGTTCTAAATCGTATGTTGCCATGAGAATGATAACTTTGCGAGCGAAAGAAAGGCGGAGACAAAGAAATGAAATGCATCATCTGCGAAAGCTGGTGAAGCTTCCTTAAATGAGATGTTGTGAAAGTTGAAGCTAATTAAACCTTGTACTTGTAGATGTTATTTGTTTGCTAACCTTGGTTCCTATGGAAAATGCCCATACCTTTTCATTAAAAGAAACGTTACATAGGTTGCATTGTCGCAAAATGAATGCCTCGAATTCTTGTGCTTTTTCTGTTGGTTATTAGCTGCAGTGCCTGGCTTATGCTAAGCAAAATATGAATTTGTGTGTATACAGTCCAACCCACTTATAACAGTATTGAAGTGCCTTGAAAATCACATTGTTATAACCGATAATTGTTATAACGGGGCTGCATGAAAAAAAGCTAAATGAGGGGGACCCAAGGGCTGGTTGTGTATGTGTGAGGGGGAGACAATGGCTAAAAGCCCCTTACCGCACTCAGTATGCTTCACAGCATGACAATCAGTGCCCAAAGATGACCATGAATCGACTTTAAGCTGCACACAAAGGACCCATCCCTCCCTGCAGCCCTGTTATTTTAATCCCCACCTTTTATATTAGTAGCCACAGAAAATAGCCCTGAGGCCTTTCTGGGAAAGATCATTGAAGTTGCTCAAAACCAGCTTTGGAACCGGTGTCCCTTGTTACAACCATTTTTTTCAGGGTGGGCCTCATGTTTAGGAACTGATTTCCATTGTATGACAATGGGGCAGCCTTTTGTAGAGGGGAGCAACAAGTGTGCAGTGGCAAAAGTTCGTTTTTATTTTCACGATTTCACATTCAGTTACCTCTTGGCACCAATACACAGTACACCCAGCAGCCAGACTTCATTGTTATAACCAACAACAGGGCATGGGAACATTGTTAAGAGAGGGTTGGTTCACCATAGAAAACATACAAAAGTTGTTGGTGCAGCAGCTAACCACTGTTATAAGCGATATATTGATATATCCGGTATTGTTATAAGTGGGTTCAACTGTATTTGAATGTCTGTGGGCTTCATTGTTTTTGCTTTTGTGTTCTTGAATGCAGAAACTGCTTCATTAAGATGTTTGTTTTTATGTGTTTTTCTTAATGTGATTCTTATTGCGACCTAGTCTTTTAACAGTAGAGATTCCTCTATATGCCAAGCAAGCCAATGGCCTGATGCATTCAAATTGTATATGTCTCGCAATGTGTTAGTCAAAGTCAGTCTTCTTTTTTTCCGTATACTCGACTCGTATGGTAAAACGTGTTATTGTGCCTAATGAGGGTCATATTTCATGATTGTAAATAAGCAAGGAAGGGATCAAGCTGGGGTTGAGAAAATTTGATATCCACTGATACGTCGGCAGGATACCGCTGTTGCTATTACACTACCCGCATACTTGCTGTGACAGTTGCTCCCCTCTAACTGCCTCATTTGAGATGTGATGCTCAAAAACCACGCTGTGGGTTTGTCGTCTTGTGACTGGCGTATCATGTAGTTTTGCCCATTAGAGTGCAGCAGGCTTGTCTGCAAGCCAATATGCTACTCTGTTCGCATAAACGCTGTAAAGGGCTTTGATGAAAACTGACTGACACCAGTCCAGGCAGCCAGAAGGATGCTGACAACACATCACAACTTTGTGATATACGATATTGAAAGTAAATTAGCCTAAAGGTATGTAGCTGTGATGTGGGAGGTGCACTGCTTTGGCTACATAGATATCATTGGTGCAGGTGTTGGTTGGCAGATTCCTGATTTATGACACTATCAACAGCAGTGTAAAGCTTGCACACCTGCTTGGCGGCTGATCGATGCTTGTTCAGACACCTGGGCTATTCTTCCACCTTGTCGTGCTCACACACAGGGTAAAGCTGAAACCCGAGACATTTGCATAGGCATGTTTAAATATTGCTATTTGGATTGGGCGTCACTGACTTCCCTTAGATGCTGGATTGTGCCTCTGGAACTGTATGCAGTGAGCAAACAACCAAAAAAAAAATTCAATTAGCTTTTATGCTTACCTTTGTGCATACGTATGACAAGCACCTGTGATGATTCGCAGGTTCATGAACTGCCACCAGAAAAACTCAAGATTCGAGAAGTGGATATCATTGACATTGCCAGTGACCCTGTGATGCCGCGGGTGAGTGCAACCGCAGTGCATGCATTGTTGCAATGGTGCCAGTGAGGAGAACCCTTTGTGCTGCGCAGCTTTTTAGTAAAATAGACAGTTTCGCATTTACGCATTTTAAACTTAGTGCAAGCTACCATACCGGTACAATCAATTTGTTTTTTCGCTACACGCTAGTAACGTTTGTGTTTCTTATAAGACAGTGAAGCTGCATTACTTATACAGCAAGATTTTGTCACTGTACAATTCACGTGCCTGCTGCTTGATTCATACTTAGGTATGAGTGTGCCTTAGGTAAACAATCCAGTGCATTTTGCCTTTGCTATCTCACGTTATCAGTGTCCTTGTGTAGGAATGCTTGTGGGAAAATTGTCCAAAGCCTTTCCAAAATCTATTGAGCCCCTTTATGTACTGCATTTGCAAAAGCTATAAAAGATGAACATGGAGTACTTTCCTTTTCTGGCTTCATCATTGAAGTTGTGGCGGCAAATGTCTGCTCTGCTCCTCTTCCTCCTGATTGTCCTGCAAAAAGGGTCGGTCCTCTGTCCAAGCTCAAGCTGGGCCCCGTCATTGATTTTAAGACACCCGTACGTTGCTTCAGGCTTCCGGCAGCTTCGTGGACAGTAATGGCAGCAGCGTGAGCAGCAGTCCAAAGGAATGTTATTGTTTCAGTGCGCGTGTGGAAAGGAAGCTGTGGCAGTGTAGCCGTGGCACTGTGTATTGCTCATCTGTCAATGAAATGGCAGCTGTTGGCAGGTCATGGCAGTACTGTAAAACCTAGTTGTAACGAAGTTGAAGGGGGAGTGGTAATTACTTCATTGTAACCATTAGTTCGTTATAACCAATATCAATTTCATCTATAGGAATTTCAAGGGGAATTGCGATTACTTCGTTATATCCGATATTTCATTATATCCGGGTTCGTTATAACAAGGTTCTACTGTATATCCCCAACTGTAACATTTCAGGATTTTGCTGCCTTTAACATTTGCTGTCTTGTGGCCTTAAATGTGAACATCTGAGACACTTGTTGAAAATTGTAAGAACAGAAACCTAATATGATTGCAGAGGGCAAGTTGAAGTTTACCCGCGTTTGCAGAAAACATGTATACATAGAAGGAATGGGAAAAAGGCGGCCCTAAAGTGCCTGACCAGGAGCCTCTGCACATGATTGGTGGGGCGAAAATCCAAAACGAACACAGAGATGTCTCTGGGCCAGTAAGAGAAAACTGCATCGTCAGAATAAATAGGTGAATGAGTGAACTACACCGAAAAGGGAGGTTACGTTGACGTGGAAAATTGGACAAGAAAGCAGATGTCTACAGAGGTATAAATTTGCTCAGGAAGTACAGATTTGAAACGGCACTGAAAATTTACATGGTAGGTTAACGTGAACATTTGTGCATAACTAGCACATATAAGCACGAAAGGGAAGGGGTCAAGGGCTCGTTCTTTATTTGTTAGAAACAACTTAGTGAGCAAACAGACAATGAAGCCTAGGAAAACATAGGGGAAGTTACTTGTGGTATTGTAATTGTGGAGAAAGTAGAAAGGAATTAAAGTGGACGAAAAGACAAACCTGCCCTCGGTGGGACCCGAACCCACGACCTTCGGATGTCGCGTCCGATGCTCTACCAACTGAGCTACAAGGGCGGTCGTCCCCCCGTCCACTTTATTGTGTATTTATGTAGGTATTATCCTGGGAGTGTTAGGCAGCGCCACTCGAGGCCAAGGCGGCGTATGTAGAACACACTTTCTTGCCAGGAGGCATCACGTAGAACGTGAACTTAGCTGAGATGGCTGCTGCCCAATAAAGAACGAGCCCTTGACCCCTTCCCTTTCGTTATTTCATAGCTTGGGCCTCGTTGCGGCAGACTTGGTGCCTTAGGTAGCATGCGAGGGCTTATTGGTCATCAGCCATCTCAGCTAAGTTCACGTTCTACGTGACGCCTCCTGGCAAGAAAGTGTGTTCTACATACGCCGCCTTGGCCTCGAGTGGTGCTGCCTAACACTCCCAGGATAATACCTACATAAATACACAATAAAGTGGACGGGGGGGACGACCGCCCTTGTAGCTCAGTTGGTAGAGCATCGGACGCGACATCCGAAGGTCGTGGGTTCGGGTCCCACAGAGGGCAGGTTTGTCTTTTCATCCACTTTAATTCCTTTCTACTTTCTCCACAATTACAATACCACAAGTAACTTCCCCTATGTTTTCCTAGGCTTCATTGTCTGTTTGCTCACTAAGTTGTTTCTAGCACATATAAGCGTGAGATATGCTCATATAGCTGGGTGGTGAAGTTGCTTTCCTATTTAGAATGAGTGAATAAAGACAGTGCAGGCCAAAGCCTAACCCTGAGCACGTTTTTAATGAAAACATGCTGGAAAGGTGCTTGAATAAAGTAAATAACTTAAGGGGGAGGATGCTCGTTGGAGCCAAACGTTTTGGAAAAAAAGCTTCTGTTTTGAAAATGTTATTTTCAAATTCTTCCATTAGTAAGGCATTAACTAACCAATTTTGTTGCATCCTAAGTCATTATACTAGCCATACCAGCTTCTTACTTGCGATCAACGATCAATACGCTTTTGTTTTTTGCTATTGTCTCATGGTCATTTTTGTGTGCCCTTACAATCTTACGGGAAGCTTTTCTCAGGTTTGATAGACTCAATCCTGATTAATTTTTTCTTTTTCTTTTTGTGCTGCAGAGCTTAATGCTTAGAGAGTGCAACCAAATGTTAAATGTTACATTGGGAGGCTATAAATTTTAGGAAAGGGCAAAATAATAAACAGGTCATTACTCAGCCATTCAAACAAGAACTTTGAAGCTTTGTAAATTTTGTACTGTGGGGGAGGCTAGAGCTATAAAATAAATTTCCTCGCACTGCTTGGCACGTGTAGAATGCAGTGACCTTTAATTAAACAACATCCATACAGCCAGTTTAACAAAAATGTGCCCAAATGATATTCCCATGAATTAATAATTCTAAAATTAATGGCCTATTTCACCTAAAGTCTGAGTTCGTATTTGGCATTGGTGCGTGAGCATACATAACCACTAAAGCTTTTATAATCCTAGCCTAAATCATAAAGTACTCTAAGAGCAGCCATATTGAACATAGCTGTTGTATTGATGTATGAAGTGTCTGTTGTGGCAGCATGTGGATGTTTGTTGGCCTCTCACTGAAATGTGTTTTTGGCATACTTCAATCCTGGGGCACAATTTTCTATCATGCAATTGTTTGTGGCATGCAAGCGTCCTACTTCTATACGAAGCTCTCGGCGATTGCTGATTTAGTCCATTCCTTCAGTTGCCTTGTTTCTCTCTAATGTTGTTCCATTACTGTGGTGGTTTGTGCGCCCAGGACTCAGACACAGACAGCTAAGTCAAGGATAGGGAAAACATTTATCGACAGGATGAGACAGCACATACACACGCTTCCAATATGACCAAACAGTACAACACAAAGAACACACTCTGACCGCCACGTTGTCACGAGTAATCGGCGCATCCCGCCTGACATGATGTCAGAGGTCTGGCGGCACCACTCGCAGTATCGCTGTTGCTAGAAGCGGAGCACGTTGACAGCAGGGGAGGCACGATGGGCCGTGCCCGGGGGGCACGAGCTGCTCGCTCAGGAGCGCGTCGGGGTACGGTGCACCTGACGTGGCACCAAGGCCACGCCTTCAGAAAACGGCTGGGCAGAACTGCAACATACGTCGCACCGTGGCCACGTCCTCAGCAGGTGGTTGTGCCGGAATGGAACCGGCACCGCACCGTGGCCACGTCCTCAGCAGGTGGTTTGTGCCGGAATGGAACCGGCACGGCACCGTGGCCACGTCCTCAGCAGGTGGTTGTGCCGGAATGGAACCGGCACGGCACCGTGGCCACGTCCTCAGCAGGTGGTTGTGCCGGAATGGAACCGGCACGGCACCGTGGCCACGTCCTCAGCAGGTGGTTGTGCCGGAATGGAACCGGCACGGCACCGTGGCCACGTCCTCAGCAGGTGGTTGTGCCGGAATGGAACCGGCACCGCACCGTGGCCACGTCCTCAGCAGGTGGTTGTGCCGGAATGGAACCGGCACCGCACCGTGGCCACGTCCTCAGCAGGTGGTTGTGCCGGAATGGAACCGGCACGGCACCGTGGCCAGGCCACGTGGCCATCAGCAGGTGGTTGTGCCGGAATGGAACCGGCACGGCACCGTGGCCACGTCCTCAGCAGGTTGTTTGCCGGAATGGAACCGGCACCGCACCGTGGCCACGTCCTCAGCAGGTGGTGTGTCCGGAATGGAACCGGCACCGCACCGTGGCCACGTCCTCAGCAGGTGGTTGTGCCGGAATGGAACCAGCATGGCACCGTGGCCACGTCCTCAGCAGGTGGTTGTGCCGGAATGGAACCGGCACGGCACCGTGGCCACGTCCTCAGCAGGTGGTTGTGCCGGAATGGAACCGGCACCGCACCGTGGCCACGTCCTCAGCAGGTGGTTGTGCCGGAATGGAACCGGCACGGCACCGTGGCCACGTCCTCAGCAGGTGGTTGTGCCGGAATGGAACCGGCACGGCACCGTGGCCACGTCCTCATCAGGTGGTAGGTGGCTGGTCCCGGCCATACCACAGTTCCAGCCGCTCGCCCTGTCCTGCTCGCTCGTCCACCACAGAACAGCCAGCAAGGCCTGGTCAGCAAACTCGTTTGCCACAGGTGAACGCCCAGTACGTCCCGGTTGGTCCGATTGCACCAGCTCGGTGCGTCTGTTCTCCTGAGTTGACGTGCCACTCTCATTTGCTGGCAACGCTCGATCAGCCACCGGCGTTCTCCAGGCCACACGGTTCCCGTTCGGCGTGCACAAGCGTGCGCTTTTCGTCTTCTTCACTTCCACTTTCAGTACGTTGTACACACGAAACATTAAGGTCCCCAATACAACACACGAGTTCAAACACAAAACAAAGGTCCATAAGTGCAAGAACAACTCCAGCATGAAGAAAACACGACAAAAAGTGTGTACAGCGGCATGAAGTCACTGCCCAGGAAAAGCCGCACTACTCAAATGGTAAGCGCACGAACATTGTGTTCCGGAATTGTTTGTAGGAACGACACAGCAGAATGCAATGTAGGAAGGCTCAAGGAAACTGTACTAAATGCCAGCATTAATAGTCTCATAGTTTTAAAAAGAATGTGCTATGCCGGTGTCAACATTAACAGTAGCACAAGAAGCACATGCAGTCTCTAATATACATGAAAGCTTTGTGTATCCCACTTGCGATCAACAAATGAAAGTCCAACAAACAGTCCAGAAGAGAAAATCAAGAGAGCGTCCAGTTATTATAGCGCTTTCACGTGATCGCGTTCCTAACAAGGCGGATGGCACTTTTCAGACGCATAGAGAGCATCAAAGGGGTGACTGGGAAGCATTGTAGATCAGACGCCAACCTGTACGACTGCCTGAAAACACTCAAACGCCATGCGACTTTCCAAGCTCCACACCAGTAGAGATCGCACTCGAATGAATGACATAGCAACCAGGCGTAGCAAGTCGGTGGCGTTTGAATCGCCCTTTGATGAATGTCAGTGCTTTCTTGGAGCCGATGTGCCGGCACCACACCAGACACCTCAAGTGAAATGTACTCTGAGCCATCTTACACAGTAGAAAACGTTCCAAACACTACACTTATAGCGCCTTGCATATCTACTGTGCTACGATATCCGAGTTGAGATTCTTCCAGCTTATCTGTCGATTCTGGAATGTTATCAGTCCTTCCATGGAGGACATCACGCTCCCTGTGGGATACGTCACACCCTCCACTCTCACGAGAAGGTTTTGTCAACCTTTCTTCGGATATGCTGCTGCCCTGAGTACTCAACCTCCTTCTATTTACGAGAGGGTCCCTCATATGGTCATGGACTTCTGTAATCGCAGCCAGTGGTGCACCTGAACAGTGGCCGGTAAATGCCTCGGAGTTTCCTGCACGGCATTGGCCGTCATAGTCTAGAGGTTCCCCAACCTCCTCAAATGTGTTTGGCCTCCCAGAGACTCTGCAGGAAAACTGCTCTTGTATGGAACGTCCATGTTCCTCTGCCTCAGAATTGCAATCTGTTTCATGGAACATATGCAAGCTACAGTTATTTCCTCGGCTTCCTACCTCCCTACAATCCTCTATACTAGGATTTAGCAGCACCTCTGGTAAAATATTAAAACGACGTACATGATCGTCACTCAAGACATCTTCATTAATGAAAGGAATGCTGCTGGAGAAACTCTCCAGCACCTGCTCATTGAAGCTTCCTCCTGACGACCGCTCGTGCCTCTCTTCCACCTCTGCGAGTCTAAGCTTTAACGCAAGTGTTTTTAACTTTAATTCTTTGAGTTCCTTTTCTCTCTTTCTAATTTCTCTTTCTTTCTCTTTCATCTGCCTTTCAAACTCCAGCTGTTCCTTCTCTTCTACTTCCCAGGGTGTCTAGCGACCGGGAAAACCGGGAGAAGTCAGGGAATTTTTAGGCACCGGGAAAAGTCAGGAAATTGTCAGGGAATTCGTCAATCAAGCGAGACACGTCAGGGAAAACTGTCTTGGGGCCTGCCCACACTAGTGATTCGCACAGCCGATCGCTTTGGGCGAAACGCTAGCGTCAGGGTAATGAAATTTCCATAGAAGGACGATAGGATGTGTCCAAATTCCACGCTCAGTTTGCTTTTTTTTATGTAGGGAATCTTGAAGGCAATGCATTTTGGCAGCAAATCTTGAAGGCGATGCACTTTGGCAGCAAATCTTGGAGGCGATGTATTTTGGTAGCCAATCTTGGAGGCGATGCATTTTGGTAGCGAATATTGAAGGCAATGCTTTCTTACGACGTCAAGAGCAAAAATTAAGTAATCGAAATGGAAGACGCCATGTTTTTTGGCGTCACCTGTTTTTGAGCCATCGCTTGCACGCACTGATCTCTACTAAAATTAGTTTGCGCATTCTGGCTGCAGAGGCAGGGTAACGTAACATATCGAGCCGAGCCACGACAAGCCGCACGCAATAAATCCAGCATGGCGACGTCCCTTTGTTGTACCACAGCCTGTGGTTGTACAGTGCGACTAGGCTCTACTACGACTGAAACTGTGAATTGTGAGCTTTGCGTTTTCGTGGACGTTTTCCCGGAGTTCCTGCGTAGTGTGAATTGTGGTTTGCGACGTTGTCCGCGACTAGGTGCTTCTGTGATTTGAGGTGAACATATCCGTATATTTCTGAGACGACATATTCCGGAGAGAAGAAATCCGTCGGACCTGCAGCATTTCCGACGCGAGTATCAGTGTCGCGCGCTGCTTATCAGTGCTGCGTTTGTTTCGGTGTCGCGCGCCGCAAAATATTTTTCATCGAAGATGTCAGGAGGCAAGAAGTGTTCCTTTAATGCGGACTGGGCGAACCTAAGTGTCTCTAGTGTCTCCGACTATGCAAGTTTGATTAGGCCTGTGGAAAATGATCCGCACAAAGCCATGTGTACAGTTTGCCGGAAAACGTTTTCGCTGAGCAACATGGGTCACAGAGCTGTTTCAAGTCATACCTCTAACAAGAAGCACATTGCTGCATTGAATTTTCTCAATGCAGCGCCTGCAGCTCTGATTAAAGAGCTACAAGAAAAAAAGCAAAGGCTGCTCAGAGAAGCGCAACTTGAAGCTTCCATTCTTCAAGACGAGATAAACTCTCTCAAACCCTAATTGATTATGAGGGCAGTTGCAATAAATGTTTTCCTCTACAATGTGTTTTCTGTATACCCTTTTTATATGCTTCACGGACCATTTCCACAAAATGGTGTCTGTTGTATAGGTCAGGGAATTTTAGCTAAAATGGTCAGGGAAAACCTGGAAAAGTCAGGGAAATGGAATTCTCCAATTTGCTAGACACCCTGACTTCCGCAGCCTCTTGCGCATCAACCCACTCTCTAAGCGCATCATTCTGCAACCCTAGCTGTCGGCCAAGTTTGACAAACTTTTCCCTTTCCATGACTCAAGCTGTGCCTGAGTAAGGGCTTGATTTTTTAATAAGCCATCCTGGCAGCAGGCTTGCCAGTTGTGGTGGTTTGTGGGCCCAGGACTCAGACACAGACAGTCAAGGACAGGAAAAACATTCATTGACAGGATGAGACAGCACATACATATGCTTCCAATATGACCAAACAGTACAACACAAAGAACACACTCTGACCGCCACGCTCTCATGAGTAATCGGCATGTCCCGCCTGACATGATGTCAGAGGTTTGTCGGCACCACTCGCAGTATCGCTGTTGCTAGAAGCGGAGCACGTGGACTGCAGGGGAGGCACGATGGGCCGTGCCCGGGGGGCACGAGCAGATCCTGAGCTGCTCGCTCAGGAGTGCGTCGGGGTATGGTGCACCTGACGTGGCACCCGAGGCCACGCCCTCGGAAAACGGCTGGGCAGAACTGCAACATACGTGGCACCGTGGCCACGTCCTCAGCAGGTGGTAGGTGGCTGGTTCCGGCCATACCACAGTTCCAGCTGCTTGCCCTGTCCTGCTCGCTTGTCCACCACAGAACAGCCAGCAAGGCCCGGTCAGCAAACTCGTTTGCCACAGGGGAACGCCCTGTACGTCCCGGTTGGTCTGATCGCACCAGCTCGGTGCGTCTGTTCTCCTGAGTCTACGTGCCACTCTCGGTCGCTGGCAACGCTCGATCAGTCACCGGCATTCTCCAGGCCACACGCTTCCCGTTCGGCATGCACAAGCGCACACTCTTTGTCTTCTTCGCTTCCACTTTCTTTGGCTCGTAACAGCCTCTTACTACAATTACACAACAAATGAACTTTAGACACATGGATACAATAAACTGTGCATGTCAGCATTCATTGCTACAAGCAGGGTCCTTGGAACGCTTTTATGGTCACGAAACTCTGCCCACTGTTTCATACAGGGACAGGAACTGCCGCAGGAGAGGGAGGGTGTGTGCATCACGCACGGACAGCACTCACGCACGGACAGCCGCGCGGCTGCGCCCCTCGCTGCGCAGGCGAGCGCAGTCATACACAAAAGGAGTTGCGAGTGCAATGCGCCTTTTTCCGATTCTTTTCTCCGGAAGTCCCCGAAGCCCAAAGTACGGTCGCTAGAATAAAAGCATGCGAGTGGGGGCGACGAAAACGGCTGAAGCAGAGATCAAACGAGTCCGGCCTATCTCCGTCGCTCGGAGGGCGGATGTGATAACATCACCCCGATCGGGACACCTGCCGTCGATGCGGGGAGGAAAGGCCCCGCCGGTCTTTAACGAGCATGAAAAGACGCCAGGCGGTGGGGGTGGGGGGGGAGGAGTGTCGCCCGGCTGCCGAGCGATCGCATTGCTGCCGAGAGAGCGCTGGCGTGCGTGCTATCTCGGCAGGCATCAGCGGGCGGCTCGTAAACACTTCTATGTGCTGTGGGACTGTGGAAGGTGTCCCTGAAGCAGCCGTATTCTCTCACACCAACGTTTTGCAGTGTTACCTGAGATCGCATCCAAAAGTGTTACCGCGCTAGTTGCATTATATTACACGTTATTTCAAGCGTGTTTGCGAAATATCCGCATAATTTTCGCACCCCCTCTTCGGAGCTCTAAATCGCGAAAAGAAGTGCGCAAATTGTGTGAGTAAATACGATGAACAAATCGCAAAATACAATTTAGAACAGGGAATGTCGCAGGGGCCAACGTTTCGACAAGCGGACTTGTCTTCGTCAGGGCGGCAACTGCCTTCTCCAGCGTTCGTTTATGTACGCCTTTGCACACTCTCCCCCGTCCTCAGAAAGAGAGAAGAGCAGCACGTGCGAACAATAACAAAAAAAGAGGGGGGCACATGCCATAGGAGCAACTTCTGTTCTGAGTGTGCGTTCCTTTTTTCATCCTGCTTTCTGGCACTGTGCACACAATGCATTTGCAAGATATGTACAAGGAGCCGATTCTTTGGAAGCCTTGGCTCTTGTCCCTTAGTCACGCTAACACCTGTCACCCTGCACCCAACCCCCCCCTTTTTTTTTTGTTATTGTTCGCACGTGCGGCTCTTCTTCTCCTCTCTTTCTGAGGACGAGGGAGAGTATGCAAAGGTGTACATAAACGAACGCTGGAGAAGGCAGTTGCCGCCCTGACGAAGACAAGTCCGCTTGTTGAAACGTTGGCTCAAGCAACATTCCCTGTACTCCATCGTTTTTAACTATCTGTTCACCGATTCATGGTCATTGTGTAAGATGCCCCTGAGTGTGACAATAAATTATAATTGTGCATTCTCTTTCCGCTGCAGTCCTTCTAGTCCTACAAATTAGTGAAAAGAACAGGCGTGCTGTCAGTCGGGTACACGTGGCAGTCTATGGGTGAGACAACTGTTTAGACACTCTATCTCTTCTCTGTTGAGGCTAATCGATGCCCAACTCATGCACGCGCTTCCACTATTATTGATACGACAAGCCTCGACCATTAAATGCGTTTCTTCATCCTTATGCATTTCGATGGAGGCGAATGTTAAGGCCCGTGTGCTGTGCGTTGTCAGTGCACGTTAAAGAACCCCAGGTGGTCAAAATTTCTGGAGACCTCCACCACGGCGTCTCTCATAATCAGAGTTGGTTCTAGGACATTAAACCCACAAATCAATCAATCAATCAGTCATTATTATGCCTGTACAGAATCGCACATTCGTCTAACTTCGGCATGCAGTTAGTCACGGCAGTGCAGCGATAGATTGGACGGCGTTCCACCTGATAATGATAGTCTGTGTTCAAGTAATCTCTGATTAATACAATGCCCCGGTTGCCCTATGTAGAAACGTCCGCAGCTAAAAGGATCTTATAAACCAGATCCATGTGACAGCCCATAAAATTATTGTTGGCTGTGTACTTAACCTGAGAAATATCCGTTTGCTTTTTTCCTTGCACCTGCTCATTCTTCCTATGCACGGCAGCACAAGTCCTACCTAACTGTTTGGGAGTCATAAAAACAATGTTAATCCCATATCTACTGCCCACTTTCTTAAGCCTGTGCAAAATGGAGTGAATGTACACAATACCCACGACTCTTTTCTTCTTGTTACTGCTTTCTGTTACGGCGGGTGTTCCGGTCAAAATCGACTTCTTTAGGCATTCAGCTACAATGGCTATAGCTAAGCTAGGGAAACCTGCTTATAGTAGGCGCTTGACCTGCGAATTAAAGCTTGTGTTTAATTGGTGCGCTCATGATTTGGATGATTTCAGACGCGACATGGCTATTTGGTTTTTTACTGCTTTCAAATGCTTGGAGTGAAAGTTTAACAATGGCTTAGATGCACTAGGAGAATACTGCCAACACACATGGTCTTGCTCAAATGTCAAAAAGATACCTAGAAATTGCATTATTTTTCCCTGAGGCATTTCTCTGTAAAACTTAAACCGTCACTTTAAATTGATCGCTTACAAAGGTGATGACTGATTCAAGATCGCTCTTACTGCAAAAAATCAAGTAGTCGTAAGTATAATGAAATACCATAATGGCGTGGTCACCTAGTGCTTCCTTTAATGGTTGTCAAACTTGCTCAAGTAGGGATCACTATGAACAGGGGTCCGTGGCATCAGGAAAGTCTGGAACCCCTTATTAGCTGTGATCTGTAGCAGTGTGCATGCCTCTGACCTTACAGTGCAGGGATGGAGAAAATAATAGGACGCGGAATGCTGCTGGAGTGTACTTTCCGGCAAGTGGACTTGTCTTAATCAGGGGAGCTCCTGCCAACCTTGGAGGGAGAAAAGGGAAAGCATGCACCCGAGAGGAGAGAAAGTGGACGCTAGCGAGTTTGGTGTGGCAGGTGGGGGGATCAGTGCTGTGCAGGAACAGAAAATGAAAGAGGGCATGGGAGAGGAGTATGTTGAGCCAACATTCTGCTGGGTTGGAGTGAGGAGCAACTGCAAACGAGAAGTGCAGAAAGGTGCTTATTAGGGCTGGATGGTTTACGATTGTGAGAATATGGAGCAGCACTGAACAGCAGGACAGAGGAACAGCACAGGCACGGCTGCTGACTAACAACCACGTTTGTTTATCGCTTCACTTGTCACGACCACTACCACAAAGAATTGACAAAAAGAAGATCAGTATGCACAGAGTCCAAATTGAAATCAAGAGGGAAATGGAAGGGAGGCCTCCACTGCTACGGATGCAAAGTTTGAAGATGAGGCGAGCTCATTCATCCTGCTGTATTGTTACAGCGCTGTGGCGGTTGCCTACAGGTAGCCATCACTGCACTGTAACAATTGCGGCTGCCAGCCATCTTTCAATTATCTGACTTCCTTGTCAAAATACCACTATCAGTGTGGTTGCCTTGTTTCTGAAGCCTGTCACATCTATAGCAGTGGAGAGGTATGTGTAAGCCTCCCCTCCACTTTTCTCCTTCCAAAGGAGATAGCGTAAGTCAGTTGCTAATCTCAGTTTGCCCTCTTCTGCACATGCCGATTTTCTTTTCCTGTGATTTCCTTGTGATAGTGGGGGCGCACTTTTATGTACAACGACTGAAGCAATAAACTTGTGTGATTGTTAGTCAGCGGCCATGTAAGTGCTCTTCCTTCGTCCTGTTGTTCAACGCTGTTTGGTCTTCTTGTGAAAATTATAAGTTCATGGCAGTCATGAGCACGTTACCAGTAAAAAGTAACAGCGTTACAGTTACCTAAGCCAAAAAAGTGACTGTTACAGTTACAGTTACTCAGCTTCCAAAAGTAAGTTGTTTCAGTTAGAGTTACTGTTAAAACGTAACGTCGTTACTTTTCCATTACTGTACAAGATTAATACACCACAAACAAAATTATGTAGTTCTTTCAACGGAAACATATGAAGACATGTGGTTAGTCAAAATAAAGCTTCTTCTTGGGCTAGTTGGTTCAAATTGGTGCACATACAACTAAATCAACAGACACAAGAGAGAGTGCCAACTACCAACTGATTTTATTCAGAACGGAAGAAGGGTGTCTATATATACTGTCTGTCTTTTACCTTTGAATTGCCCAATAGTCACCATCTGCAGTTTTAAAGACGATAGTCTTTCTTGGGATACTTGAACACAGAAATCTTGGTCCGTCTTTCTGTTTGTCTGTCTGTCACACGACTCAGCCACCCGACCAAAGTTTAAGCGCTTGCCTAATGCCCAGCCATCTTGAACTGGTAGCTGCCCATACTTGGGAACATTGTCGATCAAAAAGTAAATATTAACATATCTGAGGTGCAACATCAATACGTAAGTATTAGGTGGTGTGTTCCTTTACTAGAAAATACATAGATACGTAATTCTAAAGACCCTAGTGTTCGTTAGTCTGCACTAAAAATGCGGCACTATGCACGAAAAAGGCAATCTTATGTGCCTCTGTAATTTCCCGCGTCAACTGGGAGGGGCTTCTTACTAGAACTTCAGATTTATTAAACGGGACAACAACCACAATGCTTACAATGAATGCCAAAATGGCCTTTAACAGTACTGGTGACGCTATTGGTATGTTCACGAAGCCTGTCATTTAGACATCTGCATGTCTGTTCTGTGCAAAATTTGCCACAAGACAAGGGTATACAGGCAAGGGTATATGGTAAACAATATCAATTTCACCTTGAGCGTGCCTAAGACAACTGCCTAATAAGACAAGGGTACGCAGACAAGAGTATACGGTAAACAATGTCAACGTCGCCTTGTGCGTGCAGCTTTGTTAGCTGCTGTTAAGGTGAACTAAAATTGTTCTACTTCATGACAGTGCTGTGGTAACCCTTGTCTTTAGTTTACCGCCTTGAGTTTAGCGCAGTGCCAGGAAAGTGCAGTATCGTGACACATAAGCAGTGGGTTGCCGTAGACCTTGCCAATTGGCAGTGCGCCAAATTCTGTGAAGCTGTGGGTGAGTCGGCACTCAAGAATTGCATGAAAAGTGTGAACCACCTAGCATATGGGGAAAGTAAAGTGCAAAGCAACCTGATTAAAAACTACGTGACTGGTGCTGTTGGTGAGCAACAGGAAAGCGTCGAGCCATCAACTTCATTGTACTCGCGCCATGCGTGCACAGTGCATGAACTTGTGATGGATGCTGAGGTACTGTGGACTTTATAGATCAATCTCACTGCATGATCTGTGCATGTGTGAGTTTCCGGAAGCAGCGCTGCCGCCATCTTAGTCGGAGTGCTCCAAGCACAGCTAGTGCGGCTGCTCACTGCGTGCTCTGAATGAACTAGCGTATTGTACAAATCTTCGTTGTGAATGATGATAGGACACAGTGAAAAACTGTGTGTGAGTGTCGATATATGTGTTTTATTTCATTCGACCCAGAATTCTACAGTTGCTTAAGAAACATTGACAGTGCTAACGTGTGGTCGCGTCATCCCGTTGTTGGCTGGTGCACTTTCATAATTTCTAATTGCTGTTACCACACTCTTTGAATGAACAGTAATTAAAAACACGAAAGTACGTTGGTGTTGTCATGAGGGAAAAGTCCATTTCAGTGAAATTAGTACAGGAAACAACTTGACCAAACTACGCAGACCTGTCCGTGACTTCCGAAGTTTCGTCGTGGACTGGAAGGAACTCCCTCTGCATTGTTGTTGTAGCAGCATTCCGACACGTAGCACGTGAACCCAACCGCCTTGCTTCATGTAAATAAAGCCACTAAAGCTCATACATGCAATGCGCTGATGTAACAGCTATACAGCTGAACGAACTGACTACTCGAATCACCGAAGTGCACTGCAGCAGTGGTGGCGTAGTGCAACTTGCAGCGAGATCACTTTGCACCAAATTATGCCAAGAATGGATGCTTTCGCCATCCTGCACCAAAACGCCCCTTAGGCGGAAAATTGCGTCGGGCCTGTGCCAAAGCATACTTCTTCACTGGCAGAACTGAAATCGGGAACAAAATGTCGAGGTCTCCGAGGCCAGTCAGAGCAGTGTGGTTTCTCACTTGTGCATTTCTTTCTGATGGATGTGTACCTCGCTTGTGCTTTATTTGGGTGTCAATCAAATCCACGTGGCACCCGGAGTTCTACAGTTTCACTTTCATGAATTCTTGAGTTTATTACCCATGATCATATATTTCAACCGAGTCTCTCGACACCATTTCGGACTTGTGATGTAATAATCGGTACACCCCGAAGTTAGTTGGAATAACGATGCAAGTAGTTGTACTTGCTGAGCTTGACATTGCGAGTTGGCTTGCGGCCTCTGCGTATTGGTGAAGGAGCTATGCAGAAATGGCTTTAACGAAAAATTGCTCAGACGCGAAACTAAAATTGACTCCTACGAGCACAAGATGTGATGCCATGTTTTGGGAAGGCGTGCCTACATGGATGGTGCACAAGGACAGGCAGCTTCACCATCGCCTTTGGCGTTCAGCGCCAGTGCAAGCGTTTCTGCCGCAGTGAGGTGATGATGCTCCCTCCCGCACTGCATGCACGCGTGCTCATGCTAGGGTGGCGTCGTCTGCGTGTGGCAGTCTGAACGCTGACCCATATTGGTCTGCGTTCAGACTCGGAGTCTCCAAAACTCTCCTTTATTTCGGACACCCACGTCGTGAGAGTGTCCTCATGGTTGTCAAACGAAACGAAGGCCGTGTCTGTCAAGAAAAACATGACATTGGACAGCTGAGTTGCCTCGTCTCGAAACGAGCTTCTCTATGAGGCAGGGTATGATGTTAAATAACTTGTCTCCGCAGAGGGAAGCGTGGTGGCAGGTTGGAGATCTCCCATACGCCGATCGACGTCCCGTTGAGGACAGTCATGTTGACAGCGTTGACAGCAATTTAGCATTTTCTAATCCATGACTGCTTGTTTCACCTAATTCCATCTTGTTTTGAAACTCTTCTTAAACATGCGTCATTGGCACGACCTCATGACTACAACGCCAGCATAACCGGCAGGGATAAGCACGCTGAAGCAGTCGCCGTGTGCCTGCAGTGATGTGAAAGCCACTAAAAAACTAGTAGGTTGAAAGCAGGAGGTGGTTCGAGTGCATGAAAAGACCACCTGAAAAAGTGAAACTGGCTGGAAAGTGAACAAGGAGCTTTGTATTCACTAGTAATTATGTGTTATTAGTATAAGATGATTATTGTCAAGACATTATGCCTTATAAGGGATCAAGTGGACATTCGTCACGATTGCTTGTGTACGGTCAGACGAGAAAGGTATTGCGAGGACACGGGAGCATAAGAAGAAAATAACACATATTTATGTCACAGTGTGACGGAGATGAGGATGATGTGGACGAACACGTGATAAGCACATTTACAAAAGAAATGACGTACAAAAACAAGAAAAACAAATGGGCTTAAGGTCCAGACAGTCGAACGTTCGAGAGAATATGGAAAACGACGCCTCACAGGTTGCGATGCATCCTTTGGTTGCCGGCGTGTCGGCTATGGCGTTTACTCCTCGGCCAAGGTGGCGACTCGGCACGGTAGCGTCGCGGCGTCAGAAGTGGCAGGAGAGTCGGCACAGCGGCGACGCAATGACTGCCGGTGGAGGTGGTGACTCAGCACGCCGGCGTCGCCGCGTCAGGTGTGGCAGGAGCCGGCCAACGGCTGCATTACCGTGGCCAGCAGCTCTCGTGGCCCCCCTCGCGCTGGAGGCGGCTCCACCACAAGGCCTCCAGTTAGGCTTCCACCTTGACGTAGCCTCAAGCCACCCGAACACGAGCAGACGACACCTGCGCCTCCCCACGCAACGTCACTGCAGGCACCCTCGCGCGTCTGCACCAACAGGCAGGTGCGTCGTCTTCAGGGCCGCCCAGGAACAGCCGCAGGACCTCCAGGAACAACGCAGTCGTCTGGCGTGTTCCACTGGACCACGAGCTCTCTCTGCGTGCACCGCGCGAGCCTCTTCTTTTCTTCCGTGCCGCCGCCGCCGAGCACGCCACCTGCCCCTGGCTTTGTCTTCGTAGCGTTGCTGGCATGAACGTCTTCAAAATGCACAAAAAAATGTTCCCACACACAAATTTCCCAGTAAATCGAGTCCATTCACTACACGCCTGTATCCATCCCCTCACAAGACATACAATCAAAATCTGGAATGCCTATGTGATCAGTACTTAATATTGGAAAGGCAACTGTGAAGTGACATAGTGCGAGACTTTATCTGTTTGTCTTATTGTTTTGTTCTGTAGGTATGAGGAAAAAAGTAGCTGGTGCCTGGAAATGGCAAGAGCAATACTTTGAATTTATTTTTTCAAGAAAAAAAATGCTGAGCTGGGCATGGTCAATACAGTATTGCCTTGTGTAAAAAATTTTCCACAAACACGACCTGAAAGAAAGCACCATGGTGGCTTTCAGTGGCGTAATTTTTTTTTTATCCTATGCACCGAGGCATTTGGGGTGGGTGTCGGCTGACAGCAGAATACTAGACAAGGGAAGGAGCTTGCATCTTTTATTTTTTTCTTTGCCAAAGGCATTCCTGTAGAAAAGCGGCAGCGCTTTTTCTGATTTGAGTGTGGATGGCAGACCAACCATTCGAATGCATCAAGTCAGACTAATACCCCTGTCACACCAGGCAAATTAAGTGCAATTTGAGCGAGTGCACTTAAGCTCACTGAGTGCACTTACGCTCACGTGCTGCTACACGAGAAAGAGAAGTGTGCTTTGGAAATGTGCATTCCCCTATCGGACGTTGCCGTAAACTGCCCGAGGGTGAGAATAGTTAGGTATTTTTTGTTGAAATATTTGTTTAATACATAGCAACATTTCTAATAACGAAAACAATGTTTTAAAAATGCTTCTGGCGCCGCGTTATGCATTAGCGTATTTGTTTGCAAGCCACTGCTACCGAGGCTACACTCTCCGTCATCATGAAGCCCGCGAAGTGAGTTCGGCGAACGCACTAGCCTGCAAGTGTGCTTTGCAGCGAGTGTCACTAAACGTTCCCGTGTGACAGCGTGCGAATGACACTAGCGGTGAAGTGTACTCTCTCAAAGTGCACTTAAGTTGTCCCGTGTGACAGGGGTATAAGTTCTCGTGTGACAGGGGTATACAGAACAAAAAAAAAAAAAAAAAAAAACCAGCAGCATGTGTCGCAAACAAGATGTGCTGAGTGCTGTAAGATCCCCCAGTCCAGACCCATGCGGGTGTCACTATACAACTTGAGCAGCTCTTTCTTTTCTTTTTTACTGTGCGAGACATTGGAAACTAGTGCTCTGTGTCACCTGATGAGAAAGCGTTGACAAATGAGCCTATCAACTCCCGGGCATCTTCTCTCATTGTGCTTTTGGGAAGCAGTAAAACTTTGCTCCTGGTGATTTTGTGCGAGTATTGGTGCGTTGAAGAACACAACAAATCTTATCTTGTTTCCCAACACTGAGCCATAGTGCAACCACCAAACAACGAGTGTTTAGAAAAATCTGCAGGAAAATGTGAATAATCAGGCACGAGAGATGCTGCCGACGAGGATGACCAAAGGTTCTATCACACCATGGACAGACACTGCCCATGAGAGGCGCTTCTGTCAGCGGAGAATTACATGTGCCCCGTCCCCATTAGATATGTCTTGCGGTGACCCTCTTTTCATAAGCCGTAACTGTAAAACAGCGTTGAACTAGAAGTTTGTTTATACATTGCCCCCCAAGGTGTACCCCTCCCCCAAAGTTTTCCAGCTAACCCAACCCCCTGCCCTCCCTGAGTTCCAGTAATGCCATGGGTAACATCCCCCAAAATCGAAATTCTGGATAAACGCTTGCAGCATTGCATCCTGGGTTAGTAAACATGCCTTGTGTTCACCACATCATGGAGGTGAGGAATATGGCTGTAGCACTCTGTGTGTCGCTGTAGAGGAGTGTCGCACTCTTCTTTCACTGCTCTCATACGAGTAAACCTCGCGAAAACCCATCTCTACAACTTATCGATTGTTGCAGTTAAAAGTTTGCTCACTTTATGGCAAGCTGAAGTGTGTTTGATCCTGTGCCAAAAGTGCTTGGTACTGTGCCTGCACTGTTCAACATGTCGAAGTAGCATGCGAATCCCCTTCGCGAATCCTGCAGCCCAGCCACATAATCGCAGGGGTCTGCAACTGTGTTGACATGGTGACAGTGTGCGCTTACGCAACCAACCAAAGGGTGAAACTGCTGTTCCAGCACTGAAGCGACGTCTTCCTGCTATTTGTACAATTCATCATTATCCACATGAAAACTGTTTCATAAGGGATTTCGTGGTATTGGAATAGCGAAAGACTTCTGGTGCAGCAAAGAGTGCGTGCTTGTCAAGTGCCGCGAACTGTGGCTGTATTTTCTCTCTCGTTTGCAGTGAGCACAATGCAGCTGTTGTTCCATCCTCTTCAGTGAGTTCTTATGTCATAACCTGCGAAAAAGCAGATGGACACTCGTGTGTTTTACTGGGATGCTGTTTCAGGGGATATTGGCGCACTATACATCCGCCACCTTAGGACGCAGCGCTGCAGAAGAGCTTCTGGCCACTAGCAAGAATGGTTCACCTGTCTATGGGTGGCCCCAATGCAAATTTGAACTTGCAAGGCCAACTATTGGGCCAACCGCCTAGAACCTGTGGTCCTCATACAGTGCATAACGCCTACAGGACGGGTGTTGCTGCCAGCAAGTGGCATCTTGGGTACACTCGTTCCAAGCCTCGGTTCCCTCTTTCTCGATATACCAACATGGAGGAACGACTTTGCCTCTGTTACTGTCTGCTCCGTCTCTCACCCTTGTGTTGAGAATCTGCCTGTCACTCTCCTGTGGCTGGGCGTGGACGAGCTGGAATGAAGTTCGCATTGCAGCATGTGCCTGATGCCTGCTGTGATCCATCAACTCTAGCAGACTTCAGGTTGCACAATGATTCTTGACTGTACACCAGATTGACAACCAGCTGTTCTTTTTAGCAGAGGACCTTGAGAGTTTTGCTAGGAAACTGATGACAAGGTTTCTGAAGTGATCTGAGCTATCTGGATCTGCTGGAATCGTTAGCCCCTTGAAGATTCTCAACTTCAAGAATGTAGACATTGATCATGCAGCTGAGCAAGCTTCCGTGAAGGCTGCGAAGTGTACAAGACATGTTCACATTTAAAGCTGCATGCAAACAATTTATTGTTGTAAAAAAGCCTATTTTGGATAAGAACCCCTCAAGATGCCCTCTTGTCAGGGCCTTCTGTAGGTTCTTGTCAGATGTGCTGAAAGCTTGATAGGCTTTAGAACGTTTTGAATGCCTTCACTGGAGCTAACTGGTTAAATGAGCGTCAACAAGATTTGCATTTGGTTATCCACACCGAGCATCTTTAGGAAAGGAAGCACTGCCTTTTGAATGGCATTTTCTTTGAAACATCATTTAATGTTCCTTACTTCATGCTTGAAGGTCTAAGATGTGATCAAATTTCTCCTTGTTTTAAGCCACAGGCAAGCTAGTGAGTTTTGAAAGGGGATTTGGCCCTAACCACCAAATCTGTCGAGAACATGAAGAAACTCCTTCGCATGTCCCAGGGAATTGTCTGTGATGTTGTAAAGAAGGTGGTCAGCATCCTTGAAGATGAAAGTAGAAAGCAGCTGCGGACATAGCTTCAGCAGCTGGTAACCGGTGCCAAGTAGAATCGGTGCTGCCGTAGGAAGTCGTACCAAGTGTATCGCGTCCTAAGATGGTTTGACCATGAAAGCCATTCTGCATTGTCGTAAAAATTTCTTGATGTGAGTTGCACTAATTTATCACTGAGTCATTAGACATTGCATGGATGTAGTTTGGCAGATTAAAGGGGCCATGAAACATCTTCTGAAAATTTTTTACCAATTGCATAACCAAAATCTTGGCCCTCCAAACTATGATATACATTGTTTCATTGCACTGTCTGCATTGATTTACAGCGATAAAAATGCGGTTTTGATTTTACCACTGCGCGCTCCTCTCAACTCTGCAGTTGACGTCGTGTTAGTCGCCATCACTGGCTCCGAGATTCGAACTCTCTCGGAGGCCATTGGAAAAACAAATTGTCGTGCAGCCTTGCTGCCCCATGGCGTCGCCACACCTGGTCCAACTACTTACTTAATTTCTAGCTTTCATATAAATATCTCATTTTAAAGCAAATGGAAGCGATATACTTATTTTTTTAAATGTCTTAAGGTGATGCCACTGAATAGTGCCTATGCCGGCCTGTGGTGTGTCACATGGTTGTTTTGGGAGCACAGGAAAGGTAGGGTTTCAAATGGGTGTCATTAAATGTACACTGAATAATGTGCCAAAATATTTTGGAATAAGCATGTTGAATGCATATTGAAGCAGAAAAAATTACGAGGTAGTTCCATATTCTTTTATTGACCCCTTTAACGTTCAGTCATATGCTTGGTGCAAGGAAAGCATGTGTGCACCACATGTGATTTTATTATTGTTAATGATGTAAATGACAAGCATCATTCAGTTAATTATACATTCATACCTTGCCATGCTAGTTTTGGTATACACAAAGGGAACGATATGCGAGTTTAGATTTTTTGTACCATATAAGCTGTTGATTCAGGATGGTCCACATCTGATGAGGCATTTAAGGTTTTCACCTTGGTAATCTGTACGAAACGAAAATGGATAAGCGGCTATAAAACGCTGATACTAGACAAGGTAAAAATGCACCAGGCTGTCATATTCAAGAAGCAGGTTAGCAGTTTCTTTGATTATGGGGATGAGCAGGAATTAGCAGCAGGGGCAGATCAGGCACATGTCCATGTGTCCTGCCAGATTTCATTTGAAGTACCTTCAAATGAAACCAGTAGGGGTGTGTGAATATTGAAAATTTTTTAATATGACTCATATATGAATAGCTACCTTTGTATAACAAGTATCAAGGCACGAATGCACCTTCAGTAATGTTATTTTATTTAACATACATTAGGTAAGAAAAAAAAACTAATTAAACTGTAATGGGAAACGTATTGCTACTATTGGGAACACTGTGTAGCCGGTCACATTGTAATTTTATTGGTGAAATATCGTGGTATAAATGAAGATCTCGTGGAGGAAGAACGCTAGGTGTTCTGCATGGTCAGGCCACCACAGTGCCTGTCGGAGAGGCCCTGCACAAGGATGTGTCTGCATGGTGGCAGGGCAGAACATTTGATGGCTTCCTAAAAGCATGCAATATGCCAGCATGCTCCAGCAGTGCTGCTGGGCACGTAGTTGGAGATGCTTATTGTGATAGGGCTTGCTGATGGCCGAAATCACACTAGTGCGCACGGCCGATGCCACGTGTGGTGTTGACCCACACGGGCATTGCCAGCAGAATGTAGGAGGAGTCGCTTTTGGTAAGATGAGCGGATCGCGTATTAAATCTTTCAAAATGTTTGGATCACTTCAAATGTTCAGAAATTTCGAGTACCTCATTTTCAAATCGAATACGAATATTGAAAAATGTAATAATCAATGAATATTTAACACTTTCTAATATTCGTACACTTTGCCACAAGAAAATGCAATTCCTACATAGGGAATCACTCAGAGGATGGTTTTGGAAGGTGAGCTTCATAAGCAAGACTGGCCTTCATATTCTCCTTGTATTGTTGAGGTGCAATGACTTCAAAATACATTATTACAATACATTATTACAGTTTGTACAGTGGTTTGATCATGCACACAATTAGCACAGGCATATGTGCAAGAATAGCGCAGCCGTGCCTTTGAAATCAACAAAGATGTGCAGATGAGTGCTATTGCTTGCACAGGGTGTCTACCAACCGGGAAATCTCAGGGAATATGATTAGTCTGGAAAATCTCAGGGAAAACTCAGGTAATTTGGGCTTCTCTCAGGGAAAATCGGCTCAAGTACGAAAGTCGCGGTAACGCTGGCTCTAACAATGCACCTTGCCATTGAGATTATGGCGCAACTCGCAGTAACTGAAGGGATGAGTGCCCACCCCCCCCCCCCGCTTTCTCATCGCTCTCCGTCGCGCGAATTGGCTGCTTTTTTAGGGGCGAAGCTCCTCTTAGTCTAACCTTGTCACGCGTCCGGCGTAACCGGCAGTATCTCATCCCGGGAGGCACACGCTCGCCCTCGGCGCATGCCTCCCGGCGCGCGAGCTCTCTCACTCTTCCATCTGCTGTCTTGTGTGAGAGAGCGAGAGACAGAGAGAGAGAGAGCGAAAGGCGCGCGTTGACTATGGAAACGCTCTTACTTAGATGAATGCTCTACCAGCTCGCAAAGAAGGAGAACGCGCCCTCACCCGCGAGAGACAACGTTGGCGCAGGCAGCGTCTCCTAGCGAGTTTCTTGACTGAGAAATACCGACTGCTCGCGTTGGAGAAGCGTTCACCGGCAACCCATATATATATATATATATATATATATATATATATATATATATATATATATATATATATATATATATATATATATATATAGGCACTGGCTCTTGACTTGCAATGAAGTGCCGGTGGGAGATTTCACTTGTGCATAGTTGAATCATAAGGAACCATAATTAATCCGGAACTCGGCACGATCTACGATGAACCTCCCGAGCTTCGCCCACTCAACATCATTCACTCCGTGGACAGACGGACAGACAATGAACTTTATTGGATCCTGAGGAGCTTGCGCGGGAACCCCTATCGGGGACCCGCAGTAGCCGCTGGCCGCGTCCAAGTCGGGGCTGGGACACCGTGATGTTCCGCCCTTTCCTGGGCCCTCTGGATTGCCTGGATTTGTGTCTGGAGCGATGGGCTCCGGAGTGCCTCTTCCCAGTCGGCTTCGCTGGATAGGGGGCCGTTAGGTAACGCGGGGCATTTCCAAAGCATGTGCGCTAAGGAACAGTAAGTCTCATTACAATCCGGACAGCTTGAATCAATGTCTGTGGAGATACGACTGAGAAAGCCCCACGAGGGGAACGAGTCCATCTGGAGCATTCTAAGTGTAACGGACTGATACCTATCTAACTTCGGGTGAGGAAGAGGGTAGGCCCTTCTACTAAGCCGATAGTGAGAGGTAATTTCATTGAAGGTAAGGAGCGGATCATTGTGCTGGATTTCATCCTGTCCACTCCGTGGAGATGCTGTATTTTTTTATTGGATTTGCTTGTCGCGTCTTGTTCTATGTAAAGTCCGCTGTATGTGTCTGGACGCGCTACGGCGCACACACAGCCCGTGTGTGCGCCGAGCGTTGTTATATTGTGCGTTTGCTTGCACTCAATCTTTCCGCAAATATTGTGGGAAAGACTGTGGAGGTAGAGAACGCTACACGAAGTTGCGCGCCCTCTCCATGGGGAGAGGACGCGGCGCCGATTCTACACGCCATCGGTGACGCGTTGTACCGCGTACGTGTGGTTAGGGCAGTGGGTTAGGGCTTTGCTCTCTTGCGGAGATAAACAGGACTTATTTCTAGCTTGGGCGCGTCGTGCGGTCTGCGGCAACGCCATTTCGTGGTTTCGGTTTCTCAGCGTGATTGCAACGGAGGTGCATGAAACTTGATGTTTATCTTCATCGGCACGGCACCCCTTTGTAAAGGCGGCGGAAGTTGATTTTCATCTTTATTATCGTAGCTTTCAGCTTGTTTATTATCGACTCTTATGATCCGAGGGTCGCGGGATCGAATCCCGGCCGCGGCGGATGCATTTCGGTGGAGGCAAAATTGTTGAGGCCCCTGTACTTACTGTGCGATGTCAGAGAACCCCGGGAGGGGTCAAAATTTACGGAGTCCTCTACTACGGAGTCCTCCCCTCGATTGTAACGCGCATATGATTTTTGGACCCGCTTTATCGAAAAAAAAATGTGCATTAGATTAGAGTAAGTACGGTATAAGTGATGCTGACACCAAAATATAGCTCCTGATTCTTTTTAAAAAAGCAATGTTTTTCCGACCATAAGCATTTCGTACATTCAAAATCTGCAATTTCACAGATTGAACATCTAGGAAAGCTTATTTCTTTTTGTTTGCTTGTTTCTTTTCGTTTTTTTTTATTTGACCCTCAAAGAGCTCAACATCTTTATTAGTGATGACACTGGGTCACATGGTGCCTACCCGCATTGACATGAAAGAAAGTTATATGCCACTCAGGGAATTTCGCAAAAGTACTCAGGGAAAACCTGGAAATCTCAGGGAATTTAGCAATGTCAGCTTGGTAGACACCCTGATGCAGTGACACAACTACCCAATATTGCGTACGTACAGTTCCTTTTCCTAATTGCCCTAGCGAATTTCATTGAGGGGCTCACTCCCACTGTTCAACATGTCGAAGTAGCATACGAATTCCCTTCACCAATCCTGCAGCACAGCCACATGATCGCAGGGGTCCAGAACTGTGTTGACATGGTGACAGTGTGCGCTTGTGCAACCAACCTAAGCTGAGAACATCTGTGATGTCCTTTAGCCATAAGGCAGCACCCTCGTAGATGCTTACATGCACTCGCTGCTAGACGAGGCTGCTGGTGGGCTTGGCAGCTAACTGGCTCACATGCAGCTTGCGATGTGCATCATACTGTAAGCTTTACTGTATCGCCGCTTGCACTCTCACACTTTTGCTATTTTAAGTTAGCTGCAATGGTTGTGAATATTGTTGCTGTTGCTAACTAGTAAGTGCACATTTTGTCTTTCAAGTATACTTGCATGTTGCCTCCGAAAGACTGTACACTGGCTCTATGCCTTAAAGGGCCCATGACAGCCATTTTTTTGTTGGAGACCTTTATGTTCTAATGAGTGGAACAGTGTCTTGTAATCATGGCATGGAGTGGCAAATTCTCCAGCGTGATGTCTAATTAGTCACAGCATCGTAAATTTTGTTCAGTTTTAATGAAGCTTCAAAACGCGCCAAGAACTGCTGTTGGAAGTGAGCGCAGGCACTGATCACGTGAGCTCAAGATTCGGTGACGTTGCGGAGAGCGCGAGCGCCGGACCAGTTGCTGAATTCGTCTGCTCACCGCACTTGCTTTGCATCATAGCGTGTGTACAATGTACGCTTGAGCGACCAATACGGAGAGGAAGCAGAAAAATACGGCTTTTGGCGTGGCCTCCGAGATCGGCTGCCGCAGCCGATCGCGGAGGCCACGCTCGGAGGCCATAGCGCGGCGCGCGTGTCTCTCTGTGACGTCGACGATATCAGCTTACAAAAGTGAAACGTCACAGATGGCCCTCTAACCGCGTCATACTGGTGGCGATGTCGCGAGGTGCTGCAAGCTCGGATGAGCATGCCCGCTTACTTTGAAACCATATTAAAATTACTTAGAGGTGACGTTCGCCGCTAACACTCGGTCAAGGTTGCCTTCGTATGCAGGAAAACCAATTAACGCAAGCATATTGCGTTTGAAATTTTGGTGTCATGGGACCTTTAAGGTGCAGGCTCTTGATGGCCATAATTTAATATGGTTTGTGTGCAACTCAAGATTGTAACGCTGTGTTGTCATCACTGATTGAAATAAAAATGCTGGTGGCCATTCTATTATGAGATTGTTGCTCTGAGATTGGTAGAACAAAGTTAATATTGGTGAAGCCCTAGTGTTCTGTGGATCTTGTGTGCTTAGTTGAATAGGTCAAACAACAGTGGTATACCTGTATTGTAAGCAATATACAACACACATTGACAGCACGTTTGTCATTGCACACAATTCATGATGTACATGTGTACAGCAGGCTGTAAGTGTTCTGCATATGACGTGCGTCACTATGTATGCCAAGAGGTATATCTATAATGTACATGCACGCATAAGTGGCTTATACTTCACATGTATGCTGCACGCAGTTCACATGTGCATCATGACAGTGTGTGTAGAGTGATGCGTGTTATCAATGTGTGTCACACACTGTGTGTATTGCATGTATGCTTTTGTTGTTGCATTTATATTTGCAGGGTTACCAATTTTTGGTGAGGAGTGTACTGGTCAGCCTATAAATAAGTATTTCGGATCAGGTTTTTGTCACTGTTGACTGAAAGAAGCTTAAAGACTGTCGGATTGAGCCTTTCAGTATGGTTTCATACTGGTGGAAGCATAGAAAGCAACGGGACACAGCACCTGGTCCTGTCTGGTTCTTGCCTCATTTTTGTCATGCTGCTTCCATGTATGGAGTTAGGACAGGGGAAATGCATTGTCATTAACATTGACATGTAACAGCTTGCATAGTAGAGTCTCCGTGCAAGCTTTTGAGAAGCATACTTGTGCTGCAGAGAGTGTGCACGGTTGTAGGCTAGTGTTTGCACGTAGTAATGTACAGCCACAATGTTCTGTGCTGTAGCAAAGCTAATGAAGTTAATTCATTGTGGTGAATGCAGTGTAGACACTCACTAGCATAACCGACAGGTGAGGCAAGCTGCACTTTGTGATTAATGTTTACCACGTTGCTCTGAAGCTCTGTAGAGTTGGTGCGGGCAGCAAACATTGAGGTAAAGTTCTGAATCCTTTGAGCATACTTGTGCTGCATCGTCATTTGTTTGTGTTTTGCGACCATGTCTTAATTTCACTCGTTATTGTGCTCTCAGAATCTCGGCTGACAGCAACCGCAATGTAAAAAGAAAGGAGCCTGCACCTGTTCTGTGTGTGCTGCATTCATCACAGTGCTGTAGTTCAGAAGTAGTGCCTCATGGCCAGTGAGGCAGTGTGCATGCTGTGCCTCCCCCCCCACCCGTCCCCTTTTTTTTCCCCCTCCTCTTTTTTTCTTCCTCATTGTCAAAGGCCTGAATATGTGCGCATTCCAGGACGGACGCAGGCGGCATGCCGGTTGCGGCGCAGGAGAGGTAGTCACCTTTGCCCCTTATTCTTTTATTTTGTCTTATGCGTGGCTGCAGCATGCTTCCACTAACATCCCCTTCACAGCACTGTCATCTGTCTGTGGCCGGGGCTCTCCTTGTGCATGCATTGTCTTAGTGCTCTGATGCTGCTCAAAACCTCGGTGTACCTGATTCTAGAATGAGCTCTAAAAGTGAAAGTGCCATATAACGTTCGATACGTGTGCTCGTGTTCTCACGAGAAAGGTTATTTGTTTAGCATACTTCCAAGGCCATTGCAGGAAGGAGTGGTAGCCAAGAAATGTCTGTACAGTAAACTGAAACGTAGAGTTGTGGCGTAAACGGCACCTTCAAAGCTGCTGGTCATGGCATTGATGGAGCTGCGAATGTTTGATTCACTGCTCGTCTTAATACATAATGAAGGACTGTGTAGTGTTGTCCCTTCACAACAGAAATGATGTTCGCTGGAATAAAGGTTATTGGCACGGTGCCATCAGTCGTGTAGTGTGCTCTTCTCCTTCGTCCAAGTGATGACGCAACAAACGAGGATGTTTTCCCTCGGGGATTTCGCCACCCCTGGCATGCCAGCTGTGCCATATTTGAGACATTTTTTGCTGCACTGTCTGGGACCGAATGACAGTGAATTTTTGACGTGCTTCCGCTGAGTATGCTGCAAACCAAGATACGCAACCGCTGCCGTCACAGAAACACAGACACAGCAGCGTGGCAGTACCTCTGAAGCTCCACGCCTACCCGGCGAGCACAACGTGGCCCTCGAGATGCTGATGAGGCATTTTGCTGCCCCTTGCAACATAGGCTGCAAAGCCATCGATTCCGTGAGCGTTGCCGACTGCCAGGGGAGCCCACCACGGGCTTCCCTATCGCACTGTCTCTGTGCAATTTTGCCGCTCAAGCAGATGAAAACGTGTGAGCAGTTTGTAGCTGGCATCACGTGCCTGCAGCTCCAGGAAAGATTGCTGCTCGATGACGAACTCACGTTTGATTATGCACTTCTGCGTGAGCGGACCTCTATGCAAATCTGAGGCCTTCAGTAATACTGTGCACTGAGTCCACTGAATTCAGCAGGAGTTACGAAAGAGCCCAACCAAACATCGCCTACAGGGGGATCACCTCAATAACTGCACCCGCCCCACAAGTGACCGCCACTTCGTCTCTTGCATGCGTACCACACCCATGCCCAATTTGAACAGTTGCTGCCGTTGTTCTATTTTTTTCCCAAAAACTTTAGTGCACAAACACACGACCACGAAGAGTAGAACACACAAGGACTAGCGCTCGTGTGTTTGTGCACCAATGGTTTTAGAAAAAAGTGGATCTGTTCCAACTAGGCCGACTCACAGTTCTGCCGTTCTTCTGGGGACGAATGGCAAGTGTCTGCGGAAGTGGTGGCGTAGCAAGTTGCTTGCCATCAGCATGTTGCGCTTGTGGTCGCACGTGCTTTGCCTGCAGACGCCATGGACACTTTTGGAGAGCATGTCGAAGCTCCCGTCACACGTGAGAATGGCACCCTGCCAAGGTCCATGAAATCCTTATGAATTTTTACTTCTGGAAATTATTATGCATTGGTTGCTTTTCAACATTGTTCTCGTGTTCACGAAGTCCGATATCTACACGGCTTGCCACACAATGGCGCCCACATCAATAAGAAGCATGGCATCGTGTCAAGGATGCTGCACCAAATCCGACCCTGTGAAGAAAAAGGGCACGCACAGTGAAGGTGCCTATGCGTGTGACGAGTGCAGCATTGTGTAATCCTTCCCAGGTGGGTGAGCGCCTGTGAGAGCTACACTCTCCAGCAGCTTCCCACTGCGCGTCACATGGACAGAATTTCGAGAAACTCCCACACCTTTGTGCATGCTGAATTCTCCGAGACACTGGCTGAAGACAGTTTAGGGCACCGTCACCAAACAGTCGTTGGGCACTCGGCGAGTTGTCAGCATGACACTGTGAATAAAGAAGTGGCACGATGCTGCTCCACAAACCGAATGTCGAGACAGCCCAGCAAGCCACATGTTGACAGGGCTCTTAGACCTGCCTCTTGTGGATAGGACTCTCATGTTTTGTTCTCCAGTTGTAATGCATGGGCTTATTTATTTGGTGTTAGCTAATTGGTTCTGTGTCATGTGGTAAGCCATCTGCATTGATTTGTGTTGGGAAGAGTCGTGCTTGCGCATGTTTGCATAACTGCCAATTTATTGAGAATATTTTTATTTTCATGACCCTTGGCTCTGACTGTCTTTAAACCACCGCTAGCATTTTGCTGGTGCACCGGAGGGACGTAAAAAGTAATTGTCCAGGCTTCTGTGGGGTGATTTTTGGGGGGACCGATCCGTCAGTTCTTGGAATATTTCCTGGCCTCTCGTGCCTCTGTAGTTTGGGACTCGCGACAGTGATTTTCTTCATCTATTTATTTCATATATTTCTTCATATACTTAGCCTCTACAATTTCCACATTTTTCAGGAATACGCTTGTATCGACCAGTAAACGTTCACACATGCAAACTTTGCAATGTTTAAAAAGAAAGGATCTGCACACCGACCAAAATGATTCAGAAGAATGAATGTATTGACGTCTCGGCTCCCCCACGGGAACCTTGTTCACAATAAAAACATAGGCACAGCTGTTGCCCTTCATGTGCGGCGCATCACGTGACTAAGACACCTGGCGTACATTGGAGGAAGATTTCCTTCGTTGCGATTTAAGTGTGTGTGGTGTGGTTTGGATGATCAAGGACTTGAGATAAAGGCTTGCAGCATGATTTTTCTCCCTGGCAATCACACGAGCGTTTTTCCAGTTGATATCGTGTGACGTAGTTTCAGAGTGCTTGGCCACGGCACTGGACGTGATGTTTTTATTCTTAACGTCGCTCTTGTGCTGTTGAAGTCCCGTCTTGAAGTTGCCGGTTTCCCCCACGTAGACAAAAGAACAGTCAGCACACGGGATGACATACACAACACCCGGGAACCTTTCCTTCTCAAGAGGGTCTTTCACCCACACGAGTTCGTGGCGGAGTTTCCGGGCTGGGACATGCGCAGCCTGCACGTCATAAGACCGTAGAACACGTGCATGGGGTTCACTCACACCAGGAACGTAGGGAATCGCAGCCCGCTTCTGTGTGGGTCCAGGTTGGGCGGGTATTCCACGAGCCAATTGACGCCCTACTGAGTCGATGAGGTACCCAGGGTACTCGCACGCCATCAGCTCCTGACGCACCTGTGCCCTGTCCAGCGCTCGGTCTTCCCCCGTTGTGCACACTCTTTCCACCCGACAACGGACCTCTTTTGCGAAGCAGGGTGCACTGATCTGTAGTTTAGGTAGCGCCCAGTGTGAGTTTGCTGCTGGCTTGGGTGTATGTGTGCGGTTTCCTGGCGTGTGGCATGGTGCCAGCATGCTCTGTATAATTGGTTATAGATTCATTGATGTGTGACAATCACCGAAGATGGTAAAACGTGCCAGTTTGCTAACTGTTGTGGCTTAATAAACTATAGTGAAAATGAAAGTGCTCTTGCAAACTGCCCTACTAAGTGCCTACTCTGGGCCGCTAACACCTATGGTTTCGTGTTTTCGAATATGAATGTAATGTTTTTTGAATTTCAAATGTGTGAGTCTCGGGTAGCATTTCCTTTGTCTAAAGCTTCACAGTGAATTGCTCTTGAAGCTTAGTTTCGTGCTGTCACTGATGCACATGGCGTTGTTCATTTAATTATTGCTGACCACATTAAAGGAGTACTGACACGAATTTTTGACATTCTCGTATTATTGCTGTAAATGAAAGCACTGGCGTGCAGAGCCCCGAAAAGAGCGTCATGGTGCCTCGCAACGCAATGAATATATTTTTAATACGGCTCCCTTAAAGGCCCACTTTCGGTTTCGATTTTTGAGGGGGCGGTTTCCAAGTGACGTGTCAGCAGAGTCAGGCGTACGTCTGAATCATGTAGGAACAGCAATTCGTGTTAGCGTGGCTGCAACTCTGTCATCTGTGGTGAATTACACGTGGGGCACGCAAAAAACGACAATTTTACGGTCGTCCAGGGACATTGACAGCGATTTCGGCGATTTTTAAGAGGCTGTGTTCATACGTCATCGTAGTGTCAATTGCGCTGGGACTGGGTTGCTGTGCTGGGCGACGAAAACTTTAAAACCAAACTAAAATATTTTGTACTTGTTTCCTGTCTTCCGTGTGCGGAGGGCGTCAACAATACATGGCTATAAAATGAAAAATGTATATTTTGCGCAGGCCGCAAAACTGTCAGTGCTCCTTTAATTGTGGATGTCATAGTCTGTCATGCTACAGCCAAAGGATGAGAATAGAAAAGAGGAACATGCGATGTTAGTAATTAAAAATAAGGGACCTCGCTTGACGCATTACTGTGGAACAAAAAGAGCGCTCTATTTTGCTCGCACTTGCTTCACAACATGTGGTGGTCTACTTGCAGAGCGAGTGCAAGGTGTTCACACAAAGCAACCGGACAGCATCAGCACTGTTTGATTGATGTGCCCAGGAAGTAGCATCTGTGCCATTTCAGTGTTTAATACTTGCACGTGATGATGCAGCTCGACAAGCTGCTAGTTATTTGGTGATTTTTTGAAACTTATCTGCTCAGTAAAAATGAAATCCAAAAGTCACTGTATCATGTCAAACGTGGTTGTGCAGGTGTGATAGTGGTGTGCTTGTTGCCGTACAGTGTATACTACCAGCTCATGGTCGTTCGCATCTCTGCAAGGGAACACCGATTCACTATTCGGAAGCAAAAATTGTGGGACCCTTAAGCTTCACCTTAGGAGTTGAATGTAATGCCGATGCCTGGCCCCATTGTCATTGTGCTCTCTTTTGCTTGCCAAGCTCTTCACTTGCCTAGCCACATAATTGTCATGACACCACTTGGTAGAAAAGTGCTAGTTACTATTACCTTTGGCTCCGTCTTGCATGTTTTGCTCATGTTTCCAGCGCATCACCTTGGCCTCCCTTGCTCCAAAGTAAGGGTCCACAGTCTGGCGCTGTTGTTTCGCTTGAGACTCTTGTGCCTGCGGTTCAACATCCCCACGCCGCATAGCTTCTGCATACTGAGCTGTGGTGTCTGCCTTCTCTGCTTCCATCTTGCGTGGCCTCCCTCGTTGTCTTGCATCATTTGACAGACGTGCCATCAAAACGCGCCGATGAAGAAGGCACTGTAGTTCACCTGGCACTTGTACACAGCGCAGAATCCATTACAAACGTCTCAACAGCCTGGTGGCGTGACAGAACGTCTACACGCTCACAGGCACAGGTGGCCATGCCCGTAAGCCAAAGTGAGAGTGCCTTCTGGCTCGAGCAAAGTAGCAAGATGGGTGAGTTGGTATACTGTCCTGGTGGAACAGCGCGCACAAACAAGGACCGAAGACAAGGAAAGATGATGCGAGCGCTGACTGGCAACTGAGATTTTGTATTGTTGTTCCCCCCTTTATATATTTGCTATCTTTTCAATAAGCCTTCTGGCTAAATTTCCATGCATGCGACGTGACGAAACACAGCACCGTTGGGCCCTTTGCGCCATCTCGCGGTTGACGCACCTACCTTGAATTTTCCGCTCATGGACAATGATGATTTTTTTACCCACTAGCTACGACACCCACGATAACACCGGAATTTCTGTGAAATTAGCTCTTGAACGCTGTCGTGTTAATGTGTGCTTATTCCGGGCTGAGAAGTGCCGCGCCATGTTGGCCTGTGGCAGTGAACTCTGCTGCTGATCCAAAGGTCACAGGATCGAACCCGGTCCACGGCTGCTGCATTTCGTTGGGGTGAAATGCTGGAGGCCTGTGTACTGTGCAATGTCTGTGCATGTTAAAGAACCCCATATGGTCAAAATTTCTGGAGCCTTCCACTACAGCATCTTCCATAATCATATCATGGTTTTGGGATGTAAAACACCAGAAACCAATCAGTTTGTCTTAGGAGTGCGCAATGCTGTTACACCACAACTTAATTTACCATATGCTTCTTACATTGCGTCGTTACATGGTGCAACATCAGGCGAACAGAGTATGAATATCCCAGATGGTGAGATACAACATGCACTCTAAAAAGAAAGAGCAAGGGCTTTGGTGGTATTTTTGTACCAACAACAATAATTGTCACCTGCTTTGCTTGTGTTTCCTTTGTTCAAAACTTGGCCTCGAATGTTGCAGCCAAAACGGCATGTCACGTGACAGCATGCAAAGTATGCTAACATGAGACGCTCGAAGTAGATGGTGGTTATGGTTGTCGACCTAAACAGCTTGTGAAACACTCTAAAAAAAAAAAAGGAAGAGAAAGAAAGAAAGACATTTTGCGTTTGGCAGTCTTTTGTGTTGAAGGGACGGGCAGTGTGGCTTGAAGGCGAAGCACTAGTCATCACTGCTAAGGCAGCAGCCAGCTCGTGATTTGACCGAAAGTCGTGCTTCTCGCTGGCATTTGTTTTTGCTTCAGTAGGGGTGGTTGGGTAATCGTGGCACAGAATTGGAGATGTCAGCAAACGATGAAACAACAAACACCTTGTCGTGCTCAGACAACCATGAATTGGGGGTCCTTCCAAGGAGCTTCGTCAGGGGCGATATGACGGTGGCAAAATTTCGAATGGAATGTCTGAAGCAGGAACACGAGCCTACAAAACTGCGCAGTTCCTTGACGGACGTAGGTTTAAGGAATCTGTTAAAGTGGCCAGAAGAAGACTGTTAAAGTGGCCAGAAGATCAGGGGATTTGCGCTACTGAACAATGGGACACGGGAAAGGCATACACACCACAACCGGTGGCTCTTGTGTCCCACCGTTCAGCAGCATTACTCTCCTCATCATGCTTTACCAACATGCCCAGTCTTCGACCTTGGCCAGAAGAAATGTGCAAATGCAAATCGATACTGGGGCGTCTGTTTCTATTGTGCTGGACAGCGGCTATCAGAAATATTAGCCTGATTTGCCTCTGGCTCTGTGCACCTTGCGCTTGAAAACTTGTGGTGGCGCTTCCTTAGCCGTTCTAGGTCAGTGTAAGGCATTTGTTGAGCATCATGTCCAGAAAGTGAATCTGCCACTTTGGTGGTACGAACAACAAAAAAATTCAAAACGTTGCTGCTGGGTTGAGATTGGTTGGAGGCGTTAAAACTCGACTCGATGAGCATGTGTGGGATCAGTCTTGATAAAGCGGCGACACTTATAGAAAAGTTTGCAGAAGTGTTTGAGCCAGCCCTGGGACTAATAAGTGGCAGCCCTGTAAAGTTGATCTTGAAAGACCGCCCAGTGTCAATTTTCTGCAAGGTTCGGCTGGTGGCTTTCGTGTTGTGAGGTGCCGTGGCACAAGAGTTGCAGTCCTTGGTGGAAAGCGGAGTGCTAGTTCCCATTCAGCAGAGCGACTGAGCAACGCCCCTGGTAGTAGTTCCGAAACCAAATGGCAAGGTCCGCATCTGCGGTGATTACAAAGTGACTGTGAATCCTCGCCTGCGGGCTGACCATTACCCACTACACGTAATGGAAGACATCTTTGTAACCTTGCATGGATGCTAATACTTTACGGTATTGGATCTTTCTACAGCTTATCAGCAACTGAAGCTAGACCACGCTTTCTAGTCACTTAGACCACGCTTTCTAGTCACAGTAAACACGCATATTGGACTGTTCAAGTACACGCAACTGCCGTACAGAATTGCCGGTGCCCCAGCGATTTTTCAAGCGGTCATGGATGAAATGCTTAAGAGTTTGGATTGAGTGTCATGCTATCTCAATGATGTCATTATAGCGGTGCAAACACTGGACGAGTGCTACAAGAAAGTGGGATGTGTACTGCCAAGGTTCAAGGACCGCGGAATCAAACTGCGAGAAGAAAATTGCAAGTTTTTTGAAGAATTGGTAACTTACCTGGGTCATGTTATTGATGAAAGAGGGGTAAGGCCTTCGGATGAGAAGCTGTGCGCAATCAGGGAGGCGTCAGCGCCTATAAACAGGCAAGAGCTGTGGTCCTATCTCGGGTTGTTAAGTTTTTAGGGCAAGTTTGTACTGGACATGTCAACACATTTAAAGGCACTGTATGATCTCGTAAGCGAGAAAGTAAAATGGGTGTGGACTGTTGAAACAGAGCGATGTTTTTGGATGACGAAAAAAATGGCTGACGCAGAATTCCGTACTGTCTTTCTAGATCCAACGAAGGAACTTGGTCTCGTCTGTGACTCATCGGCGTACAGTGTTGGTGTGATACTCTTCCATAAAATAGACTCACAGGAGAAACCTATAGCATTTGCATCGAAAACACTGAGCAAGGCAGAGTAAGGTTACGCCAACATAGAAAAAGAGGCACTGGCAGTGGTGTTCGGGGTACGCAAGTTCCACAAATATTTGTTCACCAGAAAGTTTTCTGTATACGCAGACCACCAACCGTTGCTAGGCATATTTGGACACGACAAGCCAGTGCCAACGTTGTACGTGGGTTGCAGACATCTGCAACCCACGTACAACGTTGGACCTCATTATTGGCAGCATACAGATACCAGTGGGTATATCGCTGAGCAAGGGATATTGCAAACACAGATGCACTGTCAAGGTTGCCACTTCCAGAGCAGGATGAGGAACCAGAGAAAGTGCACTTCTTTTCGGTGTTTGATGTCGTTCCGCTGTCCGCTAAGCAGATCAGAATTGAAACGTGGAAAGATAAAGTGCTCTCTAAAGTCCTGTTATTCACATCAAACGGGTGGCCATCAAAGGTGGCAGACCAGGCGTTGATGGCATATTTTAAGCGACGCAGTGAACTTTCTGTGGAACAGGAGCGTGTAACGTGGGGAAACCGGGTAATTGTGCCAGTGTCCTTGCGACAAAAGGTTCTGTCAATGCTGCGCAAAGGTCACCCAGGCATGACACGAATGAAAATGTTATCGCGAAGCCATGTATGGTGGCCCGGCTTGACTCAAGACATTGAGCAAACAGTGACTGCGTGTGTCACGTGTCAGCTGACCCAAAATTCAGCATCCAGACTTGAACACTCGAAATGGCTGGAAGTTCTTGCTGTGAACACAACAAACAGTGAAGAGATGGTGGAAAAGCTGCACAATGTGTTTTCTGCCTGTGGTTTACCCAAAGAAATAGTAATGGACAATAGTCCCCAGTTCACTTCATCCTGCTTCGAGACTTTCTTGAAACATAATCCGCCATACAAAGACCTCTCCTTACCATCCTGCCTCGAATGGCACTGTTGAGGATTGCGTGCAAACGTTGAAGCGACACCTTTTTAAACAAGTCTGACGAGAAACAATATGGCGAACCGCCGTCACTTCAGCATCGTATTGATCAGTTCCTCTTCACGTACAAGAATACGTCGACTGGAACAACAGGGGAGACACCAGCCCAGCTGTTTCTGTCGTGGAAGCCTCGGACACAGCTCAGCCTTCTGCACCCTGATCTTGAACAACGAATGCAAGAAAGGGTATACTGGTGTCACACAGGCGTTTTGAAGGCCTTCAAACCGATAGTCCATCGACTCAAAACTCAAGTTTCAGCTGCTACACGGGCGGTTTCAATGACCGTCGAGTCGATAGTCTATGGAGTCAACGGAGCACCCTACAACTCCTTCGAGACTTCCAAGGCCTTTGAGTGGCGGAAGCGGAAACGGTGCGAACTCCGAGACTTGGCGCACCGGCAGCTACTGTGCACGTTAGTTGCGGAGGCCACGGCCATATTAATGCCATTGTATCAATAAATAGAACCGTACACCAGTGAAAAATAATGGAAACGTGCCTAGAGGCCAAGGTTCTCACTTTATTGCATTAGTTCTAGAACGAATACGCCGTCACAGCCATAAAAAACAAATGCCGTGCAGCTGGTGTCTGTGAATCAAACCAATTTTTGGGGCTCATGCTAGGCACTTAAGCTTAGCAGTGTCAAAATTGGCAAGTTTTCTGAATAACGACTGCAAAACGTTGCACATACTTTGTCCCTTTTGATTAAGAGAATATTCAGATTAAGAGAATATAGATTAAGAGAATATTCAATTTAATGTTTGTTTCTTGCCGTTGGTGCG
Organism: Hyalomma asiaticum; assembly: GCA_013339685.2. NCBI lineage: Eukaryota > Metazoa > Arthropoda > Arachnida > Ixodida > Ixodidae > Hyalomma > Hyalomma asiaticum. Next base: position 127,939,988 of record CM023484.1, read on the forward strand.
AATAGCAAGCAACTAGTGCGAATTAGAATTGAAATGGGTGCTTTTGTTGCCGCCATGTTGTTGTGAAATCACTTGGCGACTCAACGGCCGTTCAAAACTGCCGTGTAGCAGCGCCAGAACTTATTTTGAGTCTATAGAGTTGTGAGCTTTTTGAAGGTCGACTCGAAGGCCTTCCAATGTGCCTGTGTGACACAGGTATTAGACAGGAGGAATAATACGGTAAACCAAAATCGAGGAAAATGGCAAGAATTTTTTGGAGGGAGAGCCTTTTTTGGCAAATGGCTTGAGGCCGGGTGAGGAAAAATGGCTGGCAGCAATCATGCTTAGGCACATGAGTATTTCCACCTATTTGGCCTGTACGGTAAGCGAAGGGCGATATGTTCACACAGACAACCTACGACTGCGCGGTCTACCAGAGAAGTCGACGCCAGGTATTCGGCCAGTGGAATCGTCCTACGACGAACCGTACTCAGCACCCCAAGTGACACCGACACGAGGTTCAGAGGCGATGGATGTGGGTGCTGGGGACCTAGCTTCAGCACCAGCACCAGACATGACGCAGCGAAACTCCGGCCAGCAGCATGGGCCCACTTCGCCCATCCATTCACAACCGCAAAGACCCTGAACAGCCTCTCCACAAGGCCAGTCTCTGACGCACTTGCGTTGGAGCAGTTGTGTGAGACGACCCCCAGATCGCTATGTCCCGCAGCAACCTATGAACTCTCTCATAAAAGGGAAGGAGTGTTGTTTCTGTGCGTCTGTGTGTGTCCAGTGCAGTGCAGGTGACAGTGCGCGTGTGTGACTGAACTGACGTCACCACTATCGCGATTACTGCCGGTATAAAGGGCCGCCAACTTATCCTGACAGCAACTCTTTCATTTTACCTGTTCCTGTTAATAAACCCTAGTTCATGGGCCAGGCTAAGCATTGTGCCGTGTCGGTTGAGGTTACAACAATAACTAGCAATTAATCTGGGTGTCACTCTTGCAGGGGAAGGGGCTGGGGGCAGCAGGCGGAAAGATAGGTGGGTAGGGGAGGTCAAGAAATTCGTAGGGATAACGTGCTTGCAATTAGACCAGGACCAGGATAATTGGACATCCATGGAGGAGGCCTTTGCCCTGGGCATAGACAGGCTGCTGCTACTGATGATGATGGAGAATTTGGGCATTTCTTGGAGGACAAAGGTATTAAACATTTCCTCCCTGCACTTTACCATCTTGTGCCGGTGGTGTGGTGGAAAGGTTTCGCAAGGTCCTTAAATTTTTTATACTACTGACCCTGCTGGAGCAGTGACCCACAGAGGCCACTGTTACTGAATACAGTGGAACCCCGCTGTTACGTTCCTCACTGCGGCGTTTTCCCAGCTGTTACGTTGTTTTTCATCGGTCCCGGCATAGCTCCCATAGCGTCCCATGTATTGCGAACCCCGCTGTTACGTTGCAACTGCGGGCCTGTTCCCGCATGATGCGTCGCAACCTGGCAAGCCGTACCCGCCCGGGCACCGCTATTTTGATTAGACTTTTGACAGTCTTGGTCACGCTTGCAGGAATCGCCTTTGATGACTGCCGAGATAGCGCGAGCGCCAGCGCTATCGCGGCAGCCATGCAATTGCTCGGAAGCGGAGCGACACTCCCCCCCACCCCCCCACTCGCCTTCCTTTCATGCTCTTCAAAGACGGGTGGGGCATTTCCTCCCCGCTTCGACGGCAGGTGTCCTGACAGGGGTTATGTTATCGCCTCCGAGCGACGGAGATGGGCCGGGCGCGTTTGATCTCTAGCTTCAGCCGTTTTCGTCGCCACCACTCGCGCGCTTTTATTCTGGCGACCGTACTTTGGGCTCCGGAGGCTTCCGGAAAAAAGAATCGGAAAAAGGGGACATCGCACTCGCAGCCCCTTTTGTGTATGACTGCGCTCGCCTGCGCAGCCAGGGGCGCGGCTGTCCAAAGTCTGTCCGTGCGCGTGCCGGCGGGCTGGTTCGGGCCGGATGGCAAGCGGAAAATATGCGAAGAATTTTTTTTTTTGTAAAGCTGGCTAAATATCAGGGCTGCGCAAATTACGCGAGGGTGGAAATTATACGGGTAAATACGGTCAACAAGCACTGAAGACGGAACGTGAAAGCGCTATCGAGCGATCGCGGACCCGATGCTACCAGCCGTGGGGTGCCGGAACAGGATGCGGTGATCGCAGTGACGGGGCGACTTGCCTCCAAAATTGGCGCGTCACGCTGGAACTAAGCCTCAATGATCACAGCTTTGATTGCGATCTCTGAGGCCATACTTTCTCTCATCGGGGCTCCGGAGGCTATAATGGCGGCGCATTCTCCTGCGCTCGACAGCCGCGAACGGAGTCCGAATTATCAAATTTAGAGCTACAAACCGTCCGAAAGATCGGTCGTCTCAACACATGACGTCTGTAGGGGCACTGGCGGTACCGCGTGGCTGTCCGAATTATCGGTCGGCGACCTAGATGGCTCACCTTGCTGAAATAAATTGTTTGACGTCAAAGCGGCCCTGTTCTCATTCAATTTCGGAGCTTTCCTCACTCTTGCGTTTTCCTGGCTGTTAAGTTTTTCCCCCCGGTCCGCTGAAAAACGTATGAACGGGGTTCCACTGTACCTGGGTGTTTTCCCCACCACCCCCCCCCCACAGCAACACTGGCCTCTTCCTCAGCAGCATTGCTCCAAAGACGCCTTGTTAGATGTCACTGGCCAAGCCAGCTTTAGCGCCCACCTTGCATTGGAACTGCATAAACTTGAGTGCTGTGTGTACGAGTAGCCAAGACAAGAAACAAAATATATGCAGACCAGTGAAAAGCAGCCACAGAGCCCAATTCTGGGTGGGCGCCTACATGCATGTCAGATGTCCTGTACCTGAAATGAAAGGTGCTCCCGCTTTTGATGCTCCCGTGAAATCCTGACATGCATAACATGCTAGCAATTCCATCTCAAGGACGGCCAGATGTGGAACACCTCCCAGTTGTCCGCTATGCCTCATAGCAATGACGAGATGGGAATCCCTGCAGAGAGGGACACGCCTGTAGGCGTGCCAGTAGGCAATGCCAAAAATCTGACACCAGTCCTCAGGAACACAGAGCACCATGCACCAAAAGACCAATGCTGGAAGGTTCCCAGTCTCCTGAACCACTGGAGTCACTACCACTTCCTAGCATGCCAAGCCTACGGCCACTTCATCCAGCTGGAATCATGACCTTTGGATTGTGCGGTGGTCGTTGTGACGAATCGATGAAACTCCATCAGCCACTGGAGTCAGCTCCGTTGTTCTACATTGGAGTGAAGACTGTTAGCAGAGGTCATGGATCACGTGCACTGAACTTACTGATTGCGGTGACTTCATTTGACATTCACCACCAGTGACTTTACTGTCAATTCGTTAGTGCAATAATGTTGTTTGGCCGCCACAAGCAATGACAGTTTTCTTGTTATGCATTAGTCATGTACTAGACGTGGATGTGTGCTAAAGCTAGGTGTAGTGTCATTCTTTGCAACAGGTAACACTTGCCGACATAATGCAGCCTATGTGCTACATGTTGCAAAGCAGTGCCCATGTGTATAGGGATATTCACCAGAATGAAAATGGAGCTTGCAGTGTGTCATGAACTGTGAAAATGCGGCTGTGAACAGTGGTGCTTAGTATGTGGACTGCGACAAAGCTGCAGCCCACACGCTGGGAAACGTGCCGTTCGGCTTAGTGTTTGGCAGCAAGGCGGCCACGTTGTGTTTGCTGACATGCGCATGAGGTTTTGCGATTCACATGCTGCAGAGATGTGCAGCAGGTTACACAGGAAAGCTACCGCAGACTCTAACAGGCACCTTCAGTGGTTTCCACCGTAATTCTTGCACCGAGGTTAGTGTATGCATCACCCTTCCCGAGTAGAACTGCATGGTGTAGTGACAGACCTCTTCATCCTATCGGGTGTAAGTGCCTTGTGCATGCCTTCAGTCTGTGGTTGGTAAATCTATTTCAATGTGCTGGTGTTTGCAAATGTTACTGCAATGTTTTGTGGATGCTTATGGTGCATGAAAAAATGTTTTGCATGGTTGAATGTTTGTGAGTGTGCTGTCTCAGGGCCACATAAAACTTCTTGAGCTAATGAGCATGTGTAGTGAGTGTTCATTGAAATGTGCAGCAATATTGTAAGTTTATCCTGACCTTAGGTTACTTTCATGGTGTATTGTAAAGAACAGGGGCAGCAAAAATTTGTGCATAAATGGATATGTTAGCATCTCTGAAAAGGAAACAGTGACATGGGAACAGCTTGAGTGTGATATACTTACTTATTTTCACTACACTGCAGTCACGATGGACTATGTAGGTATGGAATTGTTAATGCAGTTATGCAGCATGAATGAAGCCATGTGGCACACCAGTGTAAAAAAAAAAAAAGCAACCTAAATGAAAGCAGTGCAGCCTGCTGAGATCATGAAACAGGCACAGCTCATAGGATAGTGCAGCACATAATATAGCTGTAAAAGGCAAAAAGAAAAATAAATAAGCAGGGAAAAGATGTATATGTACAGCTAGTAACACAAACATAGCACTTTGGAGGCATGCTTGCTGACGTCGTCTTGGAAGGCAATTCCCGTTTGGGAGGGCCTGGGAAGACGTCAGGCCTTTCGTTGTGAAGGCGACATGTGTTGCATGATTCCTGGGTTGGGCGTGTTAATGCGTGGGCCAATTTTGTATGTGTTGGATGCAGGACTACAAGGAGGATGAGGACCCGTCAACCTTTGTGTCGAAGAAGACTGGTCGGGGTCCACTCAAGGATGGCTGGATGAAGACCTGCAAGCCAGTGATGTGTGCGTACAAGCTCGTCACAGTCGAGTTCAAGTGGTTTGGGCTGCAGAACCGTGTAGAAGCCTTCATCCAAAAAGTGAGTTGTACCCCCGTTTCTTGCCTGCGCCCACTGCAGTTCTGGCATTGCACAGTTGAGGTTCATAGTTGATGCTGTGGTGGCCATTGAATGCATAGAAATGCTGATGAGTAGGGTTGTGTGAGGGGCTTGAAATTCTTGAATTCGAAAATTGCATTTTCAAGTCCCTGAAAGAATTCTTTTTCCATCCTTGAAAACCCTTGAACATCAAGGGGAGTTCTATAGGGGCCTCATAGTGTGAGCCGCATTTCTTGGCTGTTTAGCAGGATCCTAAAAAACTCCATTGCTTACAGCCTTCCGCGTGCACTTTTTTTCCATTAGCTTGCTTTGACTTCTGATGGGCCAAAGGCCGCACGTTATGTGTCCGTAGTGAGCCTAGATTGTCTTCAACTTTTAGGAAAGAAAAGTAGCGTTTAGTGGTATTTCAAAGTTCTTCCTTGGGGGCTTCATCTTAAAATGGGACCCCTTGGCAACCCACTAAATATGTCATACATACTGCAGTGCACTGTTTGCGATGCTTTGGAGAGGGTAGGTGACATTTTTAATGTTTACATCACAAAAAAAGGTCGGAATAGCTTTGTCCGCAGGGAAGTAGCATCACTATGCACACCTGGAATGAGAAAAGAAACAGTACCAGGAAAACTCGAAGCAGACAAAAAGGTGCAGAATTGTGGAGAGATTTGGTCATAGAGATGAAGAAAAAGAAGCTTGGAGGCAGTTGATATCTCAGTGGACATTGCAGATGGATATGCAGAAAGTCCAGAAGCAACTGGTGACATCGTGCATGTGATGAAAGTAAGCAGCCTGAGAAAGAGTACCAAAGATTGTGCTGAAGAACTTGATGGCATTGATATCCAAACGGAAAGAAACAAGCTCCTTTCTTGAGCTTCAGAACTTCATCTAGTCGAATGAAGCTGTGTACATGTAGTGGGTGGAAAGACAATCTTATTTTTTTTTCCTCTGCACATTAATGCAGGGAAGTGCCAGCCCCGTCGCTGTTCTTTTTTTTTATTTGTTTGGGTTGCCGCGAAAGGAAGAATGCTACCCCACGTGCGAAGAAGTCTTGTTGGAAGGTTGCAAACCTTTGCCCCTTGAGGTCAAATTAGAGGCGAAATAGGGTGCCCTGATGCCAGTAGTAGCGGCACCGGCATCAAGGCACATTAAGGTAAAATGGTCTTGCATACCACACTCAGCGAGGCTGGTAACTTTCAAATGCAGTGTTTCCATTTTGTCCAAGTAGGTGATGCTAGCTGCAAGTTTTTCTTGTAATTGTAGAGCTAATAGAATTTTCTTAGTATTCTTGCTCTATTTTTCTGTGCTCCGTGTCCGTAAAGATACGAGGGAACCATAGCTGCTATCTTTTAACCTCTGCATGCTCTGCTTTCAATGGATTGGCATATTAATGGCGGATTAGTTCATGTTTGCAATGCAACGAATAATAGCCCTGTCACACTAGGCAACTTGAGTGCACTTTGAGCGAGTGCACTTACGCTCACAGAGTGCACTTACACTCACGCGGCTGCTACACGAGAAAGAGAAGTGTGCTTTGGAAATGTTCATTCCCCTAGCTGATGTTGCCGCAAACTGCCCGAGGGTGAGAATAGCGAGGTTTTTTTTTGTTGAATTATGATTTGTTTTAATACATGGGAACATTTCTAATAACGAAAACAATGTTTTAAAAATGCTACTGGCACCGCATTATGCATTAGAGTATTTGTTTGCAAGCCACTGCTACCGAGGCTACACACTCCGCGAAGTGAGTTCGGCGAATGCACTAGCCTGCAAGTGCGCTTTGCAGCAAGTGTCGCTGAACGTTCCCATGTGACAGAGGCCGCAAGAGAAAGCTGGCTAGCAACTTCCTCATGGATGTGGCAGCAATCCTCACACTTCCTCACGGATGTGGCAGTCTGTGGCAGCAAGGCATTATAGTTGGAGCCAGTAGGCCTCTGCTCCAACGCTGAGAGGTCTGCCGCTTGCGTATTAGAGCGACGAGTGGATATGCGCTGCTAACCCAGCTCATCAAAACTTTGACAAATTTCAATTACTTCACCGACACTCTGTGGATTTTTAGCCACGAGTGTATGGAAGGTGTCATCATCTATACCTTCCATTATGTGCCTTATCTTATCGCTTTCAGCCATGTCTGCATTGGCCCGCCTACATAGACCGATCACATCCTCAATGTAGCTCGTGAACGTCTCACCGATTTGAGATCACCCACACATGCTGTGTTCAGCACAGCTGGCCAGCCGAAGAAAGAAGTGAGGGTCTCCTTAAATGCCGACCAGGTGGTGAAATCGGCTTCGTGTTTGTGGAACCATAGGTTGGCCACGTTGCTCAAACAGAAGATGACGTGAGCGAGCTTGGCGTGGTTGTCCCACTTATTGTGTGTGCTGCTGCGCTCATACTCCAGCAGCCAGTCCTCGACGTCGTGATCGTCAGTACCGCTGAATATTGGAGGATCACGCTGACGGAGCACACCAGAGCACATCACAGATGTGGGGATGGGTGGCTGGCGCAGGGGCAGCTTGCGAGGGTCGGCGTCCTCGTTCATTGTGGAGCCAGAAGGTAACATACGGCTGCGGAGCTCCAGGATGCTGAAGGGCTTTACCCAGCACCTCCACCAAATGTAACTGGCAGCTTATTCAAGACGAGATGTCAAGAGGACACGCTCACTGTGTCAGAGCTGCTGCCGGTGTGCTTCACTACATTTTATTTGTTTTTGGCAGACATTGGTAACGCTAGTGGCTTCTTGTCAGCACCACTGTCAGCACGTACCTTTCATTTTGAATTTCAAGGTGCTAAATATTCTTTAACAAAGACGAGCCGAAATAGCCACATGGTAGCATGCCTCCCCGACTAAGGCACGCTGTTTATGAATGCTTTGTCTAAGCAGATGGCTGCATTTTTTTCTTAAAATAGGTTAAAAACAGCAATGCAGTTTTTAATCAGCTTCGACTATCTACTGAAAATGCTAAAAAGCACCTAGAAGTATGCTAAGGGCCCTGTGGCACTTTTGGCTCGCCCTTGTGGAAGGATACTTGAGCTGAGAAGTTCGGTTTGTTATCCTGACAAGAAGCCACTACCTAGCAAGCATTCCTTATTTGCAGGGTGTCATTGCACGGCCCCATTAAGGTTGCCGTGAGGTGTGGTGTGTACCGGCCAATGAAACCAACACACATGTCAGGACAGCAGTGAACGCCTGTGTTTATTGCCGCCAGTCTTTTATACCAGAACAAGGGAAGGGGGGGGAGGGTAGTAGAGGGCAAAGAAAGGCACGTGTAGTACAATGAACATTGATAACTTGTGTGCTCTTAGATCTGATGCGATACATGGTGTTTTTGGCAAGGAATGATTTTAGCAGGATTTGTGCCACGGTTGAAAAAGTGCCAAGGTCAACCATAGGAGCAGGCTATCTGAATGTGGAACGGGTGTGACATATTGCAACACGATCTCGTGATAAAAGCTACATAGGGCAGACCGTTTGCTGCTTCATCATCTGGGAAATCAGATTATCGTTGAAATGTCAGCCATCGACAAATTCGTCCCTTCACTGCCAAGATTGCAAGTGCGCTCACATCACTACAGGTGCCAAGGTACTTGCATGCCACCAAGGGCATTATTCATTATGTGAGGAAAAGGCACACAGAACATGGACACAAGAGAAGAGGAGTGGACATCACGAATGCCAACTATCAGCTGAAGAAGTGCATGGATGTGAAAAAGAAGGAAGACGCACAAATCATCTGCGCATGCGGAGGAACGGTAGCACAACCTGTCAAGCGAGTACACACGTGCCAGTCTGCGTGACAGACAACAGTTGACAGACAACCCACGTGACAGGTGGTGCTACCATTCCCGAACATGCGCAGATAAGTTGTGCGTCTTCCTTCTTTTTCGCCTTCATGCACTTAGTTGATAGCCGGTGTTCGTGTTGTCCGCTCCTCTTCTCTTGTGTCCAAGTTCTGCATGCCTTTTCCTTACATAATGAATCCTCACCGACTTGCTCAGCTTAATTGAAGCATTATTTATTTTGAAGGCTGCTGATAGGTGTGTTGCTAAGCCATTCATGTACCTTCCAAAGTCTCCCGGTTTTCCGGATTACAGGGCAATCTCCCAGAAATTGTTGTGCACTGATGTCTGTCGAGATATCACGCTCGAGTGCCCCTCTTCCACTACCACCGCCCCTGTGGTTCCTCGCCCGAAAAAAGAGGGGCTGGGCATTTCCTGTCTGCTTGAGAAGCGACGACGGGCCTCGCACATGAAGCAGCTTTATCGTATGTGCCCTCCGTGCGACTGAGACGGTCGTGTCATGTCATCTCTGCTTCATCCATGTTCCTCCCCAGTGCTAGCACGCTTTACTCCCGCAGAAAACATGCGATGCGTAAGTGATGTTATCGATTTTGGCTTTGCACAGAACTGCGACTGCAAAAACCTGCTGAGATTGTCCATATAATTGCTCTCGCATTACCCGCCCCCTGTTAAATCAGTCTCCCGGATTCCATTTCTCTAAACTTGGCAGGTATGCATCCATCAGCTTGCACAATGCAGAGATTAGGTACCTCGATGTTCAGTACACCAGCACGGCATCAGTAAGGCCAGTTACCGAGTGAAAGACCAAAATCTCTCCTTACAAAACTGCTTTTCAGGGCTCAAGCAAGGTATCGCAAATTTTCTTCGGTAGCGTATTGTATTAAAGTTGGATTAAAAATGAATAGGCAAAAGACCAAAGTTATGCTCAATAGCCTAGCTAAGGAACAGGAATTTAAAATCAACAATGAACCCTTACAATGTGTAAACGAATACGTATACCTGGGACAGTTAATAACAGGAACTCCTACCCATGAAAAAGAAATTCTTCGTAGCATAAGGATGGGCTGGAGCGCATTCGGAAGGCATTACGAAATCATGACTGGAAACTTACCGCTCTCACTAAAGCGAAAAGTATTCAGTCATTACATTCTCCCAGTACTAACGTACGGTGCAGAAACGTGGAGGATAACAAAAAAACCTAGAGATGAAACTAACTAGCACGCACTTTGCAATGGAAAGAAAATGAGTGGATCAGAGAACTAACAGGAGTAGCTGATATTCTTATGTATGTCAGTTAAAGGAAAGCAGTGGACCTGGGTAGGACACGTCGTGAGGACAGATGAGCAGTAAGAGCGACGCAATGGATACCAAGAGAGGGAAAACGCAACAGAGGCAGGCAAACGGTTAGATGGAGCGATGAAATTAGAAAGTTTGTGGGTATAAAGTGGAACCAACTCGCTCAGGATAGGGTGGATTGGAAATCATTGGGAGAGGCCTTCGTCCTGCAGTGGACCTAAACAGGCTGATGATGATGAGCGCATTGCATGTGCTGTGGCAGGTCACCATCGAGGACGGAAGGGGTACTTACCAGGGTCCTTCAACACTGTGGGTCCCATGTTCGGTCAAAAAGCACAGCTTCTCAGTGGCACTTTGTTGTGTCATGGTATGCACCAGAACTCGCACCAGCGCTGCTCAAACAGCACAATTTTAGAGCCGTGAACCACACTGCAATAACAAGACACTACTTCACAGCAGCTTAGGGATGAAAGCTGCTCCGGTGGTGTCAAAGGCGAGTCATGTGATGTTGACTACACCACGACACTGGTTGCTCCAGTGATGGCTGGTACACTGCTGTCGAATCTTGAAATAAATTATCGATCAGCGCATCAAATGAAATATGGTACTGCCATTAAAACAGCACTATAGATCCGTTATAACGAATTATCAAATTGAGGATGAGACTGGGCGTGTTATACATGATAGAAAGTGCATGGTGCTAAGATGATGGAGCACACAATGCAATCAAACACACACACATGCCCCACCCAGCAATTTTTCAGAACACACACACACACACACACACACACACACACACACACAGGGTGCCCCAGCTATCTTTAGCCAGGGTCCAGGGTTTAAAAATACTCCAATTAGCCCTAAGACGATGCGACCAAATGCGTTTTTCTTACCATTGTATGGAGTGAGTTGGACTATTTTTTGTGTTCCAATTAATTGGTTAATTAGTCAAGATTAATTAACTTCTAAAGCAACAAAGTTAGGCAAGTAATTCCTATAGGAAAGAGGTAGGCTGGTCTGTCAAACGCCCATTTAAAAAGTTTCTTTCTATCTAATCATAATTGGTGTTTTCCAGATTACTGCAGATGCCCGCAAAATACAAAAAAAAAAACCACGACATACACGCTTGCGCGTCGCGATTGCAGTGCTCTCAAACTTTGCATGTACGAACTAACATCGCATTTAGCCGGGTGTACCGCCGCTTAATAGACAGGTCGAAGCCGAAGACGTTAATTGTGTGGTTTACGCCAGCGATATCGCTTTCCTCACGGTGGTTCATGATTGCGATAAGCACTGCAGACGCAGCGAGTATTGTTTGCGCTGGCGTAAGGAACGGTTGCGTCATTTCGCGATAGCTGTAAGGACAATAAATATGCCCGAAAAGAAATTTTCAAAACGCTGACAATGGCGGAATAACGGACACCTCAATGGCCATAGACTGCTTTTTGATTGATGTTATGTTTATTTGGCAACATGCGCTTTTGCAACACGTACTCGAAGAGGTCACCTAGTGTTGCGATACAACACTGGGACCTTTTGAGCAAGTTTGCTGTCGCTTCCTTGAGTACGATCGGTGAAATGCTACGGCATACTTCAGTTATCCTCTCCTCTAAGTCTTCTGGGGTCGTCGTTTCCGTGTTGTATACACGATCCTAATGTAGCCCCACAAAAAAAAAAGTCAAGAGGGTTAAGGTTGGGCGACCTTGCCGGCCACTGAACGGGCCCGTTTCTCCCAATCCACTGCCCTGGGAAGTTCCGATCAAGCCGTGCATGTGCTTCACTAGAGCTGTGGGCTGGCGCCCCGTCATGCTGATACCACATCGCGCCAAGCCGAGCCGGCTGCATGTCGCAGCGGAAGTCTTCAACAGGCCCTTTAAGAATCTTACTTACGTACCTCCGGCCGGTCAGTGTCAGTGTGTTGCTGAAAAATAGTGGGCCAATGATTTTGCTGTCATGTACGCCACACCAAACACTAAAAGACCATTGATATCGGTGGCGGGATTTTCCAAGCCAGTATGGATTTCGGTCACTCCAGTAGTGTGCATTGTGGACATTTACTTGAGAATTTCGGGAAATGGTGGCCCCGTCAGTCCAGAGTACCTTGCCTAGAAAGGCACTATCCTGTTCCACTTGAATCAAAATCCAATTCGTGAAGTCGAGTCTGTTTTGAAGATCCCTGGGCTCCAGGTATTGATGCAACTGCAGATGATAGGGGTGCAGTCCAACTGCTTGCAAAATGCTCCAGACAGTTGATTTGGACACTCCATCCTCCGCGCTCACGTGTGTGGATTCGTTGCCATATACGCCAACACATTGGAGCGCAGCTCGTCACTTATTGGTGAAGCTCTTTGCCATTTCCTTACAAAGCAGCCGTTTTGCTTCAATGACTCATAATTATTCACTAAGGTCATCGGGCTAGGTCGCGTGCCAGGGTGCCAGCTGCGAAATATTCTTGCAGCCTGCCGTCTTTGTCCTCCTGCAGCGCCTAGGGCAAGAAACACGTCTGCTTTTTCCTCGTGTGAATAAGGCATCGCAGTCGAAAGAACTTCATTTCAACAGCCGACACGCGAATCTGTCGCTTTCCGGAACTGCCGCGTCTGTCAATCGCTTCATGCAGCGCGAGCGATAATGGTTGATGATTTTGATCGCACGACCACCTCCTGTTTCACAGCCCTTTCACTTTTAAGCGGCGGTGCACCCGGCTAAATGCTATGTTCGTTCGTACGTGCGAAGTTTGAGAGCACTGCAATTGCGGCGCGCAGTTAACCAAGTTTGACTGTGTGCCTAGCTAAGAATCGAATGTTTCTGAAAGGTGATGTATTATTTTTTATAATGCAGATTTCAATAATTTGGTTGGGGTCATTTTTGGAACTTGTAGCTAGATACAAGTTTTACATTTGCATTTCTTTCTTACTGAATGCCTCGTTGTAGTACGCTAGCTGTAAAGTTCCAAATCATTATTGTAGGTGCAAAGCAGCTCGCCTTATGCGCACAGGCTGTCGACGTCCACTGCTTTTGGTGTGATAGGCCTCGGACAGAAGCCGAGCAGATTCTCTGGAAAGCATGGAGCGTTAACATCTATACAGATTTTGATTATCTATTACAGAATTTTGGTTTTATAATTTGAAATGCATATTGACGCATGCATTCCGTGAAGAAGTCAAAGACGATGAGGGTTTTAGCGCATTCCTTCTAATGGGGCAACTGCACAGCGAGGTTAGAAGAAGTAGTTTTGGAATAGAGCTCGAACAGGCTGTCCTGCGTTTCTTGTCTGTTCCTTGTCGTGTTGTAACGCGACACTGGTGGAGGTGCGGGGTACGGAAACCTGCCTGATGTTCCAGACTCCATCAAGGAGCCGCTCATCTAGCCCAGACCTATCGTCTCTGACTACAACTCCCGTGCATCGCTTCAGTCGGCAGTTGCTGGGCCTTGCTCCGGAACTCGCACCCTTACAGCAACACTCTTCGGGACATCGCCCACATCTGCCAATGGCTAACGCCAGCCCAACACAGGCTCCTATGGGGATCTTTGCGCCGCTTCCATCACAGGTGACGCTTCATCAACCGCTTGTCCCCGACAGCTTTCGCGGTGGCGCACACGAAGATGTAGAAGATAGGCTTGACCACTACGAACGAGTCGCCAAAATCAATTTCGCCCTTGAGGACAGCGCCCGCACATGGTTTGAGAACCGCGAGGCCACCATATCTACATTGAATGATTTGCGAGAGCAGCTTATTGACACTTTTGCAAGTATCGATCGACGGGACCGGGCCCAGCAGTTACTTGAATTGCATATTCAAAAGCCGAATGAAAGTATAGCAATGTTTGCTGAGGACATGGCCCGTCTGTGTCGCAGGGCTGACCCGAACATGCCAGAGGATAAGAAGTTGCGCTACCTCATGCACGGGGTGAATGAACAATTATTCACCGGACTTGTGCGCAATGCACCAAACACCGTGGCTGATTTTATAATGGAAGCCACAGCTATCGAACGAGCGCTGCACCAGCGTTGTCGACAGTATGATCGCTTATGCACCAGCACCCCGACCAATGCCACCGCCATGACTGTGCACAATCAATGTTCCCTGCGTGATCTCATTAGGGAGATCGTCCGAGAAGAGTTGCAGAAACTCTGCGCTCCGATGACGGGCGCACCCGTGGCATCAGTCGCTCAAGCAGTACGGGACGAGATCAGGCAAGCGTTCTCGGCAGTGGACTACGGTGAAGAGCACCATCCCATGACTTGCGCCGCCGCTGTCCGGAGTCCACCAACAGTCACGCCGTACTGCCAGCCACCGATGGCGCCTCTGCCGCAGCCGCATGAAGACACTCCGAGACGTCCCCCCACCATGCCGATGTCGCCATACCAACCGTCATTCGCTGCGCCTTGGTCGCCACCACAGGAGGAAACTTCGGGACGCCCACAGTTTCGAAAAACTGACGCATGACGCCGGCCACTCTGTTTCATATGTGGCGTCGCCGGCCATGTTGCTCGCTATTGTTGGTACCGCGATGCATCACACCGACCACTTAGGTTCGACGCACATCGCCGCGCCCAGGACGACTACATGACACGCCGAGACGATGCCGCTTTTTCAGGAGCCCCAGTAGCCCGCTCTCCCAACGTCGAGTCTAGGCTGAATAACCAGACCGACTTCGGCCGCCGGTCGCGCTCACCGTCTCTCGTTCCTTCGTCGTCGCCCAGTTGGCGTACTTACGCGGAGCTCCGGGGACGAAGGTCGCCTAGCCCACGCCGGGGAAACTAAAGGCGGCGACCTCTGGGCGCAAGGTTGCAGGCCAGCTGCAAGATGACAAAAAGCCTCCCATTCTGCCGCTTCAAGACGCCGCGACGCCGACAAACCATAGCTCAGACGAAATTGTGAGCGCTGACCTTACTGTCTTTGTTGATGGCCAGCAAGTAACAGCCTTGGTGGACACAGGTGCCGATTTTTCCATAATGAGCCAAAACCTCGCCATTCGTCTCAAGAAAGTGGAAACACTGTGGACGGGGGACCCCTTATAAGGACTGCAGGCGGCCAGTTACTGATGCCTGTCGGAAGATGTACAGCGAGAATCGGCATAGATTCTTCTTTCGTGGCCACATTTGTACTCCTTTCGACATGTTGTAAAGACTTAATTATAAGGATGGACTTTCTAAGAGAGCATTGTGTGGTCATCAGCATTCCAGACCGTGTGGTGTCATTTCAACAAAGCCCCGATTTCAACGATTACTTATCACCGCAACGCAACTCGTTGCGCCTGAGTGACAATGACGTGGTCGTGCCGCCGATGTCATGCACACTTGTTTCCGTGGTGCGTGACGTACCATTTGATGGTGAAGGCGTGGCAGACCAAATATGCTCGCTGCTGTTTACTCACAGCATTTCAGTTGCGCGAGGCATCGTCAGTGTGACTGCTGGGCCGACAAATTTATTATTAACTAATTTTAGTGCTGAGCGCCGGCGCCTTCCAAAAGGCACGGCAGTCGCTTACCTTGATGATATCCCAGATGTCGGAGAAGCCTCCTTATCGGTGCTTGACGAAGCGCCCAAACAAGGTTCAGTACCCGTTCTTGAAGTCAGCAACACACTGCCACAGGACGAGCGGAAGAGGCTTCTCGAGCTGCTAGCGGAGTTCCAGGACTGCTTCGCATCGGCATCCAAAGTCGGCCGGACGCCCCTGACCCAACACAGAATAATTACCGAGGATACAGCGAGACCAATTCATCAGAACCGTTATCGTGTGGCTGCGAAAGAACGTGAGGCGCTACAACAGCAACTAGCTAAAATGCTTGAGGATGACGCGATTCAGCCTTCAAAAAGCCCCTGGTCATCGCCTGTAGTTCTGGTCAAAAAGAAGGATGGCAGCCTGCGCTTTTGTGTTGACTACCGAAAGCTCAATCAGGTGACCAAGAAAGATGTGTATCCGCTCCCTCGTATTGATGACTCGCTCGATAGACTTCGAAATGCCCGTAACTTCTCTTCAATGGATCTGAAGAGCGAATACTGGCAAATTGAGGTGGACCCGAGAGACTTCGAAAAGACCGCTTTCGTGACACCGGATGGACTATACGAATTTAAGGTCCTCTTCTTCGGCTTATGCTCAGCGCCCGCGACGTTTCAAAGACTGATGGATACTGTTCTTTCGGGCTTGAAGTGGAAAACATGCCTGGTGTATCTGGACGACGTTATAGTGTTCTCAGCGACCTTTCATGAGCACCTTGAACGGCTCAAAGCTGTTTTACAAGCCATACGGTTCGCAGGTCTCACACTCAAGCCAGAAAAATGTCACTTTTGCTTTCAAGAACTACAGTTTCTTGGTCACGTTGTCAGTCAAGCAGGCATTCGCCCCGATCCCAACAAAGTCGCCGCTGTTGCCAACTTTCCTGTACCGACTGACAAGAAGGCTGTTCGACGCTTTCTTGGCCTCTGTGCTTATTATCGACGGTTTATCGCAGACTTCGCACGTATTGCGTCTCCGCTAACTCGGCTCACGAGAGACGACGTTGCGTTTGTGTGGAACAACGAACAGGAAACTGCTTTCAATGATCTCTGCCAACGTCTACAAACGCCACCAGTGCTTGGCCATTTCGACGAGACAGCCCCTACGATGCTGCACACCGATGCCAGCAATGTAGGCCTGGGATTCACCAAGGTTGCTATTTGGGCCTGTTGGTTTGCCATTAGTGGGTGTAACGTTGCGCAGAATTGACAGGGACACAAGATAGGCGTTGTAACACACAGGGCGCAAACTTTCAACAATTTATTTCAGAGCAGTGTACCTCTTTTTATACTTGACGAACATAAATGCGCGTGTCCCAGGAAACAACATCAAACACGTGTACACCCACTCAAAAAAGCAATTTCCTTTGTTGGCAATGCTATGCAAGCTTCACTGACGCAACTATCTTTCAATTGTGAGATATTATGGGCTTCTATAATCAATCGCGTCGTTTCATTTCTACTTCTTGCGATTATGATGCACGCATCGAACACAGGTGTACATCCACAAACTCTGCAATGGATAGCTAACCAACCTCCTGAATGATTTTTAACATTATTCGCGTGTTCGCGCAGCCTGTCGTTAATGCAGCGACCTGATTGCCCAACATAATAGCGGTCGCAAGTTAAAGGAATACGATACACAATACCTTCATTGCATGCAACATACTTGGTGCGATGCTGCTTATCGCAACACTTCTTTTCTCTGCCTTTCTTATTAGTTAATTGGCATAGCTTAGCAAGTTTATCGGGGGCAGAAAATAACACTTTAACACCGACCCGGTCACCTACCTTCTTCAAGTTGTGCGATATTTTGTGAATGTAAGGCAATACCATGGTTTTTCCTTTTTCTTTTTCTTTCTGGGCTTGTTGTGTCGCATTACCAGTAACCTTTATACTCCTAAGCATCTTTTCGGCAACAGAAACCAACAGCTGTCTCGGGTAACCGACCTCATTAAGACGTGTGCACTGTTGGCTGAAGCTTTCCTCAATCTGGTGGGAGCAAGATTTGTCTAAGGCGTTCTTGAAGCTGAGATTTATAATTGCCCGCTTGACTAATGTGGAATGCGCAGAGTTATAAGGGAGAATGAGTTTGTTAGCTCGGGGTTCATACCTCCAACACAAATGGTTATCATTAAAGAAGAATCTAATGTCTAAAAACCTGAGGCTTGAGTCTGTGGGCATCTCGTGGGTGATCTGTAATGGTTTCAGACATTTTTCCGGTATAATTGAAAGGAAACTGGATCAAAAAAGATTAGGAGTAAGTAAAAGTAAAATAGGTTGCAAGGTGAAGAAACACACGCCCTCGTTCCGAGCATGCAAAGCAGGTCTGGTGTATCAGGTGCCGTTCTCTTGTGGTGACATGTATATTGGCCAAACAGGCAGGTGTTTGAATGTAAGATTGGCTGAGCACAAACGCTCTCTGAAAGGGAATGAATACTCGCACATTGCCAGGCACTGTTCAAACCATGATTGCATCCCGATATTTACAGATAAAAAAAGCTTGTTCAAACACAGGGATAAGGCAGTTAGAGAAATTGTTGAAGCATTTCACATCAGCAAAAACGGTTCCCGCTGCGTCAGCATGCCATCGATAGCCCTACATGACAGGGAGATTTCATTTTTGAATCAGTACATCACGTAGCTTATGTTGGCTTGGTTCTAACGAGGTTATTCATATTCTGTTGCGAACTTTCCCATCTGCGTCATGGCATCACGTGGGTGTGGTCAGAGCTTTAAATATGCGTGTGTTGCTAAATAAAATTCAGTTGTGAGACAGCGCTGTGGTTTGTGTCCCTTCCTTCTTTTGTCCTCGTGTTTCGCGCTGACCATCAATATGCATAATCAGTTCCAACTCGCCCACATGACCATCCTTCTCACCTGTTGAGGCTTGTGAAACTGGCTACATAGACCTTTACCGATCCAGAGCGGGACACGATGGATTTATTTATTTATTTATTTATTTATTTATTTATTTATTTATTGATACCCTCAGGGCTTACAAGAAGCATTGTAGAGGGGACGGGCTAAAGTAAATCAATACAGTACACAATAATTAAGTCTAATAAAAAAGAGGTAGAGGAAAAACAATATTACAATGAAAACAAGTATGGCACTCTAAGCAAAAGAACACAAATGTAACAAACAAGATATGCTTATACATCAGCTGGCGAAAAAAAAAAAGCACGCAAGATCAAAATGACAGTAGCGGTAACAGTGAGTGACAATGTATACTTAGACCAGAATAGATTGATGTACTTTCGTGCGTAAATAGCGATGCAAAAAATAATTATGCAGGTAGAGGCAGGAAAAATTAATCTATCGATTTACAGGAATGACAAGAGCACCAGCAAAAAGTAACAAAGCAACATAATGAAATGTTGAGAAAAGAAGGGCCTGGGATAGAAATAAGTGGTATCCAAACAACAAATAGCAAATGCGGTAGCGAGACAAATTGATGCGGGTTTATAGTGTGTTTGTTAGTGCTTTGCGGAAACGATCTGTGTCTCTGATAGCGACTAGTGACGCAGGCAGGTGATTCCACTCGTGGCATGTTCTTGGTAAGAATGAATATGAATAGGTGACTGTGCGCTGTGACGGTACATGAACTTTGAAAGGATGATCGACACGTGGGGAGATATAAGATGGTGGTGCAATGTACCGGGACTTCAGCTCGTCATTGTGATAGTAAATCTTTTCAAGGAGGCAAAGACGAGATAATTTCCTGCAAGAAGAAAGGAGAGGAATGCCAAGTGTTCGTTTCATATCAGTAACGCTAGCCGTTCGATGGTAATTGTTAAGGATGAAACGGGCAGCTCGGTTTTGTACGTTTTCTATTATGTTTGTTAGAGTGGCATGATAAATAAACGTCTGTTGTCAATAGTTGGCTGTCTCCTGGTGCATGGTCTCCATAGTCCAAGAAGCCATTTGCAGTGGCAGCCCAGCCCTGGTGGAAAGAAAAAAAGGGAATTGAACCTTTTCGTGGGCGGCTGCCCTCCGCCACCCAGCAGGCTGGGCGTTCTTCCAGCCGTCAGTGCACACATTAACATGATAGTTCAATTGCCTGCCGCCATATTGCAATGCTGTACGACTTTCCGTCACTGAGAGCAGAATTTATTCGTTTATAACACGAGCTTGTGCTCGTTGCAGTGCAAAATGTCTTGAGGCCGAACCGACACTGCCTATTCGAGACACCTATTCGAGAAACTGCTGTTCCTTAAGTGCAGTTAGTGTGACAATCTTCCAAGCAAAACAGATATGTGCAAAAAATGTGTTTTTTGTAATTCATTGGTGGTCATTAGTGCTTTGAGCGACATTCTTGACTTGCAAATTTTATTGCCCTGCAGTGTTATTCAGCATATCATCCTGCACTTCATAAATATGTCTGCGGAGGATGGGTTTGCCTAAAATTAAAAAAAAAAAAAGATAGTGTTCCACTGTCTCTATTCTTGTACCTGTGTTCCAGGATGCTTTTCTCGCCTTTTAACAAAGCTATCTCTGAAATATCTCGTTACATCATATTCCACTGTATCTCAGTATCTGTATTTTAGGCTTCCAACACATGTATTTTGATATCTGTATTTCAGAATACATCTTTGAGTATCTCTGCCCAGTGCTGGTCTGTAATAAACATGTTATGATTAACCCAGCTACATACTGTGGCAAAAGGACATCAGATGAAAATTTGTGTCAGCACCCCTTTAATTAAGTGTGAGAACTTGGTGCAGGAGGGTCAGTGCTGTAAGATAACAAAAAGCTGTCCACGTATCGCATTACCGTTACTGTGGTCATCTGTTTGAGGTATCAGCCACTGCACCGTTCTGTGGGAGTGCAAACGGTTGTGCAGCTTGGTGTGTCGGACCACTATAGAGATAAGTTCCCTCATAGAAACCGTGGGCAAGAATGGCTGCTGTTCATGTGATGTGCAGCTGTGATGTGTGCCTCCTGTCCTGGTGGGTTTCTCGAATTGGCAGGAAGGCCCATTGGCAGCTGACCTTCAAAGCCCCTTTGTTTTTGCTGCAGACGGAGCGGAGGATCTTTCTAAACTTCCACCGCCAGGTCTTCTGTTGGATGGACAGGTGGCATGGTCTGACCATGGCTGACATCCGCAAGCTGGAGGAGCAGACCAAAAAGGAACTGGATGAGGTAGGGACATGTGCTGCTTCTGCACTCTGACAATGCAAGACAGGCAACGCATTTCACTTGGTCCTGAGAATCTGTCAGGGACACCCCCATGGCACGGGGTGGCATGGGTAGTTGTGAGCAGCCGCAGTTTCAGGTTTTAGCCTCTTTGTGGGCAAAGAACTCTGAGCATAAGGACCAGCTGGCTGAGTACTGAAAATTTAGTTTACGTTGTAGGCGTAGGTGGTACTTAAGTTGATATGATGATATATTAGTGCCATTTCAGTATTAGTACTGATATTTACACTCCATCACCATTCGAGAGCAATTAGGCAAACAAATTGAAACTTAGAGGTAAAAACTGTCAAACAGTGAGATCACAATTATTGGAATTGATAGTAATAGTTCTACAGTTGAACCCCTTTGAAAACACAGATATAAGAGGCAATTGGTACAAGAGACGACATTTAGTCGCACGGTTGGCTGACCTCTCCCTCCCCCATTATTTGGACTTCTTTTGTTACAGACATGCTCCTGAGGGCAGTTGCTTTTAAAGGACAAAATATCACTAAATTTTGGTGTATAGTCTTTTATCTACCATATATCTTGACTCAGAATGAAGCACTGTTGGCTGATAGCTGCAGTTAATCCATTGAGGAAGCAAGAGAAGAGATAACCAAGTAATGGACAAGGTTGTGGAAAAAAAAGAAAAAAAAAGAAACATCTGTAAGTTGCACAGTCCACCAAGTGAATCTCCTAACATGAAGGCAAATGGTATATAGTAAACCCTTTTCAACATCCTGGAGCCTTCTTTTGTGGTCATTTTAGTTGTAGTGTGCCCACATGAAAAACGTGAAAAGAAGGGTTCGCGCCTTTCGTACATCGCTGCTGCCCTCGTAGGTAGCCCGGGTAGCCATTGTGACTGATCACAAGCGCTTTATTGGCAGAGTTCACTTCTGTAAGTTGTCGCATACCACCGCATTCCTCTTTTACGTGTGTGCTGTGCAAAGGTGCTGCGGACTGCTTAAATTTTCGACTTCTCATGTAGCTATGGCCTAGCGTCAAGAAGTGCAAGAACCTTGACTTTGCGACGAAGTTGAAAGCCACACAGTGTGTTGAGGCGGGCGAAAAAAGTTTGATGGTGGCGGACAACATCGGGATACCACGGAGCACTCTGAGCACCTTGTTGAAGAACAAGGCGGATATCAAGGCAAAGGCGGCAGAGCAGCAAATCTCGGGAGCCTGTCGTGTGCGCGCTCCTGCCCACGGGAAAGTAGAAAAGGCACTCTGTGCCTGGTTCTTAAAGCGCGCGAAGAACATTTCTGTGTTTGGCCCAATGCTGATGGCTAAGGCCAAATGGTTTGCCACTGCACTCGGTGAAGACAATTTCGTCGACAACACCGGGTGGCTTCGCTGATTTAAACAACATCGTCGGCAAGACCATTTCTGGCGAAAGAGAAGCCGTAAGCAGCCAGGACATCCAGCAGTGGATGACGAAGGAGTGGCCGGAAATCTCAGCAAAGTTTTCACCCGCGGAAATCTTCAACACCGACGAGACCGGTCTGTTTTGACAAATGCTGCCGAGCAAGACTCTCGACGTCCAGGGTAGCACGTGTCACAGCGGCAAAATGAGTAAAGTCCGCATTAGCATTCTGTTGGTAGCCAACATGGATGGGTCTCGGAAGCTCCAGCCCTTTGTGATCGGGAAGGCAAGGGCACAGCGCTGTTTCAAGAACTCCTAAGCAGCTCCCCGTTCGCTACGCCTCGAACAAGGCGTGGATGACGCGTCAGCTGTTCACAGAATGGCTGCAAGCGTGGGACGTCGAGCTGGGCAAGTCGGGTCGAGCTGGGTAAGTTGGGGCGTTGCGCTTGCCTTCTTGTCGACAGCTGCGCGGCGCACCACACCACCTGTGAGATCAAAAACATCGAGCTGAAGTTTCTGCCGGCCAACACGACAGCGAAGCTGCTACCTCTCGACTAGGGCATCAAGTCCTTCAAGGTGAGCTACAGGAGGCGACTCCTTGATAGGCTGCTGGTCAACCTCCGCAGGGGCACCGAGCTGAAGGTTGACCTGCTTGGTGTCATCCAAATGATGACGGGCGCCTGGCGAGACGTGAAGACGAACACAGTGGCCAGCTGCTTCCGGAAGGCAGACTTCGTGGTGGCTGAACTTGCGGAAACCGGTGAAGACGGCGACGAAGAGCGCATAGACGCGTTTCGCGAGCTGTCATCCCTCTTCCTGGCTGCCATTCCACCCAAAGCGTCTGCGGACGATTTCGTGGGAGTGGACTGCAATATTCAGGCCGTTGCGAGCCTCGCTGACGAGGACATAGTAGCTGCGGTCACAGGGACCCAGGATGCCCAGGCCAAGAGCTCAAGTGGCGACAAAGATTGTCCAGACGAGGTGGCGGCTACATGCACGTACTCCGCCACTGAAGTGGCGGCAGCGTTCGGCTTGATTCGCCATTGTTGCGGCGACATGGAGGGAACCGGGCAATAGCACCTGGACAGTCTCGATAAGATCAAGGCCAGCGTCTTCAACTTCATTTCGAAGACGAAGAAGCAGGCCAAGATAAGAGATTTTTTTTCACGCAAATAAAAATTCTGTCGCTTCGTGTGTGCGGAATTATGTCATTCTTTAATGCGCCACTGGTAAGGTCTCGGGGCCTGTATTCTTTTATATTGAATTTTTCATATATCAAACTAATTCGCGATCCCCTGCAAGTTCGACTGTTGCAATAACATGTAGGTACTGATACAGAGACCATGCAGATGTTATTGAAAACGCCTGCAATGTACAACTGCAATGTACACATGATAGTATACCAACTCGCCCAACTTGCTACCTTGAAACAGCGTGTCAAGTGCAAGTGCACTGTTAACAGACAGAAAACAAAAATAAATAACATCGCACCACATGTGAGGGCCGTCATCACTTGCTTCTCAAGCAGAGAGGAAATGCCCAGCCCACGGTTCGTTGGCGAAAGACCATAAGAGGCACCGGTGGGAGAGGGGTGGTCGTGCACGCCCTATCTCGACAGACATGGTAGACAACATCGGTAGACAACCATGCAGTCAACAGCGGCCACTTTTGGTGGTGCCAACACGCCATTTCGACTTCGTAGACGTATCTTTATCTTCTGAAATGCACCGAAATGTTCGGAATTGTGTTTGCTGCACAGCAAATAGAATTTTCGTGCCTGGAATGGCATCATGAAATTTCGTTGAAGCAAAATGGCACCAAAAAAAAAACACGTTGTGGCGAGCATGTTTATGCATCGACTCCTATGGACTGCCGACGTGGAACCGAGAATTTTTCATTGTACAGTAAAACCTCGTTAACCCGGATCTCACGGGACCGGCGAAAATGTCCGAGTTAACCGAATTCCGGATTATCGAATGGACCATGAAAACAAAAGGAAAATGTACTCGGCACAGACAAACCTTTATTTCTTGAAAAAGTGCGTTATTTTTGTCTGCTTCGTCGTCGGAATTTGTGAAAGAACGATCTTCCTCAACCCCATCAGGTGGTAGTGCGCACGCTCGCTGTCATGAGAACCGACACAGAACTCCTCGAGGACCGCGAGGGCTTCGGCGGCCTCCTGCACGGTGCGATGTCGCGTCGGCTCATCTGGACTGTCATCATTGCTGGCTGCTGTGGCCGCTTCACTCCGGTGGCGGTCGCCATCACCATGAAGCGCGACAGCGGCGGCAACGGCACAAGCACAGACGGAGAACGCAATGTGTACGAGCTCGCGTGTTCTCTGGCTCGCACGCTACGTACACAAAGAAACCAGCTGCGTAGGCGTAGCAAGCAGCTCAAACAACTGTGGTGGCAGTGGCGGTGGCACCCCCTAATGGCAGCGCAAGCCGTCCCGTCGTCCGTGTGCGTTCCGCTTTTAATAGACACTGGATGCACCGGCGGCCCAAGCGCTTCCGCCGGGTGGTGACTAGCGCCACCTAGCCACTTCCTCATTTCACTATCATCATGATCATATTCTGCTGCAGTCGTTCGTTCGGTTTCGGTTTCTCCAAAACTCCGGTTCCGCGGGTTCCACCGTCGGTTACGGCAAGCAGTGCTTGAGCCGCCGAGATCGCGCGACTAAAAGCATGGAGTCCCTCGATAGCCATCTCCGGAGTTCTCCGAGTTAACCGTTGCGCGGCTAAATCCTTCCGAATTAACGAGCATTTTACGCCATTGAAGTATATACAGTTTTGCCGGGACCGCGCCGCGAGTCCGAGTTAACCGAATTTCCGAGTTAACGAGATCCGGATAAACGAGGTTTTACTGTACTGGAAATTTTGTTGAGGTGGTGTTTGTTGTAGCGGGGTTAGACTATTTTTGGAAGGCCCGTAGCCATGAGGGGTGCACGAGAGGCGCCTGAAATTTTCGTTGGGGAGTAGTGTTAATAATGCAGTGTGGAGCTAATAACATAAAATTTAAGTGTACGTACTGCAGTCTTTACCAAAAGTAAATGGTGAAAATAGATGTTTTTCTCAAATAGTCAAGGGTACAGCATGTGGGCCCCTCCCCTCGAGTAAAATTTCTGGCTGTGGGCCTGATTTTTGCGCAGTTTGATGTATTTCACCCTTGGCATTTCTTGGCCCTGTATTGGTACCACCTGATTATTGCAGTCATTGAATACCGTCTTTTCATGTTCATTTATTTACTTACTTACTTACTTACTTCCGAATGCTGCAATCCCGTAACAGCTTTTTCTCAAGATGGCGATGCAACTTTACGATGTAACAAGCGGGGCAAACAAAAATAGTAATAAAATAGCAATATGTTGTAGGTGCTGGTACAAAGACCATACACATCATTAAAAATCCCTGCAAAGTACAACTGGAACAATGTGTCAAGTGCATTGTTAACAGACCGAAAACAAAAATAAATGACACAATATGAGGCACAAACAGATTCAGGGGTGGCTGCAGCACCACTTCGTTGGACAGTTGATTCCATTCAGTTACTATCCTGGGAAAAAAGGAGTATTTAAAGCAGTTTATCCAGCTAGTGAAGTGGGTAATTGATAGTGCATGTCGTTGCATTGTAGCGCAACCTGTTGAAGAGGAGATGAGCTCAGAGATATCTACGCTGTAGTGCCCATTAATCAGTTGGAACAAAAATTTTTAATCTGAGAATGCGATTTCTTTGGGTCAAGCTCGCAATATTGGCTCTTTTGAACAGCCCGTTTTTGAATACCTTCTATTTTATGAATCTCTTTTTTAGTTAGGGGTACCAAATTATAGAAGTGTAGTCTAATTGAGGCTGCACAGTTGCATTAAATGCGAGAAGGTGAAAGTCACTTGTCAGCCTCAGAGCCCACCTGAGGCAGAAAAGCTTTTGATTGGAAGAATACAGACAGTGTTGATGTGTTTGTTCCATCTGAGATCATTAGAAATCCAAGCACCGAGATATTTTATGTGCTCAGCCTCAGAGAGCACGACATTACGCGCCTAGTACTGAAAGTGCAGATTGCTATGCTTGTGCAAAATTTTCATAAAAACTGTTTTGTCAAAGTTGGTAGCCATCTGCCAGTCACTACACCATTTTACAATTTTTTCAAAAGGTTCATTGGTCATACAGTGCAGTTTTCACAGGAATGTTGTTAGCAGTATCGTTAATAAAAAACAAAAGCGTTCAGGGTACGGAACCCTATGGAACGCCAGAGCCAGCGGGAATCCTCCTAGAGGCATGGTTTTCAAATGAAACGTATTGCTGTCAGTTTGAAAGATGCGCAGAAAGCCAAGTGACCCAGAGTGATGTAAAGCTTGTGGAGTAGCTTTTTGTAGGAAACTTTCTCAAAGGCTTTTGCAGAGTCCATGAAAATTGCATCGACCTGAATTAATTGCCTTAGCAATAACTGAGTGCATGTAGAATATCGTTTTCTGAGGTCATGCACAATACGTTATTTCTTGAACGGCATTGTGGTTATGTATTACATGCTCAAGAAGTTTGCATGACGCTGAAATCAGGAAGGTGATAATTTAAGATGTGCTGCGTATTACCATTTTTGAAAATAGGTTTCACTGTTCTCCAGTCGATCCGTGTCTTGCCTTCAGTTAGATTTAGAAAACAGTACACGCAGATATTTAGAGGCTAATGGATCATATCACTTTAAGAATTCATTTGGCAAACCATCCTGACCGCGTGATTTCTCAGTAATGGTAACGTGAGACATAGCATGAAAGTAAGGTGATAAACCATTGTCTTGTGTAAACACAGATCTAAAGTGTAAGTTAAATGCATCTGCCATCACCCCTTTATCATCACCCGAAACACCACTTACCATGAAAGCATGATTAATTTGCTTACTGGGGGAAATCAGCCTCCAGAACTTTTCAGGAAATGTAGAAATAAATTTTGGAAGTTTCTCACCATAGTAGCATTGCTTGTCTGAAGAAACCTTGGCTTTTAGCTCAGAAGAGATCTTGGAAATTTTAGTAAGCAAAGCGTCGAAGTTTCTTGCTGTACCTCTTTTCGTCTTCAGGTGTTGTAATTGTCTTTTTAATTGCAATGTGTCACGAGAAATCCAATGAGATTTGCCTTTTCCTTTCTTTATCATGCAAGGAACAAAGCTGTTTTGAAAGTGAGCCAGAGTCCTAAATTTCTGGCCAGTATATGTCAACAAGATGCTGTATATCATCTCTAGTGTCAGCCAGTAGGCCGATATTGTCAGCATAAAAATTAATGTGGGAGATTTTAATGAGTCCACTAAATTTGAGGTAGAAATGAATTCACCTCTTTCATTGTGCACCACTTCTGTCAAGTCATTATTGGTCATTGACATAATGTGACTCTCTGATAAGCCTTTAGCTTGTTCCAAAACTATTTTGGCCAGTCACTGGTAGAGGAGGCTGTGTTTAGAGCAGTCCTATGATAGTTTCACTGCATACTGTGTCCAGTATTACTGAAGCTTTTTTTTTGTACCTGAAAAGCCAGACATGATACGGCTGTTTGCTTTTGTCTTTGCAGCAACGCAAGAAAGGCACAGTTCGAGGCACCAAGGGTGAAGAGTGAAAGGCCGCTGCTGGTTCATCTTCTTCAGTCACTGTTGTTGTTGTTGTTTGCGCATTGAGGACCTCTATAGATGAAAGAGAGAGGAAGCAGAAGAATGAGATAAAGTTTGGGTGCCCACTGCAAGGACACCCCCTCAACCAGACACATTCCTTTGCTGCCATCAAGGCCTGCTGTCATCTCCAATAAAAAGAAAAGACGGACTGCCCTCCTCCTCCCCGTGTGTGTGTGCAGCTTCTCCCATCTAGTCCCTCTAGCCTGTCGTCAATCAGACAGTGGGGGCAACATGTCTGTTGGGATGCCTGTCTGGTGGGTCTGCAACTGCTGCACTTGTACTAGGCAGAGAGTTCCTTATACCAGGGACGGTGTGGAAGGTGAACTCACTTGTTCCTGCTTTGATTATAGGTTAACCAATATAACGTGCTCACAACGAGTGTCCAAGAAAGCCAAGCTACATTTACAACATGCCTCCATTTTCTTGTATTGTTGCTGTGAGGAGCTTGTACACATGAAAGCATCAGATTTTTCTGTATTGCAAGGAGCTCTCTGCCTGTGAGTGTGTGACTGTTTTGTAGGTACAGTGTGTGATGGACAGAGAAGCAAGCTCCTGGATCATGACACAGTCCTGTTGGCATTGCTAGAAAATGAACAGGCTTCCTTTTTTTTTTTTTTATGTACAGAAGATGTCTTGCAGCAGCATCGTGTGCTAAGTTTTTCCTGGACGCCTAACTAATGCCACTTTGCGAAATTAGTTGCTTTCCTTCTAATGCCGTCACTGCACTAGCACATCTCACCACTGCGTTAAATAATGCCCACTCCCAGGCATGCCGAAGATAGATGGTACCTTTTGTGGACAAATGACACGGGAATGTGTGAAACAGAACACATAGTGCAAATAAAAACTGAACATGACCTCGTACTCCTGCTTACATCTGGTTGTTAGTGTAGTTTGTAAAAACAGTGGTGTATAAATCTTATTCGCATCCTATTGAGTGGGAAATGGAAATGAAAAAGTTGATGCTGACTTGCTCTCTACAACTTGCCTGCGAGTTTGCATCAAAAGTTTACAGATCCTCGAATGTCAGAAATTAGCAAAGCATTAGTGACTGTAGCTAGTAAAACACATTTACCGCAGCCAATAAAGTTGCGAGCATGCAGTAGCACATACACTACAGTTTTCAAATTGAAATATTGTGCTGTGTCTACGGAAAGGCTATGTGCTCTTCCAAGAAAGATCCTTTGGACCTTAAACTGATGCATGTACATGACTTGTCTTGCAAAATGCCACACTGCATTGTTTGTTTACTTCACCGATAGCATCAGCAAGTGTCGTGGGCCTGTCTGCACTTTCATGTAATGTGGTGCATTGGAAAGCATCCCACTGCCTCTAACAGTGCCAGAAAATGTGTCGTACTATAGTGTGTGTGTTGTCGTTGCAGATAGTGTTAATCCAGCAATGGGAGATGTGGTAGTGCAGGTTTACGCTAGCGCAGTTTCCCTTTCTAACCCACTCGGACTGAAATTTGTTCAAAGGAATGATTAGTTTTATTTCGGATCAAATTTCTGCCATTGCAAATAAAAACGGAGGGGGGGGGGGGTCAACAAAATTAACCACCTACATGGAGGCACTGCTGCCTGTGTCATCTAAACTAAAATTTCTCTATTGCTGTCGAGATATGCCGGGGGTAATGCTGTGCAAGCAGCTGGAAAAATGCTTTATTGAAGCACTGCGCATTGCTCACAAAGTGGCCTTTGTTTGTAGTGAATGCAAAAGCAAGCACCAAGCTAACCCATTTTGAACAGTGCAGTAGTGGACAAAAGTGCTTCATCAATTTTGTACATCTGTTAATTCGTCGGGATGATGCAAGCCCGTGAGAGCAGTCGCATGTGCCTGCGAAGGCTTTCAGGTGGAGGTGAACAGAGTGAATAATCGTGAATGGAATGTGAAGTGACAACTCTGTTGAGTGAGATCTAATTTAAAGGGGGACATGCCACTGAAGACTATATGTTGTTTATGGAGATAGATACAATCAAACTAAGCACATAGATGTGCTGTGTTGTATGGTTTTGAGTTGCAACATTTGATAGAAAGTTGCAGCCATTCCCATACTAAGTAGACATAAGTTTAGACAAAAATTTTTGCAGAGGCTAATTCACAAAGGCCTCTCCTGTGCTCTAAAGCTGTTTATTGCTTTGATGTCGAAATTAGCACAAAAAGCTTTCTTGAAACGAGCCACTACAGGATGTTGTGTGTCAGTAAAAATTTTTGCAGAAAGACGTAAAAATTTGTGTGACAAAAAGCTGAAAACAGCTCCTATAAATGTTTCGGATTGAAGTGCGAAAAGCAATGGTTTGATCTTCATTTGTGACTACAGCAACTGCTCAAAAGGCGAAAGCTAAAAGTTGTTGCAGAAGGAAAGGTGAAGACTGCATACTGCGCTTACCTTTGTGAGTATGTTAGACCAGCTGGCCAAACACCTTGCTGTTCTAAAGCTGAGAAAATGGAGCTCGAAGTTTTGTTTGATTAAAACGTACATTTACTCTGAACACCTAAAACCCAGCTGGGATGTAGTCCATTGCCTCAGAGAGCATTTTGCATTTTCTTTACATTTTGATTACATATTTTATTGCAGTTTTTGATGACGTTACACCAGTAAAGCAATTCCTTCTCAATTTTCTGTCAGCTGTATGTTTTCAGCACGAGTTAAAAGGTCTGGGGAATGTGAGAAAAGAAAACTGACATGTTGAGCTGGCAGGGCCCACCCCTTTATAAGAGAGGCTGTGCAGTCCTCAGCGTGAGCTAAAGTTGTGGACGCACATACCATGGTAGTCTCCTGCTCGAAAAATCTGGCAACATCTCTATAATAAAACATTCTCTGTGAATGCATGAGAGGGCGACGGCTCCCACATGCTATCACCAAGTGAAAAGTTGATACTCTGAAAGTTTGTGTCTGTTGACCACTGCAGCACTGTTTAAAGAACATTCTGGAAGATAAGGCCTTTTCTTTTTCTATGAACTGGTGGTCTGCAGAGATATGTGATGTCTGTGGAGACTGTTGGCAAAATTGTTCATTTGTGTTGGTATGAAAAGGTGTATGTGTGTGTGGGAGTTGAAAATGTGCATTTTTGCTGCTGTTGATCCAGGTAAAGTGCTTGGCAGCACTCAGATTGCCGATAGCCTCTGATGTGCTTCTGTTAAGCAAGGCCTGGTGCCTTATGAAGGCCAACTGCATAGTTTTAATTCAAATTATTTATGAACACTCTAGTTCAGCAAATGGCTAGTTCAAGCTTTTAAAGTAAGCAGAGCAGTGTTTTCACTTTCAGTATTATAAGAAGAGTGGAAACACTTTGCCATCCTCTGACCTCTCAAGTGTGATCCGGGGGCTGTTATATCGAATGGCTCTTTATGCAGTCAAAAATTCAGTTGCAGTTGGCTTTTGAGGCTTCTGTGGATTTTGTTGTCGCAGTGAAAAAGTGGTTGCATCTTGAGCATTTGATGCAGTAACCTGCTTGCTGGAGCTTTGCTAAACACAGTCTGGCACTGTTGTGTACCATATGAGGATTCGCCATGTGAAAGATTAATGGAAAGTGTCATCTCACCCTGCTAAGGCAAGGGATTGTGAAAAGAGCTTCATTGCGCAAAGTAAATTTGGTGTGGCTGATGAGTAGGTTAAACAAGCATTGGGAGTACCTACCATTGCTTACCAGTAAAATGAGGTCTGCAGTTTTAGAAGAGCAGAGTCAAGGGGGGGGGCTTGAGCAATATTTTAATGATTACACTTTATTATTTGGTTTGGCGTTCGCATCAAATTTGCATGAGCACTAACAATATGCTGGTGTCTCCAGCTGAGGCGACGTTTCCAAGGGCTCCAATTATTTGATTGCCAATAAGTTGGCATTCTCTTTCACACGTTTCATTGGCTGTTGATGTTTGGCTGATAACTAAACCATCCACACAGTGTCTGTACAGCTAAAGGTGCTACCTCCTCTGTCAGAGGCACCTTTGTGACAATTCCACTTTAAAGTGATGTGCACTGCTTGTACTTCGTGATACATGCCGTCAGAGCATTGTGAAGATATAGTGCACAGAAGTAATGCAGCCCTTTGTAGCAAGGCCCACCAGACAGGCCAAGTGCTGCACTCCATGTCTGCTGAAGCATGCCAGCAGTCAAGGAAACTCGTTTCTAGAGAGAGCTCTGTGTGTGTCTGCTTTATTTTTGTTGGTGTGGGGGAGGCTCTTCCCCAACATGCAACGAATGATGCAGTAAAAAAAAAAAAAGTAGCCTGGATCTGGCCAGAGTTGCTTCCTTTATTACTCTTACTCGTGCAACAAAAGTTGCACAGGTTTAGTAATGAAGCGTTTCAGTGGCATCACGCGAACCTGTCTTGCTCCTGAATAGTCGGGGCAAATTGGTGGGACATATTTACGGTGGCAGGATGAAAACAGTGGGGCGGCATGTCTGGTTCTCTGGTGTGCAAAGGTGTCAAGTCTAATATACCAATTACTTTTGCACCGAATGTGGTGCTGTTTCGTTAGACTGTTCAAGGTCTGTTGCCCGCATGGCTGCAAACAGCTGTGGTGTAGTGGTTGGCACCAACACTTTTTTAGTACAGCTGTTTTGAAAAAAAGTTCACTCACGGGAGGGGGAAGAGAGCACACAGCATATCTTACTCATGTTTCTCCGTTAAGAAAGTCGAAGAAAATCTTGGGACCCCGTGCTTCTGTGGTAATGTAAGTGCAGCAATGCCACCCACGTTGCTCAGATCGAAATGAAGGCCTGTGCTGAGATCCGACACGGGAAGACACGTTAAAGTATGCCCCCTCTCGTGGTGGCTGCTCAGGCAGTGCGCCCTATCTGCTCATGGTTGGGGATGCAGCAGGGTTACTCCTCGGGTGTTCCCTTAAAATTGGCAATGGGGTTGGCACTGGACGAGCCCTCCCCGATGACCCTCCAGAGTTCACATGGACCTCCAGGCGCTCATTCGTGGACGAGCTCTCGTTATCTTCAGAGGGGTGTTAAAGGGGAACTCCGGCAGTTTTTTCCGCCATATGTCTTTGCGTAGCTCGAATTCGTTAACCGCATTATTTGTCGGGCAGAATGTCAGACCATGTTCTAGATGACCTATTTCAACTGTATTTAGGCTCTGTGATATATCTACCACCTTGCTAGTGTGTTCTCGGCGCTGCACCGAGGGACAGACTGTTTCTATTGCGCTTATAGAATTATTTTGGACGCACTTCGTTGCGTGAGTGCTTTTGCGCTGTTGTATCATTTTAATATGAGAGGTCATAATTTCGACGAACTGAAACTCTACATACTTCAGGGAAACTTCCACTCGCTGAGAGACAAAATACAGGGAATCGTATCTTATATACAGGTTCAGTACTGTCCAGCCTACAGGCATAAACCTTTCAAAGGGAACCCTTGAGTCCATTAGATATGATGGGGGGCTAACAAAGACGGCAAAAGGTTAAGGTATGCACAAGCTAACAATGTTTCTCCCAGAAAGTCTACTTTCAGGTGCGGAGCCCCCATCCACTTCGACGAGAACAACGGCGTTAAACAGTGTAGTTACATTTTTAGCAACAAGTTTTCGGTGAAATGCACTCGCAGGTGGTGTGGGGTGGAGAGGGGGACACATGCCACAGGGGTTATTCATGTGACGTCAGCGTGCGCCATTCTGTAGTACGCTTCACAGCTTCCACCGTACTTATGGAGATAACCGGTTCGAGAAAAAGCGCAGCCTTTCACTGTGCTGGCTGGATAGCAAAATGGCGGCCTCAGTGACGTCAGTGAATACCCCCTATAGGAGCAACTTCTGTTCCGAGCGCGTATTCTTTTTTTTTCATCCTGCTTTAGGTACAAGGAGCAGATTCTTTGGAAGCTTTCGCTCTTGCCCCTTATATTAGTCACGCTAACACCTGTCACCCAACTACCTGACCCCCCCCCCCCCCCTTTTGTTATTGTTCGTACGTGCTGCTCTTCTTCTCCTCTCTTTCTGAGGAAGGAGGAGAGTGGGCAAAGGCGTACATAAACAAATGCTGGAGAAGGCAGTTGCTGCCCTGACGAAGACAACTCCGCTTATCGAAACGTTTGCTCCTGCAACATACCCTGTTCTAAATCGTATTTTGCGATTTGTTCATCGATTCAAGCATCCATCTTCCCCTGAGCTTCTCTTCTAGTTTGGATATATAAAACAGCACACTTGTGCACTGTAAATTACAGCGATCACGTTGGCGTCCTTTGCATTCCCATGCAGTGCAAGGAAACAACTGATCGAGTAAGTGTTTAATAATTTGCTGCCTTGTCAAATGTTAAGTGTGTATTCTATGTGTTAAACTACCTATGACGGTGCGTATAACGCATCATTTAGATTAAAATGTGATTAATGATGAAAGCAAATACTTCGCATGAACACGAGTAAGTGTTCCGTGGCTTACGATTTACATCGACTCAATTATATAGGCTTACGGTTATATGTTACGCACGTGCAAAATTGGCCATTCGTCAATTGGTCGCACAAGCAGGCGATTGCAGTCGGGATAAGAACCATACATACTGGTGCCTACCTGGCATTATATGTTCTGGCTTCAAGGCGAGATCGACAGGCCTTGATTGCTGAAGAACTCTTTCAAGGCATCGTAGGTGTTTGTTGAAGATGCGGTGTTTCAAGAGGTAGTTAACGCAAACTGCTGAAAAGAACTGTTAATTTACTTTTCTCGCATCATTCTTCACTCTAGATGTTTAGTCAATTAACCTATTCTTATCTTTGAGATACTGTGCATTTTATAGCGCTTTGAGCAAACCAGAATATCGGGGCAAGTGTCAAAGCAGACAGCGACAGGCAAACACTACCGCCACACCGTCCATAAAGTTCCGTCCCTAGTGGCAGAAGTGGTGAACTAGAACAGGTGCTATGGAGTGGGGTGATCTGTGCATGTCTGGAGTTTAGCAGGTCTTGATTTTTACAGGCTCTGAGGGCTCCCTACTGTGTGGGAGGGGTGTGATGCGGCAATACACTCTGTGCGTGTTTGAGCGCAGCCTACTCCTCGGTATCATCCAGCTGAACACGGCCATACACATGGCACGGTGCCCTATAAAACCCAGCACTATTGCAGCATTAACTGAGGTGTGCGTCACCAATGGTGGCTTCGAAAACAGGCCGCCTGGCCTGGAAGGGGGTTCTTCCCTTTCGCTACCTAGACGAACGTAACGTCCTTGCTCACTGCCTTTGCTAATCGAGTGAACAGTTATGTCTCTATGTTGTGATTCATCCGTGAGCAGACACGCCACCCCACAACCTTTTTTTTTTGAGGTCAACTTGCCTGTGGAGCCTATGGGGATCATGCACGTGTAACTCTCCGCCGACGGGAGCGCCGATCGCGGCGGCGCGCTCGTCGTTGGGGTGATAGCTCTAGTCGCAGGGCTGGCAGTAGCTTTAGAACCGAATTGTTCGCGTTTTGCTGCAGTTTTTCTTTTAGATGCGGAGCATCTCTTGCTCGCAGGTATGTCATGCGTCAACCGGCGTCCGCACTCACACTACGCATACGCGACTCTCCTCTCCCTTCCCTCTCTCCAACAGCTGCTGCAATAAATAAAGCGGGTAGAGAGAGCGCGCGCGCTTCGCTTCAGTAGTATCTCCTCCTTCTCCGATGAAAGAAGTTGGTGGTGTTGTGTGATGGAAGCAACAACAATGGAAACCTGTAAACACCGCCGTTAAATGCACCGTTGAAACTCCCAGCGATGCTCCGCATCACCCCGTGGTCCCCTTCAGGGAGATGGTGTAATTTTGTTTTTCTTCCTAAGGTTGTCGTACTACGGCTCGGTGTTCAGCAACAAGATTTGTTGTGTCCTTGGGCCATAACAATACTTGTATCAGTTTACCAGGGACAAATATTGATAGCTTCTAGGAAGCTCAATGCTGAAGGAGAAGTGCGGTCACTTGGGCGCGCGTTCCTTCGACGCTCTCTACTCAGCAGCCGACATGTGTTGCTAGTTTGCAATGTGACGGGCATTCTGTCCCCTGGCATTCTGCGTGGAGTACGTGAAAGGTGGGTTGTCAATGGGAGGGGCTATTCTACTAGCAGACGACATGTGTTGTCAATTTGCAATGGTTCGTGCTGTTTTTAACGAGCCGCTTGTGTGGGATACCAGGCTGCGATGCGCATAGCCGTGTGGACTAAGGCGCTTTGTACACTTCGTTCGCGGCCCGCGCTGCTGCCCTTTTCCTCTTTCTTTTTTTTCTTTTTGTCCTAGAGCCCCGTCACGTATTTGAATGGTTTGGTCTTACAGTTCATTGGTACTCCGACCAGAACAAGGATCGCTGTCAATCTACTGGAGTGCCTCTTCACACACACAAAAAAAGAAGGAAAGAAAAAAAAAAGGAAAGAAAGAAGCAAAGCTCGTTAAAAAACGGACTATGTGCTTCTTGCATGCGCCTGCTGGCCTAGACGCCGCACGAAGGAGTTGAGGCACCGGATAACAAAAGCCACTGAAAGGCGTCCTGCTGTTTTCTTTCCAGTAGTGTTTCTCTTTATTTCATTCTTTTTGGTTTCTAACAATCTTTCAAAACGAGTTAGAACCGTATTGCTTAGTTCAGCCTTCATTATTTAGAAATAAATAAATGGACGTACGTTGTCGACGCTTCCTGGCACCGTCCCCGCGTTTTCTCACTAATTAGTAAAGTACGATTAACGGAAATCAACAGATAGGTCTTGCAGTCCGTTGCTTCACTTCTCTTTCCAACACGCACACACAAGCACTATGCTCACACGTGATGGATGCAGCTACAGACTTTCACTGCTTTATTGTGGAGCCTTTTATGGGACTATTGATAATAGTATATACATACCAATAACAAATAATTAGAAATTAACAAGGATCACAATAAAAATCACTTCTGCTTTCCAGCCTGGCACTCTTAAAACTTTTGGAGTATTTTTTGGAGCATTTTGTCTCCCGCGTTTGGGAGACACATTGAGAGACGCATTTGGGAGACACATTTGGAGCATTTTGTCTCCCGCGTTTGGGAGACACATTCCGGAGACCACGCTTCCGTGGGTAGACACTTTCTTCAACTTGACGCACATGGCCTGCCTCGTACAAAAATGTTTTCCTTTAGCAATATTAGCCCTATGGAAGAAATTTTTCAAACCTTCTACGGTCTTAAAACCAGTAAGAAGCTACGGCGGAACACACGCAGACACGCCACGCCAACGACGCAGGAGCGCCCGCAGGGGGCGACGGTGGAGCCGCCTGGCCTTGTGCACCATCCCCATCTTTGCCAAAAATGATACCTGGAAATTGTACTAATCTCGTAGCATGCGCTGGGTGGCAGTCTTTTCCATGTGCCTTGGGTCAAGTTAGATGAAGGTGCCCTTGCAGCATAGTGTAGGGTTTCAGAAAGAAAGCAGAGGACACAGATATTTACCACGCACATTTAATATGATATAACCTTGAAAAGCACAAGTCATTTGACAGGAACAAGGACTCCTTGCATCATTTCAAAAATAAGCGACGGAGCAACAGTCGTGAGACAGGACTACAAATCGAACAACTCCAAATGCTGATAGCACAGCACGGTTGTTCTCAGAGCATGTCCCAGACACGGACGAAGCATGTGTTGTTACTCATTGCACTAGTGAACAAAACTTTGCGTCATCTCAACTGTACCAATTAGGTGCAGTCAGGCTGAGACCACAGTTGAGACTTTTATGTAGCTTCTCAAGTGTAAATTTCTGATGTGTTTAGAAATGTACCTACATTCAGGTGAACTTCACTTATTCTACAAGACACAGTGCACTCTATAAATTAAATTTCCTTCCAAATAAACAGTGCAAAGCAATCGTAACAATTTGCCACCGGCTGTCACGCACCTGGTCTTTGGAACACTGTGCGTGTGTGTGTTCATAGGGGGGGGGGGGGAAGAAAAATGTTGCCCGTCTAACAATATAACATATTGCAACATCATTACACTGAACCTCCAAAGTGAGGTTAAGATAACACTGATGAGAGCTGCAGTTGCGGTGCCTTCGAAAACCCTCGTGAGCTTACCATCATCACTTTCTGACTGAGGTCGTCCAGGTAGTCGCCCTGGGTGATTTCTCACAGGTGGGTCCACCAACAGCGCTCTCAATCTAACTGGCTGTGACCAGCAAGGCTACTTGACTGCAAGCCTCTTCTACTGCGATTTGAGAATCATCCAGACAGATCCAGACAGAAAAAAAGTGTGATTCCTCTTGATACTAAACAACCTGATGGCACAGCTTCGACAGTCTTTGCTTTCATAGCACACAGTGTAATGTAATCTTTGATACACAGTTCTGCACTTTGTTTGCTGGTTAAATCCAGCAGTAAATGAGTCCATCAAGAAAAAAGAGTGCAAGATTGAGAAATACACAACAGCAAACGTTAAAAGCGACATGTTCACATTGTTCAGTGGTGTGTGCTTGAATGTTATTCTGATGAGGCTACATTGCTACCTCAAGGTATCATATGGTATCATATGTTTGCTGGTAAAGCAACGGGGCTAACATATATTAGAAAGACTTGTAGGTGTAAGTTGACTGATTACAGTGTCACTGATGCGTGTTTCCCTAAGACTGGCAGCAGCTCTCACCCGAAGGTAGACTGAAATGCCCTGGTTATTGGTCTTGCCTACATCGTCTTCAGCTCAAAGTACATTGTTTGAAATTCTCGATGCTGTCAAGGTTGGAAAAGAGCCTACGGTTGCAGCTGTCTGTCACTATGCAGCTCACTCGACCTGGAACATCAATTATGCAACGAGAGAACAAACGTAGCCTAGCTGCAAGTACAAGAACAACACAAATTATGAAAGCTCCAGTCAGCATCGCTGCAGGCAAATGAAAATGTATAGCGGAAAAGCTAAAATACTGGTTTTTGAAAGAAAAATGTTTTTATGCTTCACTTGCTCTTTCCGCCACGTTGAACAACAGAGAAGATTAAAAGGAATTCTTTTCATGAGCGCATTTCCCGGAACAATTAGCACCTATGAAAGAGGACTCCTTTCAAGGTGCCGGGCTAGAAAGTGAAGGCGTCAGAAAGCTTGCTTTTTGCAATTTTAGCCATGGACCTTCTCTTTGGAGTGCACTGGATTACCAACAAGAAAGCAGAAAGAAAGGTATATCTTTTGCTGTGGTAATGCTGAGTGGCGAGCACACTGAAACAGAAATATCATGATGACAACCCAACGCTGCTTTTGCTCCATTTGGAGTTGCCCTAGCTTTGGTTTTGTTTGACTCTTTATCTGCTTATCTTTTATTTCTCCTAAGTGCTTGTTGCTTTCAGCGGATGGAAGGTGGTCTGACTGGAAGACACCTGCGATTATGTTCACTTTTCTTGGGCATGAAGATAATTTCAGGAAACTTGAAGCAAGCAGAATGGTACAATGTTTAAGAAGAGGGGTTGACATGTGCAAATGAGAACTTTGATTACATTTTTAAACTGTAAAACGAAAGAGCATGCTGCGGAATCCTTGAGCTTGTTTTCCTCACTTTTTGAGTGGATCACATCGTTAGAAAAACTATAATTACTAAAATGCTTCACCAAAAGCTCTTTACAAGGTGATTTCTAGACTAAATTTTGTCAGGAACAAGCTAAGGTACTTTTCAGGCCTCAAAGTATTTTTGGAAACAAATAATTATCATATTTCTTACATTTTAGCTAACATTGTATGAGTGAAGCAATCATGTTTCACCCCCCTCCATAATGCCTTTGGCCCGGAGGGTATTATGAAATAAAAGAATAATGACAAAAAAACCTTGGTTTTTAGAGTGATGATGTATTTGTATGTGCGACTGGCCTTATCCTGCACTATAGGCCATCCGGAAGCCATCTAATCACAAACAATCAGTATACCTTTATTATTTTTGAAATAATAGTTCTCCAGAGCTGGGGCTCATCAGACTGCTCAGTACGACACTTGTCAGTGAGTATTTTCTGTTTGTGGGAGGGGTACTGAAGTCGCGAACACATTCCAATGGCAAAAGAATAAGCCATCCCTAAAATCTTTATCAAAATTGGTGCAGCAGTTCAGAAGTTGACCCCTCAGTCCCACACCCCTCCCTATGTGACTGTGCCTTTGTTAATGAAATATCAGCATAAAAATGCTCAATGCCAAGCACACTGACCCGTAAGTGAAATGACGGTTAAATTCTTTACTGCTCTAAATCAATGGAACTTCTGTGAGCACAATAGCCGTGTTTCTCACCACTGGACCAATTGAACTCAAATGGGACATTCTCAATGGAATCAAATGCTTGAGCTTCACTGAAATCATGACCCACAGAGACGCATATAGGTAATTCACTGGCGGAATCACAGGGACAATTCTCTGATTCGTGGCTATGTTTGGTACGTGCAAACAGTGCTCAATCAACACTGTTGTATTCGTAGTCTGAGTGTGTTCATAAATGCGCATCTTCGTTATGGTGGTACTTGGATGGTGAAGCACAAAGCACAGGACAAGAGAGCGAGACGAATGACACGGACGCTGTACATGACGGTAGTTGTTAAAGACCAAGTGCAATTAAATTTCAGACTGTGTCCTTGTCACAGATAAAAAGCAGCCTTTGTCCAGAATATGGGTGAAAGCAAATGTAGCCGTTTTTCATGCCAAAACTGAAAAGCTCTCCTCTCTCTACTGCCTGCAAGGCGTTATGTGAAACAACCAATGAGATAAGGTGGAACGCTGAAACAAACTGGAGGCCATGACTTGCATTACAGTGATAACCTGGATGCTTCAGTGGAATGAGAGCTGTTTAAGGGCTTCTCAAAAGAGTGCTATGCAATTTAAAAGAAGTGCAGTACCTTCCAAGATTGCCGAAGTGGTATGTACAAAAGTTAGCCTTTAAGGGTCACCTTTTCTTTCTGGCTGAGTCTCTTTTAGTTATCCTCGCCCACAATGACAGCTGGCAGAAGAAGAGAACTCCTTGGTGCGTTTGCACCGGTAAGCGACATTCCCAACAACACTACGAACACTTCTGGTTACGTCTGTTTCGTTGCTGGCACAGCCACTGCCACTTAAAATAATGTGTAGCACGTTCTCACAGGCACTGCAATGTCACGTTTCTGTGCCACCGACAGGTTCAGCAGCTTTGCAACTCCAGCAGCAAAGCCGCAGAGTTGGTCTGCATGCAACTCACCACATGACCAGTCAGTGTGAACTCTGTCTTGTGTACGTGCCACCAACAAAAGTGTGGTCATTGGGCTAGCTGTTTGAGGTCGACTGCTTTCCTCTGAATGACACGTAATCCTGTTTCCAATTCACTCCACAAGGTGCAATGCTGCACATCTAAAAGAACATCTCTAACGAGCACACAGTTTTCTCAGAACGCGGTCTCACAGTGCCATTCCCACACTTGACCAGCACAGTGGCACAAAGTGATGCTCATATGATACCATTCACACTGGGAAGTAGATATGGTGGGCAAGGAAGCAGCACTAGGATTCCAGCTAGTGTTCCCTGGTTGCTGATGGTTACCGATACACCTCTGTGTGTTCACCACAAAACTAACAAAACTCGCTACACCATTTCAAATGCCACTGGTCTTCTTATTTGATACCAAACCGTACAAGGTACAAGTTTCGAGTGCCCACCTCTTGCAAAAAGCACTTAAACATAGTCATTGTTCCATTTCTCTGGGCCTAGAAAGGAGGCCATTGACCCCCGTATCAAAGTACTCAAATACTCCAGCATGATTTAAAGTAATTTACTGGAATCAGTTCAACATACGCACTTATTTCACAGTGACTTGGTGGTTCAACGCAACTCCGCAGTGATTGCAGCATGCTATGTGGCAAACCATGGATGTTCAAGTTAGCCTCATGTAGGTACGACATGCTTCTGTCAAAAGATGCACACACTTTGTAAAAGCCCAACGTACACTCAACAGCCAGCTACCCCACAAATCTGCAAATTAGCTCCAGTGTCGGGAATAGCAGGTGGTGCATGAACCTGCTGCGAAAGTGTACAAAACAGGGGGAGCCATTTGTGTGGATGGCACAACTACTGCCTTAACGTGAATGAATGGCCCTGCGCTCTATGCGTGTCATCTGCTGTGGCAGTACGCACTGCTGTTTGAAAACGGGCACATACACTTTCCGGCATTAAGTTGACCAAAGGGGAGTTATGCGTCGGCACAACGAGGATTCTGATGACAATATACCCAGCTGATGGTTTGCATCATGAGCTTAATTTAATGTTGCTGACCAAAATAATTTAGGCTAAATATGGAGCAAGCTTGATACCAATAGACAGTGTGCAGCTTGCATGTGGCATTGGCAGCTTCCAAGGTGGATCAGTGTAGCAGATATGCACATGGAATCCTTATCTCTAAAAATGCGATGAAGCATTCCACTCGAGTAGGTGTAACACTGTAAAAATCATTCACCAGACTTGACTCAACAGAGAAAACATATATGTTGCACAGAACAATGGCACCGAACGTGAGACTCGTTACAACACATCATCATCATGCAGCAGTAAATGGAAAGAAGGGCCACCAGCCTAAGATGCATGGGATAAGACAATGGTAACATTTTTTCACTTCACTCCTTGCGCTTGCAACGGCCCCCTAATGGACTTCCCTTATTATTTCCGAGCAGCGATATTTTTCTGGCAGCACGGAGAAATAAAGAGCACAATTGTTTGCACTCACTAAAATATGGCGAATCTGCAAGGAAGTCAAATTCCTTGCAGCATCATGCAGTAGAGTTTCTGCCAGCACACCTGTCTGTCTGTCGCAAGGATGGTTCATCACTGCACTTCCTCTAGCAATTTGTATGGAATGCGTTTCACCAGCAAAATACGAGGGTTGTCCTTAAAATAAGGAGCTGCACTCGTGAAGACGTGGGACCCTGCTCCTCTCCCATTTCCTGCGAGCTGGCTGCGGCGCCCAGTCTTGGCGTGTCAGCCATTAAAGATGGAGCTCCCACTCGCTTCGCCAGGTGCCAATTACGCTCTGTAATTCGATTCTTGCGTGCAAAAACACGGACATTCATTCCCAGTTGTGTGAAGTCTACGGAGAAAAGTGTATGAGCATACAGCACGTGAGCAAATGGTGCAGAGAATTCAAAGATGGACGTACAGACATCCTTGATGAACAGGGTTCTGGACGGCCATCGGTTTCGGACAAAACCATTGTGAAAGTGGAAGAAGCAACGCTGAAAGATCAAAGCATTACAGTTCAGGAGCTCTGCGAGTTGATCCCTGATGTCAGCAAGACCTGCATCAACAAAATTTTGACAGACCATTTCCGGTACACCAAGGTTTGTACAAGGTGGATCCCAAGAATGCTTATGGAAGACCACAAACGGCAATGCATTGAGGCGGCCCGTGAATTTCTTCCCACCTACAAAGCCTACGGCGAGGAATTCTCGTACTCTATTGTCACTGGGGACAAGATCTGGGTACACTACACAACCCCAGAAACGAAACAACAATCCCGTCAGTGGAACATCCAGAGTCATCGAAGCCACAGTAGTTCAAACAAACACCTTCTGCTGCCAAAGTGATGGCGAGTGTTTTTTGGGAGAGTTGTGCGAATTCATGCCTGCCGTTTTAAAACAAAAGGAGGTGCATGCTCACAAAGGAGTGCGCTTCCATCAGGACAACGCTCGTCCACACATCACCCATGTAACAAACAATCTCATCAAAAAATTTGGATGGGATACTGTCACACAGCCCAGACATAGCCCCAGGTGACTACCATGTCTTCCACGAATTGAAGAAACAAATGGGTGGAATGCATTCGAGAAATGGACAGGAGCTGAAGGAAGAGGTTTCAAGCTACCTACGCGGCATGGTGGGATAGTTCTACAACTCAGGCATGAGGAACATGGTACATCACATGCAAAAATGAATTGCCGTCAATGGCAATTATGTTGAAAAATGGGGGGAAAGTTTAAGTTTTCTGTAAATGTGTTAGTCAATGCTAATAAACATGTTGCTCATTGTGAAAAATAATTGTGAACCTTATTTTACAGACAACCCTGGTTCCTGCCACTTTTACAGAAAATTAGTATGGGTGAGATGTCTTGTGTTACTCCTCATTTAAAACATTATGGTGACTAGCTTACCACAGTGTAAATAACAATGTCAGTAAATATGAGTATGCAGCTGTACAAAATAGTGTTTTAAAGAATGTAAAAGGAGTCAAACAAAAAAACTGCAGCAAGCGCATACAAATCTGTTAAAAAAACAACATGAGAGCATGGATTTTTTTTTGTTTTGTGCGCTATTAAGAAAAAAAAAGAAAAATAAATAAAGAAAGGAAGGAATCCCTCCAGAAGATCAGACTGATGTTTTGTACCTGAGCTG
This sequence comes from Hyalomma asiaticum, assembly GCA_013339685.2. Taxonomy (NCBI): domain Eukaryota; kingdom Metazoa; phylum Arthropoda; class Arachnida; order Ixodida; family Ixodidae; genus Hyalomma; species Hyalomma asiaticum. The sequence continues at coordinate 127,983,970 of CM023484.1, forward strand.
TATTGTTAAATACGTGTGAGCGATGTCTGCGAATTTTCTGCACGTCTACCAAGTGGGAACTGTCAGGAAATTTGGACACCACAAGGAAAGTCAGGGAATTGTGAGAGGGGACTTTTGAAAAACCTGGCCAGGTAAGGAAACCCGACAAACGGCAGTCTGTGTGTGACAGTTTCGGAAATATTCATAAAGAGGCTTGGGTGAATACACTGAATAAATATCACAGCATTCTATGTTGCTTCAACATGAATTTCAAACTTTTAAACGTATTCAAAACAAATGAATACACATGAAATGGCCTCAAAGGGGGCCCCCCCAAACACTTTCTGAACATAGACAAGAAAGCACGGAGGATGTAAGGAAAATATTATTGCACTGTATGTGCCAGGGAATCTGCAATTTGGTCCTCAAATACACATTCTTTGATCAAATGACGCTACAGGGAGCACCGGCTATGTTTCTTTAGGCAGAACTAGCAATGGCTTATTTCATGATCACAGGAACATTGAGAGCAATACTTGTTCATGTTGAGTTCAACAAATAAAATGAGTGCATGTCTCTCTATAGGAACACCAAGAAGATGCATAAAAAGACGTAGTCAGTGATCCTTGCAATGTCACTTCTTGAAAGAAGGACGGTCAATTTCCAGCTTTACTTGAAACCCAGCTGTAGATCCCCTGGGGTGTGCAGCAACAACACTTGGCTCACATGTTCATGGGAGCTTCCACGAATGAATGGCACTGGTTTCTTACTATGTTCAAAATGTGTTGCAAAGTAAAGCCAGCATTTCAGGGGAAATCCGCACCGCTGCGAAGCTACACTTTATGGTGAAATGGGCATATTTCGACCTCGACTACGTTTTTCTAAACTTTTAAAGTGGGATATATGGACTCAGTAGGGTGTGTTTTAAAACTTATTGTATTTTACTGCTTATAGCTTGCACTCTACTATCGTTCAAATCCTACTGTACATTTGCATTTGCTTAGAAGAGAAAAAGTGATATTTTCACCAGCCTAGCTGCCCGATTCCTCTTTTCTCAGTTCCCCCTTGAAAGGAGAACATTTCACTCAATACACAGCAGCTAGTCTACGTTGTTGCTGCTAAGCATGTGTGTCATAGCTTGTTGCCCACGTAGAAGGGAGCACCTTTTCGTGCTGCACATAGACCAGCTAGTCTATGCATAAAAAGCTCTCATTGGGTAAGAACATACAATATGTTATGAAATGAATCCCTGCCGTGGCATTGTAAGCACACTAAAAAAATGGAAACATTTAAATTGGTAACTTATTCTTGAGACAGCTGAGAACTATTCACTGTTCACTGCAATATAACTGGATCCCAATGACTTCGAACCCATATTAGTATTCCCACGTCTCTAACCATAACCTTTGATCAATGCTACTTTCTTCCATTGGCTGAAACCATAGTAAATGGTTGAGTAGAAGCTTAAAAGTGATCTTAACAGCATATCTCAGTTCTGAAACATAACCTTGCTCATAAAAAAAAAACAGCTGCTCTATTTGTACACGCACAGGAGTTGTCCTGTTCGATAGTACTAGTGTGTGCATTGTGGAGCAGTCATATTTGCAGTTTAAGCAAAGGCCTCTCCTTTTGTCTTTTGCCACTCATCTCTGGTGGTGCAGCACCCACCAGGTAGCATACTTATTAGGATCATCAGGAAAAAAAAAACCTGAAAATTGAAAATTTTCAATTGGTAGACACCATGGTTCTGTTCACAACAGCTACTGCAAAAACATGAGGCATACATAAATGATCACTATAAAAACAAACACACACAGTCATGCAAAGATTTAAAGAAAACAGTCAAGTTGCACTGACTGCAGGCAGAATACATTTACGTTTTTTTTACTTTTACACCTTAATGATAGCAATAAAAAAAAGCTTTTTTGGAGCAGCTTTTGAATGATACCATGATAAGTGCACAATGTTTCATCTTGGCACAATCCACTCGTGGCCGATTAGCGGCGAAAAATTTGACGAAACATAGAGGTGTGCGAATATTCGAACTTTTGAATAATTTTCAAATAGCATTTGCTATTCGATTCGATGTGCACTTAGCTTTGAGTATCAAAGTTATTAATTAAGAAAAAATATATGTCTCGTGACAAGTGGGCTATTTCGGCATGTAGTATGCTATGCCGCAAAACACACGTCCACTGCGGCGAAACAAGCATTCATGCACTGTGGCAAAGCTAGCACTCGTGTACTGCAGTGAAGTTAGCTCAGCTTTCTCTACTCTGTCAGACTGTTCTTCAGGACTTTGGAATAACACTGTGGGAGTACACAATAAGCCTTTTTTTGCCCATGTTTAGCAACACATTTCTCCTTGATTTGACATGGTATTATAAAAAATATACGAAAATTGCTCAGAAATATTCTATTCACATTCAAGTACTCGATTTCACTTCAAAATCTTGTCTTGCACAGCTCTAACGAAAAAGTCTGTTAGCATTGCTTAAGAATGTCACATAAACAGTCAGCTAAACAATCTATGCTGAGCAGTTCAATCACACCTGTTAATTTGTTAGGTTCGGCTTATCATCTTTCATGCCAAATACTTTCCAAAAAATACATCAACAGTTCACTGGCCACTGAGATGTGAAGGAAACTGTCATGGCACTGAAGGAAGCTAACAGTAGTTGAGTTTGCTACACAGTGCATTTTGTGAAAGCTAGCCAGTTGTTGCAAGCCTCTGCAAAGCAAACTTTGTGCAGGCAAGGAGCGCTTGTACTGAAGGTGTGTGCTGCTGGGCAGAAACTGCTCTTCAATCTGAGCCAATAGTTAATTCAGCTTCAAGTTTCACATGGTAAAATTTGCTGTAGGGCAAGTTCAGAGCAAGTACTCGGAGCTCCATGAATCGCATGAATAAGAAAAAATAAATAAATGAAACAAGGTCTCCTTACTCTTCCCCCTTAAAAAAATTAAATTTTTAAGTCGCACCATTATGAAATACAAATTCTACATACAGTTCACTACTCATGGTGCATGCAACCTAATAACGTTTCATTGCAGTACGTTGTGCTCTTGCACAGACTAATCCAGAAATATGCGTGTTGAATGCCAGCTCAAAAATGGTAAAATAGCACCACTTTGTCACTGCGTTCTTGCACTCTATGTACCACTACTTGAAAAGAAATGGGGGTGTTTTGCCTTATAATTTAAATGGCACAAGAGACAAACAAAAAGAAGCATGGGTGTCTTGTGCTGTCTTAAATTCTATGTCATACCAAGTCATCCAATCACCTTTGGAAGCGTTTCCCCTACTATGCCATTACAGTGGAGGTGACTAGTATTGTTGCAAAATGAACACATTCCCCACGTATTAACTTTTCAGACGCCCTGGTCAAAACATGGTTTGGGTACCCCACACACCTCAGCCGGCCTACACTTTCTTTTATTCTACGCCAACATGTCTTGTGAATCGCTGGCTGCAGGCAGGCAATGACGATGCCACGCTTTGCTACCTTTGAATGCACCGACGAGTAACTTAGAAGACCTTTCTTGGAGCGCAGAGAACATTCCCAACATATATGACCTGGTGTCATGAAAAGTGTCAAATCAAGAAACCTTAATTCTCCCTGCTGAGGAACCTCATACGTAAACTTGAGGCCTTCGCCTTGCTGCGTGGTTTTCTTAGTCATGAACATGTACCAACTCGCCCAGTTATCAGTGCTACTCAGGTAGATCTTCACTACATGCCCAGCACAAAGTTGCCACTTAGTTCAAGCAAAGGCTCTCTCTTCTTCCATTTCATCATGGAGTTGATTACTGCTAATGGTCATTAGATGACACACACGAAACCATTTTCTGGTGCCCATGGAGCGCATGTGAAACTCCATACTGTGCATTTTTTCAGTGACAGCGTGCACATGCCATATACTCAGTTTTCTCTATGTCGTGAGGGCTTAGGCAAAACATTTTGCTGGAAATATGTGAAAATGCATGTATCTCCTTGAAAGGCACCCTTGCACAACTGCAGCATTGACACAAACAGCACGATACAATAAATGTTGCATAACTCAAAAATGTCAGACGTGAACCAAAGCATGCCAACCACTTTTAAGAGATGATTAACGATTACCAAAGTTAACAATGATTCATGGTTACAGGTAGGTTCAGTGTCTTTTGGGACTCAAACATGATACCTTCTAGGGCTCCAAAATAATGCCCCAATAGGAGTCCTACACAAGACCTTGGTTGGGTTAATGTGGATGAAGGTAGATTAAGGCATATCAAGATCAATTAAGGTAGATTAAAGGGCCCTTGCAACACCTCCCGAACATATGAAGAAAATGCTGCCTCTCAGTCATGGACTTTTCATTCGGTGCAGTAATATTTGGCTGTCACATCCCGTTAACATTTGAGCAAAATATTACTGCACTGTGTGCACCAAGCATCATGAAAGCTGCTTGTTGGGCAAGTTGGTACTAGTACATGGTGTTGAAGAGCCCATTTCTTTCACCATGCAATTCGCAATTTCGTTTCAGAGCAGGTCATAAACTAGGCATGAGAGTGTGGGCACCATTGTGCACCCCTGTGCACTCCTAAGTGTGGATGATGAACCAGCTCAAGCCTTGTCGCCTGCTTCAATTAAATAAATAATGTCAAAAGGGGGGCATGGACTATGTCACATGAGGCAGAACTGAAAGTGGCCGATTTGTCACAGCCGGACTGGAGAGGCAAACGCGCGCTTTCTCTCATACGGCCTTTGCAGTGCCACCGTTGTAGCCTTCCATCGCCCTCCCGTGGTGTCACTGTGCCCCTACTGTACTCCCTCGCCGCTGCCGTTCGCTCGAACTGAAAGCAAGTGCATGTCTTTTCTCGGTCATGCGTGCTTGTGTAATATGTAACTGCTGCACAGATGCTAAAACATTTCTGGCCTTCATTCATTCGTCACTACAGTGTAGTCGTCTTCTAGAATGCTGTTGGGAGTGATGAGCATGTGGAGGATAGAATGAAACGCCAAGCTCAAGTTTATGTCTAGCTTCAAGATCAAAGCGCTGACATTTCTGTTAGCAGAACAATCACATTGAAGTCAGTTAAGGGTTCACAAAAGGCAAACTTTTATTCACCAATAAAATAACAATGTGCATGTGATCTTACACCCATTTCAATATATACAATTAAAAAAAAAAAGCTCGTGAAAGAGTGATTGATACTGTGCAGTTAATGGCTGCACAGTTAACTGCAAGCACGAAAGCCACGCAACACATCGGGAAAAGAAAGGACACAGGATGAGGGTTGTCTTGTGCCATTCCCATGTATTGTGTTGTTACCGCATTGACAAATAAGTACACATAATTTCCAACTCACCTATCTTTCTACCTTTATCAGTACTTCAGCTGCCGTTCACCAGTGTGCTTGCATTGCTCAGTCAAAGGACGTCCCATACACATTTTTTTTCACTCTTTCATGTCGACAAATGGCATGCTGGCATTTCCAAATGGGTATCATGCATTAATGGAACTCAGAAAACCTGCAATAAATACAAACATGTTTCTTTCGCCAATTCAATGCCACTTGAAAGCTGTCACATCATTAAATAAATAACTAAATAAATAAACAAATAAATAAGTAAATAAATGTTATACATCAAGCTACAGTTAACAATTACTGAATTGTCATGGTAGACCAACAACATAGAAAAACTAATAAAATATAATTTTATGCAAAATACCGGAATAGATAATGAACGAATAATGCGCAATGAACATTACTTGTCTATTTATTCTGTACTGTGCTGCGACACTGTTTCAGCTAAGCTTTGATAAATTTATTTTTTATCCTTGATAATCTTGCGCTTATTTATCATATTATATGTCCATACTTATCTGTTGTATACTGAACTTAAAAGTGATGCCTTAAATCAAGCTTTGCGCATAAAACGATTGGTCATGATGCAAGGAAACCAGGTGTTAGCGCTTTTGTTGTAGTTCTTTGTGCACTGTCTCAGTCGACTGAAAGTGGCCGATTTGTCACAGCCGGACTGGAGAGGCAAACGCGCGCTTTCTCTCATACGGCCTTTGCAGTGCCACCGTTGTAGCCTTCCATCGCCCTTCCCGTGGTGTCACTGGCCCCTACTGTACTCCCTCGCCGACTGCCGTTCACTCGAACTGAAAGCAAGCATGTCTTTTCTCGGTCATGCGTGCTTGTGTAATATGTAACTGCTGCACAGATGCTAAAACATTTCTGGCCTTCATTCATTCGTCACTACAGTGTAGTCGTCTTCTAGAATGCTGTTTGGAGTGATGAGCACGTGGAGGATAGAATGAAACGCCAAGCTCAAGTTTATGTCTAGCTTCAAGATCAAAGCGCTGACATTTCTGTTAGCAGAACAATCACATTGAAGTCAGTTAAGGGTTCACAAAGGCAAACTTTTATTCACCAATAAAATAACAATGTGGCATGTGATCTTACACCCATTTCAATATATACAATTAAAAAAAAAAACTCGTGAAGAGTGATTGGATACTGTGCAGTTAATGGCTGCACAGTTAACTGCAAGCACGAAAGCCACGCAACACATCGGGAAAAGAAAGGACACAGGATGAGGGTTGTCTTGTGCCATTCCCGTGTATTGTGTTGTTACCGCATTGACAAATAAGTACACATAATTTCCAACTCACCTATCTTTCTACCTTTATCAGTACTTCAGCTGCCGTTCACCAGTGTGCTTGCATTGCTCAGTCAAAGGACGTCCCATACACATTTTTTTTCACTCTTTCATGTCGACAAATGGCATGCTGGCATTTCCAAATGGGTATCATGCATTAATGGAACTCAGAAAACCTGCAATAAATACAAACTACATGTTTCTTTCGCCAATTCAATGCCACTTGAAAGCTGTCACATCATTAAATAAATAACTAAATAAATAAACAAATAAATAAGTAAATAAATGTTATACATCAAGCTACAGTTAACAATTACTGAATTGTCATGGTAGACCAACAACATAGAAAAACTAATAAAATATAATTTTATGCAAAATACCGGAATAGATAATGAACGAATAATGCGCAATGAACATTACTTGTCTATTTATTCTGTACTGTGCTGCGACACTGTTTCAGCTAAGCTTTGATAAATTTATTTTTTATCCTTGATAATCTTGCGACTTATTTATCATATTATATGTCCATACTTATCTGTTGTATACTGAACTTAAAAGTGATGCCTTAAATCAAGCTTTTGCGCATAAAACAATTGGTCATGATGCAAGGAAACCAGGTGTTAGCGCTTTTGTTGTAGTTCTTTGTGCACTGTCTCAGTCGCACTATGCTTTTCAATAACCCTGAAACAACTCGCCCAAATCAAACTTTTAGCATCACAACACCATCTGGCCAGCTGTTCCTGCATATGGTGCACGTCTCAACGGCAGTGGCAAGCTGTACTGGAGAGGTGCACGTGCGTTTATCATGCGCGTCTTCCATCTGACCGACAGCCTCTCAACAACTACAGCAGGGACGCTGCGCCACGCCCAACGAGCAGTGACATTACTCAAGGAGAAGTGCTCCCATTGTGTCCGAACCGGTAGCAAAGGCCATACGAAGGAAAGCACGCGCGTTTCCAGCTCGGCCGTGGATTTGTGGTAAAGGCAGTTACCACGGACACCACAGGGCACCACCGTGTCCCTGCCGCGATTATGTAGACAAAGCTGCCGTCACTGTATAAGAGCAAATACGCTCAACGGAATAAAAAGGAAGAGAAAAATGCTCAAGGTCTGGTGCACGTCGGCACAGTTACTTGCTACTGTACTCCCTCATACCCAGAGGACTTGAAACATTCTTGTGGCAGATGATTAATGAGGCAACAAGATCCTTTAGTGATGCCTATATAGGATCACTTGGGAAAGCTTGGTAAGGCCCCTTAGAGTGGTTTACAATGGGCTAAGGTGGATTGATTAATGTGGGTTAAGACAGATCCAACGTTCATCCACACATTAATCCATCTGAAGAATAGAACAGAACACCGCTTTATTCATCCTGGATTCTTATAAGAGAGCTAAAAATTTCACAGCCTCAGAAGGGCCTCTGAACCTAATATACTTGGCACACAGACTCTTCAATTACATTGTTCAAGTACAATATTGTAACATTTTACAATACACCTCCTAAAATCACGCACTAACACAAGAAATTTATCATAGGCTTTTACATAATAGCGAAAGTAAACAGCTTTGTCACACAATGTAAATTGACAAGTGCAGCATTAGAAGTAAAACACAAACTTTTATTATACGTACTCAATGTCATGGCCTGTCAGGATGGACTCTGTCACAGTGTTAGAATCTAAATGGTTTGAATCTATGAGACAACACAAGTAATTTAGCAAAGTAGGCACCTGATAATCAGTTTTGTTGTTTACAATTCACCCTCACCGTCTGAGTATTCCTATGCATCTGCTAAATTGTGTGTTCTCAAAACACCGACGATAATTTGGTTACATTTAGTATCAAATACTTTTCAAAAAGTGGTTTAGTCTTCAAGCCCTCGATAAAGCCACAATATTGTTAAAACACTTGCAGAAATCTCTTCCTCAACTGGTACTCTTTGACAGCTTGTGTCGTACTACCCCATACCAAAATACTGCATCTCATTTTAGAATAAAACAGTGCATAACATAACTCAATTTATAGCCATTTTGATAAGAATGGGCTGCGTTTGTGTAAACATCTAAGTTTTGCCAAATGCTACCATTAGTGTTTCTACATGTGTATTCTGTGTCAAGCCTTAATGAAGGCTCGACATGGACCATGCTCCTAGAAACTGGATAAGGATGGATTAATCCACCTTAATCTGTCTCGGTACATCTGAGTAAGTCTCATTCTGCCTTAATCGACCTCATTACAACATAATCCACTTGAGTCCATTCTGATCCGCCTTAATTCACCCTCCACATTAATCCACACTACTTTGTCTTAATCAATTCCAGTCCACCTTAACACACTTTAAGCCACCTTAATCCACCTTAATCCAAGCAAAATATCTGTGAGAACCGTGAATGTGATGTTGTCAGACTTTAGTGCCAATTTTTTGTTGGTAGCAGGCTGGTAGTCACGGGAGCAGTGCAAGAAGGGATTCGTGGTGACAATAAATCAGTCATGCTGCATTCGTCACAGTGAGTGGTTGTCTAATTCTTTCAGGCTGCACATGCTACAGTATCAAAGTCTGGGTTCGAGCTCTAGAAGGTTTTGGCGTGGGACCCTGGTAGGTTGGAAGGGACCCAAGGTTGTCTCGCAATGCATTTCCAGTGCTCACAAAAGAAAAGGGAAGACAGATGAGAGGGTAGCAGATAGCTTGTCTGTCTTCCCTTTTCTTTGAGGGGCGAAGCACCTTAGGGTCAAGGCTTGTCCACTGTGCGTCCGTCCGTCACGGTGGGCCCATCCTGGAGGCAGTGCAGTCAGATGGTGTAGGGTTGTCGGGACAGAAACGATTCTAACGAGTTTCTGCTAATATGCCCGGGCTGTCGGCATTTAACGCCGTCAGCGTGGCCACTGTAAAGCAAGCCCATTAGCAGCGGCTGACGTTTCCTGTGGGAAACACTACAGCACCTTAGGACCTAGCTTTGTCGTCGACTCTCGCTGCCACGGTACATAGGAAACCGTTGCTACAGTCGAAACATATGTGTGTCTGCGAATCCAGAACTCAAGACGATATATGAATTATAACAAGAGGATTAAAATGCAACAGCATTAAAGAGGAACCAAATAAATAAGTTTGTATATATATATTCACTTTATGTCACTAATTTCACATTTGCATGGCAACGCGCGGGTGATGTACGGTGACATACCGGTACGATACCCAGTGCTTCGCCGCTCTCTTATGATTCAAATTAGCGGAGATGCGGTGATTTTGTTAGCACTGGAACTGCATTACAATGCATTCCAACTAGCCCAGCTGACAGCTTTGAGTACTGCACTATCAAGGTTGTGGCTTCTGTTATGTGCGGCGGGCAGATCGATGGAGAACAGCAGGCGACGGCGCCCTAGCACATGGCTTTTCCTGTAGAAACGTCGTGGTATGCACTCTGTACGCAGCAGCAGTGGCGGCTTTGCTCCCGCGACGCACGTGGTCAGTAATTGCTGTGACGGACATAGCTGCACAGAATAGGGTTGACATGACGGTTGACAGGTCTCTTCACGGCAGCATGTAGGACATTTCGGAAGAGCATCCGAGAAAGCAACAACAGGGGGGGGAGTCGCTTCCAAAGACAGCGGGAGCTCGCTGTCAAAGTAATCCTTTGACCTTCCTGCTCGGTTGAAAGGTTGTCAAGCAGTTGCCCCTCGGAAGAAATGACCCCACCGTGGAAATGTGCGGAAGTGCTTTTGGGTACAATAGAGCTGTCAAACGGTTCTCTTGAAGTGCGGCTGGGTTGCATGCCGCCGGGTAAACAGAGTGGCAATGTAGGCCTGCTACAGAGTTCTGCTAACTGATCACGTGTTTAGTGGATGATATCTTTCGGTGAAGCTCGGTGCAGCAAGCGGGTCGAAATGTACGACCGCGAGGGCGTAACCGTAGGCTCTCATGGAGAGGGTGAACGTGTACGTGATTGGTAAAGTGCTGCATATGGGTTGGTCCCAGGAGGCGGTCGCAGAAGCGATCAAGTGTATTTAACGGAGAAAAGAGAATCGGAGAGGAGGGGAGAGCTTAGCGCTTACTTGGGTCGCAGACGCGGCAAGGTGGTCAGAGGTCGAGCTTGGCGCTGCCTCTGACGAGATATGATGGAGTTTTGAAAGCTTAGTGCTTGTTCCCGTCTAAGTGCAAACATTAAGGGCTCGGAATGAACCACTTGGTGTGGTTTGAGCCCAGTTGGTTTTTGAGTTGTCTGTGACAGTACTGGCCGCCCCGGCCGAGTTTGTAAATAGTACTACAGTTTGAATAAACCTGAGTGTTTTGCTGTGAGGACATCTTGCTCCAGATTCCGTCCTTCAACGTGTCGCCGCGGACATCGAATCATCGAGAGAGAGAACAACACCACTCACAATTTTAACTGGCGCAGTCGACAGGATTCCGCGGCGGCTTTCTGGAGGACGGTGAAGACATCTGAAAGAAATTTCTGCTTCATGGCTAGTAATCCGCGTCACATCCAGCGTTCCTGACGATCACCCGAGCAGTGGGTGAGGCGAGAGAGACATTGAAGCGTGGCTGCAACCTGGGACATCGGAGAACAGCTGTCCTGGCCTACCGACTGAAGTCTCCGCCACGAAACTACGTGGGAGCAGCGTGACACGACACAGCGGTGTACAGCGCACCACAGGTGGGTCCCTGTTCTGTTTTCTCTGGGTGCACCATGGCAACCACTAGAGTTACCAGGAGCCAAATGGCAGGAAGTAACTCTGATGAGCACGAGGTAAATCGCGAGGAGGCATCAGCGGAGCTTGAAGATTCAGGGGCGCATTCTATGCAAATTTTGGACTCGGCTGCACAGGTGCGGATTAAAGAATTAGAGATCGAAGCGTTAAAGCTTCAAATCGAGCTGCAAAAATTGAAGCTTCAGTCACCGCAGAGTGATACAGGGCGTAGCGACAGGTGTGGCTTGGCTAGGTATGCAGATCAGTTATGGGCAGTGTTGTCGCCTATGCCAGTGTCCGATGAGCTGGTGCCAGCATGGTTCCGGAGCGCCGAAAACATGCTCAGGAGTTGTGCAATTCCAAAAGACGTGCAGGGCGCTATCATTCTCCCGTTTCCCAGTTAAATTTTAGATGTTGTGATGATGATATCTTCCTCTCTCGATGATGGTTCCGATGTCCGCGGCGACACGTTGAAGGACGGAATCTGGAGCAAGATGTCCTCACAGCAAACACGTAGGTTTATTCAAACTGTAGTACTATTTACAAACTCGGCCGGGGCGGCCAGTACTGTCACAGACAACTCAAAAACCAACTGGGCTCAAACCACACCAAGTGGTTCATTCCGAGCCCTTAATGTTTGCACTTAGACGGGAACAAGCACTAAGCTTTCAAAACTCCATCATATCTCGTCAGAGGCAGCGCCAAGCTCGACCTCTGACCACCTTGCCGCGTCTGCGACCCAAGTAAGCGCTAAGCTCTCCCCTCCTCTCCGATTCTCTTTTCTCCGTTAAATACACTTGATCGCTTCTGCGACCGCCTCCTGGGACCAACCCATATGCAGCACTTTACCAATCACGTACACGTTCACCCTCTCCATGAGAGCCTACGGTTACGCCCTCGCGGTCGTACATTTCGACCCGCTTGCTGCACCGAGCTTCACCGAAAGATATCATCCACTAAACACGTGATCAGTTAGCAGAACTCTGTAGCAGGCCTACATTGCCACTCTGTTTACCCGGCGGCATGCAACCCAGCCGCACTTCAAGAGAACCGTTTGACAGCTCTATTGTACCCAAAAGCACTTCCGCACATTTCCACGGTGGGGTCATTTCTTCCGAGGGGCAACTGCTTGACAACCTTTCAACCGAGCAGGAAGGTCAAAGGATTACTTTGACAGCGAGCTCCCGCTGTCTTTGGAAGCGACTCCCCCCCCTGTTGTTGCTTTCTCGGATGCTCTTCCGAAATGTCCTACATGCTGCCGTGAAGAGACCTGTCAACCGTCATGTCAACCCTATGCTGTGCAGCTATGTCCGTCACAGCAATTACTGACCACGTGCGTCGCGGGAGCAAAGCCGCCACTTCTGCTGCGTACAGAGTGCATACCACGACGTTTCTACAGGAAAAGCCATGTGCTAGGGCGCCGTCGCCTGCTCTTCTCCGTCGATCTGCCCGCCGAACATAACAGCTTCCAGTACTGGTAAGTGGTGCACTTGGGTCCCATATGATATTTAACCCATCTACAATCACCAATTAACCTTAGTAATCGTGCTGTTTTGTCTGATTCTACCGTATCTCCAAGATCGAAGACAAGCAGTGTGTCAAAAACATGGTGGGCAGGGCACCTCCTCCTGTGCCGCCTGCTGGATCCATCGAGTTGAAAAAGATCCAAAAGGAGATATACTGCGGTCACATTATTTTCATTCCCACTAAATTGTTTTGAAAAATGCTCACAGCTGTGCATTTCTGAGAGGCATTCAATACACCCCAAGAAGCCCCTTTAAGTAACTCTAATGTCACATTTAGCCCATCAGCAAGTTTCTAACCTAGTTATATTGCTGGCCATTGCGAGCGGTCAGTGACCACCACTCGCTCTGTTGGTTTGCCATGCTTAGAAATCCGTTGTATCACCTCGCTCGCTGGAGCCTCCTGTTGTCTATTGATCTGGACAGAAGCATAGCGACACTGACCGCTTGCCACATTATCCTATTCCCTTACCATCCTACAACTTGGAGCAAGATTTGCCATTTTGGGGCATCATTGACAATGTGAACAAGGATGACCATCAACGTGCAGACTGCTTCCTGTCATCTGTCATCTTGAGGGAACTGATATTGTTGCACGTCTACGTTTATCAGGACTGCCGTTGTACTACTTGTGGAAGTGGAACAATTTCCTGTGCAAGAAAAATTTTGAGAAGAGCAAGGAACTGTTTCTTCCCATCATTCCAACAGCACTACGTTTTGAAAGTGTGCCATGACAATCCATGTGCCGGTCAGTTAGGCTTCACAACGAAGCTAGCATGCATACGCTTAGTATTGCTGCCTGGCGCCAGTCTTCAGATGTGCCTCTGATGCTGTTCCAGCAAGTGAGAATGGATATTTTTGGTTCATTCCCTACACCACCTTGAAAAAAAGTGGATAGTCATGAACCAGCAAACGGCACAGAAAGAAGCATGAAAAAACATGAATCACACCATGCAGCTCTGGTGTGGTTCATGTTTCTGCAGCGTTTCCTCATTCATGTTTCTGCACCATTTCCTCAACAACTTCAAGCCCACCCTTTTCGATAACTGTGGCAACTTGCTCTGTGGGGACAAAACCTGTGCGACAAGGAACTGCTGCTAAAGTTGCCAGCTTTTCGTCTACATCGTGACGAGTCATGCTGCACCAGCTGTACTCATCACTGACCGTGGTGCAGTGTTTACAGCGAAGTTATTGCAATGAGTGATCAAGTTCACCCACAACCAACCACCGAAAGACCACGGCCTGTTATCCCCAAACTAACGGCTTAACAGAGTGCCTAAAAAGAACACTGGCCAACGTGTTTGCCATGTGTGATGACATGGAGTACAAAACATAGGATGAAATCTTGGGCCATACCACTGTACAGGATACCACTAAGTTCACACCATTCGAACTCTTTATACATGTGATGTTGCAATAAGCCCTTAGATAATATGCTTTTAGTCACACTCTCCTATGTACTCTCCATGCCTGCCAGTTGGTGGCAGAACGAATACAAGGCAGCCGTTGCACCTAGTGCACACCCTCAGTGATAGGTGGCACTGTCATTATCATCAGCCTCTTTATGCTATGGGGAATGCCACCATAGAGATGCGAAAAAAAGAGGACGATGCAGTGCACGCGTCCTGTGTGTAGCTGGCGCTAGTGCACCAGCCTGGGCCGCGGACATGGATGGACGCGCTGCTGGGCGCAGCGGCCCTAGACTGAGTGACTGCGGGCCGACTCGCGGCCACCTCTCCCACAAAGGCACCCAACGTAGGACCCCGACTGCATTCCGGGTGGACTGTTTACATGGGAGGAGCCGCGTCACCTGCTTCATAACTCACAGCCACTACCTGGACTGCATGATCTGCAGCCATGCGAGCAGCTTAGCCATCGCGGGTAATTGAACAAAGGTGAGTGGAAGCGTCTGCTCTTCCGCCGTTAGCGCATGCAGCGAAATCGATTAGTTCAGCGAACAAGCAAGGCAACGCCGGGACACAGCATGCCAACACAGTCATTCAGGCGAAGGGGAAAAGCGCCGCCGACAGAAATGAGAAGACTCCCAGAAATGCACTTCGGCCAAAGTTTCCAAATATGATTATACTGAAAAGGTTTGAAACATGAACCACAATGCAAAGAAATGGAATGAATACTCGTATGATAATTATGAAGAGTGCTTCCATGACGATGACGGTGGTGATAACGGCAACGCTAGCGTTCCTGACGGAGAGGGCTATGACATGGAGCTGGACGACCACAAGGGAGACGATTATTCCGAAAGTCAGACGATAGTAGATGGCGATTTTTTCCACCGCGTTTGGAGGTTAGCGGTGTCATTTACGAGCACGACATGAAGAGGGAAAGGAAGACGACGGGCTGGGATGTCACTAGGGAGTACTCATAGGTGACACTTCCGAGGTCCCGATGCTGCCTATCTGAGGTAACTGGCCGGCCATGCAGCGACTGCTTGCCTGTGAGTTAGCAGCAGTGCCCACTGGTGCCCTGCTGGTGCACTCTCCAGAATGTGGTTGATGGGGCGACTGGTTGTGCGTCCACGCCCGGGTTCGGCTTAAAAGAGTACTCACACGACTTTGCAGCGGCGCAAAATATACATTTTTCGTTTTTTAGCCATGTATTGTTAACGCCCTCCGCACACGGAAGCCAGGAAACACGTACAAAATATTTTAGTTCGGTTTTAAAGTTTCCGTCGAACAGCACCGCAAGCCAGCCCCAGCGCAATAGACACTACTATGACGAATGAACACAGTCTTAAAAATCGCCGAAATCGCTGAACAACCGTGAAATTGTCGTCGTTTGCGTGCCCCATGTGTAACTGACCACAGACAACAGAGTTGCAGCGACACTATCACAAATTGCTGTCCCTACGTCACTTAGATCTATGCCCGACTGTCTTGACACGTCAGTAGGACACCGCCCCCTCGAAATTGAAACCGAAAGTGGGCTTTTAAGGGAGCCATATTAAAAATCTATTCATTGCGTTGCGAGGCACCATAACACTTTTTTTACGGTTCTTCACGCCAGTGCTTTCATTTACAGCAACAATACGAGAATGTCAAAAATTCGTGTCAGTACTCCTTTAAGACCCGTGGAACTGGAAGACCTTCAAAGGTTTGGGAGCGCGGGATTCTACAAGGCCTTATGCCCTGAGCTGCGTGACCTTGTCTCGTTCGCCTCCTCCAGTGCATCAGCTGTCAAGGTTCTACCACCGATGGGGGCGCTGTTTCGTTGTGCAGGCTGCAGCAGGCCAATGCCATCGTCTCTGCAGAAGGAGGGGCAATATGGGCATTGCCGGCATAGAGATGCGAGAAAAAGAGGGCGACGAAGTGCGCGCGTGCTGTGTGTAGCTGGCGCTAGCGCACCAGCCCAAGCCGGGGACACGGATGGACACGCTGCTGAGCGCAGCGGCCCCAGGCTGAGTGACTGCGGACCATTTCTCCCACAACTCCCACTGCAGGGCAAAGGCCCCTCCCATAGATCTCCAATTATCCCTGTCCTGTGCTAACTGTGCCCAATTGATCCCCGCAAACTTCCTGATCTCACCTGCCCACCTAACTTTCGGCCGCACCCTGCCACGCTTGCCTCCCCTAGGGATCCACTCTGTTACCCTTAATGACCAATGGTTGTCTTGTCTTCACATTACATGGCCCGCCCACTTCTTAATTTCTATTCATCATCATCATCAGCCCATCTTATGTCCATTGCAGGACGAAGGCCTCTCCCAATGCTCTCCATCCTTTCCTGTCCTGTGTGACCCGATTCCATTTGATGCCTGCGAATTTCTTAATTTCGTCACTCCATCTTACTCTCTGTCGTCCACGGCTGCGCTTACCCTCTCTTGGTATCCATTCCATCGTACTAACTGTCCATCGGTGATCTGCCACATGATCACGTGACCTGCCCAAGTCCATTTTTTCTTCTTTACTTTGACTATTATGTCCGCTACCCCTGTCTGTTCCCTAAAACACTCGGCTCTCTTCCTATCTCTTAGAGTAATGCCTATCATTTTTCTTTCCACCGCCCGCTGTGTTCTATCGCCCATTCCATCACCCCGTACTCTTCTTGTCCCTTAATGTTACACCTACCATTTTCCATTCCATTGCTCATTGCATCTTTCCAAAATTAAGCTGAACCCTCTTAGCCTCCAAGTTTCTACCCCGTAGGTAATTTCAGTGACACGACTGATTAAGGCCGATTGAGCCAGGAACGCATATAGGTTTACTGCTGCTACCTTGTAGCCATCTTGGAAGTCCCAGGTTCCTTAACAACAGGGTTGCCAGTCTACATTCTAACACAAGCTATGCATGGTCACTAACATCATCCCCCCAGGGAAGGAAATTAAAAGTTCACTTTTGTCTAAATAACACAAAGCCCATCAGTTGCCCAGGTCGCTTCCTGGTTCACTGAGGGTACCGCTGTGAGACAGTCTTGGGAGGTGCAAGGTATGGCTTGCCACTTTCTAACACAAGCTGTGCATGGAACGCTACACTATCCCATAACTGAAACAGAGTATCTTCCTGGCTGCAACGCTACTTAACATGAGCAAGATGACCGTTCTAGCTCGTGCATTAAATTCTTTCACAATTTTAGGAATTATACCTCAAATGTGGGTTTGATAACGTATGCAACAGAAGTAGCCAATAACTTAACATGTTAGGGCATCTTTATTGATCTTTAATCAGAGCCTCAGTACCTTGTGAGAAAGGGGCTTCACTGCGAAAATCTTGGAAATGTCGTGCTTGTTGGTAATCTGCAATGTATAACCAACAAATAATATTGCTCTAATAAACTTTGTAAATGAGGCCCTCCAACATTTTTTGAACATAGAAAACAGCCGCTTGGCTCGTGTTGCGAGGTCTCACAGAACGATACGTCGGCGTGTCTGTCTGGACCATTTTGCTTTTTTATTTCCAAACATCGTCATTTGCTCATGCAAAATTGAAGTGCTGGCATCATTTGCTTCTGCCTAGTCAACAACTGAGAGAAAAGCAGGCACATACCATATTTACCCACATAATTTTCACACCCTTAATATTTAGCCCAGCTTAAAAAAAAAAAAAAAAAAAACCTCGCATATTTTGTGCTCCCCGTCCCGCCCCAGCCAGCTCGCTGGCGCGCGTACAGACAGACTTTGGACAGCCGCGCGGCCAGGCCCCTCATTGTGCAGGCGAGCGCAGTCATACGCAAAAGGGGCTGCGAGTGCAATGTACCTTTTTTCGATTCTTCTCTCCGGAGCCCAAAGTACGGTCGCTAAAATAAAAGCATGCGAGTGGGGGCGACGACAACGGCTGAAGCAGAGATCAAACAAGGCCGGCCCATCTCCGTCGCTCGGAGGACGCATGCGATAACATCACCCCGATCGGGACTCCTGCCATTGAAGCTGAGAGAAAATGCTCCACCTGTCTTTAAAGAATGTGAAAAGACGTAAGGGGGTGGGGAGGGAGTGTCGCTCGGCTGCCGAGATAGCGCTGGCGTGCGCGCTGTCTCAGCAGCCATCAGCAGGCGGCTCGTAAACCCTTCTACGTGCTGTGCTCTCAATGCGTAGTGACTGTGAAAAGTGTCCCTGGAGCAGCCGTATTCTCTTACACCAGCGTTTTGCAGTGCTACATGAGATCATACCCAAAAGAGTTACTATATACCGTGCGCATTACATTATATTACACGTTATTTCGAATGTGTTCGCAAAATCTCCTGTAATTTGTGCATCCCCTTTTCGGAGCTCTAAAATTGAGAAAAAAAGTGCGCAATTTACGCTAGTAAATACGGTAACAGTCCTTCAGCTTTCGAAGTTCTCCTTTGTACATGTGAACTGTGCCCCCATCCTCTGTATTTGAGATTTAAGGTTCTGCTCTTTCCTACTCCATTTCCTTCATTTGATCTTTGAGACAAAGTTGCAAGACAAAACTTGTACATATCGATGGAATTGTACTCTCATGGTCCCAGTACGTACACAAGCGCTTTCGTCCGACAGCATTAATACTTGATCCTGTGATTACACGTGGTCTGTATGCTCATTCAGGGTGGCCATCGCAATGCGGTTGAGGAGGTTCTCCTTGACACTCAACTGCTCACCTTTTGGACGCAGGAGGTCCATGCAAAGCATTGGCCCTTCTCATTTCTTTGAAGCTGCGTCACTTCTTTCAACCTTCATCTGGGATTGCAAATATGAGGGGTATTTGGTGAACACGCTCAGCGCAATGCCCTTCCGAACCCTCCTTGCTTTGCATCCTTCTTTAAGGTCAGAAGGGAGAAAATGAAAACTGCACACAGTTGATCGGCATGATGTCATAATGGGACTCCATTTATCCCTTGAGATAACGTCCAGCCACTGTTCACGTAAGGCTGAGTCTGCAGGAATTTTGTGGGATCAAATTCCTGGGACACTGCGTTTGCTTGAGGAAGTGCTGTGACGCATGCAGCAGTAGACCATCTCATTTAAAGAACCAGGTATGCAGTCAAGCTTTTGGGCAGCACCAACAAATGATGGTGCTGTGTGTACTCAGTGAATGGTACAGTGCATGAACAGCTGCAATCGAGCAGGTTGTGACACCATAACAGCGGTAAACAAGCATCCAATACATGGCAGGACAGGCGTGAACACACCGACTTCTACTGGGATGAGCCCATCCCTGCTGGGATAAATACCGTGTTTGCTCGATTCTACCGTGCCCTCGATTGTAACGCGAACTCGTGTCCTGCAATGAAAAAAAAAACACCCATTTTTCACGACATGAAAAAAAAAAAGGTCCTTTGTAATCAACCTTCTCACATTCATAAAACCAAATGACATACTTGCGTAATGAACGCACTCGCATAATAAATGCACCGCTAACTTTGAACCCCTGCAGTCCCGCTTCACTTGATCCGCGGTGTCTCGAAGATATTCGGCGCGCCAATTCATAAGTCGTGCGTCCCGATAAAACTGCCACACGTTGCCGGGCGCAACGTTTCTAGAAACAGGTCTAGAAACATTGGCCGCACGTAGCCGCGTGCAAGCTGCGGTAACACCATTTACTTGCAGTGTGCATTCCTCCATGCTATCGCACTTCCCTCACGCCTGATGCCGTGTGCTGCCATGTGTGCTGCGCAGGGTGGCGCAGCTAAGCCTAAGCAAGGAATGGGGCGTGGTCGTGTTGTCGGCATTGTTTCCGTGATTGTCACGATGCAATCTCGGACGTCAAGCTGTGTGCACGGCTGAGAGGCTCGAGCTTAGCACTGATATGAGGGGTAAATGCGATGATCTGCTGTTTTTCGTGCGGTGATGGGAAACCTCTATTTTCCCATTATGGCCACGCTCAAACGCTATTGAAACTTCGTGCGACTGGGCGTCTCGGAGATTGCATCGGCGACGTAGCGACTTTGGTTGGCCACAAGACGGCCAAGCCGGCGCGGCGAGTATCATCGGCCTACGCATCATGTGTGTCGTGGCAGCGTTATGCGGGGACCAGCGGCGACATAGAAACTACAGAAACCATGCGCACCAAAGATCACCGCGCCGCTGACTTGTTTTTTCGGCAATGACCGTTCGACAGCGCCCAAAGTGCGTAGGAGACGGCCATTTTGACACTGACAGCGATACGGTAACGGTGTGGTTCGTTCGCACTCGATTCTAACGCGCATACAATTTTTCGACCCGTTTTATCGGAAAAAAGGTGCGCGTTAGATTCGAACAAATACGGTAGTCACCAGGAGAGGAGGGCAAGAAAGGAAGTGACACAAGCACGCAGTAGGCGATGGGCGAGCATGTAAAGTACAGAGGCGGCCATTTTCCAGTAGACCACGGAGCCACAAGAATTGACACCACTCACATTTGCACCCAGCAGAAAAGCGACACCTGCCGCTAAAACCTGGGTCAATGTAGTGCGACCAGGTGAACCGCATTTGGGTGTGGGAACCTATCTGATACTGTGGGCTCTCAGAAAAATAGTTGCATCGATACTTTGGACCTTACTAAGTGACGTGAATAACAACGTGGTTCCTCATCCTGGCTCATTTGCATTGTACGAATGAAGTGGTACTGCCCCCATGAGGGACCCCTCAAAAACTGCTTCAGCATGATCTACGTCCACATGTCACCACTTTTGCCGATAGTGCTGTCCCAGTGGTCAGGGGCACAAAACAGGTTGGCAATTGACGCCACCGTGTGTGCTCTCAGAGCTGAAGTTGATGCTTTTTGTTGAGCTCTTGCTTGTGAACTCTTATCTTGTGCTAGCCTGGTGGCTGAGCCAGCAGTTCAGTTAGAAAAGCCCTATATATCAGCTGGCGCACTTACATAAGGTTCAAATCAGTACACTTTTTTGACAGGATGGCCTGTTGGCCAGGAGGCACTCCTCGCAAAACCCGCACACAGAACAGTGCAATATTACAGGGCAAAAGGAAAGTTCACCAGAGTAAATGCGGTGCCAAGCATGAACCGAGCTTGTACAAGGGCATTACAGTTCACTAATCTCGTTGCCTGTGCCATTTCACCATAATGGAGTGAGTCTGCTTTATCGATATTAGCTGCATGCAACCAAAATGTGAAGGATGAACATAATCAACACCACCTCCAAGCTGTTCACAGGAAAACGCTCCAAAATGGCAACAGTGATGAGCACCTCTCTGCCCAAGTTTGGGTAGGATGATAACAGGGAATGGAGATCCCAGCAAGGGTAGAACGGTCCCTCTGTGCTGTGCAGAACGGTACCTGAACTGCATGATTTCTGAGAATTTTACCTAAAGAGAAGAGTGGTGAGGCATTGAAGTGCTAGGAGGTTTTTTGGGGAGATTGAACACCTTAAAATTGACCTTCCAACAGTATGAAAACAACTGGAAAGACCACACAGTCTCACTGTCATAAGCACAGAGGCCCACAATGACAGCTCCAGCAGGGTAATGGAAATCACCAAATTTAGAGGATTGTAAGTCGACCCATTTTGTTGAAATCTGAAATGAGAAGTTGGGCGGAGGGGTTTCATTTACAATCAAAACCAAAACACGTACCAAAACATATCAGCTTTCATTCTTTTGACTTGCAATTTGGAGGCGAGCCATGTCTGCTATGTTTTGAATGCCACCTATTACAAAAATGTAGTTACCTGACCCATAAGTGCTCATCACAATAGCGTGTGGAGCAACAGAGTAGGAGGAAGCCACTGTGAAATAAGGTATGCTCAAGACAATGACGTCTGTGTTGTCTGTATTCTTTAGTCTCTCAAAACAACACATTGAATGGGAAACCACCAGCAATTGGCTAAATCTGCAGAAGCTACATGAAGGTCCATCATAGCACTTGTGCAGCTGTCGTTCTTGCTTACCTTTCCACATTTAAAAAAAAAGACAAGAAAGGATCTTTATCCAAAAAAAAAAGCTGCACTAGCTCAGTCACAAGCACGTTCTGGTCAAAGGCCCATTTCAGAGAGAATTCCTGAATATCCTTCCAGGTAGCACTGTAAGAAGCCGTGTGGCTCATTCAGGATAGGAAGAGGAATATGCTGGATGTTAATGGAATAGTACACCCTTAGACAACATAAGCAAGGCGTCCCTGCCTATTCCACTTGCGTTATGTGCCAACACACCCATGCTGCCCTTCTAGAAGAATACCATTGTGACTGCTGTTCCTTGTCTGGCTCTGCACTAACTATACAACAAATATCTTATGAAGACCATCTTCCTTCACCCTGACCTAATGCAGGAAAGTCAGACTGAAGAAACCTGTCCTCATTTCCTGTACACTGCCTAAGCTCAAGATGACGCAGAGTTTTGACCAGCTGCTCTGCAGAGCAATTGTGGTGAGCTGATTGCAAAGTATATGCAGAGAGGTGCACCAACACAATGGGTGTATGGAAAGAAGCACAAACATGGGCATACTGCTAGACACTGCATGTGCTTCCCGCTCATTACGCACCTATCCATTTTTCTGCCGCACTTCAGTGGCATGTGGTGCACTGCGTGTCACGCTGCTGGCCAATGCCTACAGCATGGCGTTGTTCGTGCCGTACAAATGCTGCAACAAGTAGTACGACAGGTGAGGATCAAAGGGCGGACACCTCCTTCGTGTGGCCCCAACTCGCCCCACTGTCGATATCGCCAGCCACACCTCTCGTGGTGCCACGCTCTGCCGCTGGAGAAGAAGCCCTGCCGAAGGGAAGTACCCTGGTGGAGTGCATCACCGGCTGTCCATTGGAGAGTTGCCAGGGCAGCCCTTGGTTGGCTGCAATTACCACCACATAAAACTAAGGTCAGCAGAAACAGCAATACAGAGGCCTTCAAAGACTGAATAAATTTAAGCGCGAAAAATCGACGGGACAAAAGAAGACAAGACGAGCACTCACTACCGAAAACACAGTGCAATATAAAGCTCAGCACACCACAAGAGCGCCTGCGCAGACGTCAACACTCTGTGAGAGCCTTGGTAAAAACTTCAGCAAAGATTACGCTCTAATAAACTGGTACTCACTCCCCGCAAGTACAATGACATTTGGTTAATACAATCTGTGCCTTTCTTTTTGATGTGAAAAGCCTCCAAAAGCTCCCATGCCACGGTATCCCTGCTGAGGCCCAGTACCTTCAACCTGGAAAACAAAGGCACACATTTGCACTCCGCACAGTGCGTAGGAAGATGGGCGAGCCCATCATTTGTGAGCGACGTACAGCTCATGCTCACGTGCCTGGTTGCTGACACACTGCACGTTTGTCCGATATAGGAAATCCCACATCTAAAATTCACATAGGACATCCCACAACTCATACATTACCACCTCCACACAGGGCCAGATGTGCAGCTCTCCACAGGACACAGTCTTTCTTTTTTTTGCTTCACCGGCTTCGACAGCTTGTGCAGTGCTGATATGACGATAGGCACATTGTGCCTTGTCGCCACTTTCTTGAGGTTGTGCTGTGCATCACATTGCGGATGTATGATGTCAACTTGGGCCCTGCGGCACTCTTCTGTCTTCCCTTGCCTTTTCCTTTCTGGCGCAACGACTCTGAGTCGTGCGTGCACCGTTTGACCATTAGCTTTAATGCGCAGGTCGAGCGCCTCTTAGATGCAGGTTACCCTAGACTAGCCATAGCCACAGTAGCTGAGCGTCTTAAGAAGTCGATTTCGACCGGAACAAAAGCTGTAGCAGAGAGTAACATTAACAAGAAAAAGGTCGTGAGTATTCCGTATATCCACGCAGTTTCGCACAGGCTTAAGAAAGTGGGAAGTAAATATGGGGTTAATGTTGTGTTTATGGCTCCTAATAAGTTAGGAAGGGTTTGTGCTGCAGTGCATAGAAGAAATGAGCAGATGGAAGGTAAGAAGCGAACGGATATCTGTCCGGTTAAGCACCTAGCCAAGAACAATTTCACCGACTGTCGCATGGGTGTGGTTTATAAGATTCCGTTTAGCTGCCAGCGTTTTTATGTAGGACAAACTGCGCGTTGTATTAACCAAAGATTAATTGAACACAGAAGGTCGCTATCAGGTGGGACGCCGTCCAATCTATCCTTGCACTGCCAGGTCTGTAGCTGCATGCCCGAGTTAGACAAAACCGAGATCCTGTACAGGCATAAGAACGAAGATACGCGTTTATTGGTTGAGGCCTGGCATATCAGTATTAGTGGAAGTGCATGCGTGAGTCAGCCGTCGATTAGCTTAAACAGAGAGGAGATAGAAAGCCTTAGGAGTTGTCTATCGCGAGGACCGGCACGTTTAAACGATTGACAGGTGGCGCTACCATTCCGAGCATGCGCAGATAAGCTGTGTGTCTTCTTTCTTTTTCGCCTCTGTGCTGTGCATCAGTTGTTAGTCGGTGTTCGTGTTGTTCACTGCTCTTCTTGTGTCCGTGTCCTGCACGCCTCTTCTTTTGATTATGGACTGTTACCAACTCGCTCAACTTTCTGTCCTTTTCTCCTTCTGGAATCGTACCCGGACATCTTCGACTTTGGTGACAAACCGTTAGGCCAGACATATGTTCAACACCGCATACACACTGGAGACGCGAGTCCGATTCGTGGGCATCCCTACCACATGTCGCATGATGAACGGGCAGTCATCCAATCAGAAGTGGACGAAATGCTCAGCAAAGGTATCATCGAACCTTCAGGCACTGCTTGGGCTTCACTTGTAGGCCTTGTGAAAAAAAAAGATGGTAGCTGGCGTTTCTTCATCGACTATTGCCACTTAAACAAGATCATGCGAAAAGACGTATATCTGCTACCACGCATCGATGATGCCTTGGACTGTTTGCACGGAGATAACTACTTCTCGTCCATGTAAACTTACCATTATCATCAAGCAGAAATTATATTGTTACGGAGACATAAAGGAAGAAGAAGAAAGAATATAGGAGACGCTGCCTGCTGCGTGCTGTTGCTGGTCAGCCATCTTGGCCAGATTGACTACATCTGTGTAACATCTTGTAAATACATCCCGTATATACCTCCAAAATCCCTGTAACAATATTGGTGGAGGTGCGGGGTACCGCGACTGGATATGGAGCTCCACAGTGGACGTCGCATCACCATCCCCACCATGAGCGACGGTGAGCATGCTGGACCAACATCGTTGTCTTCTCCAACGTCGCCGCCGCCACCTACTTCTCTGTCTCTGCCGGTTGTCTTGGTGCAACCTAAGGATCCCAGAACATTCTGTGCGACCAATGGCACCGACGTTGAAGAATGGCTGGCAATGTATGAGCGCGTAAGTGGAGTCAATAGGTGGGACCCTACGCTGATGCTGGCTAACCTGTTATTCTACTTGAAGGGCGCGGTAAAAATATGGTACGAAAACCATGAAGAAGAACTTACCAGCTGGGATCTATGAAAAGAGTAGCTGATAGAGTTGTTTGGCAAACCAGCCGGCCGTAAAGTTGCCGCGAAGAAGGAACTCGTCTCCCGTGCCCAATCTCCCACCGAATCATACGTCTCGTACATCCAGGACGTGCTGGCTTTGTGTCGTAAAGCCGATAGTGACATGGCAGAAGCTGAGAAAGTAGGGCACGTGCTCAAAGGAATTGCTGATGACGCCTTTAACCTCCTCATGTGCAAAAGCTGTTCCACAGTGGAAGCTATCGTCAGGGAGTGCCGATAATTCGAGCAAGCAAAAAAGCCGATGCGTGCTGCAACCATTCGCCAGGCTTCCAAACACTGCTGCAACATCGACGTGTGAAGATCAGTCATCGCACAAGCATCCGTCACCATCCGAGGAAGTGGTGCGAATTGTTCGATGTAAACTAGAAGCAATGGCACCTGCAGCTTTCTGTTCGCGTAGCCCTGATGCCACTCCTCTTGCAGTTCCTTTTGTGCAAGCCATCGTTCGCCAGGAGATTGAAAATTCTGGGTTACATTCAGTTTGTACTCTCGCCAACCCCAGAGTCAACGGGCGTCCTTCTACCACGTTCGCCCCGACCTGATGCTTCTCTCCACGTTATTGCAACTCGGCTGAATGGAGAACTGCCGATGACCACCCGATGTGCTTCACCTGTCGCCGCGCTGCTCATGTCGCCTGCTACTGTCGCTACTGATGGCCCTCAACACCTCACAGGCCGACCAACCCGAGTCGTTTTAATGGAAATGTCCGACATGTTTCGCCCAATGCCGAATCAAACAGCGCCGACAGCTCTGCCAGGAACATGTGGTACAGCCGCTTGCCATCACCGCGTGGACATCAGTCTTGTTTACCACAAACGCGTCGCTCCTCTTCCCGTTTGCTGCAGCCACGTCGCCTCTCGTCACCTGTGGCTTCCAGTCACACCCTTTCAGAAAACTAAAAAATGCAGCCCTCAGTGATGTTGCATTGGAGACTGCTGCAGCAAATCCTCTTTCGGTGTCGACAAAGAGAAATCTAACTGACGTTAAAGTAGACGGCGTACTTGTTCAAGCACTGGTCGATACTGGAGCCCACGTACCTGTGATGAGTTCTAGCTTACGTAGACGTTTAAAGAAGGTCCTCACACCAGCAGTGGCACAAGCGCTTCGTGTAGCCAATCATGCGAAAAGACGTATATCTGCTACCACGCATCGATGATGCCTTGGACTGTTTGCACGGAGATAACTACTTCTCGTCCATCGAGCTTAAGTCCCTCTACTGACAGATATCTGTCGACGAAATGGACCGCAAGAAAACCGCCTTCATCATGCCTGATGGTTTCTATCAGTTCAAAGTAATGCCCTTTGGCCTACGCAATGCTCCTGCGACATTTGAACGAATGATCGACTCTCTTCTGCGAAGCTACAAATGGACCACCCGTCTTTGTTACCTTGACGACGTCATTGTTTTTTCTCCTATGTTCAGCAGCCACCTTACCCACCTCGATGCAATTCTTGCAGTCTTCCGCAAAGCCGGCCTCCAAGTGAACTCCAAGAAATGTCAATTTGGGCGCCGTCAGATTACCGTCTTGGGCCATCTCGTTGATGCATCTGGTATACAACCAGACCCTGAAAAGGTTCGCACCATTCGCAACTTCTCTGTACCACATTCTGCTTCTGATGTGCCCAGCTTTGTCGGCCTCTGTTCGTACTTTCGTCGTTTCATCAAAAACTTCGCCGATGTCGCTAGGCCTTTGACAGGTCTTCTAAAGAAGAACACAATATTTAAATGGGGGTCAGAGCTGGCTCACGCATTCACTGCTCTCATTGGACTTCTGACTACTCCTCCAATAGCCGACTTTTATCCATCTACACCGACAGAACTACATACTGACACAAGCGGCCACGGCATCGGCGCTGTTCTCGCCCAGCAGCAGCACAGTAGAGAGTGCGTGAGTGCTTACGCCAGACGCCTGCTGTCACCTTCTGAGAGAAAATACTCCATCACCAAAAGAGAGTACTTGGCGTTAGTTTCAGCCATCGCTAAGTTCCGGCCTTATTTCTATGGATGCACGTTTTCCGTCGTTACAGACCATCATACCCTCTGCTGGCTCTCATCTCTCAAGGACCCGACAGGACAGCTTGCTTGCTGGGCTTTGCGGCTCCAAGAATTTTCCTTTGTTGCCATCTACAAGTCTGGACGTTTGCACAAAGATGCCGACTGTCTCTCTCGTCACCCCGTGGATCCCCCGATCCTGTTATGCATGACCCGGATACCTTCGCGATGGCGTTTACTGACATGCGGAACATGCGCTAAGAACAAGAACACGACGAATCCTTGCGGCTCATCATGGACGGAATGCAGTAGCAGATCCACGGTTCGATCAGTTTCTCACTCCCTGTCGCTTCAGGAAGGAATAAACAAGTTCTGTCTTACTGAAGAGTGCAGCACTTGCTTAGCCTTGGAATGTAAAACTGCACTCCGTGGCACGTTGGTGCACTGTTCACTGAGTGCCTTGTACGGCGATAATACTGAAGCCTTCAGAGGAATCAAGATCAGGCCACCCACATCAGGTGACGGACATTGCAGTGAGGATGACAGCTGTGGTGCTTACGTGCCCCATTCGCAGCAGTGACAAAAACCGAGAAGCAGTGCCACCTGCTTGATTAGAATAATCTAATCAAGCAGGTGATGCACAAGGAGGAATTTGGACAAAAGCTGGATCATGTGGCTCATTTGGTCTAAAAGCACAGTAAAAAATGCTCAAATTGCAATGACGCCAAAACAAAAAGAGGCACTAAAGAAGGTGTGTTCTTCTGCAAAACAATAAACTGCATCCAGCGGAGTATTTGGAGTGCTCTCACACGCTGTCCAAAGATCAGCAAAAGACTCGGGCGTTTAAAAAAAGAAAAAAAAAAAGGGAGGGGGGGGGGGCAATTTTGAGTAATTTCTGCACAGACTTCTTTTTTTGGCACACCGAGTACTTAGAAAATACTAGCTACAGACTGGAAAAGCTGAGATGTGAGCAACAGTTTCGAAATGCCTTCTAAGGTGTGTTATCGGGAAGAAGCAAGGGAGTGACGGAAGACTCAATTAGAAAGATAAGCACACACACAGTTTATAAAACAGTGTAAAGTGAGAATTTACAATGGCAGTAATCTTGGAGTGTTAATATAAACATTTGAACTGGTTATTCAACCATCCGTCCCATCCTCGAATATGCCTGCCCGAAGAAATATGGAATGTATTGCCTGGGTCAACTAGATCATTGCATTTAGAAGATTTCTTGCATGAATGTATTGATTCGCGATTTGTTTGAGTTGTAATTCAGCCGAGGCAGTCACTTTCGTCCCTTTGACCACACAGCCTCCGGTTCCTGACGGTGACTATGTGCTTTTTCCAGTCGTCAACGTTCTTTTGAATTGGAACATTGCTATTCCGCAAACGCTGGTGATGATCACAAATAACAATGTTGCTCTTCCGCTCCTGAATTTTAGTTTGTGCCCTCAGGTGCTTCCGAGAGGCACGTTCTTGGCCAGCATTTCTAATGCCTCCGAATTTAAAACTGAGACCCTGCATGCCGATACTAGTCCATTAGCGCCTTTTGTGGCTTCCTGCTCTGGTTCTACAACCGATGAAATATCAAAAATGACTGCAGCTGACCTATCTTCTGCACAGGCTAAGGACATCCGTCTTCTGGAATCGTACCGGGACATCTTCAACTTTGGCGACAAACCGTTAGGACAGACATCTGCTGTGCAACACCGTATGCACACTGGAGACGCGAGACTGATTTGTCGGCAACCCTACCGTGTATCGCATGCTGAACGGGCAGTCATCCAATCAGAAGTGGACAAAATGCTCAGCAAAGGTATCACTGGACCTTCACGCAGTCCTTGGGCTTCACCTGCAGTCTTTGTGAAGAAAAAAGATGGTAGCTGGCGTTTCTGCATCGACTATCACCACTTAAACAAGATCACACGAAAAGACGTACATCCGCTACCATGCATCGATGATGCCTGGGACTGCTTGCACGGAGCAGTCCAAGGAAGATATCTGTCGACGAAATGGACCGCGAGAAAACCGCCTTCATCATGCTTGATGGTTTCTATCCGTTCAAAGTAATGCCCTTTGGCCTATGCAATGCTCCTGCGACATTTGAACGAATGATCGACTCTCTTCTGCGAAGCTACAATGACGACGTCATTGTTTTTTCTCCTATGTTCAGCAGCCACCTTACCCACCTCGATGCAATTCTTGCAGTCTTCCGCAAAGCCGGCCTCCAAGTGAACTCCAAGAAATGTCAATTTGGGCGCCGTCAGATTACCGTCTTGGGCCATCTCGTTGATGCATCTGGTATACAACCGGGACCCTGAAAAGGTTCGCACCGTTCGCAACTTCCGTGTACCACATTCTGCTTCTGATGTGCCCAGCTTTGTCGGCCTCTGTTCGTACTTTCGTCGTTTCATCAAAAACTTCGCCGATGTCGCTAGGCCTTTGACAGGTCTTCTAAAGAAGAACACAATATTCAAATGGGGGTCAGAGCTGGCTCACGCGTTCACTGCTCTCATTGGACTTCTGACTACTCCTCCAATAGCCGACTTTTATCCATCTGCACCGACAGAACTACATACTGACACAAGCGGCCATGGCATCGGCGCTGTTCTCACCCAGCAGCAGCACAGTAGAGAGTGCGTGAGTGCTTACGCCAGACGCCTGCTGTCGCCTTCTGAGAGAAATTACTCCATCACCGAAAGAGAGTACTTGGCGTTAGTTTCAGCTATCGCTAAGTTCCGGCCTTATTTTCTACGGATGCACGTTTTCCGTCGTTACAGACCATCATACCCTCTGCTGGCTCTCATCTCTCAAGGACCCGACAGGACGGCTTGCTTGCTGGGCTTTGCGGCTCCAAGAATTTTCCTTTGTTGCCATCTACAAGTCTGGACGTTTGCACAAAGATGCCGACTGTCTCTCTCGTCACCCCGTGGATCCCCCGATCCTGTTATGCATGACCCGGATACCTTCGCGATGGCGTTTACTGACATGCGGAACATGCGCTAAGAACAAGAACACGACGAATCCTTGCGGCTCATCATGGACGGAATGCAGTAGCAGATCCACGGTTCGATCAGTTTCTCACTCCCTGTCGCTTCAGGAAGGAATAAACAAGTTCTGTCTTACTGAAGAGTGCAGCACTTGCTTAGCCTTGGAATGTAAAACTGCACTCCGTGGCACGTTGGTGCACTGTTCACTGAGTGCCTTGTACGGCGATAACACTGAAGCCTTCCGAGAAATCAAGATCAGGCCACCCACATCAGGTGACGGACATTGCAGTGAGGATGACAGCTGTGGTGCTTACGTGCCCCATTCGCAGCAGTGACAAAAACCGAGAAGCAGTGCCACCTGCTTGATTAGAATAATCTAATCAAGCAGGTGATGCACAAGGAGGAATTTGGACAAAAGCTGGATCATGTGGCTCATTTGGTCTAAAAGCACAGTAAAAAATGCTCAAATTGCAATGACGCCAAAACAAAAAGAGGCACTAAAGAAGGTGCGTTCTTCTGCAAAACAATAAACTGCATCCAGCGGAGTGTTTGGAGTGCTCTCACACGCTGTCCAAAGATCAGCAAAACACTCGGGCATTTAAAAAAAGAAAAAAAAAAAGGGGGGGGGGGCAATTTTGAGTAATTTCTGCACAGACTTCTTTTTTTGGCACACTGAGTACTTAGAAAAAAATACTAGCTACAGACTGGAAAAGCTGAGATGTGAGCAACAGTTTCGAAATGCCTTCTAAGGTGTGTTATCGGGAAGAAGCAAGGGAGTGACGGAAGACTCAATTAGAAAGATAAGCACACACACAGTTTATAAAACAGTGTAAAGTGAGAATTTACAATGGCAGTAATCCTGGAGTGTTAATATAAACATTTGAACTGGTTATTCAACCATCCGTCCCATCCTCAAATATGCCTGCCCGAAGAAATATGGAATGTATTGCCTGGGTCAACTAGATCATTGCATTTAGAAGATTTCTTGCATGAATATATTGATTCGCGATTTGTTTGAGTTGTAATTTCTTGCATGAATGTATTGATTTGGAATTTGTTTATTAAGAGTTCTATTCTTGTTTGTTGTTAAGAGTTGTATTCTTGTGTGTGCTGATGTATAAAAAACCCACTCCTGCGATAGCCCAAATTGGGCTGCAGTATGTAAAAATAAATAAATAAATAAATAAATAATAAATAAATAAATAAAATAATTTTCTGAGTACTCAAATTGATCCTCATTGATAATGTCACTGGTTAATTTTAGTCTACAAGTGTGGATAAGAAAGACTTGTAATAAAGGGATTTGCTCTGCCAACAAGGCCCCCTCACGTGGCGATTTAAAGTGCGTGTGAAAACTACATGTTGTGGAACAGGGAGCACTGCCTGCGCTTCGCAAGAATCTGCAACCATGCAGAAGACAATTCCTTCAACTTGTACAAGGTTGCAGTGAGCTGACCTGTTGTTGAAGCCGCCCTTCAGCATCTTCTTCTGATGAGCCAGGGTCCTCGTGTAGCAGCAAATTGTCACGTGATGGATTGGCTGCATCGCCCAGCCTGGAAGATTGATGCTAAGGAATAGCCCTTTGCCCAACGCCAAGGATACCACATTAAAGGCATTCTGCAACACTTTATAGTCAGAAAATGGTGCTCATCAGTCGCAGAAGCTCACGTGGACATGTGAGCCAAATGTTATTGCACTGCACACACACAAGGGAATTTGCAATTTGGTTCCAAGCACAGCTGGAAAGCGCCTGCTCCTCTTTCAACAAACGATGTTACTAGAGGTAGTGACTAGGGCAGTTGATTTTTTTTTTTTTTGTTCCTTAAGACAGGTACACACACTTTATTTGTTGAATCCACAAATAAAGCATAAGCAGATTGTCTCTTCATGATCATAAAATCGGCCAGTGCTGTTTCTGCTTCAAGGGATGTGCCCATGGTGGTGCTTTCAAGCTGCAAACTGTGAATTCCCCGATGTTCAAAGTACAATAATATGTGGCTGACATGTTCACAGGAACCCCCACGAGTGGTGGGCAGCATTCTTCCGACTATGTTAAAAAATGGCCCATATGAGCACACTTTGCAGTGCTTAATGAAAAAGTAATGCCATGAGTCAAGGATACATCTGACGGAAGTGGCATTTCTTGGTCCGATGAAATAATCGGGCCAGTTGGGCAAACTTCCTCCTTGATGCTGTAAACAAGCACACAAGAAAAGGCATGCAGCACTGCATGAACTGTGAATGCAACATAATCACAGAGGTAATTTATTTCAATATTTGCATGTTACTACAGGAACATCAGACAGGTTTAGATACTAATATATGGTGCAATCGCCCTCATTAATTATTTCCCTTCCCCTATCTGGTTTCATGTTCTTTAACAGCACTGTACGCAGATCTATACTGCATTTACTAGCGCAACAAACTCACATTTATATTTAGAAAAATGAACGTGGGATGGGGGTTCGTTATGCGGGAAGGAAAAAAAAAAAGAAGCCAACCAGCCCCTCCCCCTACCGGGAACAGTGGTGCCCCCGTGCGTCGCATAGATTGGCTTCGTCTTGCACTGTGGGTTTACTCTGCAGCTCTGCTCTAGTATACACCCAGCATAAAATCCTGATCAAGTGCCCCAAATTGTGCAAATGGCCCCTTCCCTTTTTTAGCAGATTCGAAATTGGTGCCAATGACATTTTAGAGCTTTGAGGTTTGCTTTATTCCATCAAACCCCTACATTTGTGTCAATAGTGTGTCGTTTATGGTAAGAATGGCAGGAAAAAAAACGCCACATACCTACAGCTTCATTAGCTCTGCCACCCCATTAAAACAAAATACAATATGACCGAGCACTCCCTCTTTTTTAGCCCAGTTTACCATACTACGCTTCAGTGCCAGGTCACTTGTCAGTGGACGAGCTAAAGGCATTTGAAAGTGTTGTTTAGTGAAGAAGGTTCAACACAGGCAAACGTGCAGGTGAATCAGGTCCTTAGAAAGGCCTACTAAGATACTCATTATGGTACTTTAGCTGATAAATAAAAAGGTGGTGGTTATAAACCTAAAGCAGCATAACAAGAAATGCAGTTCGGGAAGCTGTACTGAGCACAAGTTTTATCATTCAGTAGTGTGGAAAACAATGCAAGAATAAGGAATATAAAACTGAGCAAATATACGACAAATTAAAACAAAATAATTCACTGTAACTGTTCTACCCTTTACATTGGCATGACTAGAAGGGAAGACCAAGCAATTTCTGCAACTACTGACATAACGACATCAAATGCACAGATTGAACAAACATGCGTGAAGATGTTAGCATATAAAATTAAGAGCATTATACATACCGTATTTACTTGATTCTAACGCTCACCCGTTTCCCGCGACCACAAAAAAAAAAAAAAAAAGTGAAACATCGATTGTAACACGCTCCCATTTTTCGTGACACGAAAAAAACAAATGTCCTTGGTAATCAACCTTATCACATTCATGAAAACAAATTCCATACTCGCGTAATTAATGAACGCACTCGCATAATAAATGCACCGCCAGCTCTGTACCCCCGCAGTCCCTCGAACGGCCACACTATGGCTTTCCCGCTTCACTCGATCCGCGGTGCCTTGAAGACGTTCGGCACACCGATTCATAACTCCTGCGTCCCGATAAAACTGCCACATGTTGCTGGGCCTAGCCGCATGTAAGCGGCGATAACATCATTTACTCGCGGTGCTGCATTCCTCCGTGCTATCGCAGTTCCCTCACGCCTTCTGCGGCGTGCTGCCATGCGTGCTGTGCAGGCTGGCACAGATAAGCCTAAGCATGGTCGGGGCGTGGTCTCCGAGGTTGCTGCGATGCACTCTCGGACGTCATGCAGTGCGCACGACTCGAGAGGCTCAGGCCGCTCACGCTCAGCACAGATATGAGGGAGAAATGCAATGATGAGCCGTTCTGCGTGTGGTGATTGGAAACATCTCCCCTTACAGCTACCTGCAAACGCTACCGAAAGTCGGTGTGGTTGGGCGTCTCAGAGATTCGGCGTCTCAGACGTAGTGACTTTAGTTGGCTCCAAGACAGCCAAGCCTGCACGGCAAGTATCATCGGCCTACGCATGACGTGCATCGTGGCATCGTTCAGCGCGGGACCGGCGGCGACATGGAAGCTACAGAAACCATGCGCGCCAAAGACTGCCACGCCGCTAGTTCGTTCTTACGGTGGTGACCGTTCGACGGCACCTGAGCCTCGTAGGAGGCTGCCATTTTCATGCCGACAGGATATGGCAACGGTGTCGTTCGTTCGCACTCGATTCTAACGCGCACATGATTTTTGGAGCTGTTTTATCGCAAAAAAAAAAGTGCACGTTAGATTTGAGTAAATACGGTACTAACCATCATTTTTTACAAGAAATGAAATAAACTGTATGTAACCAATGTCTCAAGCAGCAATGCAGACAGATGACACAGCAGAATATTGTTATGCTCTTCAATGCACATGAAAATTATTCTGCGCATTACATGTCACATTCTATGCCACATATGCTACTTGCGAGAAATCGTTACATGCAAACTTGGGTTATTCTATTGCCGTTTGCACCTTTTTGTGTCTGTGAACCACGCCTGCAAGCGAAACCTGCCACCAAAAAGCAAGGAGTAGAATTTGGGCAATGGGAGAGAACGAAACCGCTTTGGAGTGTTAAAGTAATTTTCAGTAATTTATCTCTAGTAGTTGAACTTATGCCCTTATAGCTGTACGAAAAGTAGTGCGTAGTGATTTTGCCAAAAGCGCTTTCTTTTTTCTTTTTTTTCTACCTGCCACGGTGGTCCAGTGGCGTTCTACTGCTGACCTGCAGGGATTGAACCTGGCCACAGTGGCTGCATTTGGGCAAAAATATGTGTAGGCCCGTTTACTCAGATCTAGGTGCGCATTAAAGACGCCAGGTAGTCGAAATTTCCGGAGCCCTCCACTACGGCGCCTCTCGTAATCATATCATGGTTTAGGGACGTTAAACGCCAACAATTAACAATTAAGAACTGCATTTTTACAGCTGTCCAAAAAAATCTCAATCCCGGAATAATTTCACTCAACTGCCATCTTGATTTTCAGCAGATGCCTGTGGTTCATGTGCACATTCAGCTGAAGCCGTCTATGTTTCCGGTAGGGAACGTCTTCCGGGCGGACTTGAATTCCATGGTGGATGTGTAGAAGAGCGATGCCAACCAACCTTTCATTTGTTGTTGAAGCTCTCAGGTTACATCTTGGAGGCATCTCAGCTATGAAAAAAAGTGCTCCGCTTCAGCTGAGCTCGCGGGCAGAGTTGCCAGAATCGTGTTCAAGATTAGCTACATCGGCACATAAAGAATATGCATTGGTTGACTGTATTTCGGGATAAATTTTGTGCAACAGTGCGGGGTCAGGGTACGCTCCGACCTGAACTAGCCCGAGTGTCAGTGCCTAAGGTCTGTTTAATTTTCTGTGTGGTACACCCTAGGTAAAAATGCTTTGTCAGCTCGTTACACGAGGTGGGAGGGTCCCGATTCTTCAAAACCTCAGCGCTGCACCTCCTGGTATTTACGCGATCTACTAGTCCTCGCGCAGCTATGTGGGCCGAATCGTTGAGATTGGGCGGGTCTCCCTCGACCGCTCCCGTCTGAGCTGGGAAGCAGACGAGTGTGTGTGGCTCGATGTTCTTGTCCCGAAGGATCAATCGCAAGGCTGGTTCCGAGACGGTGCCCTTGGCAAATGCTGACCGCCGACCACGAGTCGCTGTAAATCACGGATCTCCTGTTGTCCAGCAAGGCCAAGGCAATTGCCGCTTGCTCCACTGTTTTGGCCACCGTCGTCCTGACCGTTGTCGAGTTTGTGATTCGAGTGTGCCCGAAAAATAACACACAGGAAATCGTGATGCCAACGTGTGGCATAAGTTACAAAAAAGTACCAATTTATAGCATAGCGCAAGTTTGCTTGGATGCGCGCAGTAAAGTAAAAGACCTTGACTAAAAGCTATCACTGCTTCATGACTGCTGGCAGCTATTTCTGAGAGGACACAAGGTGACCATGACATTGACTTACAACTGCTTCTTATTTTTCAATATGTGGGCACTTAGGTATCGTGAGAGCTCAGAAAACAAGACTGCGATAAGTCACAGGCACACGGAAGGAAAGAAAATGAAGCAGCAGCAAAAGGATTCAAATTATGTGTGACAGCATGCACAGAAGGTTTGCAAAAAGTGTTTGACAGCCAAGGACACATGTCAATGCGTGGTGAGTCAACTGGGCTCATGGTGCACGACCCAAGCCTGCATTATCTAACTAGGAAGAGTGAGCTGGCATTTTCTAGGTGGACACAGCACAAGAAGGATGCATCGCCAGTATCATAACGGATTTGGGCACAGAGGAAGTGAAGCTGCAGGCTGTTATGATCGGCTTAGGCCTCCACTAAATGTGAGGGAGGCTATAAGCAGTAGCCGACGGTGCCACTTTTTGGCGAAAAAGAAAAAACGTGGGGAGCGTGTACTCCCCGCGTTCTCACTGACGGAGATCGCAGGAGTCTTCTCGAAAGAGACAGTGGCATTGTTTTCGGTGCTGCCGCGACGAGTGCGTTCGCCACTTTTCTTGGAACTTGAAGGCAGCCCGAATGGAACACTGGTGCAGTGACACACGGGAAGCTCCAGGAACCTGTGGACCGTCTGTGTGTCCTGCTGTGTTTGTGTGTGCATTTGTGGCACTTTTGTGACAAGGACTTATCTGCAGCTCAGACTACACGGGAGTGGTGCAGCAGTGCACAGGACACTAACACATGGCCAGCATATATGTGCAGGTGGGTCTACGGATGCGTGAGCGTGCGAAGGCGCCACTGTGCCATCATGAAAAAGATGGGACTTCGTGCACTTGAGAAGAGTTCGTTTGTGTGTTGTGGCTGCTTTATTGAATCTCTTCCCTGGACTGCCCTTTTTATTCCGTCTGGGGGAATCCCCGGCTGCAAAACGGGTCCCGTCACCCTTTCCAGTGGAGAAGCAGCCGAGGCGAGGTGTGACCTCCTCCCTTTGAAGGCGGAGACGGCACCAGTGATGATTGGGCACTATTGTACACATCAGGTGTAATAAAGACGAGTGCAAACACACTCAAGCAGCTTCTTAACCGCTCATCACGTAAATAAACATCTCTCTTTTCTTCTAAAACGTCATCAGTCTCCGAGTCTGCTCCATACAACAGCAACCCTTCCTTCGAGTCGGGATTTGGAACTGTCGACCTGGAAGCACGGAACCCAGGAAGACGGAAAGGCCCTCTCTGCCAAAATGCCTCCAAGGCATGCCGAGGCGTGGTCTGCAACCTCGAGGAAGATTGTGTGAGGCTCCTCAGAGACGTGGCAGCTATCTATGGTAAGTCCAGACAAAGCAGCACCAATCTTCATTCCACTTCAAGTCGCAACCATCCACCACCATCCACCAGATAGCTCTTGATGCTCACTGGGCCTAACATGTGCGTTCGACCAAGTGCCACATTAGCTGCGCCACTCAACCCAGGACTGTCAACTAAAGTGGCACTACTGACACAACGTGGCTGGGGCAGCCAAGAAACAAGTAAGGCCTATCCGTGTGTACCATTGAGGATCAGATATATGTCCTGTGTGGCTGAGCTTTGTGCCAGTTAAGTACCGCCCTTCATTCTGCATACTACCCCAGACAACACACAACATCCCAGGGACCCAAAAAAGGACCAACATCCCACATCCATGCTCGGATGTCCAAAAGGTGTCCAAGGGACATGTGCTTAGGGATCATCCCAAATACATCCACAGTTGTCCCTTACTAGAACTTCAAATTAGTGCCTTTCAGCAAGTGCCATTATTTCATTATTCCGGTATAACGTCAGATAACCTGGCAACTTGATTTTGCATGCCGGTGTTTGCTTAAAGGAGCGCGTGCGTTTTAGGTCAGTGGATGGCGCAGGATATAATTTTGTTATTTTTTCCAAAGTAGTGAGTTAATATTCTCAAGTGCAGGACTCTTGTGCTGATTTGTCATTTTCCGATCACCACACGGGAACGCCGAAGTCTGCAGAGCCACAGTATCACCGCATTTTGGCTTTGCTCATATGCGGAAACACGGGCACAAAACAGGAAACGGTTTAAATGGCTTGGGTTTCGTATGCAAGCTCTTGCGGAAGAGACCGCTAAAGATTTCGGAGGGGTAAGTGTGGACAGGAAAGAGGCTCCTGTCCACACTTACCCCTCCAAAATCTTTAGCGCTCGCTTCTGCAAGTATGACTTACCAACTAGCCCAACACTTCACTGTACTGTATAAAAACACATCTTCCGAAAAGTTGTATTTGAAGCGGTGAAATACAATTTGTAAATACGCTTTGCTATAAAAGAGACATGCCGCCGAAAAAATCTATGTACTGATATTTTTCAAAGGTAATAAATGTACAATTAAATTTTTTCA
This sequence comes from Hyalomma asiaticum, assembly GCA_013339685.2. Taxonomy (NCBI): domain Eukaryota; kingdom Metazoa; phylum Arthropoda; class Arachnida; order Ixodida; family Ixodidae; genus Hyalomma; species Hyalomma asiaticum. The sequence continues at coordinate 128,023,059 of CM023484.1, forward strand.
AATATGTGCACTTCGGCAAGAGCCTTCACGGCCGACACCCTTAGCCACTGCGAGCGGTTTGTGCAGTTTGTCGCCACACGTGGTATGATGTGCGTGGTACTTAGATTGTCACCAGCTTATTTCTCGGTTTGTCCAGTATCTTTGGAATATTCAGCGATTCAGCCTGAGTTCATAACATTTGAGGTAAGTTTAGATCCTTTCAGTTATTACATTCTTAGCAGCTTTCTCACATTTTGTTTGTTGCCCCTTCTGTAGTGTTTGCTCACAGAAGTAACGGGTACGGGACATGGATGCTACATGCGTGGCCCATGGTAGGTCGTGTGCTGTGAGTATTGTTACAACGCTAACATTAGCATCGCTTGTATTACTACCGCACTGCACTCTCGTGTCATATTTTTCTTTTATGCAGACTGCCTTATTTGATAATGAAACACAGAACACAGAAGAAACAATCTTGGACATCCGCGTCCTCGTTCACCTCTGCTGCAGAACTGGCAATAGTCTAGCAATGAAGACCACTGGTGGCGGAAAGCGGAGGACATGTGTCGAATGGAAGGCTTGTCAGATGGAGCTTAACGCTGCAAGAGTACGAGTTTTACGTGGAATATATCAAAGGGCGTGAAAACGTAGGGGCCGACTTTCTTAGTAGGATTAATTAGGGCCCAACACTGTGGCTCTCACATTTTTAATATGTTCGTGCGAGTGTCGTGTGGTTTCATGCACGGTATTTGATTCTTGTGGTGTTCTTTGTGCTGTGCCTGTAGCGTGTGCGGTGAACATTTCTGTGTAGCGTGTGTGGACGTGGCCTCTGCGCGAGGGACAGCAGTTTTTCCTTCCGGTAAAACTCTTCGGAGGGGGGCAATTGTCACGTGTGAGTGGAGGACGCTACGGCCAGACATTCTCGGAAGACGCGATGCCTGCGAAGAGAGGCATGGTGCGAGCCCTGTGCGCGGGTGCTAAGGAGGAGGAAGCGGCCGCTCGAGCCCGCACGCATCGGAGCAAAGGAAAGAAAGAAAGAAAGAAAGAAGAAGAAGAAGAAGCAGAAAACACACGGACCTCGGAATGCGCGGGGCCGGAGTCGATGCAGTTCGGCGAAAAGAAGCAGCCTGTGGCCGGCATACAGCTATGACCGTGCACCACGCTCGCCCCGCCGTTCGCAACCGGGTGTCAAGTGTCAGCTCCTCGCTGGCCGCGAAACGGCGTGAAAGGGCGAAATAAACGAGAGCGACATTGGAAGCGGTGGAGAAAGGACGTGCAGAGCTCGTTATCCGTCCTGGGTGAGGCACCACCTCGGCTACGCTCCGTGGCACGGTCGTCTCATCGTCCCTCCGGCTACGCTCCAAAGGCCCCAACGGAGACCTCGCATCGTTCTGACTGCTCCCAAGATTCTCCACATTTCAAGTGGTATTTGGACTTTATCATTGTTAAATTTAGTACAACTAATTATCTGGCATATTGGACATTAGATAAGAAACTGTTTAATAAGTCAATTTGTTAGTGCATGCTCCACTTCATTTGTTTGTTTGTTTGTTGGTATGACTAGTATTTTGCAGATTTCTTAGTTTGTGCATTTGTCTTATACGAGTATTAAATGTGTTTGTGTTTATGAAACGGTTGTGCATCTCTCTGGCCTAATTCACATTAACGAACACAACAAAAAAAGGTGACAACATGTGGGAGAATCTATGCATATGATACTTCCACCAGACTACTGCTGTGCAATAAATGATTGTGGTACTATTCACCTTATTTTGGACAGTTTTTCTTTCTGGGTTTCCAAAGAATTCTCTGGTCAGTGAATGACTGCTGGCATGTGAGAAATTAATAAATCTCACAAAGAGGAAAAAAAAAAATATCCCTATAACCTCCCACAACCTCGCCGTCCGGGGCATCCCAAAAACATCTCTTTGTATCACTTGGGATGTTTTTCTGCGGTATATGGGATCCCATGGGACGTCCCTAACCCCCAAGTTGGACGTCTTTTCATAGTCCCTAGGACGTCCATGTGTTGTCTGGGACACTAGCACATGGCTAAAGAAACAGTAACTCTACCTATGCACCCTAAACATAGCAAAACTATAACTCCTTCAGCAAGTGAAAACAGCACTAATTTAAGTGCTAAAATTCATAGAAAAGAAAAAGCAGAAAAGAGGTTTCACCAATGCAGGAAATGCCGAACCTTAGGTAGTGGTACGCTGTTCTGCTGTTGTGCACCCAGACATTTCCAGCAGTGCTCATAGCAGCATTATTTTTGCATTTCATGTCATCAATATATTGAAGTGATCCCCTTCTGGGATTGACTGCAATATAGCTAGCCAGCTGTAATATTGTGAGTGCAATGAACAAACCTTTCCCCATGTTTTTCAGCCGCTCCCGGAAGGCTGCATCTGTCTCCTCTGTGTGTGGAAGGGTTCCCCAGGGTTCGTCTTCGCTGACATCCGCAGGACGCCCTGCACAGCATTTATTATGGCACCAATCAGATTTGCAATGGGGCAATGTTCCAACAAGTGCAAAACATACTTGCATTTACTACTGCTCTGTTCTAGCTTGAATTTCATGACACTACAATTTCCTTGCAAAATGGCTGCGCTAGGAACATGAAAACTTCACATCAGAGATGTAAAGAAAAATATGCCTCAGTGTTATCCCATTACCTGCTGAATTCTAAAGAAAAACCCACATATCCCTTGTACTCATCCTTCAATAAAGACTTGGCATTTCTTGTTTGTGTGAGCCTTGAGCAAATTAAGAATGTGTTGGACTGCGGTAATGGCATCCATTAGGGTAACAAGGAATCAATTTCTCACCACCACACAGTCAACTTTGGATGAGGTTGCTAAGCACAGTGATCTCTTACAAAACTCGAAGTGAGAACCACACCCAAACGAGTATTGTGGCCAGAACTAAACCTGAACTGGTGTTTTTCGAATGTGCCTGCACCTGAACAAAAAAAAAAGTAATAACGGTTACATATTTAAGCATATTTAAGCAGAGATCTTAAGTATAATCTGCACACTGTTGCGTTGGTCAGGCCAATGTGCCAGACTAACTATGGTGTACTGTCAGTTGATAACCAAATTGTTCTATTGTGCAACAATATTCCTGAAATAATTGAATATGCCAGGGCAGTTAGAAACATCACACAATTTAGGAAGCGAATTACGGATGTAATAACTAGAACACAATTCTAAGGTGCATTTGCTGAAATTATTTAGTGTATGTAATGTACTCATTGTTTTCAGACCACATTTCAACTTTTATATATTTAAATATATGTTAAATGATGCTGATCACAGTGCATTCCGAATTTATCGCTGAGGAACAGCTTTGTTTGTATCTTTATATTACATTTCTCAAATCGTTAATGTATTCCTCGTTTATTTATTGTTTGTATGTATATTATTGTATATTTTTGCACACTGTCTTGCTGTACCTGCCCGAAGTGCCTCACGAAGAGCGGGCCAAGTCACGAGACACACTCTCCTTTTGCCCCCTTCGTGGGCATTTTTTGAAAATGTCCAAATAAATGAAATGAAAATGAAATCATTCAGCGCAAGGTAATTGAAACAAATGATTCTTGACCAGTGACTTCATGACAGCTCACTATCATGACAAAGATTATGGCAACTCACATGCAGCACTGTTATGTGGGAATGGCAAGAGAGGACAGTTACCGTATTTACTCGCGTAATTTGCGAACTTTTTTTCGCGATTTTAGAGCTCTGAAAAGGGGCCCGTGCGCAAATTATGCGGAGATTTCACGAACACATTTGACGTGTAATATAATGCGACTAGCGCGGTAACCCGTTTGGATATGATCTCACGTAACACTGCAAAACGCTGGTGTAAGAGAATACGGCTGCTCCAGGGACACTTATCACAATCCCTTCGCGTTGAGAGCACAGCACATAGAAGTGTTTACGAGCCGCCCGCTGATGGCTGCCGAGATAGTGCTGGCGCGCGCGCTATCTCGGCAGCCATGCGATCGCTTGGCAGCCGAGCGGCACTCCCCCCCCCCCCCTTCTTCCCCCGTGCCTCGTGTCTTTTCATGCTCGTTAAAGATGGGCGGGGCCTTTCCTCCCCGCATCGACGGCAGGTGTCCGATCGGGGTGATGTTATCGCATCCGCCCTCCAGGCGACGGAGATAGGCCGGGGCTCGTTTGATCTCTGCTTCAGCCGTTTTCGTGGCCCCCACTCGCACACTTTTATTCTAGCGACCGTACTTTGGTCTTTGGGGGCTTCCGGAGAAAAGAATCAGAAAAACTTGGACCATCTCCCCGAAGGGAACCCTGATGGGATGCGAAGCAGCAGCGTTGCGCACGGGTGGCGTCACGGGTTGAACGGCGCTAACGCGGGTGCTGGAAGAACAGTTTGAAGCGAAACTCGGTGTAATGTTTACTGGTGTAAACGTTTGTTTGAAACGTAGACACGGGAGTCGAGCGGGCGTTGGAGCCAGCAGCGCCGGGCGTTCCAGCGGGTGAGAGCAGTCATGGCCACGTTACCAGTAAAAAGTAACAATGTTACAGTTACAGTTACCTAAGCCAGAAAAGTAACTATGTTACAGTTACAGTTACTGCTAAAAAGTAACGTCGTTACTTTTCCGTTACTGTACAAGATTAATACACCGCAAACAAAATGATGTAGTTCTTTTCAACGGAAACGTATGAAGGCGTGCGGTTAGTTGAAGTTGCTCGTAGGAAAGGGCCAGATAGAAGGAATGCAATCCGCTCACTCAAAAGCCCAACACAAGCAATCGTTCCGTACGCGTCATTTCCTGCAACTTTTTTATTGATTGTGGAATTTATTTACAAAAGAAATGGCAGATCCCACGTGCAGTGGGAATCAAGAAAATGCGAAACATGCGTCAGGAACGTAAAATGGAACTGCATTGTTGTCTTGCTATACCGATTTTGATACATATGAAATTAATGAAACGGCCGCAAGAGCACCAAGACTGTGGCATGCAAACCATGCCGCTCATGACACGCATGTCATGATCCTAATGTTATGGCTTGTCATTTACGTTCGTCATGCAGTCGCACACGTTCCATAGCAACTTTAGTGTACGTCCCGTTAGCAAAACGCGTGGCATGTAAATCATGCCACTCATGTCATGCATGTCACGATTTTCATGTTCTTAGAACGTGTCACCCATGGTCGTCATACATTGTTGTCTCGCCATACCAATTTTGGTATATATATCAAGTTAACGAAACAGTCGCAAGAGCACCAAGACCGTGACACGCAAATGATGCCGCTTATGACATGTGTGTCATGATTTTTGTGTTATGACGTCTCATTTATGTTCATCATGCAGTCATATTGTGCCATACAAATTTTAGCTACATCCCATTATCGAAAAGGTCAGGAGAGTACCAAGACTGTGGAACGTAAAACCGTGGCACGTAAACCATGCCGCTCATGACATGGACGTCATGATTTTCATGTTATGATCTGTCATCTATGTTCGTCATGCAGTCATGTTGTTGCATACCAATTTTCGTATACATCCAATTAACGAAACGGTCTGGAGAGCACAAAGTCAGGCGGCTAGATAGATAGATACGCTCAAAGTCGCCGAAGTTCGCTAGGAAATGCTTCACACTTAATACGTTGAGAGAGCCTGGTGCCGCGAAGCACTGCTGGACGCTCGTAAATGAAATGAGAGCTCATCCTGAGACGCGACAAAGAGGATATAGGCCCCTTCAAGCCATTGCTGCCGGCACTTTGGGAAGTGCTTTTTGGAAGTAGCGTCGCTTTGAGGACTGAACGTGTGCAAGGCATTGAAAACCGTATTTTTCTAGGTGGTTTCCGCGCTGGTGGTCATGAAGAAATGGCTGGCCGCGCAAAAAAATTAAGGATGCTGCACCGGCCTCTGAACAACAGTGACTTTCGTCACTTAGGCCGACCATACTGCGGTGTCGAGCACCTTTCTCTGCATGTGGGCGGGGACAAGAACCCTTCCCTGCCCTTTTTTGTCGCCAACCGGCGGTGCTTCGCTTGTCTTCGTAGAAAAAAAGTCTTCATTTCCGCCCTGGAAACATGTCAGCACAACTACAAAGAAAAAAAAAATAGCCAGGAGATGTGCGTGTCCTGCACATCGCGATACAAACGATGCATTGGAAAAGCATTCCACTAGTGAGATACAAATACATTTTGCAAATTTATGTAGATACAGAGGTACACATAGTCATAAATATTCAAGAGAAACATCGCGATAGTCTTGTGTCGCGATACCGCCGAGCCCTGCTTTTCAGCAGTGTTGCTGCTGGATATTTTTTTTAAAAGGAAGTAACTGTAACGGCATTTACAGTTACAGTTAGCGTGTAAAAAGTAACAGTGTTACAGTTACAAGTTCCTCTAAATTAAAAGTAACTAGTTACAGTTATAAGTTACTGCAAAAAGTAACTAGTTACCGGTAACGCGTTACTAGTAACTAGTTACTGCCCAAGACTGGGTGAGAGAGAGAGTGACCTACGCGCGCACCTGCGAGGGGAGCGTGACGTCAACGCCCAGCTGCGGCATGACCTACTTGGCACCGCTCCAACAACTGCGCCGAGGGAAGCGCGTTGCCTCGCGCTTGTGGGCTCGGAGGGACAGCGTTACACAGGCTAGTCAGAGAGCTGTTTCGCATCTAAAAGGGGCATCTGACTCGCAGCTCCTTTTGCGCATGACAGCGCTCGCCTGAGCAGAGAGGGGCGCGGCCGCGCGGCTGTTCAAAGTCTGTCCGTGTGTGCGCGCCGGCGAGCTGGGAACGGGGAGCGCAAAATATGCGAGAATTTTTTTTTTTGCAAAGCTGGCTAAATATCAGGGGTGCGCAAATTATGCGAGGGCGCGCATTATGCGGGTAAATACGGTATGTGCTCAATGCTACATGAATGTCTATGCCTATGCACTTGCGCTTCTGGACTCAGCCATGCCACTTGCATCATGCAGCTTAAATGCTGTTTCAAAGGGTTCCACAGAATGATCAGTTCCCACTTCAACTGTTGGGTCATCCAGTGACCTGTTGGGTCATCTAGCGAAACAGCACATGTTGACTGTGTCACGCGAGTGAATGACAGCAGCCGAAGTCTCCGGGTGGCCATGTGCCTATATGTTTATTCGAAGACCTTATATAGCCGTGAATGCTGTCCCATAGAGAAAGAAAAAAGGTTAAGAGAGGACACTCTGCAAAGTCTGGCCTCAGGAAGTACGCCACCACCTACGTAACGAACTAGTGCTCTCCCAAATGCCAGAGGACACAAGCGCGAAAAAGAAGTTATCATCAATCCAACACAATTGTTTTGACAAAATAATAATTATATGCCCAAATTTGGCATGTTCTTTATACATAAAAACAATTTATTCAGCACACTTTACGTGGTTATTTTTCTTGAGCCGTACTGTCATAAACACCATCCACGATTCATGTACCAGCCAGCGACAACGACAAGCCCATGCATGAAAGTGGGAAGGTTTTGTCAACGTCGGCTGCATCGGTGTTTTCATGCTTCAGACAACAGTTGAGGCATGTTTTCAAGTGAAGCTTGTAGACTGGCATGTTGTTGGGCTAGTCGGGTCATTTATTCAGAAAAAGGTGATAACTGCGCGAATAAAACACTATGTAAGAAACATAAAAACATGCACACACGCGTTGCGCTTCGTGTGTGCGCGTGTTTCTATGTTTCTTACGTGCTGTCTTATTTGCACAGTTGTAACCTATTTCTGAAGCTTGTAAGGACGGCAAGGTTCGCTAAAAAATATGTTTGTGGCCTTATGTGACGGCTAGACAACATGCAGTATGGCAAAGGGGGGCATGGCGTCAGGCCGAGGTGACGTGAGCGTCTGTGCGATGAGCTCGGTGCGAAACGTTGAGGAGCGTTCGTTGGGCCTCGCATGCTTCACGACGCGTTTTCCGAAGCCCCTCATAACGAATAAATCCTGGTGTGCCGGAGACAAATCTGGACCAGCCACGTGGCCATCAGCTTCGCTTCTTTGCTAGCCTTACACCACTAGTGCAAGCTGCCCACAATATTTAGGGGCGAAGCTCCTTAGGATCGAGGCTTGTCCCCCGTCGCGCCGTAGTAGCCACGCTCGCTCTCGATGCATGCCTCCCAAGCGCGCGACTCTCTTCGACAGCGGCGGTCATGAGTGCAGTCAGACAGTGTGTGAGCTGGTCCCGGAGGCAGTGCGTACAGCAAACAGCGCGCGTTGGCTATGGAAACGCTCTTTCTTCGATGAATACTTTAGCAGCTCGCAAGGAACGAGAATGCGCCCTTGCCTGTGAGAGACAACGTTGGCGAAAGCAGCGTCTGCTAGCGAGTTTCTTGATTGAAAAAACCAACTGCTTGCACGGCACAACCGTTCACAGTTTACCGGCCACCCCACCCACATATATAGGCAGTGGATCTTGACCTGCAATGCAGTGTCGTTGGGAGATTTCTCTTGTGCGTATTTGAACCATAAGGATTCGCAGTGTGTGTGTCAACTAAATTAATCCAGAACTCGGGATCTACGACATGGGAGCGCAGGAATCTCATAAAGACCAGGAGCATAAATGACAACACTTGTGTAAATATACACGTGTTGTTGCTCATTTGTTGCATATGAGTAGGCAATGTCACGGGTGATTTACGGTAACACTGAACGATCCCCAGCTTTGCCCACTCGTCATGGTTCACTTCGTGGAGATGCGTGGAGTTCTTTTTCGACATTTCAAATACACCACAACTCAATTTGCATGAACGATTTAACTAGACAAAATATGGAATTGCTAAATAATAACGACAAACAATAGCTTTGCCATTTGGGTGAAGAAAAGTGGGCTGAAATCATTAACTTTCGCCATAGGCTCATTCCAGGTGAAACACCCCATCCCAAAATTTGACCACGTCAGATTCTACTGAAAAAAATTATTTGGTCATGTGACCATCCTTTGAATGTTCTGGTGGGTAGGAAAAGGTAGGTGGGAATAACTCATGTGTATTCAACCTTGAAACTAGGTACAACAGCACATTATGTTTTCAAGCAATATATTGTCATTGTTCTTTCATGTGAAGTCACAAGTAGGTCCATGTATTAATTTTCCGAGTTAGGCTTAGCAAAGAAGCAAGAAGACATGCATTTTTAGACATTTTTCTTAAAAGCAGCGGCAATGTGACCAGCTTCAAAAATTTTTAGCTCTTTTGCCAGTTGACATAGTATTGGCTAAAAATATTTTCAACTTCTACAAATATATTCTTCTTGAGAAAAATGCATGCAAAGTTGACAAAAGGTCACTCATGAATTAGGCATCAAGGCCCTCGCGATAAAAATATGTGACATAGTTCATTGTGTGCTCCAACGTCTTCTCTTTCAATTTGAAAATTTTTATTCGTGTAAACTTTGCTGAAGGTGAAAAAATAATTTTTATGTGCACCACCAATGTCACTATTGGACGGCTACTGACACCTGTCTTCACAGCAGAACGCCGGCATGTTGACGGTGATTTTTTGGGCTTGCATGAGGACTCCATCAGTTGCTCAAGCAAACTTTGCCAGTGTCACTTCACATCAGCGTACGTATATCGTTATGTTGGGAAATGCGAGGTTGCAGCGGAGCTCTAGACAATGCAACCAGCGTCATAGGCTTCTAGAACCAACTGACGCGTGCCGGGTCTGCCCCTCGTGCACGCGCCGGCTGAGAACACCAACGCTAGCGTTCCTCGTGCTGCGGCGTCGGTGGTCTCTACAGGGCCCCCCGCCTAGAAAGAAGGTCGAAATGGACGCGTCGCCGAGGAAGTGGGGGGTTGGTCAGGACGTTATGCCCATTATACGATACATTGGCCACGTCTGCTTGGAGCTCATGTGGAGGCGTCTCGAGGTAGGCCTGTTTGAGGCGGTCTAGCGAGACCACCTCCTCTCTACCATTTAGGATTGTAGTGGACTTCGGCGTCCTGTGCAGAACGTGATATGACCCGTCATAAGAGGGTGTGAGAGGCGCTTTTACAGCGTCACGTCTGAGGAGAACGTGTGTCACAGAAGCAGGGTCTGGATGGACGAAGACGCTGTGGTCCGAAGATGGAGGCAGAACGGGGCGCAATTGCCGGATGCAATCTTGCGAACATTATAGGTACTGTAGCGGTTGAGGTGATGTGACCAACGAATTGAACAAGTCTCCAGGAAGCCGCAGGGGCGCACTGTAGACCGAGTTCGGCCGTTGAACATCCCAGGTCACGTCGTAAGACGGCACATAGTCCAAGAAGCACCACAGGGAGGTGGTCAATCCAGTGGTCTCGGTCCAGGTGTGCAGTAAGGGCAACTGGAGATGGAGCCACTCCATGATGCCATTGGCAGATGGATGGTATGCTGTGGTACGGCAGTGCTTAGTACCAAGCAGGCAGGTGAGGGAAGTAAAGAGGGCGCATTCAAATTGCCGGCCACGATCGGTAGTGACAATGTTCAGGCAGCCGAATCTGGAAACCCATGATGACACGAAGGCTTTGGTGACCATTTCCGCAGCGACGTCCATAATGGGCCCAGCTTCGGGCCAACGTGTGAAGCCGTAGATCATGGTCAGGATGTACCGGCAGTCGCGAGATGTAGGAAGTGGTCCAACCAGATCAAGGTGGACGTGATCAAAGCGACGGCCAGGAGGCAGAAAAGGCTGCATAGGAGTCTTCGTGTGCCGGATCACTTTGGCAGTCTGGCAAGTCCGAGCCGAGAATGGGCCGATTGGTGTTGGCTACGATGAAGACCCATCGAAATGTGCGCCGCAGCCACAGGTCGAGTGTGAGAGACCGCAGGCCATACGTTATTATAGAGGTAGAGTTCGCCGGGTGGAGTGTAGGTCCACGCTGCTTAGAAGCGCGGTCTTCCTTGGAGGCGGGCAGGACGCTGACCGTGGCACCTGTGTCAACGAGGAAGCGAAGGCCTGAAATACGGTCCATGACCACGAACAGGCGGCTGGGTTGGAAGGCGAGGTCACATGCCGCCGTCAGTGACCTAGCAGTGCACTTCCTGACCAACTGCATGGGGACCGGCACCGGCGGGCGTAGTGCTGGTAAGTGTGATGATACGAGCAAATAGGTAGACCTCAAAGACTGCGTGAGTGAGGACCACTAGGGGAAGATGCTTGGTGGCCTTCATGTGTGGAAACACCATGCTGGTCATGGGGGGATATCCGAAAGGAGTCGATGGAAGCGGCAAGCTGGTCAATCCGGGACTCCAAGCGAGACACTACAGATGATTCTAGTGTTGAAGATAGTGCGGTGACTGTAGCAGAAGTCGCATCGTGGACTCGATTAGCAAGCTGGGCAAGGTGATCGACGGTCAACTCCCATGCAGCAACCAGGACTAGGCGAAAGGACTGCGGCAAGCGTTGCAGGAAGAGTTCTCTGAACAGCGCTCTGTTAGAGCCAACGTCGCTTGACCGCAGGAGCTGTCGCATGCTGTTGAGCAGCTGGGACGGGTGTCGAGCACCAAGCTCTTCACTGGTAAGCAGATGCCTGAGGCGCGCGCTCTCAGATGTTGTGGTGTGGTATAAAATGCTCTGCTTGAGGCGCTGGTATGAGGCATCGTTCAAAGGTGCAGCGATGACGTCCGTCACCACTTGAGCCATCTCAGGTGAAAGGTTGCAGAGTAAGTGAAGAAACCGAGATATCTCCGAGGAGATGTGGTGGAAATCGAAGGTGGCTTCAACTTGGGCGAACCAGAGCTGTGGGTTGTTGCGCCAGAACGTGGGTAGATGAAGTTGAAGAGCTGCAACATCTCGCGGGCGCATGGTAACGTCAGGCAGAAGGCTGCCTGATGGTGGTAGGCTGCTAGGGTCGGTCATCTGTTAGGTCGGGTCACCAATGTTGGGAAACACGAGGTTGCAGCGGAGCCCCAGACAATGCAACCAGCATCGCAGGCTTCTATAACCAACTGACGCGTACCGGGTATGCCCATCGTGCACATCCCGCCACTCTTTATTTTTCTTTTCTTTTGCAGCCGGTACAAACGCGCCAGCTGAGAACGCCGACGTTAGCGTTCCTCGTGCTGCGGTGTCGGTGGTCTCTACAGATACAAGGTTACTTTTGTCACACCGCTGCTCGCTTTCTTGGCACTTGGGACAGTCACAGGCAAGCACAGAACTGACATGTGCATTTGGCAATGGCATTTATTGGCTGGCTCTGCTTTTGTGCCGCACAGATGCGTGGATCACACGGTTCCCTGCTCTGAGGGGTCTCACACCAGCTTGAAAACAGCACGTCATGGCTTACCAACACTTACAAAAGGAAATTATCATTTCAAAATGAAGTTTATCATCGTTCAGGTCCTTTTCATTCCCATGTTTCTGCCCCCATTCGCATTTTTGATACTTTAACCGCTAGTGTCAAACAAAGCTACCTTATTATTCACACCGGCTTCCTCAGTTGAAGTTCCTAAGTGTTGGAGTATGAAGTAATCCAAACTTGAAGTGTCGAAAGGGTCGACGGTTTGAAATGATGCAATTATTGGGTTGCTTTGACAGCAATCGCCATGACGAATCTCGGAGCAAGCTGTGTCCTCTTTTCTTGAATTTTGGAATTCTGCACCTGAATTACTTTAATTCTTTTTACATTACTATTGGCTCAGGCAAACAAACCCTCTGCTGTCTGAATCTGACCACCATAAGACCTCTGCAGACTTGCTTTTGCTGCCAGGCGTTTCAGTGTACCTCCAACACCGTCGCATGCGCTTTTGCCATGTGATGTGGCAAAGAAGTTCCACTCTGTTAGGAGGTCCTCCTCGTGGCAGCAAAGGCTCAAAAAGTTCTTTTTGTTTTCATATTGTGCGGAAGCTCCATCAGAAAAATAATGTACTTTTTCACTTGTGGCATGTCTTGTTTCACTGCCTTGAGTACCGCGCTCTGAAATACATGTACAGCGACTGTGTCGTGCTCCAGGCAGCCTGAAATAATGGCAAAACATCGCACAGAAACATACCCACGGTTTGGCTGTTCGATGAAATAGACAACTATGGGGCGCACCGCGGCCTGTGCATTAGCACAGTGGTACGACTGGGGGGCATCCTGAAGTATAAATATGTAGTTCTCCACAAAATCCATTACCCCGACAGCTTCTTGAGGACTTAGGCTTGACTTAAGTTCTTGGAAGTATTTGACCTGCTGCTTACTTACGAAATGATGGGTCTTCACTCGAGTCAACATATCCGCGAACCTTTCAGCAAACTCTTCTGGTGTGACAACAATGGTCTCGAGTGAGCAGCTTATCCATTGCTGGGCATGTACATTGTCTCCGCTCTCAATAATACAGGAGAGGCTTTGCTTCACGTAAGTTTTACCTGGGCAGGATGTGAATTTGATGAAAATGCAGTTTTCATTATTACATACCGATGTAGCCTAGAGCTCTTCAGTTGTCTCTTTGAGGCCCTCATGCACACACACATACACTGTGTGTGTGCCACTTTCATCAGCCAGGACATAATGACGAGGACGCAGAGAGGAGAATGCCAAGGATTGTATGGCCTCTTCCATTTTTCATGCACCTCTTTCAGATTCATCAAAATTAGGCCCTTCTGCTTGCCTTGAATCGTGTCCCTTTTCCCTGGTAAGCAATATGACACCAAATCATCCTCATCAGAAATTCGTGAGTGAGAATTCTACTTCTTCGCTGACTGAGCGGCCGTGTTTAATCTCATGTGCCCATAGTCTCATCGCGAGCCTTGATTTCCACGGCTTCGCCAACTTGCCTGTTCGATGCACCGAAGAACTTCATGGTTTTTTCACAAGACCGAGGTAGGGTATTCAGGAAGAATTCATGCAATTCCCGAGATGTGCGATCAAGTCCTCTTGGCTACCACAGCATATCGAGCATCTGTATGCTCGAACTCTGCTTAAATTAATTATGGAAGTTCAAAGAGTGATCTGCCTATTGCCTTTTAGAACTGTCCACTTCACTAGTTACAGAAGCGCTGCTGAACTGACAAGTGCGAAACAGGCGTGTAAGAGGGAGGAAAAACAAAACAAAACAAAACAAGCTCCCCGTAAATGGTGGTATAGAACCTTTATTTCTTTCTTTAACAACACAAAATGGAAGAAAAAGTATCTTCAAAATTTCCAATTAAGTTTACAAACTTGCTGTCGTCTCTTTTCAGCATACTTTGAGGATAGTAGCAGATGACCAGACAAGGAGACTAGCTGCAGCACTTATGTCTAGCTTGCCTATGCGTGCCACTCACCGTTGGTGACGCACATCAAAAATGATTTTTTGTGCCTTAAGCAAAATTTACATGAATAAAATTTTCAAATTGCAAGAGAAGAAGCTGGAGCACACAATGAACTATCTCACATATTTTTATCACGAGGACCTTGATGCTTAATTCACGAGTGAATATCTTCAAAAAGTGACTTTTTTTATATGCATTTTTCTCAATAAAAATATATTTACAGAAATTGAAAATATTTTTAGCTGATACTACGTCAACTGGCAAAAGAGCTAAAGAATTTTTGAAGTTGGCACATTGCTGCCACTTTTACGAAAAATGTCTAAAAATGCATGTTTTCTTATTTCTTTGCTAAGCCTATATAACTCGGAAAATTAATACATGGACCTACTTGTGACTTCACATGAAAGAACAATGACAATAGATTGCTTGAAAACATAATGTGCCATTGTACCTAGTTTCAAGGTTGAATACACATGGTTTATTCACACCTACTTTTTCCTTCCTGCCGGAACATCCAAAGGATGGTCACATGACCAAATAATTTTCTTCAGCGAAAATACTTTGCTGAAATTGCTTTCAAACAATTACCTTCTAGCTCAAATTTTTTCAGTAAGAGCGGTGGTGGTAAAAAAAAACCGCGTCTTATACACCGGAAAATACGGTACAACAAAGTGTGTGCTAGTGTTCCTGCTCATTTTTCTGATGAAAGTATTTCTTAAGTGCATAGGAAAAACTTTTGCTTTCTTTTATTTGACACGGTATATCATTCCAGATCTTAACTCCAGCAAATTGTAGTAATCGTTTTCCATAAACATTGTTAGTAGGTGGATGACTTGAAATTATGTAATGTGGCACGTCTGGTAAGGCAGGGAAGGGGATGAAAATACTGATATATGAAAGGGCAGGTTATAAGAAATGACTTTATGGAAGGTAAGTGCCCCAGTAACGACGTGTAAGTAGATGGATCCACTGGGTGAAAAGTTCTTTTTGTAAAGCACCTTGTTGCCCAAGCAGAACGACAACAGTGCCCTCGCAAAAATTTTAGGTGCAGTCTGAGTGCGTTCGTCCAAGAAACTGATGAGGCCTAGCAACTCAAGGTCGTCACGTTGTTGTTGTGCAATGGCGGAAGTATCGAGGACACCAAGAAATGCTGTCTCGTCCTCGGCGGGTAAAGTAGCTGGCTCTACTGGGGATCGAGACAGGCAGTCGGTGTCTGTGTGTCACTTCCCCGACTTGTGCACGATCGTCATGTCGAATTCTTGTAGCCTGAGGCTCCAACGCGCTAATCGGCCGGTAGGATCTTTCAGACTGGTCAACGAGCAGAGGGAGTGGTGATCGCTGATTACCTTGAACGGGCGTCCATACAAATATGGGCGAAATTTCAGAATCGCCCATATGACGGCAAGGCATTCTTTTTCAGTAGTCGAGTAGTTTGCCTCTGCGCGTGTAAGCGTCCTGCTTGCATAGGCAATTACTCTTTCTGCATTGTCTTGCCACTGCACAAGCACTGCTCCTAGGCCTACATTACTGGCGTCAGTGTGCAGCATCGTCGGGGCTGCATCGTCAAAGTGGGCAAGCACTGGTGGGGTCTGGAGGCGTCGTCTCAAATCATTAAAAGCACTTTCTTGTTCATTGTTCCAAACGAAGGCAACGTAGTCCATTGTGAGCCGAGTTAACGGCGACGCAATGCGTGCGAAGTCTGCAATGAATCGCTGGTAATAAGCGCACAGGCCTAGGAAGCGCCCGACAGCTTTCTTATCAGTGGGCACAGGGAATTGTGCAACAGCAGCAGTTTTCTCAGGATCCAGACGAACGCCTGCGTGACTCACAACGTGACCAAGAAATTGAAGTTCTTCAAAGCAAAAGTGGCATTTCGCTCGTTATAACGTAAGGCCCGCAGACTGTATCGCCTGTAAAATTAACTTAAGGTGCTCAAGGTGCTGCTCGAACGTGGTGGAAAACACGATGACGTCATCGAGATACACTAAGCATGTTTTACACTTGAGTCCCGAAAGCACAGTGTTCATGAGCCTTTGAAACGTAGCGGGTGCTGAACGCAAACCAAAGGGCAAGACTTTAAACTCGTATAAACTGTCTGGGTCACAAAAGCGGTTTTCTCTCGGTCTCTTGCATCCACCTTGATTTGCCGATATCCACTCTTCAAGTCCATCGAAGAAAAATAACGAGCATGCCTTAGCCTATCGAGAGAGTCATCTATACGCGGGAGCTGGTACACGTCTTTCTTTGTCACCTGGTTCAGCTTTCTGTAGTCCACACAAAAACGTAGGGTTCTGTCCTTCTTTTTGACTAATAGTACAGGCGATTCCCAGTGACTTTTTGATGGCTGAATCACGTCATCCTTAAGCATCTTGGCTGCTTGGTCTTGTATCGCCCCACGTTCCTTTAGAGCCATACGGTAAGGATTCTGGTGAATAGGTCTCGCGGTGTCCTCTGTAATAATTCGGTGCTTGGTGAGAGACAAACAACTGACCCTTGATGTCGATGCAAAGCAGTCCCGGAACTGGTCTAGCAATTCAAGGAGCTTTGTCTGTTTGTCCTCTGGCAAAGTGGTACTAACGTCAAGTACAGGGATGAAATCTTGCTTAGGTGCTTCGCCGAGTACCGTTAAACAACCCTCGACGTCTACGATGTCATCGAAGTAGGTGACTGCTGTACCCTTTGGAAGGTGACGTCGCTCTGCACTAAAATTCGTCAGTAATAGGTTTGTACGTCCAGCTGCCATACTGACGACACCTCACGCAACCGAAACTCCATGACTGAAGAGTAATGAGCTCATTTGATCTGCGACCCCTTCACGTCAAACGCCGCGTCGCTTGCCACTGATACTAGCGTGCATGACCGGGGCGGATGACCACATCGTCGTCAGTGAGACGTAATGAGTGATGTCTCGGCTCTGAACATTGAACGAAGTCGGGGCTCTTCTCGAAAATAACCACACAGTCGGGAATGCCGATGATGGCTCCATATTCTCTTAGAAAGTCCATTCCAATGATGAGGTCTTTGCAGCATGCAGCGAGAACGACAAATGTCGCCACGAAAGAAGAGCCCCCTATGTCTATTTGCGCTGTGCATCTACCGGTAGGCATGAGTAGCTGGCGATCTGCTGTCCTGATATGGAGACCTGTCCATGGCGTCTGAACTTTCTTGAGGCGGACGGCAAGGGCTTGACTTATAATGGAAAAGTTGGCTCCAGTGTCAACTAAAGCTGTCGCGGGCTGTCCGTCAACAAGAACGGCAAGATCTGCGGTCACTATTTCGTCCTTGATACGGCTTTCCGACTTTACGACATCCGGCAGTGGGAACAATGGGGGCTTTTTATCGTCATCTTCCCGGCGGCCTGCAAGCTCACCGCCGGAGGTAGCCGCCTTCAGTTTCCCTGGCGAGGACTGGGTGACCTCCTTCCATTGAGGTCACCGAAAGTGCGTCGATGAGCTGAAGGAGAATGCGCAGGGGACGGCGAGCGCGGCCGATGTCCCGAACCTGGCTGGCGGTTAGGCAGGGTCCCCTCGTCAGTGGTGCGGCGGTCGTCAAAACGGGATACAGGAGGCCCTTGAAAAGCTTCCTCTTTGCGGCGTGGCATATACCTGTACTGGTTTTGTCTACCGTCAGACCACGGCCGAAGAGGGCAATATGATGCGTCGCAGTACCAACAGTAACGGGAAATGTGACTGGCGCCGCCACAATAAAAGCAAAGTGGACGGCGTTCTACAGTGCGCTATACATCTGTTCTGTGTAAGTTTGGACGCCTTGACGTCTCCTCTCATGGCGCTTCGTTGTACTGCTGATGGCGCGGCAATGCGACAGATGGTCTCATCACGACCTCGGGCGTCGGTGGGGATAAAACTGCGGCTGCTGATTGCTGATGACAAGGCCTGTCTATGCACGGCGATACGGCCGGTGCCGGCACAACGGGTGGTGAACGCTGAAGAGCAGCAGCGTAACTGGTTGGAAACTGCTGGTACTCAGGATAGGGTTCCGCGAGTGCCTGTCTGATTTCATCGTGCACAACTTCAGCGACGGACACAGTGGACACTTCTGTGGTGGTCAAATTCGGCAACTTCTGTATTTCTTCGCGAACAATCTCTCTAATCAGGTCATGCAGGGAGGACTGATTGTCAGACATCATGGAAGCTGTGCTGATAGGGCTACTGCTGCACAGCCGATCGTACTGTCTGCTGCGTTGATAAAGCACTCGCTCAATAGCCGTAGCCTCCCTGATAAAGTCAGCCACGGTAGTTGGCGGATTACGCAGAAGCCCGGCAAATAACTGCTCTTTTACGGCACGCATGAGGTAGCGCAACTTTTTGTCATCTTCCATGCTCGGATCAGCTCTATGAAAGAGACGAGCCATGTCTTCGGCAAACATGGCGACACTTTCATTGGGTTTTTGAACCCGCAACTTAATTAGCTGCTGCACTCGTTCTCGTCTGTCATCACTGGCAAATGTGTCTGTGATCTGCTGTCGGAAGTCGTTCCATGTCGAAAGACTGGCTTCACGGTTCTCATACCACGTGCTTGCACTATCGGCAAGGGCAAAGTGTACGTGGGAGAGCTTGTCCTGAGCGTTCCACTGGTTAATCCTTGCAACGTGCTCTTCTTACTGGTCAAGCCAGTCTTCAACGTCTTCAAAAGTGCCACCGTGAAAGCGATCGGGCACCAGCAGCTGAGGAAACGTTACCTGTCGCGGGTCAGAACGGTCCTCTTCCAGCCCCGGTGGTGTGCTGGCACTGGCCATGGGTAGAGGAGGGTGGCGCCTGGAAGAGGACTCCTGCTAAGGGGAGAGTTCCGGAGCAAGGCCTAGCTGGCGACGGCTGAAATGATGTACTGGGGGTGGTAACAGGCGAGAGTACTGTAGGGGTTGAAGAACGGCTTCCAGAAGGATTCTGAAGCATCAGTCAGGGTTGCTGTACCCAGCACTTCCACCAGTGTCGTGGTACAATGCGAACAGAAGAAAACACGACCTTTAACAGGACAGCACAAGAGCTTGTTAAACAAACCCAAGAATAATGGACGTCGTCATCGTCTTCTAATTCGTCTAGCAGTCCCACTACATAGAATTCCTCAGCGTTTTTTATCGTCATTGTCTTCTATTTCACAGCACATGCGTCCTGGCACATGCGTACCTGGGTCAAGCGGTTGTGTGACGACGACGGGTCGATTTGGGGCCGCTGGTTGAGGCACGACTGGTGCTCCGGCCGAAACATTCTCGTCCTCGCCTTCGGCTGGCATTGCAGGTGATGCCAATGAGCGTCCGCTGCGTAAATCTGTGTTGAGGCTTGGGAAACCCCCACTCTCCACCAAAATATTACGGGAGAGAAGACGCTTGACAATATATTGACAGGATATATACAAAGGGCCGAAGGTGGGCATACAAGATGGAGCCCGAGCGCGAGACAATCAGCAAGCTTCGTCTTCGTCAGTTGTGTCTGCTTCGTTCCCCACTGCATAGCCTCGTTGCAATATCAAGGCTCAGCAACCTCTGAAGCTCACTGGATACTGGTGACCGGAGAGAATATGGCAGACGGCGAAGCTTGGAACTTACAGGCTGCACGCCTTGCCGCATCTTGATGTGATGCGTGAACCCCTAAGCAAGACCCAACTCAGGACTGAAAAGTGAACTGAACTCATGTGCTAAGGCTGGCGGAAGATCGTTACCGGGCTGCACGGTTGACTGTGTAGAAATGGAACAGGATAATGGGTCAATGACAGTCGGCAGTGGAGCAATGGACGTGTACAAGCACTTGAGAGCAGAACCCTCAATGTGAAGGTTCAAGGCTTTAATGCCGTCAAGACTGATTAGACAAGTGCCTTGGTGGACAACATAAAATCGTAGTGATGCTGTGTGGCCATTAAACCGAACATCTGCCTGGAAACAACCTAGCACGGAAATTGGCCGTTCAGAGCAGTCAAACAGGGTGACATGCAGAGCAGGCAGAAGTGGAACGCTCTGAAAATGTCGACTGAATTCTTGCTCCGACAGGATTGAAACAGACGACCCTGAACCGGCAAGTAATGTCAAGGTGACATTCGCGACTTGCACTTGAATATGAATTCCGCTACGCGCGGAACGGTGCACAGTCAAAACTTGCTCAGCACTGCTACACGATGAAGCATCTTCATGAAATTCAACTTCACGGACCCTGCCTTGCATTTGAGTTCGTTTGCGGCTGCATACATTTTGGAAATGGCTTCTGCGACCGCAAAACAAACAAGTCTTGCCATGCGCTGGGCAGTGCAGTGCTGATGCGACATGGTCCCACGAACCGCATCGGAAACAGTAGTGTGATGAAACGGAGTGGCTACTCTGTTCTCGGTTCCGCTGAGGCACACGTGAGCCGCCGCGCTCCTCGTTAAAGGGGCACTGACATGAAAATTTTCGTCCGCTGTTTTTTCGCTGAAATACGTAGCCGGGGACCTGTTAGCCAAGACATGGCACATCAATTGCTCCACTGCGCGTCAGATAATTATTTACGGCCTGTTTATTACCCACCAGTTTCAGTTTTGGTTTGGGAGAGCTCAAAAAACGACAAGGCGCCCGGTGCAACTGGCGCCATCTAGCGCTCGCAATGGGGCAAACGAGTTCGACCACATGAGCACACATAACTGTGACGCACTTCTGCACGACAACCGTCACGTGCTCGTTTTCTTTCACCTGTCGCACGTCCTGCGCGTTGTTGTCGCTGTTGCTGTCATCGTTGTTGGGTGGCAACTATTTTCTTGGTCTGGCGTCGCCGGCAGTCAACTAACGCAGCCGCAGCGAATAAGCAATGGCGGCTGTGACGTCATCATTGCTAGCTGCACTGTCGGAGCGCGGCTGCCGTGGTGACGTCGCGGAAGTGGGGGTCCCCTTCAGGTCACCTTTGCTGCTGTCGATGTCGCGATGCACGGCATCTAGCGCTCGATTGCGCATGCAAACTTCAATATTCATTTAAATTACCTTCGGAGCTGTGTTCGCCATTGAGATTTGGTAGATGACATCTGTATGTACACGAAAATCGATCCCGCAGGCTATGTTAGCAGCGAAATTTTGGTGTCAGTGCCCCTTTAAATTCTGCTGAAAGGGGGCTGCCTGCTGTCAACTGCTTTTTTGCGCCGAAAGTGAGGATGGCGTATGACGCTGGCGCAATGAAATTGCCTCGACTGAAGCAGAAAAGTCCTTTAGTTCTTCAGCCGCCTGCTCAAACTGAAGTGCAATTCGGACTGAATTCTCGAACAAAAGTGTGGAACCCTCGAGCAGTAACCGCTCACGTACACGATTGGAAGCTACGCCGGCAACGAATTGATCCCGCACAGCATCATCTTGTGAGGCAAACGAAAATTGTGATGCTAGCTCCCGTAGAGTGGCAACCAAGTCATGAACGGACTCGCCTGTGTGTTGGCTGCGGCGGCGGAAGCGATGACGCTCGACGATAACATTGCACGAACCAGAAAACTGGTGCTGTAATGTAGCGAGTACGGTGTCGTATTCGTCAGGAAGGGCCGCGACAGACTTGTCATCGGCGGCTGCTGCGGCACTTGGTGCTGCCAGTGCTGTGGCCCCTGCATGTAAGGTCTGATAAATACGCTGGCCCTCCTGCCCCCAAACAATGCAAAAGAACAGCCTTGCGTCGCTCCGGCTTGAATTCGGCGGCTCTGGATGCCAGTAAGTACACGTTGAACATCTGCTTCCCACTGCTCCCATGGCAATGACAGATGGCCAGGCGTCGGAAGGAAGAATGGTGGCGGAGCAAGCCCAGTGAAGCTCATGGTGGGCGGATGCGGACGGTGCGGCGGGGTTAGGGGACGTTCACGATGTTCACAACATCCTCGTCGCCAATGTGGTATTAAAGAAGGTGGGAGACAGACTGCAGCCGTCCCTATGTACAAAAAGCCCTCTTTATTTACATACGGTCGTACATATATAACAAAGAACAGAGGTGCCCCCTGGGGGATAAGAACTCAAATAAAAGCCAAAACTGAATACAACAAGGATGCAACGAACAAAGACAAATTTGTGACGCTACTTATTTTCCTTGAAAACTACTGCGATAATGCTAATGCGCTCAGTAGAACTTGTTCTTGGACTAGTTGGCGAGACATGACTTCATAAATTTAAGAGCACAAACCACACACCAATAATACACATGATAAAAATAGACACCACTCAGCACTGTCTGTTCTTTTCATGTGTATTGGTTTATGCGTGGGTCTGTGCGTGTGTGGTTCGCACTCTTAAATTTATGCTAATGTGCTGATATGCAGACCTCCTTGCAATGATATGCAGGGGGGAAAGGTATCCAATGCAAGTGCAAACAAAATGGTGCAGTCGAAATGAGCCAATAACTGTTTTACATACAGTGAACTCCTATTAAAACGAACTCCGTTAAGAGGAATTTTTGGATATAACAAACAACATGGGTATATTTGTTTGGTTTTCCATAGACTCAATGCAAAAGACATCCTCTTTAGATGAACCCCCTCACAGGTTACCTTCTGTTAAGAGGAACTTTCCAGTGCTGTGGACAGCCACCCCTAGTTTATGGTAGGGGGCCCCAAGGGCTGGGCACTTGCTTTCTTTTGTTGTCTCCCAGCCAAGAAGAGTACAAAAGAACTTGAGACTAAGTAAGCAGTGCCACTCAGATGCCAGCAATAAAGCTCTGTTACACAGAGTTTTATTGTTGGGGACCCCAAGTGCTAGGGGCACCCTGCCTTCTTGGGCGCTTTTGTTGTCTCTTCACCTGGGCTTCTTTCCTTGTCTCCCCAACTCCTGTTCAGCACATACAGGGACAGTACAAAGGAAGACAAGGTAAAAGAATCCAAGAGGGCTTACACAGAGACTCTGAGTACTTGAATAAAGTTGCACCCCTCCTTCCCTCCTTCCCCCCCCCCTCCCCCCCTTCCCCCCAACTAGTAGAGCAGTGGTAAACCAAAGCAGGAGAAAACAAATATGGAGGAAGGGGACTCCCACAAAGCAGCAAAAGGGGCTGATATAAAAAAGTGAATGGTGCTTTTTATCAACAACAACAGAGTGTACACATTAGACCTTTTGGCTCGTCAGCACCTCCTGGGGCAAATGCAGGAAAACTGCCCTGAAGAAAGACAGGCTTAGTGTCTAGTCTGGGCAGTAAAGGTGTCCTTGAGGACATGAATGGGTATGTGAGCATCCTCAAAGAAGCGCCACAATGCCCAACACATTGACTGACAATACAACTGACATGCTCACTGAAGAAGTGCTTGAAGTGCTTTCGAAGAATACGGGAGGTAGCTCATGCCTGCTTAAGTTCTATAATGAACAACCCAGCAGCATGGAGATACTGGAGGATACTTAAAATCATTACATGAAATGATATTTATGGCTGCTTGCCAGTGCTTGAAGACAGTTTTCAAGTTGGGTAAGAATATGGTTTAATTTGTAATTTTTTCCCAATCGCAAGTCTACTTGATTGACATTTTGAGGTAAGATGTTTGGATCCACCTGGGCAAGTGGCCAATCCATTCTTGGAGGCACTTCTGATAAGACGAAAAAATTGTCATGGTCCCCTCCGGTTCGTCTTAAAGGGAGTCTACTGTATCTACAAGAGCCAAAGAGAAACTTCACTCTCAGATGACAGTGACAGTGGGCCACATACATTTTAACAGCTACGTAGTTTTAAGGTATTTCAGTGACATGACTGCTACTGGGAAAGTATTGTTGGAATGGCCTTGACCATGTTGTCCGTAGGAAATAACTGTGTGCTTTTGTCAGTTTTGCTTAATGTGGACTTGGCCCTTTTAGAAAAACAAAAGCGCCTCATTTACATTCTGTAAAAAATCGCCCATCACCCAGAAGGGGGCGCCACTAAATAATACTCCACCGAGTGGCGACATCTACATCTTCCCACTTTACAGGTTCACACGGTCGGAAGGAACAACCCATCTGCCACTACACGTGCACACCGCAACATCAGCATCGCCAGA
Organism: Hyalomma asiaticum; assembly: GCA_013339685.2. Lineage (NCBI taxonomy): Eukaryota > Metazoa > Arthropoda > Arachnida > Ixodida > Ixodidae > Hyalomma > Hyalomma asiaticum. Next base: position 128,047,187 of record CM023484.1, read on the forward strand.
CTATTCCGGAGGCCGTGCTTAGCCGCTCGACATTTCCATCGTGCTGGAAGGCTCCTGAAAAGTTGAAGAATCTTGCTGTGTCCCAGCACATCCATGGATGATTGCGGTGCTGAAAGGCAGGAACAAAGGGAACAAAATGGCCCCTGTTACGCTGCAAACCAGTGCCTTCTTCTGTCTCCCTGACGTAGTTCCTGGGCAGCTGTGCTGGACCTGTGACGGTTCATTTTATGTTAACGATGTTCACTTAATATTAACTTTAACAAATGCACTCGAAAGAGTCAAGACGACGCTTTCTTCAGAGACTTCAATGGCCTGCCATCAGCCATATCGCCCTACAGTGGTTTCCGTGGATGCAAGTTCTTTCTCGAGTTTGGAGCGGTCCTTATGCATGACCAGTCAAGAGACAAAAGACGGACTGTAGCCATTGCTTCACGCTCGCTCACAAAGACTGAGAAGAGGTACAGCCACTAGGAAAAAAGAGGTCTTAATTGTCACGTGGGCTGTGCGGCGGTTCGACGAAATCTGTTCGTGGTTTCCAATTTGTTGTCGAAACAGGCCACCAAGCACTGCTCTTCTGGGTGACATGGAAGTGGGTCTGCTGCCACCCTGGATAAAGCCTGCGATTCAAGCTGATGCGCTACCAGTTCAAGGTAGTGTATATTTTGGGCAAGCTGCTAGCAACTGTCTTCACATTGTCAAGAGCTCCGCTTCGGTCATCAGATGCTGCAATGGACGTGTCGTGGGGTACGTCATAAAAGGGCAGTGACGTCGGTACCAGTGACCCTAGTGTGCACGTACGAACGGACTGGTTGGCAAAACACTGCAGCGTTTGGCGTGGTTCTATGTTGACATACGGATGGATCGAGTTTGTACTGCTTTGTTTTGTGCGCGTGCACCTGGCCGCTTTGACATGGTGGTTAGCTTTTGTGCTGAAGGATTTGTCAAACGCCCGAGAAAAAGCAGCGGCATTGATTTTCTTTTTTAGGGGCAAAGCTCCTCTTGCTCAGGGCTTGTCTCTTGTTGTCCGGTGTGTACTCTAGTTCTCGAAGCGACCACTGGAGTAGCAGCTGTGCTCTTGTTTGATTTGAATGACACCCACTAGATGGCGCGGTGGCGCTCGCTCCACTCTCGGCTCGTGCTCTACTTAGATAACTGACCGCTAGAGGGCCGTGCCTATATAAAACGCTTGCTTTGGCGCGCTTCCTTTCTCATCGCCGGGAGCACAGTGAATGCGCTTCGTTCATGCGCATGACGAACGCCGAGCAGTACGAGCTGCTTCGAGAGATCATCCACAGGCAGACCACCGCTTTCGGGGCAACTCGTCCGTTGCACGTCTCCTTAACGGGACCTGCCGGGTGTGGCAAGACGTTTGTCCTACGTCTGGTCATGGATGTTTACAACCGCTACAACGACGTGGGTCTCCACAATGCATTCGTGATCTGCGCGAGCACGGGAAAGGCGGCGGTGGCAGAGGGAGGAACCACCATGCATTCGGCTTTCAAGCTCTTGCACAGCAATGCCAGGAACAACGCCGGGTTAAGCGACAGCGAGCTCAACACGTTCCGCGTGGCATTTCGTCACGTCAATTGCGTCATCGTCAAGTGCGTTGTGTATATTAGTCTATATACAATCACCCCTATAACAACGTTTGTTTCACGGTCTCACCGATAAGCGTTTATATATATTGTAACACACAGTATGTGAAAACTCTTTAATAAATTAAGTTAAAGTGGACGAACTTGTGTCCAGGAAGCAGAATGGCTTAAGCAAGCGTCCGCCTTGTCTCTCTCGAGAGCACCGTCTGCACGAGCTCCGCGCCTCGTCTTCTTTCTCCTTTGAGGGACAACTCTCGGAAAGCGCGCGACTGCTCTGCATGCACGTGCTATGGTGAACGCTGTCGCTCTCCTTTGCACGTACGCCGCAAATGAGCGGGAGGGCTTCGGAACCGACCGGGGCGCGTAGTTTGAAGCCGGCTTGTGTCATTACCCCCCTTCCAAGAATGCATCGTCCCGATGCTCAAAACATTCTCGTTTCCAGGCGACCGTAGTGCTCCTTGGTTATGCCAGTTATCAGCGATGGGGGGTGGTTCCTCGACTGTTCATTGTCTGTCGTAGTAAGGCTTCAGCCTTATGACGTGCACAACTTCTGTGGGATGTCGCCGTCTTGATGAGACGTCTTGGCCCTCTGGAACCACTTCGTAGTTCAACGGGCCAGTTCGGCGAAGCACTCTGTATGGTCCAAAATAGCGGCGAAGAAGCTTCTCCGAGCGTCCACGCAGTCGAATGGGAGTCCACACCCATACTCTATCTCCCGGGGCGTAATGTACGTCTCTTCTTCGCAAATTATATCGATGCGCGTCGGCTCTTTGCTGTTGTTGAATACGATACCGCGCAAGCTGTCTCGCTTCTTCGGCTCGTGTGATGTACTCGGTCGTATCACAGTCATTCTCCGATATCTGGTCTACAGGGAGCATTGCGTCTAAAGTTGTGACAACTGCACGGCCGAAAACGAGCTCGAACGGTGTCTTTCTGGTCGTCTCTTGCACTGCAGTATTGTAAGCGAACGTGGCGTACGGTAATATGTTGTCCCACGTTCGGTGCTCGATGTCCACGTATATCGATAACATATCAGTCAGCGTCCTGTTGAGCCGCTCGGTTAATCCATTTGCTTGTGGGTGATACGCCGTGGTCTTTCTATGGCTGGTATGAGTAAGTGTGACAATGGTCTTGAGTAAGTCAGCCGTAAATGCGGTTCCTCGGTCTGTGATTAGCACTGCGGGAGCACCATGCCGCAGTACAATGCTGTTTACGAAGAATTCGGCGACTTCAGCGGCCGTTCCCCGAACAAGAGACGCTGTTTCGGCATACCGAGTTAGGTAGTCAGTTGCGACTATGATCCATCGTTTCCCTGACGATGACGCAGGAAACGGGCCAAGCAAGTCCATTCCCACTTGTGCAAATGGGGCTGCCGGTGGCTCGATAGGCTGAAGAAGACCTGCTGGTTTCAACGGTGGTGTCTTCCGTCTTTGGCACTCCCGGCAAGTTCTCACGTAGTGCTGCACAGAACTCAACAACTTGGGCCAGTAGTATTTGGTGCGAATGCGCGCTACTGTTCTGCTCACTCCAAGGTGTCCCGCTGATGGGTCGTCAGTGGCACGCCTCCAAGATCTCCGGTCGCATCAGTGCAGGGACAACAAGCAGGAATGTCTCCGCAGTTTGCTCGAAGTTTCTTTTGTAAAGGACGTTGTTTCGCAGGACGAAGGATGACAAGCCACGGACAAACGCTCGGGGGACGTCGGTAGATTGTCCTTTTAAATACCGGATCAGTGGGAGTAAATCAGGGTCACATTGCTGGTGATGAGCCATCTGCGATGTTGTAACAGCTCCCAAGAATGGAAAATCTTCTCCATCGTTTGCAGAAATAGGGTCAGTGTATTGAATCGGTGCCCGTGACAAGCAATCGGCATCACTGTGTTTGCGACCGGACTTGTATACGACAGTTATGTCGTATTCCTGCAACCGTAGGCTCCACCTTGCAAGCCGCCCTGACGGGTCCTTGAGATTAGCGAGCCAGCACAGTGAGTGATGGTCACTAATAACTCGAAAAGGTCTACCGTATAGGTATGGCCGAAACTTGTTGATGGCCCATATCACTGCAAGGCATTCTTTCTCTGTCGCTGAATAGTTCACTTCAGCTTTCGAAAGGGTGCGACTGGCATACGCAATGACTCGCTCTTCTTCATTCTGCCACTGAGTGAGTACAGCTCCGAGACCTAAATTGCTCGCATCCGTGTGGATATCCGTTTTGGCTTCCTCATCAAAATGTGCGAGAACAGGATGGTTCTGTAGACGCTTCCGCAATTCATTAAAGGCATTTTCCTGTTCATCAAGCCAAACGAACTGCGTATCTTCTTTCGTCAGCCTGGTTAGCGGCTCGGCAATTTTTGAAAAATTTTTGATGAAACGTCTGTAGTAGGCGCATAATCCTAAGAATCGTCGAACGGCCTTTTTGTCAGTCGGCTTCGGAAACTTCTCCACGGCTGCGGTCTTCTGAGGATCTGGACGAACGCCTTCCTCACTGACGATGTGGCCGAGAAAGAGGAGCTCGTGGAAAGCGAAATGACATTTTTGTGGTTTTATCGTCAGACCTGCTGCGCTAATGGCTGCCAGAACATCTCGCAGTCGTTCTATATGCTGTTCGAAGGTAGCAGAGAAAACCACAACGTCGTCGAGATAAACAAGACAGGTCTGCCATTTGAGTCCGGAGAGTACAGCATCCATCATCCGCTGGAACGTGGCGGGTGCGGAACAGAGGCCAAACGGAAGCACTTTGAACTCGTATAGCCCATCCGGAGTCACAAACGCCGTCTTTTCGCGATCCCTTTCGTCCACTTCTATCTGCCAATAACCACTTTTTAGGTCTAGTGACGAAAAGTACTTTGCGTCTCGTAGTCTATCCAAAGTGTCATCAATTCTGGGAAGAGGGTAAACATCCCGCTTAGTGACGGCGTTCAGTTTCCGGTAGTCGATGCAGAAGCGTAGCGTTTGATCTTTCTTCTTTACAAGGACGACAGGGGACGCCCATGGACTTGCTGACGGCTGAATTACATCGTCTCTAAGCATTTCTTCAACCTGACTGCCGATAGCTTCTCTCTCTTTTCGTGACACTCGATAGGGATGCTGGTATATAGGCCTCACTGTCTCATCCACAATTATTCGATGCTTGGCGATAGGTGTACGCCGTACTTTAGAGGACATCGAAAAACATGCGGCGAATTCTCTTACCAGGCTTTCTATTTCCTCCTTTTGGCTGGGCAGCAGTCCGGTTTCGATGTTGATGGATGCGAGGACCGAATCCACATCTTGTAAATCAGGTGTCGGGGCCTCAGGGATGCTCAGCTCAGAAACGTGGATGAAGTCATTCAGGCTGGCGACGACAGTCCCCTTCGCAAGGTGCTGCACCTCGTTTCCAAAATTGGTGAGCAGGACGTTAGCACACCCGTCACGCAGGTGCACAAGTCCTCTTGCCATGCAGATCCCTTTTTCGAGTATCAGCCTGGTGTTGCTGTCTGCGATTCCTTCGAAATCACTGAACGCCCTGTTTATTACGGCGACACACATGCTTGATCTCGGGGGTAGCGTGACGTCGTCGTCTGCAATACAGAGCTCACTGAAATCTTCTTCGGTGTCGAATGTCGAAATAGCCTGCCTTGTTGAGAACGAAACACATGATTCCCGCAAGTTGATCACAGCACCGTTGGCTTGCAAAAAGTCCATACCAATAATTAATTCCCGTGAACATTCAGTCAGTACAATAAAACTTGCAACGTACGTGAAGCCCCTTATGCCAATTCTAGCGGTGCAGATGCCCCTCGGGTCGATGAGGTGTCCACCTGCGGTGCGAACTTGTGGTCCTCTCCAGGGAGTCAGCACTTTCTTCAGCGTTTTCGAAAGCTCGTTGCTCATTACCGAATAATCCGCACCAGTATCCACCAGTGCCAGCACTTGGAAGCCATCCACAAATACACGTAAATCGGAAGTAACAGTGTTATCACAGCACCGATCACCGCGTCCTTCGTCGTTTTTCGGAGTCAGCAATGGAGGTTCTTCTTCTTCAGCGTCGACAGCGGCCTTGCCTCCCCAGGTCGCTGACTCTAGTTTTCCCGACGCGGGCTTGGCGAACGACGCCTGGGAGAACTTGCTGCCGGACGAGGACTCGGCGACCTATACCTCACTGACGCTGTCGATCGAGGCTGATGCTGAAAGTCACGGGAACCCTGACGAGTAGAAAGGTACTCCTCGATCTCGAAAGGACGCTCACCGTTGCGCGGCCGGGGTGCGTTTATGGGAAACCCGCGAAGTCCCACCTGGCGATATTGGCACATCCGGTACAGGTGGCCAGCCTCTCCACAGTGGTAGCAAAGAGGTACTCTGTCAGGTGTGCGCCAGATGTCGCTCTTCCTCAATCTCCTCTCTGGCGGTGGCTGCCGTGTGATAGGGTACATCGGAGGCTGCATAGGGGCAGCCGCTGCGATATCCGCACGCACAGGAGTTCCGCGCTGCAGCGCATCGGCATAGGACCTAGTCGTCGGCTGTCGAAGCAGTGGAACTTCTGGAAGTACAGGCTGCTGGGGTTCGCGGACCACCTGCCTAACCTCCTCGCGAACCACGTCGGCTAGGGACGAAAGCATCGGAGCATTCTGGTCGAAGCGCATCCTCTGAATCTCTTCTCGTACGACGGAGCGCACCAGCTCCCGCAGCACTTCCATGTTGTTCCCGAAAGCTGTTGGTAGTGGTTCAAAAGAGGCGACATTCATGTCTCTGTTGTAAGTTCTTGCTCGCTGTTGTAGCGTCCTCTCCATCGTAGTCGCCTCAGAACGGAACTCGGCGACGTTGCGCGGTGGGCTCCGAATCAACCCGGCAAAAAGCTCCTGTTTTACGCCCCGCATTAAATGGCGCACCTTTTTGTCCTCGCTCATGTTTGGATCCGCTCGTCGGAATAGGCGAGACATGTCTTCCACGTACATCGCCACGCTTTCGTTGTTCCGCTGGTTTCTTGTTTGCAGTACAACTTCAGCTCTCTCTCTGCGGTCTGTATTTGGGTAAGCAGCAAGCAGCTCCCGTCGGAAATCATTCCAGGACAGGATCGCAGCTTCGTGGTTTTCGAACCATGTTCGGGCGCTGTCCTCCAAAGCAAAGTACACTCTTCGCAGCTTACGATCGTCATCCCAGCCATTCACACTCGCGACGCGCTCGAAGCGTTCCAGCCAATCCTCCGCGTCTTCGAAGGAGTCGCCGTGAAAAGGCTCTGGTTGCATTGGCGGATTTACCACGATGTGAGCTGGCGCGATCTGGGATGTCATGTCGGTAGCGTTCCCGTTCATGGATGAGGAGGTTCTGGCCGGATCCGATAAAGCTGAGAACTCTGGAGCCTCACCACGTAAGCGACGACTGCAACGCTGGTGAACAGGAGTCAGATCGATGGGCGCGGACCGTTCTTCTCGACTGCGTTCAGTCACGCGAGAAGGGCTTGACATAGTACCCAGCACCTCCACCAGAAATGTAACACACAGTATGTGAAAACTCTTTAATAAATTAAGTTAAAGTGGACGAACTTGTGTCCAGGAAGCAGAATGGCTTAAGCAAGCGTCCGCCTTGTCTCTCTCGAGAGCACCGTCTGCACGAGCTCCGCGCCTCGTCTTCTTTCTCCTTTGAGGGACAACTCTCGGAAAGCGCGCGACTGCTCTGCATGCACGTGCTATGATGAACGCTGTCGCTCTCCTTTGCACGTACGCCGCAAATGAGCGGGAGGGCTTCGGAACCGACCGGGGCGCGTAGTTTGAAGCCGGCTTGTGTCAATATAATCACACCCTACCCCCGTGTTGCCACGTCTTTGTATGATGATGAGTGGGCATTTACGAAGAATTCACGTTTTACCACATTACCTCCAGAGCTTCGCCCACTCATTATCACTCACTTAGTGGAGATGCGTGGAATTTTTTTTTTCCTCTTCGACTTCCGAACGACAACAGCCGACGGAAAGCGTGAGTGCGAGCTGTGCGCTAAAGAGGCTAGCCTGTTACGTAGACTTTTAGCATTTTGTTATTTGTGCTTCCGCAGCATTTGTGGGCATGTATATTGCCACCTGGTGTTGGCGTGTGGGGATTGACACAGAGAGGTCGACATGGAAGAAGTTCGAGCTGCCCCGCGTCTGGGCTGTACGAGCCGACCTTCTATTTATTAAAGGGCCCCTAAACAACCCCGAGGTCCAAAATTTGTTTTAAAGATATAACTGCGCTCCTGTGCGGTGTGAACATGCTCCCGCAAGAATTTTGCGAATAGGTGCAATAATAGAGAAGTTACACGGGTTTAAGTGACCGCTTGCGCCGGTTTCGTTTTCTCGGTCGGCCTCCCCACCCTTCTCTGCTGAGGAGAGGGTAGGGGCGACGCGCCGTCGAGACTCCGCCCACTTTTGACACGTGACCTGACGTGATCATTTGACGTCATTGACGCTTGCGCTGCGGAACCGGTTGCTCCCGTTCTAGAAACGTTGGGTTGCTCCTGCGCTCACGCCGGTGGGATGGCCAGGGGATCTGACAATAGACGTTTCGACCAATCAACGAGATACGACTACGCAAAGTTGTTCGTGGTACGACATGACGACACCTAGGATGCGAGCGCGACTGGTCAGTCGCCAGAAAGAAGCGCGCGAATTGTTTTTTGAAATACGGCGTCTGTGTGGCACGCAGCGCTGTCATATTCGCAGAATGTGATCGCCGCAACCTTCTCTATGATTGAGTTAGCTTGTTTGGGCGGCTTTGAAAAAAAGTAGGAGCCTGTTTAGTGGCCCTTTAAACTTCACTTTCTCGTCTCACAGCGTGACAAAATTTTATCAACTCGGGTGCCCCGTCTCGATTTTCTGAGCACCCGGAGTGGGTAGCTAATGTGTTTTCTTTCAGCAGGACTAGAAGGACTAGCCCTGAAACACAAACACTCCTCCAGTAAGCGATGGTTTTCTTTCAGCAGGACTAGCAGGACTAGCCCTGAAACACAAACACTCCTCCAGTAAGCGATGGTTCTGAATATACAGATTTTCACATTTCGCGCTCATTGCTGCAACTTGCATCGGGCTAGCACTCCAAAGGAAAATTTTGCTTGTGTTTTCGGACGTGATAGACAGTACCAGTATTGCTTGTTTTCGACCGGATAAAAGTTTAGTTCCCGAGCAAAAAGAACAGAAATAAATGCAAATCAAGGCCACAACTCAACTGGCCATGCTGGTACACTGTGCAGTGTGGGCACAGCTCCTAGCGCATGGCGGTGGTTCTTCGTGACGGAGTCACGTTTGCTGTGAAAAACATGCATGCCATGCCTGGTTCGGAAAAATTTGCAGTGTTCGGTGTGGTTCCATGCTGCCGTACAGATGGATCGAGTTCAAACTCGTTTTGTGTGCAGTACCTGGTCGTTTTGACATGGTGGTTAGCTTTTGCGCTGTAGGATGTGCCAAATGTGCGACAAAAGGCAGCGGCAGCGTTTTTCCTCTTCGATTTCCCAATGGCAACAGTTGACGGAAAGCATGGGTGCCCCAGTTTGACTAGCACTAGCTGCACGTGACCTTTCATTGTAAGGCCATGAGCTTTGAGAGATCAGTAACGCTTCATGGCCTCTGCATTATACGGACCAGGCAGTGCTTGCAAGGTACATACAGATATCTTCAAACCAAACGTTTGGCCAACGCTTAGCGTCATTCTTCCATTCTGAAATGGTGTAGGGGTTGGAATACTACGTTCCATGAACCTGCAGCTTTTCGACAAACTGCTGGCACGCAATCTCGGGAAGGGACAGGGCCATCGCGTGCAAAGCTCGAGCGAACTGCTGGAACCACCAGAACTTTTTGCCAACCAGTGCGAAACTGGTCCGCTGCGATGCCGATGCTCTGCGTGATGTCACATTGTTGACAAACAGGCACAGGGCCATTGCCCTGTGCCTGTTTGTAGATTGTAGATGCGTCAGGGATTGTAGATGCCCTGTGATTGTAGATGCAGTCAGGGAAAGTAGGCCGGTGGACCTGGGGACAATAAGGAGACATCAAGCATTGGATGGTGTATACTCTACCTTAGTCAAGTTCAGCAACTACAGTTGGCAATCTAAGACAAGGCTACTGGTAACTCTGGCAGCATATTACAAGCATCGCGGCGAACTTTCTCTGGCTTACTTGATTCTGCTGAAAGGCAGTCGGTTAATTTTTCTTGCAGTTTTGCAAGAAGTCTTGACTTTGACCCACGAGGGTCATCGTAGAGTGGCCGTGCTGAGGTGAGGGCCCGCGAGTCGGTGTGGTGGCATGGTATAAGCTGCAGGATCAAGGATGTGGTCGAGAACTGCGAACAGTGTGCAAGGACGAGACAGCGGAGGGTAGGGCCCATGATAGCAATGGCTACACCTGAGCTCCTGTAGCAAAAGCACCAGGCGAACATCTTCCACATTAAAGGTCAGGATTTCTTATTAGTAGTTGACTACTACTCGTGGGCTCTGGAACTGCAGACTCCGCACGGGACGTCAAGCACATCGGTGATTACCGCAACAAAAAACATTATGGCTCAATTCAGAGCGCCCAAAGTTCTTCGGAGCAACAGAGGGCCACAGTTCTTGTCAAAGGAGTTTGCAGACTGCATCAACATACGGCTTTGCTCATTGCACTAGTAGTCCTGCTTTCCCAAAATCAAATGGGGAAGTGGAATGTGCAGTGCAAACTGTGAAGGAACTGTGGTGCAAGAATGCCGACTGTCACATGGCTCTCTTGGCATACAGGGACACTCCTGGCTCTACAGGCTTCAGTCCTGCTCAACTTCTGATGGGTCGTGGCCTGCGCACCTGGTTGCCACTGTCTAGCTCTGCAATTGCCTGACCAAGGGACCTTCAAGGGGCATGATGAAGCTGCTAAGCGCCGGCAGACCACGGACTGCAACTGCCATACCTGTGCCTGACCCTTGGCGGTTATGCAACACGACACAGGGCGTCTGGGTCACAGATTACAGGTGCACTGCTCAGGTGCTGAGCCAAGGTCAGCATCCGAGAAGCTATGTGGTAGAGATGCTGAACGGTGTGATATAACGGAACCATTGTCTGCTTGCGCCATTCAGTGTTCACGGCACGACTCTGCTTCGATGGCATTGTCACTGGTGCCGGTGACAGAAACAATAAGTGACAGCACGGGAGAACTCCCGAGTGATGCGTCGCGTTCTGTAGTTTCTCCCGGTGCAAAAACCAATGTAGTTCCCCAAGAAAGTGTGCCTTCTCCCACAGATGCGGACAATCCAAAGTCAACGCATACCGCGACTCGATGTCGTGGTCCCGTGGTCCTCGGTATACCTGGTATACAAGGTGCATCATTATGCCCAAAAAATTGAACTTGTAATTATCCTGTGATCAGTCCACCTCTTTGACAAGGGGGATGTCGTCTAAAGGGCGTTGTGTAGAGGGCACTACTAAGCATACTGACATCGCTAACAACTTATCTATGTTATCTCTATATTGTTAGCTGTGCGTGAAAGATGTGCAAATAAAGTGACATAGGCATTTGCCTGCACAGAATCCCGGCTGTACGATCACTACAGATTACATACATAGATGCATGGGCGCACATAATAGAAAAGCTACTGCCACTAAAGAATGCACTGGCAATACAGTGTGGAAGTGAAGACGCACCATCGTCGGGAACCAGACCAGCGCTGCGCTCCATCTCCTGGCTCTGGATGTCTGCAAACAGAGGGAATGCCAATTGTGATGCACAGAAAAACCTATGCTTTGCTGCAGACAACACATAGAGGAAAACATCCTGTTCAGCGGAGATAACAGAATACACTAAGCGTGTGGCGAATGAGTTCTGCGGAAACCCGTAAGGTGGAGTAACGCTTATGAAAGGAAAAATTAGCATCCACCCGTTTGTAGCACAAAAGGCTACAAGGAAATCCATATGGATTTCTTCAGAAGCATGTGCAAATAGTGGCAGAAGAATATTGATTATTTTTGAATAATTCACAAATATTGAACAGCCATCTTACCACTCGATAGGCAATTAATTACATGAGGAATGTACAAAGTGATGTGTATTCATAATGTTCATTAATTAGGACAATGAGCATGATAAAGCCAAAATGGGTTGATAACCTCAATACTATTTAATACAAATAAGGTTGTGGTGATGATAGCTAGTAGAATACAGCAATGGTAAATACTGACGTGAGTTAGCAAAAATGACAGTGACTAACCGAAAAAATTTCACTGCATAGTTGAAAAACCATTTAAATAAAAATGGCAGTTTTTAATAAAAATGGCAGGTGATCGGTGCATAAGCACGCCATCAATAATTATAACTTTTAAGCAATAAAGAAGTCCTCTTCTTGAAAGATAGCCTGTAGCTATTACTAGTTTAGTTTGTGCACATTGTAGCTTCCTAACACTCGGTTTATGATGCATTTTTTCGGTACTTTTTTCCCACATATTTTCACTGTATATTTATGCAAAAGATTATCTTGCCCAGCATCCTGTATAATTCTGCGACGCCGTACATAACCAATCGAAGGTCTCAGATGATAGCAACTCATTAAAAACTCAGATAGATAGATAGATAATAGATAGATAGATAGATATAGATAGATAGATAGATAGATAGATAGATAGATAGATAGATAGACAGACAGACAGATAGACAGACAGACAGACAGACACAGACAGACAGGCTGAATTTGTCTGTTTCAGGACGAGATTAACATTGCAAGCGAAATAAGGAATATATATTACTGCTTGATTACTCCATGACATAAGACACAAGCCGAACACTACTAACCTATACACAAATCTTCTAGATGGCCGATGAAAATCAGATGACGAATTAACATTTACTACCGACTTCCTATAAGAATGAAAACGATTCTATGCCTTCACCGCCACAGTAGAAAGTTTGCGTGTTTATGCTGGTGTGTATGTGTATAGATGTGTGTGTATGTGTCTGTGTACCTGCTACCTTCCTGGTTTCTATTTTCCATTTTGTCTTCACATGCCCAATCCAGCATAGGAAATTATAGATTTCATTACTCATTGCACATCATGTAACCACGATTTGTTACAACCAGTGATTTGTTTTGTTACAACCCCCCCCTCGTGATCGAAGCGCGTGCACTGGCGCCTTCCGTATTCCCGTGCATTGCAAAAAACTTCTGTATGCGGGACCACGTGGAAGGTTTTCAAATGAATTTGTTTGACCCTAGCTTCTACAGCACAACTTTCGGGCAATGTGCCATACTCAGCACGTGCAAACATGTCTGCTTAGCGAGAATGGAGAATGGAGAAGTGCATTTACCAAAAGGTAGCATGCGTCGTAATAAAAATAAATAAGTGCTATAAACTTAAGATAATCCAGGGATAAGCGCCAACAACGAGCTATGATGACGAACAAGTAGAACAGTTCTACAAGGATACCGAATTAGCAATAAGAAGACTATGGACAAAATACACAATAGTCATTGGGGATTTCAACGGAAAAGTAGGAACAAAACAAAGCGGAGAGCAGGCGATTGGCAACTACGGCGTTGGACGTAGAAATAACCGTGGGGAAATGCTAGTACAATTTGCTGAAAGAAACCGCCTCCGCATACTGAATACGTTTAAGAAACACAAAAATAGGAAGTGGACGTGGAAAAGCCCTAACGGGGAAACAAAGAATGAAATTGACTTTATAATGTGCGAACAACCAGGTATAATTCAAGACACACAAGTAGTGGGGAAGATAAAATGCAGCGATCACAGATTAGTAAGGGTGAAGATTGTACTTAACCTAAGGAAAACAAGAACTAAATTATTTACTAGAAAAAATGCAAATGTAGAGGTAATCAGAGCGAAGAATGAAGAATTTAAAGTCGCCCTAAACAATAAGTTCAAGGCCTTAGGCTCAAACGATCGAGATTTTAGAAGAAATAAACAAAACCATAATGACAACAATCCTTGAAAGAGCGATAGATGTTGGGAGTAAAGCAACAAAGCAAGTAATAAGTAAGTTGTCCCAATCTGCCGAAGACTTAGTAAAAAAATGCCAACAAATGAAAGTAACTTTGTCAAAAGATAAAATAGAACTCGCAGAACTACCAAAACTGATCAGTAAAGACAGACAAAGAGATGTAAGAAACTTTAACATGAGATGAGAGAAATAGAGAAAGCTGTAGAGAAAGGCACCAGCATTAAATAGGTAAAAAAGAAACTGCGCTTAGGACAAAACAAAATGCATGCGCTAAAAGATAAACAAGGTAACGTTATCAACAGTTTCACCGAAATAGTAAACTAGCAGAAGATTTCTACTTGGAACTGTACAGCTCTCAGACAGACCATACAACCTTAATAGAAATAGAACCAGAGGAAGTCACTGAAATTCCATGCATAACCATTGACGAAGTCAAAAAAGCTGTCAAAAGGCATGTCCCGTGGTAAAGCAGCTGGTGAAGACGGTATGACAGCCGACTTGATCAAAGACGGAGGAGACATTATACTTGAAAAACTTGCATTGCTCTTCACGAAATGTATCAAGACATGTAGCATACCGCACAGCTGGAAAAATGCTAATATAATCCTTATCCACAAGAAAAGTGACATAAAGGAGTTAAAGAATTACAGCTCAATTAGCCTACTCCCAGTAATATACAAGCTATTTACGAAAGTAATTTCTACGAGGATAAAAGAAACATTTGACTTTAACCAACCAAGAGAACAAGCTGGTTTTAGGAATGGTTACTCAACGATGGACCACAGCCAGGCTATCAACCAAGTAATTGAGAAGTATGCTGAATATAACAAACCTGTTTATATGGCATTTATAGACTATGAGAAAGCATTCGACTCCATAGAAATACAAGCAGTTCTAGAAGCTTTACGTTGACAAAGGGTACCTGACGTATACGTGAAAACCATAAGTAACATCCACAAAGATTGCACAGCCACACTACCCTACATGAGAGAAGCAGAGAAATCCCGTTCGGGATAGGTGCGAGTCAGGGAGATACAATAGCCCGATGCTATTCACTGCATGTTTAGAGGAAGTCTTTAAACGTCTAGACTGGGAAGAAAAGGGAATTCGAATAGACGGAGAATATCTAAGCAACTTAACATTTGCAGATGATATTGTGCTCTTTAGCAATGATGGAGACGAACATAAAACATGACTGATGACCTAAACCGGGAAAGTATTAAAATTGGATTGAAAATGAATAGGCGAAAGACCAAAGTCATGCTCAATAGCCTAGCCAAGGAACAGGAATTTCAAATTAACAGTGAACCCTTAGAATGCATGAACGAATATGTATACCTGGGACAGTTACTAACAGGAACTCCTACCCATGAAAAAGAAATTCTCTGTAGAATAAGGATGGGCTGAAGCGCATTCGGAAGGCATCATGACTGGAAACCTACCACTGTCACTAAAGTGAAAAGTATTCAATCACTGCATTTTCCCAGTACTAACGTACGGTGCAGAAACGTGGATGGTAACGAAAAGACTAGAGATGAAACTAAGGAGCACGCAACGTGCAATGGAAAGAAAAATGATAGGAGTAACGCTAAGAGATAAAAAACGAGCGGAATGGATCAGAGAACAGACAGGAGTAGCCGATATTCTTATATCAATTAAAAGAAAGAAGTGGACCTGGGCAGGACATGTCACGAGGAGGAAAGATAACAGATGGATGGTAAGAGCGACGGAATGGATACCAAGAGAGGGAAAACGCAACAGAGGCAGGCAAAAGGTTAGATGGAGCGATGAAATTAAACAGGTTGCGGGCATGAAGTGGAACCAACTCACTCAGGATAGGGTGGACTGTAAATCGCTGGGAGAGGCCTTCGTTGTGCAGTGGACCTAAAAAGGCTGATGTTGATGATGATGGTCACCAGCTAGCCCAACCTTGTTTTGCTTCACGAAAGTGAAACCTGTGTTTGCATATAAGCGGCAACCTGGAGAATTGAGGGGTGGTAGATGGGTTGGATACTGTACACATGTGGACGCCTTGCATGTACGGACATGCAATGGGTCCACATGTGCAGAGTCGTGTGTGTGCAACTGTTGAGGATGCACACAAGTGAAAATTCTCGAACGGCTCACATTTCTCCAAGGACACTGCATTGAATGCACCAGCACCCTGCGCAAACCTGCCATAAATCAGGAGCGCCCACAAGCGGTGGAACCGTGCAAGTGAAACTGAACTCTTAATCGGTGGATCATTTTGTGAATGCTTGTCGGTGTCTGTTTTTGCATTCCTGGAGTAGAGCGCATCGCAACGCAACTGGCTATGATAGACGTCACACAAGACAAATTATGTAGCAGCCGTGGCTTGCGCAGCGATAGAGGTATCGAGACTACCGAAGCGCTCACTGCCGACGTACATGTTAACAAAATTTACGACTCCATTGTTCCTAGGTGGCGGTACCACCGAGAACCAAGAGTGCAGTGAAAGCGAGGCGATGTTAATTTAAGAGCAATTTTGCTTGCTAAACACGTTTGCTTTAACCGGACATTAATTAGATGCAAATTGTAAAGCACTGTAGTAAAGATATTAAGGCACGTTTTTTCCTCTGTATTGGAAGCCTGGTGGTGGTGTGGTTGCAGGTGGCAGAAATCTGGTGGTGGTGATGTGGTTCTTTCAATTTCTACCGTTGACCCTCTCTGGTTGTGGGTTTGAATCCAAGTGAGTGGTACTTTTGCAGTCTTGAAGAGTGTGAGTGTTTATTTTTCAGATAGCTACTTCTGTGACGGAAGTATGTCACACATGTCATGGTGGACCCCAGCATATAATACATTTGCGTTAAAAAAAAAAAAAGGAATGAAAAATGAACATGAGCAGACAAGCACATTGCCAGAAGTGACAAAATGACTGAAGGTGATCGACCAATGTGTCTGGACCTTTTCGTTGTCCTGTATAACTGCTAAATTGCGCTGTTCCCACAGTAAAACCGTTATAGTGACCAGCAGCACTTTTCATTCACTTCTAACTCAGGATGTGAATTCTTGTACATGGTTGCCGCGTGTGTGTTTCTTTTGTCAGCGAAGCCTTCAGTTAGTATTTAGCGCCTGTGCTGTCTATGCATCTATTTTCTCTTTGCGTTAATTCGAACTATTAACAAGCCTAAACTCATGCTCAATCTGTGCCACCGACCGTGCACGGTGACACCAAAATTAGTGTCACACATTCGCTTCATTATGGAAAGAAAAGGCTTGCAAAAAATGGACACAAGGGAAGACGAGTGGACAACACAAACACCGACTATCATCTGAAGATATGCATGGAGGCATAAAAGAAAGAATACACAGAACATATCTACACATGCTCAGGAAAGCTACCTTTCCTGAGCATGCTAAAAGCTACTTTCTTGAGCATGCACAGATATGTTTCATCTTGATGGCTCACCCCTTCTCTCTGTTGTTCCTCAACACCTTCGCTGCACTGTTCTTCCCCAGTTGAAAAAAATAATTGGAACCATTTGGAAATATCAATGGGTCCAAATGGAAATGTCACTTTCCAATTGGGCCATTTGGCATTATCAGCAGGACCAATTGGGATAGCTGTCATTGCCAAATGGTTCGAAGAGAAACAATTTGGACCAAATGGAGATTGCGGGCTCGCTTCCAATTGGACTAATATAGAGCCTCTAACAGGGAACAAATTAATCTCTGATGTACGGCACTACATCTTTATTGAGCAATATTGCCTGTCCCTTTTCTATATTATGCCTGCAAAGAAATTTTTCTCGCGAAATGCGGTTTTGCCCCTGTGTCCTACTCTGCCCTGATTCGCACAGGACAGCCTCATCAACATCAGCAACACGTGGTTGTAGCAGCAGCAGTAGTCACGTCCGTGCTGTGGTGCCGAGTGTCGGTGCATCGTTCTCATTGTATTCATGTGTACTGCAGCTATCTGTTGTGAGATTAACGCGCTGGGTGTTTTATGGCCTTGATAAGAATTTGAAAGTTGAGCGATGTTGTGGATAACAATCAAGAATGTTAACCCTAACATCTTTTCAGCGGCCTGTTTCGTGAGGTGGACGAACTCGACCATCACATGTGCCCCTGCCGTTCAAGAATTGAGCAAGTCAAAGATAAGCTTGTCCGTTTTAAAATCTTCATTTTGTTTAATTCATACTAGACTGTTGTTAATGCTGCCTTATTGCCTCTTTCTGCACAGACTGCTGCGCGAGAGACGACTGCGCGTTGTGGCAAGAACGAGTGACCTGACGAATAATTATCGCGCACTATGTGTTTTAAATAAAGTAGCTTTTCTGTTCTTCACTTAATGTATCTGTGTCAAATGTACTTACTGTCCTAATAAGCAATTATTGCATGAAGCGGCTCATTTGTTGGTTACAGAATGTGCATTTGAAACAGTAAGAAGTAACATGCATTATGCAAAGAGCATTATGCAATAGGCCCAAAAGCTGCTGGCTGTGTTCCAGCAGGGTCAAATGATGCACATGGCATCAAAACAAGATTGTCTGAGATGTGTATATAGCCCGCGCTGCACAAGTCTACCGAGCTAGAGCGCATCTACTGAAGTGTAACACATGAAATGAAAGATGAACATCACACAAAAGAGCCTATTTCGTGTCATATATATTTCATTATAGACCTATTCCATGTTGGTAAACAGTGGTAGGCATCGCCGATATAACCAGGGCTTGTAGCGATGTTGCAGCGTGGAGGCCCCGCCCACCGCTCGCCACGGCCCTGCATGGTCGCACCACCCCCACCGGCGCAGCGTGTGTGAAAGCTGCCTCTGAGCACAAGGCATCGCAGCGCCAACGGCATGTGTACAGCAGTTTGCAAGGGGCAGCCGCGTGAGGTGAAGTTGCAGTAGCTCTGTAGGAAGTACTCGATGAATGTGGAAAAGAATACATCAACGCCCAGCTATGACAAGATGTGAGAAATTGATTGAAACGACAAGCATCTTGCCCCATCACAGTTTATTTCACTCGAGTGAATAAAAATTCGTATGACGTATCTAAAACTTCCTCACTTTAATTATATATATATGACAGCGTCCTACACTACTGTAGCGTGCACTTTGCGGTAAGCGTCATCGCTCTGTGTCCACACTTTATTTATTTATTTATTTATTTATTTATTTACAACATACTGCAGGCCCACATGGGCCCAGGCAGGAGGGGTGAAATTACAAAACAAGATACAGAATTTCAAAAGGGCAAAAAAGAATGTCAAAAGGGTAAATACAGAATATCAAAAGGGCAAAGAATAAACAAACACTTACAACACAATTCAATGTTCACACGTCAGTGATTGCATCGATCGACTCAAATGATTTAATCAATGATGATGGCAGTGCGTTCCATTCGTTAATAGTGCGAGGGAAAAAAGAAAATTTGAAGGTGTTAGTTCTTGTTTGATATGGAGTTAAGGTTTCAGAGTGGCCCCGCCACGGTGGTCTAGTGGCTATGGTACTCGGCTGCTGATCCGAGGGTCGCGGGATCGAATCCCGGCCGCGGCGGCTGCATTTCGATGGAGGCGAAATGTTGAGGCCCGTGTGCTGTGCGATGTCAGTGCACGTTAAAGAACCCCAGGTGGTCCAAATTTCCGGAGACCTCCACTACGGCGTCTCTCATAATCAGAACTGGTTTTGGGACGTTAAACCCCACAAAACAACAAACAAGGTTTCAGAGTGATGATGTCTGGTTTGTCTTGTTGTTGACGAGCGTAGATATGGACTAGGATGAAAAGACAACTTGTTATTTTTCAGGAGAAAAAGAAATTTAAGCCCGAGTATTTTTCGTCGCAATTTCAAAGTCTGTATTCCATTAATGTGCATGAGAGCTGTTGGTGAGTCGGTTCTACGGAATTTGGAAAAAATAAATCTGACAGCTTTGCGCTGAACCATCTCAAGTGCTGCAATGTTGTGGTTGGTGTGCGGATCCCAGACGGTGCAAGCGTATTCCAACTTTGGCCTAATTAGTGCTTTATATGCATGAAGTTTGGTTTCTGGGGGCGCCTGTTTTAGTTTGTGTCGCAGAACACAAAGCTTGCGAAAAGAAGAAGCACAAATGTTAGCGATATGAGAATTCCAGCTGAGGTTGTTAGCTATGGTCACTCCCAAATATTTATATTCATTTACCTCAACTAGGGGATTAGCTGGAAGACTGTAAGAAAACAACTGTTTATTTATTTTTTTCGTAATATGCATGTACACTGTTTTTGTTTCATTTAACTTCATGTCCCATTTTTGACACCAAGAATGAACGTTATGAAGGTTAGTGTTCAGAAGTTCTTATCCTCCCGGCAAACAATCTCATGGTACAATATGCAATCATCTGCAAATCATCTGCAAATTTATGCCATGAAACTTGGTGTGGAGCATTACACTTGACAAACTTGTGACAAGGATATTTTTCTCAAATGAAACGGTGCACTAACCACTAAATAATTAGGCATAAGCTTAGCTGTGACCAAAATGTGCATAACCAATCACCGGTGCACACTTTTTTCCTCATTGCACGATGGTAAGCAGCACCCACACCAGCGAAAACACGGCAGCTGCTACGGTAGGCGCGCCGGCAGATGCTTACCATGCGAAACCAAAACATCCGATGACAGCGCCACTGCATCTTCGCGACGTAGGCCAGTGGAGTAGGTCTATATGCACTCTAGCTCGGTAGATTCATGCAGCGCCAGCTGTGATGACATTTGCATCAATCTGGCTGTAATGCAAAGTGCACCATTTGGAACTATAGGAATATAACGAATTGGTTACGGGCTACTGCACCATAAGAACCAATCGGCCCAATGGTGTACTAATTCACAAATGGGACCAAGTGAAAATTTCCCAATTGGTTCCAATTGTTTTTTCTGATCGGGTCATGAGATTCACGACGCACCAACTGCGGGACACCGTGGCATCACTTGTACCTACGACCTTGTACGACATAACTTTTATTGGCCTGGGCTCGCACGCTCCGTACGACGATACGGTGCTGCTCGCAAACCTTGCGAACTTCGCGAGAAGCCAGTGACGCTCCCTGCCAGGTACCTACAGTCCCTTAACATTCCCACTGAACCTCTTTTTCGCATCGGCTTGGATCTTGGTCCTTTTCCCAAGTCCAGCTAAGGCAACAGGTGGATCGATGCCGCTACGGATTATGCAACGCATTACGCTGTCACCCGAGCACTCTCGACTAGCTGTGTGGCCGACGTTGCAGACTTCCTACCAAGCAACATCATGTTTGTGCATGGTGCGTCCCGGAAGCTCCTCATCAATCATGGTTGCACCTTTCTTTCTCGAATGATCGCCGACATCCTCTGCTCCTGCTCCACGAAGGACAAACTGACTGCCCCTACCATCCCCAGACGAAAGGCCTTACTGAGCGATTAAATCAGACCATTACCGATATGCTATCAAAGTACAACTCACCCGACCATTGCGACTGGGACACCCCACTACACTACGTCACATTCGCATACAATTCATCACGACATACTCTCCCTTTTACCTGTTGTTCAATCGCGACCCTGTGTTACCATTGGATGCCTCACTCCCCTTTGTGCGTGATTTGAGAAGCACATTTACAATCACCGCCACAAGGACACATACTTTGGACCGGGCTCTCTCGTGCTACTTTGGTCCCCTTGCTGCCGAGCGGCCATCTCTGAGAAGCTCCTTCCGTGTTACAAAGGCCCTTACCATGTGCTACATCAAGTTACCAATGTCACTTACGAGATTATCCCCGTCGGACCCACCACGCATCCAGTGCAATATCCCCTGATGCTGTTCACTTCTCTCGCCTAAAACCTTACTGCACACTAGTCAATGACCCCATATGAGGCACCGGGACGGTGCCTCTTTTGCCCGTGGTAGTGTTACAGAGAAGCAAGGAAGACAACGACGAAGCAACAACAGCTTTGCTCGCTGTGCTGTGGCTGTACATTTTGTAAATACACAGTGTACACAATTCTCTACAACTGCAACAATATGACCGTATCCAGAAATGTTATCAAAGCGAAAAAGAAAAGGAAGAAAAGCTGCATCACAGGGGAATAAATTTGCCGTATCTACAGAGGCAAATTTTATGTCCTGCGATGGTTTTTTTGTTTTGTTCCAAATTGTCAACATGGGGCCGTGTCGTACAGTTTCAATCTGGCACAAATGTACTACATTCAGAAGCCCCCAGAACAGTACCTTGGTTGAGCGTGCGGATGAAATCTCGATTGCTCTGCAGCTGCCGCATAAACTCCTGGTTCTGCAGCAGAATGGCCATGCGCTCGTCCTCGAGGAGCTGCGCGTCCGCTTCGGCTGCACCCGAGGAGAGGCGGCGCTGCTGCCGCACATTCTCGGCCATGCGCTGCTGCAGCATGGCCGCACTGAGCTCGCCTGTGCTCACTGCCTGCATCACACCACACCACACAAGCTCCTTTTGAGGAGGTCTCACACCTCTTCAGTACAGTGGCTCATTTACAGCTGCCATACGCCACTGCCCCACACAGTAGTGCACTAACGCCATTTTCGTGTGTGCTACTGTGTCACATAGGTGTGACGGCAAAGGCAGATGATGAATCATAACAAATTTCCTTGAATGTTACATCACATGTGTTGGTATACACTGAACGATATACAGTTAAACCTGCTTATAACGAACCTCCATATAACGAATTCCTGGATATAACGAAGTTTTTTTATTCCCCGCCGTTACTCCATAGAAGTACATGTATTGGAAACCTCTATGTAACGAAGTGGCAGCGGGAGAACCCCTCGAAATAACGAATTTTCTCCGCCGACAGCCTGAGATTTTGCCCCCAATTTTGTCACTTTTGCGCGAGCAACAACCGGAAGCACCTCCTCCGCCGCAACGGAATGCGAAGCGGCGGTGTCGCGCTTGGCGCGCTCAAAGACACGGCGACTGCGAGGAGAGAGCGAGTGCACGTGTGCATGCGTGCGAGCGTGCGTGAGGAGGGCCTGCATCCCTCGACCCCACGATCATCCCGCCGCGGGCGTGTCCTTTCCCCCTCACTTCAAACCTGCTCCCGCCGCTTTCTGCAGCTGGCCGAGCCTGCCGAGCCGCCACCCTCCTTTTCCAGTTGATGTTACCGAGAAAAAAAACGACCTTTTTTTTTTCAATGTGCGCGACTCTTTGGTTGCTGCGCGAGTCTGCACTTCGCTAACCTGACAGGAGGTGAGAGCGGTTGTTAGGCCTAGCTCGCGGGGTCACGGGCGGCGCGCCTTAAGGGAAGTTTGCCCTTGACAACACAGGGGTCGGGTGCAAAGGAAATCGGGGGGTGATTCAAGGGCAGCGCGTGTGAAATGAAAAAAAAAAAAAAAAGCTGGAGACAAACAGCGGTAAACTGGAGGACACGGGCGCGCGTTGCGTGCGTAGTGTTCGCAGCTGACAAGCGGCCGTAGTAGCATTCTCCCTCGCCTTGGAAATCCTATCCTCGGAGGGCGGGCACGCGACGCGCTGCTGCCGCGGCCGTTTTTTTCTTCCCTCCGCTCATTGTTAATTCGTTCCGCACTCCTTCCTCCTCCATGGTGATTCGCTGCGCTTTTTTCGGGCGGCGCACTTCCTTTGTGAAGCCTGCTCCCTACCTCGACTGTCCGCGATTTCTGGGCAGCCGCATTATAACCGGTCCTTCATATCGGAAGGGGGGGGTGAGGGGGGCTGCACATTAAGCGGTATGCGGGGGGTCAGAAAAAGCTGGGGGGGGGGGGGGGGGTTAGAAAAAACTGCATTATTGCCGGTCCTGTACTATAAGCAGTCACATAAGTGTTCTCAGCTGCAAATGTTTTCTCGCCCAAAATAATTGTTTTGGGTCAGCTCTGCCGTCTGTAACCGTTTTACTTACTTAAGCGTTTATTTTTCGAATTTTCGTGCCGAACCTGCATATAACGAAATCCTCTTTATAACGAAGTTTTCCGGGAATTTCTCAATTTCGTTATATCCAGGTTTAACTGTAAACAACTGTGGACACTTACATCTCAGAATATCAATTAAGTAGTCAGGACAATCAGAATGGAAATTCCTGGTGAGATTTTGCATGCATGACTATGGGACGATGTCTCACATTATGACCTGACTCGATGCAAGGAACACAGTTTAGTCCATGTAACAATATTTGTGAATTAATGCTGCCGCCCTGACACACCAATGCGTGCACTGCATGCACTGCGAATGGCCTGTGATCAACAAAGAATCACTGGTACCACGTGTCTTGAAAATGTTACAGCAGGCTATTTTCGTGGCCGTGTTTTATCTCTAAGCTTTGGCCATTTTGAAGTTTTTTTTTTCTGCCCTGGCAGTACAACACCCTCTCCTTGCACTCGTGGGATTGCATTTCCATTCGAGAGTGGAGGGTTGAAACAGTCGTCACAATGCTATGTATGACAGAACTACTGGTGCACTGTCTGCTCATAGCATCTGAGATTGTGGCTAACTATGGCAACATAAGGAGGACCAAAGTGCACTAAAAAAAAAAAACATAACTGAACGCTCAGCACTGGAAACTTGTAGACGTTTCAGGCCCCCCAAGAGAGATTTTCTTTTTTCAAACCATATACATTTGCACAATTAGCCTCGCCACAGTGGTTTGGTGGCTGTCGTACTCGGCTGCTGATCCGAGGGTTGCGGGATCGAATCCCGGCCGCGGAGGCTGCATTTCGATGGAGGTGAAATGCTGAGGCCAGTACACTGTGCAATGTCAGTGCACGTTAAAGAACCCCAGGTGGTCAAAATTTCCAGAGCCCTCCACTACGGCGTCACTCATAATCAAAGCTGGTTTTGGGACGTAAAACCCCAAAAATCATCAACATTTGCATGATTCACTTATTTGTAGGTGTAGGTTCTTACTAGCTACGGAAATTGGTCGCCTTCAAGCCGTGTGCATTGTGTAACTGAAGAACATTGACAGTGCCTTACACATAAGCAGGGGTAGCATTTTTGGGTGATTGCTTAAGATGCACTCCTACTTTTGTGGGGTTTTGCATGGCACACAATGCACTGGCTTACAGCAAAGCCTCATTAATACATGCCCACTTTAAACTCACAGTTTAAGTGTGCTTGCAATGAATTCCCCACAGGGTCCCATAAGGCTTCATGTATTTGCTCACCACTTAAAGGGGCCCTACGACGCTTTTCCGACTGCCCTCTGGAGCACTGGTGGAAGTGTAGTGTTCAATACTGAGATGAATACAAAAAGAATAAGCGCACAAGACTGGAAGTTATTAGACCTCCGTGTTCAAAATGTGAGCCCTTTTCACTTTCCCACTGATGTTTATGGTTGTTTCTATATTATAGCAGAAGTTCTGCCTCAAGGTGCCCTGAACAAATTACCTTTCCACTGCTCTTTTTGACGGAGTTGTCATTGGGGTTACAACAGGGACAACAAACCAGACGTGTCAGTCAGAAGAGGCAGGAGATACTGAAAACAGATTTCCTTTTATTGCTTCTGTAGTGTCTCTGACAAGTCCTCCAGCCTTTTCAGTTGATGATGTTTGTGGTTTGGTTAAGGAAAGGATGCTAATTTCTGCAGCCCATGTCAGCAGCACGGCTAAGCGTCCATTGGGGTAGGGGAAACGGACTGAAGGATAGAAAAGCTGTAGTGGAGGGCTCCGGAAATTTTGACCACCTGCGGTTCTCTGACGTGACCTGACAAAGCACACTACATGGGCCTCTGGCATATTCGCCTCCATCGAAAATGCGGCTACAGCGGCCATGATCAAACCAGAGTTTTTTGGGTGGCAGCCGAGCACCATAACCACTACACCGCCACAGTGGACTTTCAGTTGCACTGGTGCATTGCTACGCAGCACTGCGTAACAGCACCGCTGCTGCTCTTGACCAGTTCTTGGCACCCCTTTCCCGCTGGACGAAAAAAAAAAAAGACAACGATTCGCTAATTGTGCCAGTTCAGCTGTGGCTTCCGTTGAAGGTGGATAATAAACAAGTTTCACCTGTTCAAGGCTATGCTTTTTAAACTGCCGCAAAAAACGCAAGCGTTTATGGTCTGAGGACATCTCCGGACATGAGTGTTTTGCATTTTTTTTTTTTGCTCAACAGCGTGGCCTAGCAGGGATTAATGAATGTAAAATGTGAATGGCACAGTCAAACCAATCACAATGCGCAGCCATGGTTATCACTCAGACGTAATTCCAGTGTCCTGGTAACAAAATCTGCCATTGTATGTAGTGCTGGTTCAAGCGGAACTCTGTACAAGATGTTTCTTCATCGAAAAAAAATTATAACCACTTATGGAACTCCAAATCTTGCTGCGTAATCCCCGAATGCTGCAGTTCTAGAATAAGCGATAGAAACGTCACGCTGAGTTGGTGCCGCAGGGCCAGTAACCGAACTCGAGGTTCAAAACCTGTGCTGAGGAGATAAATGCGCACTTGTATGATGTGAACACAATGGCTTGATTCCCGCAGCCACGGAGTTTCGTTGATTGACAGAGGCTCCATAAAATTCAAACATTTGTGGTGCCTACCTGCATACTGTGGGCCGAGCACTGCATGTATGAGCGACACGTGATTGCAGCATCGTTAATCTTAGCATACATGATGAGCGTATCATGTTCGTGATCAGTCATTCATGTTTGTCATACATTTATACCCTGCCTGGGGTATAGCAGGTGAATGAGACGACCAGGAGAGCACTGAGACGTGGGCGGACGGACAGGTAGGTAAATAAATATGGTCAAAGTGACTGAAGTTCATTACAAAATGCTTCGCATTTAACACATTAAAAGCCTTGCCTTGAGAAAAGTAATGGTCCCACTTACTGGCACAGGTATGCAAAGAAGGCTCTACATAGCCATCTTCCGCAGAAAAAAACTATGGCAAGCAGCCAAGGAGAAGAGAGGGTCCAGTGACAAAGGAGCTCTTGCATTTGACAAGTTAAGAATTAACAATGAGCTATACTGAGGGATGAAGCTGCAAACTGTGTTGCATTTGCGCATGCTCCTACATAGGTGCTCGAGCCACAGGATGTGCTCCAATCGAAGGCCACAAACAAAATACCCTTTTATTTCATAGCACAGAAGAATATACAGATGAAAAGGTTACTTTTAGCATCATCAGGTGAGAACATACTTGTGGTGCCGTCTAGAAGCAACATTAAACTCAACATCTTTCTTACAAAATAAATTGCCAAGCTTAGCCTCTCTCACAGACACATAACCATGCTGGTTCTCTTTTCTGCCTGGATGAGCGCCTCAAAGTTGAAGGCGAACATGGACCAAGTAAACTGTGTCACCCTGGCTCCTGGAGCAGGTTCAGGCTGCCCAGTGACTGCTTGCACCTCAGGCACACTTCTGCTTGTGCTGGGATCTTTGACTTGGCATCACTCTGGCTGGACATCTGCATCACCTGGGAATTGTGCCGAGGCTCCCTGCTCACCACACTGTCCCTGAACACCAGGACTTCGCTGTTGCAAATCAAACTAGGGACATCCTGCTAAGTTGGGGCATGCTGCGACGTCATAGAAATGGGAACCCAACTCTGGCATCGCGGTGTAAGGCACCAACAACTCACGGTTCCAGGTGTGGCCATCGTCCAGTTCATAAGTGTCTTGATGCCTACGCTTGACGATGGTGAATGGACGTGAACAGCTGCAGGTGCCCTTAGGTACGTGACCTGGCTGTTTAACATGTACGCGTTGCCCTGGTATCAATAGCACGGTCTTGGTGGCTCGGCTCCTATCCATGTAACTCTTCCTCTTCTGTTGAAGCTCGGATACCCTTTGGCGCGAGGCTTTAAGTTTTGTGTTGGGTTCCTGAGAAAATTTGCTAGTTTGGGGAATCCCCACCAAGTCAAGCTTTGGTCGCGGGTGCCAGCCATGTAGAAATAATGCAGGTTTCTGACCAGTCATAGCATGTGGTGTGCAATGGTACACACCAACGTATTG
Organism: Hyalomma asiaticum; assembly: GCA_013339685.2. Lineage (NCBI taxonomy): Eukaryota > Metazoa > Arthropoda > Arachnida > Ixodida > Ixodidae > Hyalomma > Hyalomma asiaticum. The sequence continues at coordinate 128,074,612 of CM023484.1, forward strand.
CATAATGGCTTCTTCGAAGGGCCTCTCTTGCAAGCATGCTTGGATATATTCTTTTAGTACTCTGTTGAACCTTTCCAATTGTGGGTGATACACCATAGAAAAAGTATACTTGATCCCCATTTCACAAAAACTGGCTCAATTCGTTGAAGCGAACTGCGGCCCATGGTAGCTGGCCACGTTGTCAGAGTAGCCTTCAAGGCTGAATACATTCCGCAGGAAACATGCTGTTCTTGCACTAGTGAGGTTGTAAGTACAGCAGACTTTGGGTCATCTGCCGTGGTAGTCCACAAGTGTAATTTCAAGACGACATTCTGGTGATGCATTTGCAAATGGACCCACAGCATCTATGCTGAACTTTTTCCATGGTGCTGCCGGCAATTCCACTGGTTGTAAGGGTGGTACAACTGTCTTTGCCGTTTTGTTTACAGACTGGCTCGCAGCACAGGATCTAACCATTTCTTCCACTTGCCTAGCCAGTCCCAGCCACCATTATTGCTTACGAAGCCTTTGTTTTGTCCTACAGATTCCTGGAAGCAACTCATGTGCTGCCTCCATGAGATGGTACCACAGAGATGACAGAACCACGAACTCGTCACCCCGAAGAAGTAGACTGTCTACGGCGGACAATTCATCTCGGGTACGGTGGAAAGGAATAACTACGGAAAGCAGCGATTTGCTTGATGGTCATGCTGACGTCATCCAGCCGATGATCTTCAGTAACACGGGATCCTGCATGGTCTCAGTGATCAAAATGTTGATGGGACACGCAGGGTGGAATGAAACATACTGTTTGTTCAACCCTGTCATATTCTGTTTCTTGAACTGGTGGTTGCCGCAGCATTCTGGAAAGCGCATCTGCTGTCACATTCTCTGGGCCCTTCTTGAATTCAGTCTGGTAGTTGTAGGCTAGCACCCTTACATGCCACCTAGCGCTTCTGAATGGTCCTTGGCGGGCTCCTTTGGTACCCAGAAGCATCACCAATGAATGCCTTGTGATCCGTGCGCAGAATGAACGGGCGACTCACAAGTACACCCTCCAGTGCCCACAGGCCCAGATGGATGCTAGGGCTTCTGATTCCCCTAATGAGTACTTTTTTTCTTGGTCTGTCATGTGCCTGGAAGCAAAAGTGATGGTGACCATGTCCTTGCCTTGACACTGCTGAAGTACTGCTCCTTAGTCGACAGTGAATGCAACAGTGGTCACGACTATCTTTAGAGTCAGGTCAAACATCTGCAAGCATGTGCTTGACAATTGTTGTTTCATTTCCTCAAAAGAAGCTTACCTTCTTATGTCTCACATGAATGGTGTATCTTTCCGTAGCAGTTCCCAGAGCCAATCGACAACTCCTGCGTAGTGTGGAATGAGTCTCATGTGGTACCTGGCCATGCCCAACAATGAGCGAAGTGTGTCTCTACTGGCTGGTGCAGGCACATTCCGTATGGCAGCTTTGCAGTGCGCTGTACCATTTTATTGCTCACTAAGCGTCCCAAAAACAGTATTTCAGTCGTCCTAAAAAGGCATCTGTCGTTTAGCTTGAGCCAGCTCTTATCAATACTACACTGCAAAACTTGCTGTAGATTTGCATCATGCTCTTCCAGCGTGCTTCGAAACACGATAGTATCGTCGATATACCAAAGCGTTTTCTTGCAATCTTGCTCTTGCAAGACATATTCTGGAACATGGATGGAGCAGATGCAAAACCAAGACATACTCACTTGGTCTGTTATGAAGGCTGCCAAATCCCTGCTTTCTGGGACGAGGGAACCTTGATCGTACACAGTGGTCAAATCCAGTTTGGAGAAGCACTTTGCACTGTGCAGCTTATTCAATAGTTCCTCAGTGTCTGGGAGTGGAAACTTGTCAACAACAGTTGCCTTATTTGGCTCAGGTAAATCAACGCAGATCCTTATTGTGCTGTTCTTTTTCTCCTCAACTACTATTGGGGAAACTCACGGAGGATTGATGATTTTTTCGATGATGCCCTCTTTGTCAAGTCGATTCAATTCTTCAGAGACCTTGTCCCTCATCAAGAATGGTATCTGACACAGCTTAGCAACGAAGGGGCTGGCATCCCTACAAATTCTTACTTTATACATGAAGCTTCCTTTAGCGCACCCAAGCCTGACGTCAAATATGTGCGAAGACTTTGTGGCTACATTAACGGGGAGTCCATCAGGCCCCTGACGAGTGTGAACGCAATGTAGAGACCCACCTTCAACTTGCAGTTGTAAAGGCACCACTGTGTCTAGGCCCAGGATGTTGGTCCCCTCTGGAACCACGTACAACAGCAGCATAGGCTGGCAGCTCTTGAATGCGACTGAAGCCCGGAAGCAGCCCTAGTTAGGAATTTGGCGGTAGTCGGACAGCACTGCAGTTGAGGATTGCAGAGGAACAGAAGACCAGAGCTTCTCGTAGCTGGCAGAAGACAATATCAACACTGCAGAGCCAGTGTTCACTAAGATGGATATTGTAACACCATGTACCTGTACGTCAATGTGCAAGTCTGTCCCGCCCTTGTGGCCCAAGTGTACTACAGTCAGGACCTCCAGTGCATCTTCGGATGCAACTTCTCTGATAGTGAGAGTTCTATTTTCTTGCTCACAATGGCGTTCTCGTGCAAAGTGGCCCAACTTTCCACACGTTGCAAGTTCCTCCGCCTGCACGGCAGGCGGAGGAACTTGCAACGTGACAATGGGAACCAGAGCAGAAGCACGACCTGGTTGCAAGTGGTGGCTGAATGGCCTTCTGTGGCTTGCATGCGAGTTCTGTGAAAGCTGCAGACGTCGGCTGGCGACGACAGTCTCCTGCAGTATTGCGCCGTGCGTCAAAGCTTCTCCCAACAGTTACGGTGTGGTACAAAGTCAATGTGGAACCCTCCAGAAACGATCGTTCTTGTAGTGAATGCTGCATTGTTTGTGCTACCAAATGGTCCCGTATAAAATTGTCTACCTGAGACCCAAAGTTGTAAGAGGCTGCTAGCTCACATAGAGCTGTAACGAAAGCATCCACAGACTCACCCGGCAAATGGGCATGCAATTCAAAGCGGTGCCTCCCCACTACAACATTGGTGACGTTGGCGAAGTAAGCGTCGAGCACTGCGAGTGCACCTTCGTCAATCTCCCTCATGCTGTCCTTCCCCAGGGTTAACATCCCCGGTTTATCCGACACATGTGTGCTCCGCTTTGCCAGCAATGCACAAAAATCTGCTGACCTTCTACTCGAAGACAACGTAGATCCTTGCAACGGACAGCTGAGTGGGCGTTGCTGCTCGATGCCCACTAATTCCCGAACAACCGGTGCTATTGGCTCCAAGGGACGAAGGGTTTCCCTGGTGCTGACAGGAATTCTAGTGGCCGTAGCAGGCTCATCTTAACGTGCGTAGCCGTCTGCTTTGTTACGCTTGACGCCATCTATTTTATTCATAAGCACATGCTCCTACATAGGCGCATGAGCCGAAGGATCTGCTCCGATTGAAGGCCACAAACAAAATACCCCTTTATTTCATAGCACTGAAGTATGTATACATGTGATAACATTACTTGTGGCATCATCACGTGAGAACTAGGGGGCCTACATGACCCAGTCATGTAGGCTCCCTAGTGAGAACATAGTTGTAGCACCATCTAGAAGCAACATTAAACACAATGAACTGCATTCAGACTATTACTTGCAATTGTCAAAAAAAAACAAAAAAAACAACCACAACAACAACAAAGAAGTCCACATGCTTGTGCATTGTGCCCACGCAACACTCAGACACACGGAAAGTGCACTTTGCAAACATTAATGCTCACAGTATTCTTGAAAAAATAAGCTGGCTAGAATCATTTCTAGCTGGCACTGACCTTGATTTTGTTGCGCTCACCAAAATGTGGCCATCTATCATGACATTAGGGACTTCGAGATAACGTTGCGAAATGATGCACTTGTGCGTAAAGATAAAACTTCCACCTGTAGGGGAGGTGCAGCTATTCTAATAAGACATTACTTGCACAATACTTCCTAATGTAGAAGGAGCAGAAGCCAAGGTCTTTTCTTTTGTAAAAAATTCAATCCGCATCCTATCCAGTTGTGGTTGGGTCCATTCGGTGGAGTCCCTCCTCAGACATCAGTGTCATGCACTCTTTGTACGCATGGCTGCACCCTCATGTTTTTACGAGCAGGGTTGAACTGATGGTGATCTCCCAGCTGGCTCTACGTCAGTAACCTTCTTCAGACATAATTATTGATGCTATCCTAACGTTTATTCTCTCCCAGATTACTCAACAGCCCATGCAAGTGCAAGGCCACTTCCAAAATATACTTGACCTTGCAGTTGTGTTAGTGACAATTTTATCACTGATAAAGCCACTGTTCAGTTAAGAGACAGCATATCGAGCCACAAAGTACTACTGTGTTCTATTCCAGTGCGTGAGTGTGCAGAACCTTCTAATTCAGAATAAAGGGAAGCTGAAGTGGTTTTAGATTTCTAAAAACTAGATTTTAGAATCTAGAAACTAGAATTTAGATTTCATCAGAAGCGCACATACTTGAAACAACAGTTAGCCATTTTTTAAGTGCAAGCAGAGGTGCCGTAATCGAGATTTCAAATCGCAGCGAAGTTCCGCCCACCGCGGCTCGCCTGCCGGCAGCAGCACCGGTGGCAAATGTGACATCGTCATGGGGTTCGTGGATGCCCACTCTAGCGTCTCTTGTAGGCTTTGGGCATCCATTGCATTGTTTACTGCCCAAATGCACAGCGGCTCGATTTTGTTTCAGGCTTATGTTTTGAAGAATGTCTGGTGCATAGACAATTCTGCCTGAAACAAGCATTAAAGCCTGGCCACCCACTCGCTAGCACCGTTTGTGGCTGTACGAGCACCGGCAGCTCAGACGATGTCTTTCAACACTTCACACAGCAGCAGAATCCAAACCGTCTGGTGCATTACTATGAGAAAAATTGATTGAAGTCTTGAAGACCCTTTTCATGTGTAAGAAATACTTCCGGGACTTTTGGGACAACTGCAAGTGTATCACTAACATGATTTAAATATACCCATGGCAAATCTCACAGGTCCGCATGACAAACACACTTTGAGGTCTTCTCAGAAAGTTTCGTTCAACCGATAATTCTGCCACCCTCCCAACCATGAGCCCCACCATGAAAAAAAAAAAAGCAGCAAAGGTTCCAAAGTTTGCCTTGAGGAACTTCAACTAGCTTGGGATTAGCCATATACAACTTGTGTTTTGTAACTTCACGATTAATTTCACTTTTATGTCTAACTTTATGCATGTTGTGCTAAGTTCGTATGGTTCGAACACAAGTTCTCTGATTAGGCGGAAGGGCCTGTTGGAATACTTGGAAACAGAGATCGGGGTTTTCAAATAAATGTCTGTGAAACTTGGAGATGGTTAGAGCAGCTATACTTATAAACACAGCCATCGAATGAGCACCACGTTACATGGCAAACCTGAGCAGACATTCAACATGTTCATCCTTGAGCTGACTCATGCTTCTTGTTATTGCTAATTACACAGAGAACTGGTAGAATATTGGGAAGTGTTATGAATATTCGTGGTACCAAATTTTCTACCTGGGTCAGGTCGTTAAGTATTGAAGAAAATTATATGAAATAAAAAGTTGAAGTTAGTGAAAAGAGCCATATGGCATATGCTTCTATAACGTGGAGGGCAGTGCTTCTGACATTGGCTGTAAATTGTTGTTGACTACGGCATTGCGCGTTGTTCTGAATGAAGAAAAACATGAGAATAATCATATAATTTGCTTAGTCTAAATTGAAGCAGATGAAAAGGTGCATAAAGACGAGATATGTCTTCTCACAACTTCCTTAAAAAGCTATACTCTGTAAAATCATGAAGCATGAAGTTGTACAGCAAGCAACTCCCCTTTCAATAAAATTGAAAATTGATCTGGTTGGCACGGGTTAATCACTGGATGGTGCACCACTAAAAGGACAGGCACTGGTCCTGTGCGCTTTTTCCTTCAGTTTCAGTTTATTGGTAATATGAGCATCAGTTACATAATACTTGCATACAGATGAGGGTCCCAAAGTATGAATACTGAAAACGGGACCCTCAGTTAAAAACTACAACAAAAATAATTCAAAGCAATTGGCAGAAGATGAGCAGGTAGTAATAATAATTATATATAAGGCAAAACAAGCAGCAACATGCCAGAATAGTTGAAATACACAATTAGATAATAGCAATACAATAAAATAAAAAGCAAAATGCGAAATATAATATACAAGCAATGCAACACAAAGTCAAATACAACACAGAACAATACAAAATAAAGTAGAAAAAGTGCACGAAAGAAATGAAAGCAACTTATACAGGAAACAAAAATAAACGCAAATAAAATACATCAAAACCTCTTGTTGGGTGAGTTGGTACATTCTTGAAACCTAAAGGCACCGGCGTAACCAGACGACACAGACAGAGAGACAAGGACACACGAGCGCGGACTAACAACTGGCTTTATTCGGAGAAATCGACGTGGTTTATAAGTGCCTCAAAGAAGCATGGGAAATGGAGGGGGACAAAAGAATAAAATAGGGGGGGGGAGGAGACATGTCAACAACGCAGGTGCAAAAACAACCAGGAAAGCACAAGAAACCAATCCAATATATTGCTTAGCAATGTAACCCCCCCCCCCGATAGCCGCATCAAGAAGATTAAATTCCGCTGTCAAACCCCTATTTTATTCTTTTGCCTTTTATGTAAGAACAGAATGCTGACATAGGAACTGAAAAGATTCCAAAGCCATAAGCTGCGGACATGTCATCTCTTATTTTACGCGGCAAGGTAAATTGATTTGTATTGCCCGACAACATACTGTTAGGAGATAACTAACTGCGGAGGGAAAAAAAAGAAACAATTTGGAAATGTTTTTCTTAATGAAAACACAAATTACGTTTATAAAGGTTGCTGCTTTGAAAGTTCTTATGCTTCGCAAGTACATACGCTTTCCTGTTCATTATTTCTCATTGTCAGAGAAGCACACAAGAGGTGCCGTTGTTATGGAGACACGGTGGTTGCTAAGCCAAGCGTACAGTTAAATGTGTCCCTGTGTTGTTATCGCTTTTTATATAGGAAACGGAAGTTGAGGTAGGAACGAAAAGATAGAAAAACCACAAGCTGCTCACGCGCTACCTTTTATTTTAGGTGGCAAGGCAAGGTGGTTTGTGTTTCCCGCCAGCAAGCCATAAGGAGAAGGCGAATCACGGAGCAATAGAAGGACAGTGGTGGGACTCCAACTTCAACAAATTTTTTTCTCAAAGAACACGAAAATTACCTCGATGAAACTTGAAACGATGAAACTACATGCCCTGTTCTGATTATTTTTTTCATGGACCACCTTAGGGTGCAATTGACGCTTAAACATAGGAAAAAATGGCGTTTTTGTCAAGTTCACACATTTATTTCAGAGCCTTTGCACAGCACATAGACAAAGATGATTTTTCATAATATTGTACCTCTCATGTACAGTTGCACAAAAATATTTGGACGTTTTCTTGCAAAATGGCTTTTCAGGAAAAAATTCCCAAAAACGTTGCAATTTTACCATTTTCAACTCGGTCCTAAGCAGTGAGTAACATGAACATAATTTGTGAAACATTTTTATAAGTGAAGATAAATGCTATGAGAATGCAAAAATGCATATTTGGAAATGATTGGCACATTGGTTGGTTTTCAGGAATTTTTTTTCTGGCACCTTGTTTTCCGCCGTTTTGCGAAATTCAAGTGACCCTCACGAGCTTAAAAAATTTTTCCTGCTCAAAATATTTCCGGAAAGCGCTGTGGAAGTAAGGCTCACTTCCCTGTAATTTTTTGGAATTTTTCGAAAGAAGTTCATCTTTATCGAGCGTCACAGCTGGGGCAGTTGGCGTGGAATGACCCATACGTAATGCTGGGAGTGTTAGGCAGCGCCACTCGTAGCTATGGCGGAAAGTGTGGGACACTTGCTGGGAGGCGTCACATAGAATGTGATCTCACAGCGAGATGGTTGCTGTTCTCACCTGCTTCTCAAGCAGAGATAAAATGCCCAGACCGTCCTTCGTCGGGTGAACGACCATAAGAAGCACCAGTGGGAGAGGCGCAGTCACGCTCACTATATCGACAGGTGCTTTCCACATTAAAGCAGCACTGACACACAATTTTGAAGGCGAGATAACTTGTGGGATAAATTTGTGTGCGCACGCACCATCTACGAAATATAAACAGCTAATATAGCATATAAAATACTTAAAATCAACCAGTTTTAATTTTTTTAAGCGAATAGGAATGGTGCACAACTTAATTTCTGGGACGTTTTCATGTTACCCGTATAAACAGGGGAAGCAGTCAGAACCTGGAAGTCTCCTGGGTAGTCTGGGAGACTTGGCAGGTATGCAAACCTCAACAAAAACATGGCCATGGAGATCAGTATCGTAGAGATGACATAATGCGGCCTCAAATCTCGAAGGCTACGCTTTTTCAAACTACGAGTGGTAGTGCGAGAACAAGCATCAGTATGCGCACATCGCGTTGATGCAGGCCGGCACTGCTGGTGCAGTCTGCCAGAGCCACAGCCGATTTGTGTCTAGCTCATTTGGCGCCTTTGCCTGTCAGCCTTTTTCAAAAATGCTGCTGCTGTGCATTACCATCTAAAACTGGCGCAGCAGACAAGTTAGTGCGCTGACAAGCACTGTGCTACCCCCCAAAGCAATGGCAACGACACCACTTTTCCGATACCATCACGCCTAAATACGGATCGAAACACATCCTACTGCGATTGAAACATGAGTAACTTATGTAAGGAGGAGTGCACTTTAGGGGTTTGGTGCGAGTCAAAGTTTGGGATATCAAATGTGGCGGTCCACAGGTGTTCAATATACATGCGTGCCGTCCCTATACTTTAGCACTGAATTTTGAAGAAGATTCTTCTACTGTTCGATAGAGCCAATAATTCAATATACCCAAGTTTGATATATCCTGGATCGACTGTATATGGGAGTAGCACATGGCCGTATACTATGAAAGTGATATTCTTGCATGCACCGCATGCGACTACCATTGGAGGCGTACAGTATATATATTGCCGATTTCACCCCTGGAACGTGAACGCTCGCACAAAGAAAGAACGCGTTTCAGGTGGGAGACACTCCACCAACTCATTGCTTGAATCCTGCGTCCCTTTTGTTGCGTTCATAAGGTTTAGAGAAATAAATGTAGCAGGAAATTTCTTCCCTAATTTCTGTGCACTTGTGGCAATGATGCGCACGATAAAACTGTTGGTGTGACTGTTTCCCTGCGGCTTTCGGCGGGCACATTGCCTCTGGCAGCAGCTGCTCTTGGCCGCATGAGCAGCTGCAATGTTGGCGTGCTCACTGCCAGGGCGGCGCTGCACGCGCTGCGACAACTCCAGCGCTGGTGCCCCTACTTGTGGCTGTAACATCTGAAGATCTACAATAACGCATTGGCCCTTGGGCTAACAGAACGTGGCAGGCCAACCTGTGAGTGGGGGGGACTGCTGCTGGGTCGGTGGTGCGGACGGCTGATCCTCAGGAACCCCGGTGGCAGTGGGCCTAGCAGGGGGGGCTTCCAGGCACGAGCTTCCTCCTGAGTGCATGGGGTCCTGTGTGCGGAGTAGCACCACCAAGCATGACGCAACACTGTGCGAGACGTGTTTTCGCACTGTAGACATGAATTTTCGCACGTGATGACTACAGTGGGAAAATTCAGTTTTCATCAATGCACATATTTCCTGACAATGTTATACGTGCCAAATACGTGATATGATTTATCCACACCAGAGTCCAGCATCATACTAGTGGACAAACTAGCAGCTTTTTGATGCATTTTGGACCCATGTAGCTCAATACCTCAACGAGGCCTCAGTATTTCTGTTGAGGCAACTTCCTTTCTGGAGGCATCATGCTAAACTACACGTTTAGGCATACCATATTTACTTGCGTAATGAACGCACTTTTTTTCCCGAAAAACAGCAGGAAACTTGGGAGATGCATTTATTATGGGGTGCAAATTTTACAAAAACATTTTTGGGTTGAGCAAAACATTTGAATGTCCAACAAAGATGGCGTTACGACCCGCGATAATGCTTAAAGCGATGAATGCTATGAAATTTCATTTTAAGAACAGCAAAGAACAGCCACATGGCATCAGTACTGCATGACTCGGTGTCCGCTGCAACAGCCTTATGGTGGCGGCATTTTTTTCCATTGTGATGGCCTTTCGTTTCCATTTAATGCGGGGTTTGTCCACAGTGCCGTGAAACTAGAAAAATGACAACGCTGTCGAACGGGCAGCAGCGAAAAAACGAACGAGCAGTATGTGGCAGTATTCACCGCGGATAGAGTTTCTATAGTTTGTGTCGCCACGGGTCCCACCCATAATGATGACACCACGATGTGCACAATGCAAAGGCCAATGATATCACCATGCCGGCTTGCGGACAAGCAAGGTCACTACATCGCCTATGAAATCTCAGAGACACCCAGCTGCATCAGCGTTCGGCAGCACTCGCAGGCGGCCTTAACGGGAGAATAGATATTTTCTATAACCACATGCCAAACGGCTCATCATCGCATTTCTCCCTGATACCTATAATTACATTAAGCATGACATCCGAGATTGCCACAATGCAACTTGGAGACCACGCCCCAGCCACTTAGGCTTAGCTGTGCTTTCGTGTGGAGCAAGCATGGCGGCATGCCACGGTGAGCGGGACGGAACCGCGATAGATGATGTTACAACTGCGATAGATGAAATGATGTTACCGCTGCTTGCATGCAGCTACGCTCGGCTATGCCCAGCAACGTGTGGTAGTTTTAACGGGACGCGGGAGTTATGAACCACCATGCCAAACGACTTGCGAATACCGAGGATCGAGTGAAGTAGGAAAGCCACAGCGCGGCCATTTGTGGGACTGCAGGGTTCCCAAGTTGGTGGTGAGTTTATCACGCGAGAGAGAGAGAGAGAGAGAGAAAAAAATGGAATTTGACTACTACATTTGGGGGTGCGTTTATTATGCAAGTGCGTTCATTACGTGGGTAAATATAGTATTTGTTTTCGTTCTCACACAGTGTCTGATCAACTCGGTAAAGAAAACGACACAAAAAAAAAAAAAAAAATGAAACGCTCTTAAAAATCAACGTATGCCCTTCTGCACAGCGCTATTCCAACTTGGGCACCAGCTGTTTTGTAGATGCCGTGTGGTGTATTTCTCAGAATATCATGGTGTAGTGAAGAGGAGGAAGAAGAAGCGCCTTGGCATTTGTCACTGTGCGCGTGATCTTCGTGTCGCATCGTGTTGGCTCTCGACTGCCTTCTCGAACCAACAGCATCCTCTGCACGATAATAAATCGTCGTACACGACATTTGGTGGAACGTGCTGGGTATCCCCTTGAGTCTCATCCTGGAGCTATGCAGCCGAAGGTTGCCGACTGCATCCGCCGCTACCATGACTGAGCCTGCCAACAATCAGCCTGGAGCCGCCGCTGTCCCTCCTGTCGTCTGCGGCGGAGCCCAGCGGCAGCGGGACCCCCCTATCTTTAGCGGCGCAGGTGAGACCGACGCTGAAGATTGGCTGTCCACCTACGAGCACGTCAGCGAACACAACAAATGGGATGATGCGGCGAAACTGCACGCTGTGTCCTTCTACCTCGCCGACGTTGCAAATTTGTGGTTTCACAATCACGAGCGCGAACTGCCAACATGGTCTGTTTTCAAGACAGCCTTCGCGGAAGTTTTCGGCCGGCTGACCTTAAGAAAACTTCGAGCGGAGCAGCGTCTACGACAGCGCGCTCAGCAACCCGGCGAGTCGTACACGAGCTACATAGAAGATGTCGTGGATATTTGCGGCCGCGCCGATCCTAGCATGAGCGAAGAGGACAAAGTCAAGAATATACTTAAAGGCATCGAGGACGACGCATTTCAAATGCTGCTCGCACGAAACCCTACTTCTGTCGCTGCCGTCGTCACTCTTTGCCAGAGCTTCGATGAGCTGCATCGACAAAGGGTCCTTATGCGCAGCTCTGTTACATCCGCCCCCTCTCTCGCAAGCCTAACGCTCGCCTCCAACCTGTCGCCGGATGCGGTACTTCCCGGCCAAATTAAGGACTTCATTCGGGAAGAGGTGGCGCGGCAACTCTCTATGCTACCTGTGAGCGATCCACCTCCCCAGCGTGACACGACTTTGGCGCAATCCATGACTCAACCCATGGCTCAACCTTGTCCTCCCGTGGCCGCAGCACGACCTGCATCGCCGGCATTCATGTTACCTGCGGCAATGCGACCGCAGACGTCGCCACCTCCTATGCCTCCTCGAATGCCACCGCGAACCCATGCCGTCCAGAGCCCCTGGAGCACACGCGACAACCGACCTATATGCTTCGCTTGCGGTTTCGCCGGCCACATCGCGCGCTTCTGTGATCGCCGCATGCTGCCTGCTGGCCCAGCAGTGGCAGCGCCCGGATATGTGTATCCGCACAATCCTAATGCGCATGCCACGCGCACGGACCCAGACCCAGTCAGCTCGCCGTATTCTCGGCGGCCATTCGACAACCACCGCTCGCCGTCACCGCGTCGTCGTTCGCTGTCCCCCTTGCGCCGCCGCCAGTCCCCCTAGCGAGGGAAACTAGTTGCTGCAGTTCTGCAGGCACGAACTGCAAGCGTCGCGACTTCTACAAGGCCTGCACAGTCACCACGCAATTTACTGGACGTCAAGGTCGAAGGAACTGCCGCAACTGCGCTTATAGATACAGGGGCAGCCGTGTCTGTCATACACGAAAAACTATGTTGCCGACTGCGTAACGTAACGAAGCCGTTGTGTGGCATGTTGCTGCGTACCGCAAGCACGCAGAACATTGCACCGCTTGCGGCGTGTACCGCATGGGTCGTTATTGATGGCGTCGTGTATGTTGTGCAATTTCTCGTGTTGTCTGCTTGCTCACATGACATCATCCTCGGTTGGGATTTCTTATCTCATCATCGTGCCATCATAGACTGTACCCGTGCCGAAGTAGCGCTTTTCCCGCTTGCTGATTTCGCGCTCCCTGAGCCTTCTGAAAGAAAAGCCGCCAAGCTCACTGTTGTGTCGGACACGGACATCCCGCCCGAAGTGTCGGTGCTTGTGTCCGTATCTTGTTCCGCCGAGCCAGATGCTATCGTACTTTTTGCGCCGTCGCCTATTTTTCAACGCCGCAAGGCTCTGCCTCTCCCGTTCGCTATCCTCACCACTACATCCAGATTATCAACAATGCTTGTTTCCAATCCTTTTCCGTACAGCGTAACGTTACTGCGCGAAGAGTCACTTGGTCGTGTTCAGCCGATTGACCCGCTTCACGTTCTCGAAACTTCCGACGACACGCCGTGTTACCAGCTCGACGCCCTTACTTCTTGCACACAGTGCGCATCGCCCCAATCCTCAATGTCGCCGCCGTCGTCGTCGTCGTCATCGACTGCGGCCATCCTACAAGCCGCTTTGGACGACAACCTGCCGTCTTCTTACCGCCAGCAGGTGCTCGCGCTTCTTCAGGAATTTCGTTCCTCATTTGATTGTGACCAACCATCCTTAGGGCGTACATCGAACGTCACTCACAGCGTTCACACTGGTGACCATCCTCCGTTACGTCAGCGAACGTACCGCGTGTCGGCAGCCGAGCGGAAGGTCATAAACGAGCAGGTTGACGATATGCTGCAACGTGGAGTCATTCGCCCTTCACACAGTCCTTGGGCTTCGCCCAGTGGTATTGGTACGCAAGAAAGACGGGTTAATACGCTTTTGTGTGGATTATCGTCGGCTGAATAAGATAACTCGAAAAGATGTCTACCCGCTGCCCCGGATAGATTACGCACTCGACTGCTTACAAGGAGCGGAGTACTTCTCATCCTTAGATCTTCGCTCCGGCTATTGGCAAGTGCCGATGGCTGAAGAGGATTGCGAGAAAACGCCGTTCATCGCACCCGACGGATTGTACGAGTTTACTGTAATGCCTTTTGGGCGCTGTAACGCGCCCGCCACTTTCGAGCGTATGATGGACAACCTTCTTCGCAACTACAGGTGGAAAACGTGTCTGTGCTATTTCGACGACATCGTCGTGTTTTCGTTCGATTTCCCGATGCACCTCGTTCGCTTGCGTGAGATATTGAATTGCCTCACATCTGCTGGCCTCCAACTCAATATCAAAAAGTGTCGTTTTGCTGCGCGCCAGTTAACAATACTGGGACACGTCGTGTCGAAGGATGGTGTGCTCCCCGACCCAGCCAAGCTTTGCGCGATCGCGGAGCTTCCTGTGCCCACTACTCTTAAGGAACTCCGCAGCTTTATGGGCCTGTGCTCATACTTCGGCGCTTTGTGCGGAATTTCGCTACTATCATCGCACCATTGAACAATTTGCTCCCAGCCGCCACTGTGCGCGAGGTCGCATTTTTCATCTTGCGGAACTTCGTTCTTCGACATGGAGCACCCCGAGAACTGCTCAGCGACAGGGGGCGCGTGTTCCTCTCTGAAGCCATACAAGCCCTTCTCGCTGCGTGCAGCATCATTCACCGCAAGTCTACAGCCTACCACCGCCAAACGAACGGCTTGACAGAAAGATTCAACCGCACAGTAGGTGACATGCTGACTGTGTACGTTGCTTCGGATCACAGTAACTGGGACACCGTATTGCCGTTCGTGACGTATGCATATAACACCGCGACACAGGCCACTACTGGATTTTCGCCATTCTTTCTGTTGTATGGACGAGAGCCCTCGTGTACATTGGACACGATGCTGCCATAGCGACCTGACACATCCGAATGCACACCGGTCTCTGAAGCGGCGAAATATGCCGAAGCTTGTCGACAACTCGCTCGTACCCTTACGACCAGCGCTCAAAGTCGCGAGAAACTGCGCCATAACAGCGACATACCCACACCACAGTTCCAGACTGGCTCCCTCGTTTGGCTGGGGGTCCCACCTCACAGTCCTGGCCTCTCGACCAAGCTTCTTGCTCGCTACGATGGCCCCTTCCGCGTCGTAGACCGTACCTCTGCCGTTAACTATGTCATCGAACCCTTGACACCATCTACCGACCACCGGCATCGCGGTCGTGACACGGTTCATGTCAGCCGACTTAAACCGTATTATGACCCCACTATCCTACCAGCACGATAAGTCGCCAGGTTGGCTCCTCTTCTCGCCGGGGGGTATTGTAGTGAAGAGGAGGAAGAAGAAGCGCCTTGGCATTTATCAATGTGCGCGTGATCTTCGTGTCGCATCGTGTTGGCTCTCGACTGCCTTCTCGAACCAACAGCATCCTCTGCACGATAATAAATCGTCGTACACGACAATGGTATTACTGTTCAAGCCCTGAACACAAAGAAAAAAGTAGTAGTTGTCAATTATGAAGCGTATTCTCTTTACATATGCAACACGAAGTCAAGAACGACACTCGCATGGAGCGCCTATTGCAGTTGAAGGCAACTGTGCTGCCGCATCATCGTCAACACTATAATCTGACTATTCCACCCTGGCACTCGAGTCACCACTACTGCCAGGGTTGCAAAAATAGGCAACACAAACAGCCAAAGCACATAATACAGGAGTCTGCTTCCACGGAGCGCGGTGGAGTCAGTGCCGCCACTCTCGCAGAACTCTACGCTACCTTCGGCTCGAATTTCGCTTGCAGCAGCGCTGGCTGCGAAATTCAACAAACAGCGAAACAAGTGAAATGTAACAAAAAAACAAAACAAACTGAAACTGAAAGAGGAGTGTTCAAAGGGTATGCCAGATGGACATAGTTGCCTGTAAGGCACCGGATTTAATTTACTGAACACCTTGTCATTTTCTATTGAAACTCTGTGTCTGATGGGCTAAGGCACCGTCACGAAAGAGTTAAGCCTTTACTAAATTTCACATCAAATCACTGAAAATTCAAAAAGCATGGCAATGCCTTTTCCTGCCTTGTCAGGATGAACTAAAAGCTAGTTTCAATAAACAAGTTGTTAGACTAAGCCAAGCAAGTTTTCCAGAACATGTCATTGCCTAAGCCTGCTAAAAGATGTGCAAATGTTTGAGAGCACAGGACTGGAGATGGCAAAAAAGTACCACCAGAACAAAAAGTATAAGGTCATGCCATAACCGAGCGACGGTCTCCGATAATAGCAATTCATAAGAAACAGAGAAAAAATAGACAGACAGACAGACAGACAGATAGACAGATAGATAGATAGATAGATAGATAGATAGATAGATAGATAGATAGATAGATAGATAGATCCATGGACCCATGGCGAAATTAACATCACAAGCGCAATAAGGAATATACATTACTCCTTGATTACTCCTTGCCATAAGACGCAAGCCGTACACTACTAACCTTCACACAAATCTTTTAGCTGGTCGATGAAAACTGGATGACGAATTAACACTTTGGACCCACGTCCTATAAGAATGAACACGATACTATACCTTCACCACCACAATAAAAAGTTTGCGTGTTTTTGCTGGGGTGTATGCTTGCGTGTTTGTACTGGTATATATAGATATGTGTGTATGTATCTGTGTGCCTGCTACCTCCCTGATACCTATATTTTTTCCATTTTGTCTTCGCACGTCCATTCCAGCATAGGAAATTATAGATTTCATTACTCATTGCACATCATGCAAACGCGATTTGTTACAACCAACGATTTCTTTTGCTTTTTTCATATTCACGTACGTCACAAAAAAAAAACAAAACTGTGTGCCGGACCATGTGGAAGGTTTTTAATAATATCTTCTACCACACAACTTTCGGGCAACGCGTCCAACTCGGCACGCCGGGACATATCTGCTTAGCGAGAACGGAGAAGTTAGAAAGACTCGCTAAAACACGATCTTCCATGCATGGCGACCTTACTTGAAGAGCAATTTTAAACACCATGACGTCCTGGATGTCGCAATCAGCAAAACTAGATAATCGCGCACATTTTGAGACCAAATACTGTACGAAATAGTAATGTGGATAGAAATTATCGCCCATGAAAGGCTTTGAAAGAATGCATGTTTAACGGTGTGGAGCCGCTGCAACTGGGACCGCCAAGGGTCACAGGCTCGACGGCGACCCCCCCCCCCTTTTTTTAAAGGATGTTTATTATACTACTCGAAATCACGTCGGCAGGGGGCCTGGCGACGGTTGGGTACCTGAAATGCTTTCAGTCGTTCAACTGCCGTTTACGACTCACTCCTACACCAGAACAGGAATTGGCCTCCCTGGTGAAGTACTTGGTCACCACCTCCCACACGATGTCTACAATTAAACCCTCGCCCTCAGTGTCCAGCAGCTGCAGAACATCTGTCCACGACGGCGGTCAGCTCTGTGACGCAGCGGAGGGCAGTAATAATCACTGGACCCGGACAGGCCGCCACTGGAAACTAAACATTGGAACGTTCAATGCAAGATCCCTCTCCAGCGAAGCTAGATTAGCGGAACTACTCGAGGAACTAGAGGGAGTTAGTTGGGACGTCATTGGCCTTAGCGAAGCCAGGAGAGCAGGTGAAGCTTACATAGTCTTAAACAATGGACATGTCCTCTGCTACAGGGGATTACCTGAAAAGAGAGAATATGGCGTCGGGTTCCTAATTCACAAAGATATAGCGGGCAACGTAGATCAATTCTACAGCATTAACGAAAGGGTAGCATGCATCGTAATAAAATTAAATAAGCGCTATAAACTTAAGGTAATTCAGGGATATGTGCCAACAACGAGCTACGACGGCGAACAAGTAGAGCAGTTCTACGAGGATATCGAATTAGCAATAAACAAAGTACAGACACAATACACAGTAGTCATGGGGGAGTTAAACGCAAAAGTAGGGACAAAACAAGTTTGAGAGCACAGGACTGGAGATGGCAAAAAAGTACCACCAGAACAAAAGTATAAGGTCATGCCATAACCGAGCGACGGTCTCCGATAATAGCGATTCATAAGAAACAGAGAAAATAGACAGACAGACAGACAGACAGACAGAAAGACAGACAGACAGACAGACAGACAGACAGACAGATAGATAGATAGATAGATAGATAGATAGATAGATAGATAGATAGATAGATAGATAGATCCATGGACCCATGGCGAAATTAACATCACAAGCGCAATAAGGAATATACATTACTCCTTGATTACTCCTTGCCATAAGACGCAAGCCGTACACTACTAACCTTCACACAAATCTTTTAGCTGGTCGATGAAAACTGGATGACGAATTAACACTTTGGACCCACGTCCTATAAGAATGAACACGATACTATACCTTCACCACCACAATAAAAAGTTTGCGTGTTTTTGCTGGGGTGTATGCTTGCGTGTTTGCGTGTTTGTACTGGTATATATAGATATGTGTGTATATATCTGTGTGCCTGCTACCTCCCTGATACCTATATTTTTTCCATTTTGTCTTCGCACGTCCATTCCAGCATAGGAAATTATAGATTTCATTACTCATTGCACATCATGCAAATGCGATTTGTTACAACCAACGATTTCTTTTGCTTTTTTCATATTCACGTACGTCACAAAAAAAAAAAACTGTGTGCCGGACCATGTGGAAGGTTTTTAATAATATCTTCTACCACACAACTTTCGGGCAACGCGTCCAACTCGGCACGCCGGGACATATCTGCTTAGCGAGAACGGAGAAGTTAGAAAGACTCGCTAAAACACGATCTTCCATGCATGGCGACCTTACTTGAAGAGCAATTTTAAACACCATGACGTCCTGGATGTCACAATCAGCAAAACTAGATAATCGTGCACATTTTGAGACCAAATACTGTACGAAATAGTAATGTGGATAGAAATTATCGCCCATGAAAGGCTTTGAAAGAATGCATGTTTAACGGTGTGGAGCCGCTGCAACTGGGACCGCCAAGGGTCACAGGCTCGACGGCGACCCCCCCCCACCCCCCTTTTTTAAAGGATGTTTATTATACTACTCGAAATCACGCCGGCAGGGGGCCTGGCAACGGTTGGGTACCTGAAATGCTTTCAGTCGTTCAACTGCCGTTTACGACTCACTCCTACACCAGAACAGGAATTGGCCTCCCTGGTGAAGTACTTGGTCACCACCTCCCACACGATGTCTACAATTAAACCCTCGCCCTCAGTGTCCAGCAGCTGCAGAACATCTGTCCACGGCGGCGGTCAGCTCTGTGACGCAGCGGAGGGCAGTAATGATCACTGGACCCGGACAGGCCGCCACTGGAAACTAAACATGGAAAGTTCAATGCAAGATCCCTCTCCAGCGAAGCTAGATTAGCGGAACTACTCGAGGAACTAGAGGGAGTTAGTTGGGACGTCATTGGCCTTAGCGAAGCCAGGAGAGCAGGTGAAGCTTACATAGTCTTAAACAATGGACATGTCCTCTGCTACAGGGGATTACCTGAAAAGAGAGAATATGGCGTCGGGTTCCTAATTCACAAAGATATAGCGGGCAACGTAGATCAATTCTACAGCATTAACGAAAGGGTAGCATGCGTCGTAATAAAATTAAATAAGCGCTATAAACTTAAGATAATTCAGGGATATGTGCCAACAACGAGCTACGACGGCGAACAAGTAGAGCAGTTCTACGAGGATATCGAATTAGCAATAAACAAAGTACAGACACAATACACAGTAGTCATGGGGGATTTAAACGCAAAAGTAGGGACAAAACAAAGTGGAGAGCAGGCGATTGGCAACTACGGCGTCGGCTGTAGGAATAACCGCGGGGAAATGCTAGTACAATTCGCCGAAAGACACAGACTCCGAATAATGAATACGTTTTTCAAGAAACACGAGAATAGGAAGTGGACGTGGAAAAGCCCTAACGGGGACACAAAGAATGAAATCGACTTCATAATGTGCGAACTACTAAGTATAATTCAAGACACAGAAGTAGTGGGGAAGATAAAATGCAGCGATCACAGATTAGTAAGGGCGAAGATTGTACTTAACCTAAAGAAAACAAGAACTAAATTATTCACTAGAAAAAAATGCAAATCTAGAGGTAATCAGAGCGAAGAACGAAGAATTTAAAGTCACCCTAAGCAACAAGTTCGAGGCCTTAGGCGAAAACGGTGACGATTTAGAAAAAATAAACAAAACCATAACGAACCCAATCCTTGAAACAGCGATAGAAGTCGGGGGTAAAACAACAAAGCAAGCAACAAGTAAGTTGTCCCAATCTACCAAGGACTTAATAAAAAAACGCCAACAAATGAAAGTAACTTCGTCAAAAGATAAGATAGAATTCGCAGAACTATCAAAATTGATCAGTAAAGCCAGGCAAAGAGATGTAAGAAACTTTAACATGACAGAAATAGAGAAAGCAGTAGAAAAAGGCACCAGCATTAATTCGGTCAAAAAGAAATTGCACTTAGGACAAAACAAAATGCATGCGCTAAAAGATAAACAAGGTAACGTTATCAAAAGTTTCAACGAAATAGTAACGGTAGCAGAAGATTTCTACTCTGGACTGTACAGCTCTCAGACAGACCATACAACCTTAAAGGAGTACTGACACGAATTTTTGACATTCTCGTATTGTTGCTGTAAATGAAAGCACTGGCGTGGAGAACCCCAAAAACAGTGTCGTGGTGGCCCGCAACGCAATGAATATATTTTTAATACGGCTCCCTTAAAAGCTGACTTTCGGTTTCGATTTCGAGGGGGCGGTTTCTTAGTGACGTATCAACATAGTCGGACGACGTCTGAGCCACGTAGGGACAGAAATTCTTCATAGCGTCGCTGCAACTCTGTCGTCTTTGGTCAATTACACCTGAGGCACGCAAACAACAGCAATTTCACGGTCGTCCAGTGACTCTGACCGCGATTTTGGCGATTTTTAAGAGCCCGTGTTCATACGTCATCGTAGTGTCCATTGCAATGGGGCTGTCTTGCTGTGCTGGGCGACGAAAACTTTAAAACCAAATTAAAATATCTTGTACGTGTTTTCTGGCTTCCGTGTGTGGAGGGTGTTAACAATACATGGCTAAGAAACGAAAAATGTATATTTTGCGCCGCCGCAAAATCATGTCAGTACTCCTTTAATAGAAATAGAATCAGAGGAGGACACCGAAATTCCATGTATAACCGCTTACGAAGTCAAAAAAGCTGTCAAAGGGCACGTCCCGCGGTAAAGCAGCTGGTGAAGATTATAACAGCTGACTTGATCAAAGACGGAGGAGATATTGTACTTGAAAAACTTCATCCCTCTTCACGAAATGTATCAAGACATGTAGTGTACCGCGCAGATGGAAAAATGCTAACATAATCCTTATCCACAAGAAAGGTGACATAAAGGAGTTAAAGAATTACAGACCAATTAGCCTACTCCCAGTAACATACAAGCTATTTACAAAGGTAATTTCTACGAGGATAAGAGAAACACTCGACTTTAACCAACTGAGAGAACAAGCTGGTTTTAGGAAAGGTTTCTCGACAATGGACCACAGCCACGCTATCAACCTAGTAATTGAGAAGTACGCAGAATATAACAAACCTCCTTATATGGCATTTATCGACTACGAGAAAGTATTTGACTCCATAGAAATATGAGCAGTTCTAGAACAGGGTGTCTACCAAGTTGACCATGCTAAATTCCCTGAGATTTCCAGGTTTTCCCTGAGTATTTTTGCGAAATTTCCTGAGTGGCACATAACTTTCTTTCATGTCGATGCGGGTCACCCAATGTCATCACTAATAAGGATATCGAGCTCTTTGAGGGTCAAATAAAGAAAAACGAACAAAAAGAACAAACAAAAGGAAATAAGCTTTCCCAGACGGTCAATCTGTGAAATAGCGGATTTTGAATGTAAGAAGTGCGTAAGGTCGGAAAAACATTGTGTTTTTTTAAAGAATCAGGAGCTGTATTTTGGTGTCAGCATCACTTATACCGTATTTACTCTAATCTAATGCACACTTCTTTTTCGATAAAACGGGTTCAAAAATCGTATGCGCGTTACAATCGAGTGCGAACCAACGACACCGTTACCATACCGAGGCGCGTAGGAAAATGGCCGCCTCCTACGCGCTTCGGGCACTGCCGAACGGTTACTGCCGAAAAAACGAACTAGCGGCACGGCCGTCTTTGGCGCGTGTAGTTTCTGTGTAGCCGCCGGTACCCCACGCAACGATCCCACTACGCACATGACGCGTAGGCTGATGATAATCACCGCGTCAGCTTGGCCATTTTGCGGCCAACCGATGTCCGAGATGCCCAGCGGCGCGAACTTTCAATAGCGATTGCGGGAGGTCGTAACGGGAGAATAGATGTTTCCCATCGCCTTACGCAAAACGGCTCATCATCGCATTTCTCCCTCATATCCGTGCTGAGGCAGAGCCTCTCAGCCGTGCGCGCTGCTTGACATCCGAGAGTGCCGCGATGCAGTCTCGGAGATCACGCCCCGACCATGCTTAGGCTTAGCTGCGCCAGCCTGCGCAGCACGCATGGCAGCACGCGATAGCAGGTGTGAGGGAACTGCGATTGCACGGAGGAATGCACCACTGCGAGTAAATGATGTTACCGCCGCTTGCACGCGGCTACGCCCGGCAATGTGCGTAAGTTTCATCGAGACGCAGGAGCTATGAATCGGCGCGCCGAACGTCTTCGAGACGCCGCGGGTCAACTACTGCAGCGGTTTAAAGCTAGCGGTGCTTTTATTATTCGAGTGCGTTCATTATGCGAGTACGGCATCTGGTTTTATTAATGTCTGAAGGTTGATTACTAAGGTCCCCCTTTTTCTTATGTCCCGAAAAATGGGTGTGCACTACAATCGATGTTTCACTTTTTCTTTTTGTCGCGGGAAACTGGTGCGCGCGTTACAATCGAGGGTGCAGTAGAATCAAGCAAATACTGCAAATTGTTCAATAGTATTTTAGAACGTGGTATTCCTTGAAAAACGGGTCTACGCACAGCACCTTATCGCAGTCTGCGTACATAAAACGCATCTCTGTTCATATCTTGGAGCAACCAGCTGTGTTCGCACACACACGGTATCCTCTCTGCGTGTGGCTGCCTTGGGCAGAGTAAACTCAGTAATCAAGAACAGCAAGAATCCCTCGTAAGCGTCGATAATTGATTGGTTTGTGGGGTTTTACGTCACAAAACAAGCTATGACTATGAGAGGCCGGTGGAGGACACCGTAAATTTTGACCTCCCGAGGTTCTCTGACATCGCAGAGTACACGGGCCTCAAACATTTCGCCTCCATCGAGATGCGTCCGCCGCGGCCGGGATTCGATCCCGCGACCCTCCGATCATAAGCGTCGATAATAAACAAGCTAAAAGCTACGCGTCAATAAAGATGATAATCAACTTCCGCCGCCTCCACAAAGGGGTGCCATGCCGATGAAGATAAACATCAAGTTTCACGCGCCTCCGTTGCAATCACGCTGAGAAACCGAAACCATGAAATGGCGTTGCCCAGCGGCGTTGCCGCAAACCGCACGACGCGCCCAAGCTAGATAGAAATAAGTTCTGTTTATCTCCGCAAGAAAGCAAAGCCCAAACCCCCTGCCCTAAGCACACGTACGCGGTACAACGCGTCACCGCGTGGCGTGTAGAATCGGCACCTTGTCCTCTCCCTATGGAGAGGGCACGCAGCTTTGTGTAGCCGCCCGTCCTCCACCTCCACACAGTCTTTTCCACAACATTTGTGGAAAAGACTGCGTGAAAGCAAACGCACAATATAACAACGCTCGGCGCACACAAGGGCTGCGTGCGCGCCGTAGCGCGTCCAGACATCTACGGCGGACATAGAACAAGACGCGACAAGCAAAGCCAATAATAAAAAAAAACAGCCGATTCACGCGACAGAGAGCGATGAGGAAGGGGGGGGGGGGGAGGGGCACTTATCCCTTCAATTACTGCGAGTTATTCGCAAGGTGCATTGTTAGAGCCAGCGTTACCGTGACTTTCATACTTGAGCTGATTTTCCCCGAGAGAAGCCCAAATTCCCTGAGTTTTCCCTGAGATTTTCCAGACTAATCATATTCCCTGAGATTTCCCGGTTTTCCCGGTTTTCCCGGTTGGTAGACACGCTGTAGAAGCTCTACGTCGACAAGGGGTACCCGGCGTATACATGAAAACCATAAACAACATATACAAAGATTGCACAGCCACACTACTCCTACATGAGAGAAGCAGAGAAATCCCGATCGGGATAGGTGTGAGTCAGGGAGATACGATATCCCTGATGCTATTTACTGCATGTTTAGAGGAAGTCTTCAAACGTCTAGACTGGGAAGAAAAGGGAATTCGAATAGACGGAGAATATCTAAGCAATTTAAGATTTGCAGACGACATTGTGCTCTTTAGCAATGATGGAGACGAACTACGAAGCATGATTGATGTTAGACCTAAACCGGAAAAGTATTAAAATTGGACTAAAAATGAATAGGCAAAAGACCAAAGTTATGTTCAACAGCCTAGTTAAAGAACAGGAATTTAAAATCAACAATGAACCCTTACAATGTGTAAACGAATACGTGTACATGGGACAGTTAAATTAATAACAAGAACTCCTACCCATGAAAAAGAAATTCTTCGTAGAATAAGGATGGGCTGGAGCGCATTCGGAAGGCATTACGAAATCATGACTGGAAACTTACCGCTCTCACTTTAAGCGAAAAGTATTCAATCACTGCATTCTCCCAGTGCTAACGTACGGCGCAGAAACCTGGAGGATAACGAAAAAACTAGAGATGAAACTAAGGAGCACGCAACGTGCAATGGAAAGAAAAATGATAGGGGTAACGCTAAGAGATCAAAAACGAGCAGAATGGATCAGAGAACAGACAGGAGTAGCCGATATGATTATATCAATTAAAAGAAAGAAGTGGACTTGGGCAGGACATGTCATGAGGAGGAAAGATAACAGATGGATGGTAAGAGCGACGGAATGGATACCAAGAGCGGGAAAACGCAACAGAGGCAGGCAGAAGGTTAGATGGAGCGATGAAATTAAAAAGCTTGCAGGCATAAAGTGGAACCAACTCACTCAGGATAGGGTGGATTGGAAATCGTTGGGAGAGGCCTTCGTCCTGCGGTGGACCTAAACAGGCGGATGACGACGATGATGATGATGGCATGGCTTAAAGAATGTTGCTAAAGAATGCAGCATTGACGTGGTTTTTTCAGTCTCCCCATAAGCTGGAAGTGCTGTGTGCAAAAGTGCATAAAAGCTATAATAAAAGAAGCAAAGGTATCAATAGCGCTCATGATGACTGTGAGAAGGCCCATACCTTCCGCTATACACACTGCAAAGAGAACACTGTTTATGAAATAACTTTATCACACAGAGAATCCTACATTGGCCAGACTGGAAGTAGTATACACATACACTTTTTAGAACATGAACCCTCATTGCGTGAAAAAAAGAAAGCTGTTTTCTAGAGCTGTGCGAATAGAAAAATTTTGAGTGCAAATCGAATAGAATATTTTTCAAATATTTTTAATAATACCATATCTAATTATGGAGAAATGTGCTTTTAAACACGGGCAAAAGATTTATTGCGTGGTTAGTGTATTCCCACAGTGTCATTACAAAGTCCTGAAGAACAGTCTAACAGGGAAGTGTGCAATAGAAAGCTTCACCGCAGTACACGAGTGCTATGTGGCGTGGCGCACTACGTGCAGGAATGGGCCACTTGTCGGGAGAGAGCGTATTTTTTCCCCATAATTACCCACTTCAAATAGTTTGAAAAGTAAAAGTTCAGTGCGAATTGGAGTGAATAGCAAACCCTATTCGAAAAAAATTCCCTTGCCTCCCATTGCCAGGAATGCAGCCATGTACCCTTCTTTCGCAACACAGTGATTCTTTCCAACGACAAAAAACAAATATTGAAGCCGTCCACATTCAAAGGAAAGGTGATGAGTGTGTCAGTCTCCCATCAATATCACTTAGTGATGCAGAATTCTTGTATTCAAGTAACACCTGTAAGGTATGATAACAGAGTTTGTAGGTATTACTTATATATTGGCTGTTTTTACGATGTTCAGCATCCCCTATATATACATGTATGCTTTCCTAAGAAAAATTTAGTTGTGAAACAGTGTCTGTTTTGTGTGTTCTTCCTTCTTTGTCCTTGTCCTGTCAGCGCTGCACCAACCAATGATAACGAGTTCCTTGCTATGACCAAGCTTCAATGTAGGCGGCCAACCAATAAAATGTGTATCTTCACCCAAATGCACGTAACAAGCTACATTACACAAGCAGGGCAGTCCTCGAGACAGCATGGTCAATCCTTCTTGGTGCTGCAGCGCAACGACACATTTCTCCACAGCTCAACACAACTTAAGCTGTACTTAACTGCAACAAATTGCAGCTTGACAGCCAAAGCAAAACCAACGACAGCAGCAGGCATTACCAGGAAATGCCAACAAAGTAAGCGGCTGTCAGCATGAAAGCAATCCTGGTGCAGAAACTTACCTCAAGGAGTAGCTCTGGCCCTACCTTGAATATCCCTAGTAAAGCGCCCAAGATTTCCTTAAGTCAAGGTACATTTAGACTGAAGGGTGATCGGTGAATTGGAATGTTTTGAGTGACGGTTTGGTTCAAGGAGCATTTGCGAATATGGGCGCTGGTGTAGTTTTCGTAATTACTGTTAAAATTTTTACTTATACATATTTGTCAGTGCATGTCACCATGAAGAAAGCAATTCACCATTTGTGGAAAAGCAAGTGCCACCTGTCGCATAAACAGGAAAACTTCATTGGTACTTTTGTCTGGAAAATATATTCGCGAACTGACACTTGCAAGGCAGCGCTCAGCAGTTTCCATGCACCTTATCTGTTGACTGAATATAGTATTTCTCGTGGGAAACGTACACCTGCACTGAACGAACATATGATACAGGAAGAAAACATCCCGATACCGTTTGTAGAAATAGGGTGGAGCGATGACTTCTCACGTTTTAGCTTGAACAATGAACATGTGTGGCGATACCTGCCCTCCACTACCTTGACTCTTTGCCAGGCCCATCACGGTTTACCGTAAAAACCAGAATATAGGTTGAATTTTTTTTCAAGAAAATGCGATGAAAAGTCAACCCTCGTGTTATATACCGGTCATTGGCAGAAAAAATATAGGGGTCTTGCAACAATGGGCAGATGAAGTCAGTAGGCTCCATTGCCATCGTGAGCATCAGCAGCGGCGACGCCATTTTTCCTTTTTCTTTTTTTTTGTCCCAATTGCGAGGCTTGGTGGCTGCTTAGGTATTGCGCCGTTTTTTTTTTTCTTCTTTTCCTTATCCCCTCGAAAATGAGTGGCAGCCGGCGGCAATTTACGATGGGCTTCAAGAAAAAAGTCATCGAGTATGCGGAAGCGCATGGCAACCTGGCGGCACAACGGGAATTCAGGCCGTTGGAAAGGAGCATCCGGTACTGGAGGAGCCAGAAACAGCGCATCACAAGTTGCAGCGACCAGAAGAAAACGTCGTTTCGTGGACGAACTGCAGTTCACCCCGAACTGGAAACGCGACTCGCCGAGTTCGTCCGGGAGCTGCGTGCAAGGTCGCTACCCGTGACAGCGGAATGCATCCGCGTGAAAGCGCTCGAGATTGCGCGCGACTCTGGGCTCACGAGGGCGCAATTCAAGGGCT
Source organism: Hyalomma asiaticum (assembly GCA_013339685.2). Classification (NCBI taxonomy): domain Eukaryota; kingdom Metazoa; phylum Arthropoda; class Arachnida; order Ixodida; family Ixodidae; genus Hyalomma; species Hyalomma asiaticum. The sequence continues at coordinate 128,102,230 of CM023484.1, forward strand.
CGCCATCGTGGGTGCACCGATTCATGAAGCGGAAGGGCTTCGCTCTGCGGCGTCGTACTTCAGTATGCCAAAACCTGTCCGAAGAGTTTGAGCACAAGCTGGTGGAGTATCAGCGCTTCGTCCTGCAGCTTCGTCGCCAGCGTTGCTACATGATGGGCCACATGGGCAATGCTGACGAAACTCCGGTCAGGTTCGATATGCCCTCGAACGCGACTGTGATAGAGAAGGGAGCAAAGCAAGTAAAGTTGTTGACTACAGGCAAAGAACATTCGCGGTTTACTGTGATGCTTGCGTGCACAGCTGATGGAAAGAAGCTGCCCCCTTATATTATTTTTAAAAAGGAAAGCTCTACCAAAGGAGGATTTTCCTCGCGATGTAATCGTGCGAGCAAACGAGAAGGGGTTGATGAACGAGTCCCTCATGCTAGAGTGGATCCGGCTCGTGTGGAATCGGCGACCCGGTGCCCTTTTTCAATGACCAAGCATGCTGGTCCTCAACTATTTTCGAGCCCACATCACGGCCGATGTCAAGTGATCCCTGTCTGATGGCAAGACGGATATTGTTGTGATCCCCGGGGGACTGACATCCCTGCTCCAGCCACTGGACGTTGTGCTCAACAAGCCGTTTAAAGATCGCATGCGCGAGCTCTACAGTGAGTGGATGCTGGGCGACAATTCGAAGACCGCCACTGGCCGTCTACGATGTCCACCGCTCGCGACCGTTTGTGGCTGGGTGTCGTCAGCCCGGAAATCTCTCCCGGAAGAGATGGTTCGCAGATCCTTACGCAAATGCTGCATCAGCAATGCGTTAGACGGGTCGGAGGACGATGCACTCTGGGACGTCGGTAGTGAAAAGGAAGCATCATCCGACTCGAGTTTGGATGAGTCCGAGTAACGAGCACTTCGCGGCCTTCTGGCATTGAACAGTGTCTAAATAAAAAAGAATGTCACCACAGTGCAGCTAGTTGTGTCACGTTTATGTCAAGGTAAGGGTGTGCCACGATACTTCGCGAGTTAACCTTTCTTTTTTTTTTTTTCAGATTCAGCGTTAGGGGGGGTCGACCTATATTGCGGTCCGACCTATACGCCTCATGCAAGCCGACGGAAGCGCTACTGGTGGCGACCCTGCTAAGTATTCGCGGGAGAGTAGGCAGCCGTGCGCCGTAGCTTCCTACGACTTTGTTCGCGTTCGCCGTTTAGTTCGCGTTGTCGCAGCGAAATAAGCAACTTTCTTTGCATGTGTGGGGTGGCCGAAGCTTCAAGGGATGTCGAATAACAAAAGCCATCCAAACACGACCTCTTCCTGTACGTAGGCGTTTAACCAGAATTTTGATTTCGCAGGGTGGGAGGGGTGTTACCCATGGCGTTAACGAAAATGGAGGGGGGCTACCCACCTGGCTAAGTTTTAAGGGGGAGGAGTGTAAACAAAAGCCTGCTTGTACGTTTAAAGTGCTCACACAGAAGTCTTGCCCTATTTTACGAGTTACACCAACTCTAATAAGACAAGAAACTCATGTGTGCTCGGTATGCGTGTGCCCCACCACTGTTACTAGAAGAAAAAAATTTATGTTACAACAGTGGCAGTTCGGGCATGTTCATACACCATCTTGAAGAGTAGAAGCACGCAGAACACACGGACGAAAGAGCATGAAGAAAGTTTGAAACCAACACAAGACTAAATATAGCTTTGGTGCGTACTGAGCATTTCATATACGGAATAATGGGAAGATGCTGGACCGCAAACCACCATGATAATGGCAATACTTGCATAGGCACATAAAGCTCTAAAACAATGTGGTGCACTGCAGGCCCACAGAAGACGCATATATGACGAAATCTCCGTAAAGTGACGAAGAAATTCAGTAGCTGTTTAGTGTTTACATGTTTCTACATACATCTTGACGATAGAGCGAGCCCCAGCCTTGCTGTCGCTCCCAATTAACTTGACCAACCCTTCGCCGCTTTTCAATATATCATGCGCCTTCTCTTTACTCAGCATCCAAAACACAAAAATTCTCACGCAGCTTTGTGCGCTTTCAAGAAGGTCGCTCAGAAAATTGCACGTTTTGACGGCTGCAGCCGGTAGGGTAGTTCGACGAACGCGGCGCTAAATGGTTTTATCCGCTGGCAAGTTTGGCGATATCCATGAGGAGTGTACGCAGGTTCATTAACAATCTCTCAGTTGCGCTTCATAAGGTGACTTTTATGTCAATTATTATGCGATTATGTCACGTATGTAATCAGTGCTATCAAGATCACTACATAACGCACGCCAGCATCACGTATTGTTTGCTTCATTGTTTGAATTACCACTCTGCTCAAATTATGTGTGTTTATTATTAAGGTACAGATATTAAGGTACAGAGACGGCAATGTGGCAACGGTGCAATTTAAAAAAAAGAAGGAAATACAAGGCGGCTACTTCGCACGAGCTCCACTTCGCAACTGGACTTTTTCACGGTGGTCGGCGGGATGCACCTGACAATTATATGCGGACTGGTTTGTCCTAAATTGTGTTAACGGCACGCGCGTGCCCACTTTCACAGAGGCCCGATTCTTTCCTGCAACTGTCACCGCAACAGTAGGTGTCCGGCACGCGAACGAAGGGGAAATCGCAGCCGCGTTCCTCGGCCATGCCCATGCCTCCCAGCGCTGCAAAAAGCGTTGTCGTCTGCTCGGCCTCCCGAGAGTACTGTCGGCGGCGCCCGCTAGGTGGCCATCAGTGGCGCCTTTATAGGCGGTGCACCAGGCGTATAGTCCGGTTTTTGGACGAATGTTATGTGAGACACTTTCAGTTGAATCTTGATACCACTGACGATGAACTTGGTTTGGTGAGAATGGCGTGTGCATGGCCTATGAATTTCGGTGTTTACGTGAAAAGACATGCGAGTGAGCTTGTTGGTAGATATGCATGTCTTAACAGTTCGCATATGATTAAGGGCCGGGACAAAGTGAAGTCTTCACTTTATCCGTGTCCTCAACTGTGCGCTACCTGTTTCGCCATGCAGTGTTTGCATGACGACAACATGGTTCGTACTGGTCACATCGTTGCAGCACACTGCGATTGTGTTGCTGGGTGAGATATTTTGATTATGTACACTTCTTCAATGCAAAACACTAAATGACCAAGTAACACGCAAAGGAATGTGAGTTTATGTGCTCGCGGGTGTAACGACACCCACAGCGAGCCATCAGCATTCCTTCTTCTCATCGCGGCTGTCCAAGCATTTTTTTGGGGGGCAAATGGACTCATGGACGGAAATTTGATGAATTTCGTATTTCTTTTCGGAGTAAAATAATTTGTGCAGCCTTAGGCTACGCAATGGGCCCCATTTTCATACACATGGCAAAAGAGAGGCGGCCCAGTGCACACAATCGGCAGCTGGCCGAGTTGGCTGCTGATGTTTTGCAACCAAATCCAAAACGTGTCAGAGCTTCATTGTTGAAACAGCACGCACACACAAGGATGGAGAGGAAGGAAAAATGACTGTTTCGGCTGTTTATACGATGAAGCATTACCAACTTGCCCAAACTGCCACCTTGCACCTATAGAGGGCGCCAGGTGCACCACTGCCATGCACGCGCGGTATCTTTCCAACCATAGAGTTTCTTACTTACACACTAGAGAGAAATCTGGCGCTAGTGTCTACGGCGACTCGTTCAGCGGCGCTTCAACCACCATGGGAATTATGGGAAGTACAGGCTTCGGATCTGCTTCGGATGGATTTCGTTCTTGAGACTCGCGACGATTGTTTTTTTAGCTTTAAACAAAAATAAAACAAAATATTTGCAATTAATACTTGCTTTTGTCTCTAGTATGTAACAACTGATACACATTGTTTGCATAACTGTGAAGTTGAAGGAAAGCAAATACAAATTTTGCCACCAGGGTATGTATCATTCGACAATTTTGCTCTAGATGTGGCGCCACGAAGTAATTAATTATGTTTTTTGCATCAGTGTAAACAAACATGTGCATTTCCCTCTGAAAAATACGCAGCATACATTGATGGAAATAAAAACATATTTGGTTAGAAGTGTTGAGCTTTCAAGAGAAACACTAAACGTACCGCCTGCTTCGGCGTCTGCTCCGTCCGAGCTCAGGAACCGCGAGCGTCTCTCGGAGACGCTATTGCGAACTGCGCAAGTTTGGTCTTTTATCAAGGTTTCTGAAGATTACCGATATAGGTGAATGTTTCAACAGCTCAGGCGGCAGCTGGATGCCTGTGGCCTCCCTGATAGGTTTTTCTTTTTTCGTTACCAACTGCTGGACTGAAGCGCGCGCCCCGCTTGTCGTGATTTGCGCGTATCGATTATGCAACAGCAGGCTGCAGCTTGGATATAGCACCCCTTCATATCACAAGTAAGTGTGTGTTTACAACGACAACGAAAACGAATGAGGTCGAATTTGCCTACGCAAGCGTCTCTATGCTCTGACCGCCCTTTACAATACACCACCACACCACGGCAAGCAAATACATGAACACGGCTTAAACGCCCACGTTCGCAAGCTCGCTTTTTGCTTTCTATCGAGAGTGCACCAGACGACTAACGAGAAAATACTGATTGGCGAGCATAATGAAACGGGCCGGTGGAATCGCGTCATGTGGCAATGCAACGCTGGTTTTTCGCCATTGTGTCTTGCTCTAGCTTTGGCTGTAGTCGAGGCTGGTTATCTTTGTAGCTTTTGTTTCTCCCGAGTGCGTTGCACACCTCGAACAACCTCGCCGCAGAGTACGCGGGAAAAAAAAACCAAAACTGCAGAAGTAAATGGCTTGAGCATAGTTCGCAAGCCAACGTGAACCAATCCGAACAAAGCCTGTACTTCCCATAATTCCCATGGTGGTTGAACGATCGCAGCGCCAGATGGCCCTCTAGTTTATAGTAAGAAACTCTGTTTCCAACAAATGATCGATTGACCAAAAAGTGTATGTGCAAATATTTTGTTTTATTAACAAGTTTTTGGACACATTTTTTTGAAACACCCTGTATAATGAGTTATTTTCTTCTATGTAATACTGCCATTGTTTCTATCCTATTCACACTGCCCAGCGCTACCGCTTCCATTTGTATTGAATCCCTCTTCCTTGTAGCTTACAGGCTGAGAAATTTTGCCTTGCTTTGAATCACTAACATTGTCTTAACACGTTTTTGGTCCAGTAAGAGTTCACAGCAGAATGATAAAACACATCCTTGCGTTCAAACAGCAGTAATGCTTGAAAAGATCAAGGACTTGCCCCTGATTTGGTGTACATGTGGCCTGTTGGTAGGATGGCGGAGGTGTGGGTGCCGCCGGAGGTGGGGAGTAATGGGGGGGTGCCTCGGCATTCTCTGTGGCCTCCAGCTCGGTGCGAAGCCGCTCGTTGTCATTGTCGGTGGCCATGGCAAGCAGTTGGTCAATGCTGGCATCCACGGCACCACCGTTCGCACGAAGGACTGCCTCGATGACTACCGCCTCCATCTCAGGAAACATGCTCCTGAAGTCACGCATCGCCTGCAATCGAGAATCCAGTGGCTGCAGTGCTGCTCCTGTCGCCTGTGAATCGACCGCTCAACAGCTGATAAGACTTAATAAAAACATTGGTAAATACTGTGTACACAACTTGATGGAGGTAGACTCTGAATTTTGCTCAGGGTTCATGATTTGAATGCACTAATCAGCAATGTTCTCCTCTTCATTTTGCACATATGATCTTGGAAAACTGCTATTTCCTAGGATTAGCTATATGCCAGTGATATATGTGCATGGAGGGTGGATTGCTAGGCATTCAAAAAGCAGGCTTAACGTCACAAAAATTAGTGGGCAAAAGAATGTTTCAGGCCTCCAATATCGTAAATAAAGGCCCAATAAACTTTTATGTAAATGCAAAATGTTCGAATGAAGATGTCCTTGACTTGTGTCTATGACAGGAAAACAAGAAATATGGTAGCACAAAGGCACCAACAGTTGAACATAGTTGTATGATAAGACTGCTGGACTAATGATGATCAATTAGCTTAATTCAACAGGCACACTGCTCACACTCATGCTCAAGGGACATTGACACTTAATTGAGCATCGCTTATAGTGAAATAGGCATGAAAAAGTATACAGTCAAAGCTCGTTAATATGTACCCGCTTTAGACATACTACCAGTTAAAACGTAGTTGTTACGATTCCCCAACCGAATCTACGTAGAGCTTCATGTACCCGCTGCCCACCTAAGCCCTAGTGGCTTGCTCTAAGCCTACCAGTTATTGCGCACCTGAACCACATTTTTTTGAACCGCACCCCTGAATTAGCGGGACACCGAGGCCACAGCCAAAGGCATGATCAGAAAGTGGTCGACTAATAATTGCAGCGATGGATTTAGACTTTGCCGATAAGCATCGGAAAAGAACGAATGAATCGTGGTCATTGCCAGTATGGCTTATTGCCAACAACCACATTAAGATAAGCATCTTCAGCTATCTGCTCTGCGGCTCGCTTCCGCCTACTCCTGCGAGGCCACTTTCAAGTTTGCGCCACTTCATGGAAACGAAAGCAACTCTATGTTCCCAATGTTCCCGAGTTGGCTCTGCAAGGTAACCCTCCCATCGTTCACAGTCAGTAGGAGCACGTGTGCCGAGAGACCCAATAGACCATCTGCGTGTATGGTACTGCAATTGTAGCACAGCCGCAAGCGCACTGCACGTTTTGATCTCCAACAACAACTGGGACAATCCGCCGTGCTTTACATTCGCTGCCATGTCCTTGTGCATGGCCAGGCACGACATACCAATCGTCATGAAGACTTGGAGTGTGCGTTGCTTGCAGGAAGCTCGCGTTGCCGCGTTCACCTTATGCGGTACTCGCCGCAACCGTGCGTGGGGAGGAACAGTGCTGGTATGAAGACAGCCACACGTACGGCAAACGCGCGCGTGCGGTGCAACAAACTCCTCAGCTGTGACGGAGTAGGCGACGTGCTGCACGCAACTAGCCAGGGACGATGGGCACCATGCCAGACCATGCCATGCCCGACCATGCGGCTGCAGGTGTTGCATTTCGTTGGAACGATGCATTTTTCACTCAGTAGCAGATTGCGGTACAGGGGTACAGATGCGATCGGTGAAAGCAGATGCATGTGTCCATCAGCACTGTCAGCCACCGTGCACGGCGTGTTCCGGAATCTCAGCAGTTTTGAAATGCTCCACGCACTATCAGCCGGTAATGCAAGAGCGTCGGAACTTTTTTGTGCTTTGGTAAAAAGGAAGAAAAATGCAATGGGTACTTCAGGCAATATTACTGCGCCACTGCACATACTTCATTGCTGGTAAAGGCCGCACACATCAGAAAATGTACATGGTGGCATTTGTACTTGGTGGTTAAAGCACACTGCCGTGAAGTGCATAGTTTGGAGGCATTCCCTGCAGGCATGAGGTTTCACTGTACTTGAAAGCTGGCAATGCTGATTAAAAAAAGTACTACTTATGTCTGCCTGGCGTAATGAAGACACAACAGAAAAAGACAATGAATGCAAGCGAGACCATGATTTATTAGGAAATAGCATGCTCTTACATAATGGCTGTTAGGTACAATTCTGGCAATTTTCTTATATACAATGACATTCAACTTGTATAGGTAAGACGTAACATTGGCAAATACACTTCTGCCCATCGGAAGTGTTCGAAGAAATCTGTTTAAAAAGCACGTGGAACGCAGTTTGAACTACTGTGAAAATTGTGGAAACAACAGTTCCAAGAGACACAGGCATTGAAGGCAATCACCGAGAAAAATTCCAAAAACTGTTTTTTGGCCCCTTTGGTGCCCTAGCGGAAAGGCCAGTGTGTTTCAAAGACCAAGTAAGAGACAAGGGTTGTCAAAACCAAACGTATATTGTAAACATATTTAAGGTACTTCATCATCTTATCGGTATACAATGAACTCCCATTAATACGAACTTGGTTCAGACGAATTCTCGGATATAACAAACAACATGGGTATGTTTGTTTGGTTTCCCATAGACTCAATGTAAAAGACATCCTCTTAAGATGAACCCCCTCACAGGTTACCTTCTGTTAAGAGGAACTTTTCCAGTGCTGTGGACAGCCACCCCTAATTCATTGTAGGGGGCCCCAAGGGCTGGGCACTTGCTTTCTTTTGTCTCCCAGCTAAGGAGCCTTGCATTTGAGTTCGTCAATTTTACATCGGTGAACATTTTATGTCAATGAACAAGTATGTCGTGACATACGTACATGTGTAAGATTCTTATTTTTTTGTACCACTGAAAGATATTTGTATCAGCTCACATCAGCTCATTTGTGATGCCACAAAACAATTACGCATCACGAGAAGATATCACTACACACTGCATTTACATGTTCATGCTTCCTCTGTAGTTCGTTAGGAACAACGTCAGCTACACTTTGTGGTAAGTATGCTCGAAAGACACGGCAGCAGCTAAACTGAAATAATCGCGCCCAAGCGGGCGTGTGACGATGACACGGCACATTCTCAACGCACACACTCAACGATCTTAACAGAAAGACTGCAGTGATAAAGTAAACACCAACATACAAGGAAGAATTAGGGTGAAAATAAACAAGGTTCTTTAACTGGAAGCATAATATCAATGAACTATATGTAATGATGAGCCCTTATAAAAATGTTTTATGTGACAAATATCATTATCCATTGTAGATAGAAAAGTCCGATTACAAAAAACTAAATGCGTAAAATGATCGTTGATGCAACTTATTCAACAAATGCGGTAGGGTATATGTCAATGATTCTTTATAATAGTTAGCTCTTGGGGTTGGTATGCGCCATAATTCCTTGTTCCTTGCGTGTGGTGTACTCTTGTTGTTGTTTGTTTTGTGGGGTTTAACGTCCCAAAACCAGTTCTGATCATGAGAGACGCCGCAGTGGAGAGCTCCGGAAATTTCGACCACCTGGGGTTCTTTAACGTGCACTGACATCGCACAGTACACGGGCCTCAACATTTCGCCTCCATCGAAATGCAGCCGCCGCAGCCGGGATTCGATCCCACGACCCTCGGATCAGCAGCTGAGTACCATAGCCACTAGACCACCATGGCGGGGCTGTGGTGTACTCTTATTTGGATGTAGGTTTGCAAGTAGGTTTGCAAGTTCAGCTATGTACGTATTATTATTTCTGATGGACGATTTATAACACAGCAGTAACCTATAATTATATAACTGATAAACAGGGGAGATATTGTACTGCTCAAACAATTCCTTAGTGTGCTCATGATATGGTACACTTGCAACAGATCTTATAGCCTTTTTTTTTTGTAATCGATGTATTGTAGCCATCCAGATTCCCATGTGCTTGCACCACCACCACTTGCACTGCCGAGGCAGAAGATACTTGTGCTGTTAAATAACAACTAGGAAGTTTCTATTTGAGTTAATGAATTGACAAGGTTTCATGAGAATTCAAGTTGTAAGCAAAGGTGAAAACAGGGGGACACCAACCAAATTATAATCAATCATTATAATTTGGTTGGTGTCCCCCTGTTTTCACCTTTAATTTCGTCCCAACCAGACAGATCTTTGTCAAATGTTCACCTTTAAAGTTGTAAGCAATGTGCCGTCAAGAATGAGCATTTGCATATCTCTAACGAAAACAAGGCTACAATTGAGAAGCCTCCTCTTTTAAAATTACTTCACACATACATTCATTGTAATTCAAAAGTGCCATTTTGGCAGGCAGGTTTATGCAAAACAATAGAGAGCCAAGTGATGGATGTAGTCTAAAAGTGGACCCACCTGTCTGAATTCCAGCTGTGTGACAGGTGGGCGGCGTGGTGGGCTACGGTTAGGGGTGGACAGGCGCTCCTCGGGTGCCACCTCGGCTGGGCTTGTCATTGCTGCGCCTGCAAGTTTGTGGGAGTTCCAAAGCATTGTATGTGTTTGGTTTGAACACCTTTATAGTGTGCAGGGCAGGTTTCACTTTCATCAGAGTTGGAGCCTCTCCTGCCAGAAGCTGAAACCACCACAGCAGATAAATGCTGCACTAGGTAATGGCTTTAGGAACAAATAAAGCACACTTGTCACCTCGTCATGCAGTTTCGTATAGTGTGCGGGTGTTGAATAGAGAATGTATGGCCTGATGGAAATACTATACATGCCATTGCATAAGCGTGGCTATTCTGAGTGAAGCATGCTGGGCCTGTAGACATTTTTTTTTGTTTGACTCGAAGAAAATACGAACTTTGCACAAATAAAGAGAGTAGAAAAACACAACTTTAAGTGAGACTCATTAGAAGAAACACAAGGTTAATTATAAACAAAACATTCTGCATGCATTAAGGGCCCCTCACCAGGTCTGGCCAATCTATGCTGACAAGCACAGCGCATATACAGCTAAACCTGCTTATAACGAACCTCCATATAACGAATTCCTGGATACAACAAAGTTTTTCTATTCCCCACCGTTACTTCATAGAAGTACATGTACTTGAGACCTCTAGGTAATGAAGTGGCAGCGGGAGACCCCTTCGAAATAACGAATTTTCTCTGCCGACAACCTAGAGATTTTGCCCCAAATTTTGCCACTTTTGCGCGAGCAGGAACCCGAAGCACCTTCTCCGCCACGACGTAATGTGAAGCGGTGGCATCGCGCTTGGTGCGCACGAAGGCATGGCGACTGCGAGGCGAGAGCAGTCGACTGCGAGGCGAGAGAGCATGTGTGTGCATGTGAGCATGCACGTGCGTGCCAACGTGTGCAAGAGGGGCCTGCATCTCTCGACTCGGCGATCTTCCCGCCGCGGTCATGTCCTTTCCCCCTCACTTCAAACCTGATCCCGCCACTTGCTGCAGCTGGCCTAGCCCCCCCAAGACGGCACCCTCCTTTTCCGGTCGATGTTGCCGAGCCGCACCGGCTTGAGAGAGCGAGAGAGAAAAAAACGAGTTTTTGTTTTCATTTTTCAACGTGCTGGCAGCGCCCTTTGATTACAGCGCAAGTCTCTGCGCTTCACTTCACTGACCTGACACTAGGCGACTGCGCTTGTTAGGCCTAGCTTGCGGGGCTGTGGGCGGTGCGTCTCACGGGAAGCTTGCCCTTGACAACAGATGGATCGGGTGCACAGGAAATCGCGCTCGTGGGGTGATTGAAGGGCGGCGCGCGTTCCATGCACAGCGTTCGCAGCTGACAAACGGCTGTAGCAGCATTCTCCGTCGCCTTGGAAATACTATCCTCAGAGGGCGCGCATGCGATATGCTCCTGCCGCGGCTTTCTTTTTTTCCTGCTTCGCTCACTGTTAATTCGTTCCGTGCTCCTTCCTCCTCCATGGAGATTCACTGCACTCTTTTGGGGCGGTGCACTTCCTTTGTGAAGACTGCTGGCTATCTCGACTGTCCGGGAGATTTCCCTGCATCCCCATTATAACCGGTCCTTCACCCCGGGGAAGGGGGGTGGGGGGGGCTGCACAATAAGCGGTATACGTATACATTAAGTTTTATGGGAGGGTAAACGGGGGTCAGAAAAAAACGGCATTTTAGTCGGTCCTTCACTATAAGCAGTTACGTTACAAGTGGTCTCAGCTGTAAATATTTTATTTTGGGTGAACTCTGCAATCTGTTACCTTTCAGCTTACTCAGTGTTTATTTTCCAAATTTTTGTGCAGAACCTGCATATAACGAAATCCTCTTTATAACGAAGTTTTTTGGGAATTTGTCAATTTCGTTATATCCAGGTTTAACTGTATTGTGTGTTCACGATAATGATTGCCAATAACCACACCACTATGGGCTGCGGAAGGCAAATTCAAACTGAACATTGTTTACTCTTTTCTCACAAGCACTCCATTTCAAGACTTGGAGGATGATGTCAAGTACCATACACGAACAGCATGTGGCACTGCTCATACACTTGTCATACACTTGTCGACAGCAGCGTGTCGGACAGCCCAGACCAATAAAGCCACTGATGGCTGCAGGTGCTCAAGGAAGTGCACCTCACAGACCAATGTAGACGTGTAGCCGAGACAAAGTTGGGACAGCATTTGATGGACCGGCTCCACCTGAAACCCAATTCTGACACACAGGATGTGGACTACATGGATGTGGCTGGTCCTGGGGTGGTATATGGCAGCCATCCCTTCAAGGAAAAGCAAGTACACGGGCTGACTTTCAAAGCCCCAGGATAAAGACACGCAGAAGAAGTAGCTACTGCTCTAGCTGCCTCTGACCCCGACCTCAATGTATTATAAACAACTCGCGTGGGGTGGTGCCTGTCGAAATTATGAAGCTGGATCACCCCGCTAATGGAATGAATATAGCGGAACTATAGCAACCGGGAACTGATCCTAGCTCCCATTGCCTGGTCTGCACTCCAGGCCACTAAGGCCTAAACGGGGATGAAGCTGCCAACACAGTGGCCTGAGCACTCACCCACCAGGTGTCCCACTTAGATACCAAGTACCTGAAACCCGGAGGCTGCTATGTTTCAACATTCAGACATAACGACCTATTACACGGATAGGCAGCGCCGATACCCTGCTCCTGCAAAGGGACTGGGCATGGTTTGGGCTCGCCAGCTCAATTCGGCTCTTCCCTCCGACCCATACTGAGAGGAGTGGGAGGCAGTTCCGCTTGTCTGCTTGGACCTCAGGCCCAAAAGGCTTTGGTCCAGAGGGTTAAGCTGGTGGCTCATAACAGTGGGGTTCCGGAATAGGGACCCCATCCCTTTAAAGGAGCGCCAACACAAGAATTTTCGTCTGATGTTTTTTTTTTATTTAGCTGATGATCTGTTAGCCATAACATGGCACATCAAATGCTCCAGTGCGCAACAGATAATTATTTACGGTCTGTTTATTACTGACTAGTTTCAGTTTTGGTTTGGGAGAGCTCTAAAAATGACAAGGCGCGTGGTGCAACTGGCGCCATCTAGAGCTCTCAACGGGGTAAGCACGTTTGACCATGTGACTACACATAACTATGATGCACTTCTGTACGACATGTGACGTGTGCTTGGTTTCTTTCGCCTGTCACACGTCCTACGCGTTGTCGTCATTGTTGCTGTCATCGTCATTAGGTGGAAACTATTTCCTTGAGGCCTGGCATTGCCAGGAGTCTACTAACACAGGTGCAGAGAATAGGCAATGGTGGTTATGACATCATCACTGCTAGCTGCACTGCTCGAAGCTTAGCTGCTATCGTGGCGTCGCGGAAGTTGGGGGTCCCCTTCGGGTCACCTTTGCTATTGTTGATGTCGTGAGGTACGGCGTCTAGCACTCAACTGTGCATGAAAACTTCAAATCTCATTTAAATTACCTTTGCAGCTGTGTTCGCCATTGAGATTTTGTAGATGACATGTGCATGTCTGCGAAAATCAACCCCACAAGCTATCTCAGCAGCGAAATTTTGGTGTCAGTGCCCCTTTAAGGCTTGCACCTCTCTTCTAGTTTTCAATAAAGGCTTACAATCATCATCCTCCTTGGAGTGGTTTGGCACCAGTTACAGCTTTTCTTACCTCTGCTATTAAAGAACCAACGTGAAAAGTTCTTCAGGTAGAATGCCCCATATCGGTATTTAAAGGGCCCCTAAACCACCCAGAGGTCAAAATTTAGTTGTGGTGTTGCTTTTGTGCCAGTGTCCGTGACGAACACATAGCCGCAAGAATTTTTCGAAATGGTGCCGAAATAGGAGTTACACATGTTTGATTATTAAAACGCGGCGCTTGATTGTTTTTGCTTGTTTCGCTCTCTCCTGCGCCGCACTGGCTGCTTGCCAGTGCCACCCCCTCGCCGAGTGCTCCTCCGAATGTCACGTGACATACATCGCCGATGACACGCAGTGCACTTCTGGTTGATGCGCTTCCGCCATACTCTCGCGTTCGCGCTAGTGTTTTGTTGGTGCTGTGCCAACACTCTGTGCTAGCGCTATCCGTCATGTTCTGACAGTTGCCGCAGTTTCTAGTCGGCTGTACCTGACTTGCACTTGCGTAGCGTAGCGCAGTTACGAATTCACAAGCGTGCACACACGAACACCACACGAATGGCACGTAACAAGGAAAAACAAACAGGCAGAGAGCGCGTGCATTTGCCAGCAGACTAACCGGAAGTCAAAGTTCTCCTACGACCAATCATTGGAGCTCGGACTCTTGTGAAGTCACCAAAAACCACAACGGCGTCGTGGCTAACTTTGGTATGCCGGAAATGGCCGGCGATGTGCGCGGGATTGCTTTTTGAGTAAATATGCAAATAACTGCTCATGTCACAATAACTTGATCTTTTATGGCATTAATGATGCTAACAAAATCCGAATCACTTGCACAGCCAGAGGAACTAGTTACTCGGCTGTGCTCCGAGCACTTGAATTATTCCCTCGAGTCTTAGGATACTCAGAGAGCACACCGCCTTGCTAGATAAAGTCCTTGTTGAAACTGACAATTACCACCAAACATTCTTTCTTTGAAATAAGGAAGCCATCCTGTCGAACGGACGTGAGCTTAAGAACACTCCTTATGGCATGGAAGAGAATTTTTCTAAAAAAAGTGGAAAACGTGCACGGACACCGGGTCGGGTTTGCAAGAAGTAAATCAGTTCCCTTTTCTTGTCACTTTACAACTTCCCTGACTGGGACAAAGTGTTATATTTTTTATCAAGCATCCCAATCAGTTAAAGAATTAAAGCTAACACGCCGTCACCAGCAACCATTTCGGCATGCTTCACTTGCTCCTCGAATGTACTTTTCAATCTCCGCTATCGTCACCAACATTAGAAGCTTCCTTTAGAAACAAGAACAAGTAGCTGATCTAGTATCTTCATCTGAGAGTGACTTCCTTACCAGTGATATTGCAGACAATGAAGTTATACATGAACTACTGAACTTTGTTGTTTTCAGAAAAGATAGGCAGGCTACTTTAGGCGGTGTTATTGCAGTAAAAAAAAGAGCTAATGTGTTAAGCTATCCACGTGGCCACTAAATTAGAAATTGTATGGCTTATATGTCGAGCTAATCCCTAGCTGCTTCAAATCGGTGTCTGCTATCATCCCCCAACAGTAATGCTGACTTCCCCTGTGAGGTCAATAATAATTTGATGTTTTTAGCAAAAAAATTCCCGAATGCGTGTAATTGCCGGCCAGGTCTGCCAGGCTAACACCGCCTGTAGCCACAACACCACTACTACTACTACTACTACTACTACGTCAACTAGGATCATTATTCTAGCACAGTTACTGTTAACACGGGAGTTTATGATTTCCTCGACATTTGCCTAAATTTTAACATCTGACAGATGGTAAAAGAACCCACACGTGTGACTCATGATACAGCCAACATCCTATACCTCATACTAACCGCTCATCCTGACAGCGTGTCTTTCGTTAGCTATTTGCGCGAAATAAGTGATCACAAAGTAATTCCCGCGGTCTTCTTTTCTTCGCCTGCAATACATTTTTTGGATAAGAAAACAATGCGCCTGTGCGATAAAGGAAATTATCCCGCAATAAATAAAGAGTTAGAAGCATTTTACCACACATAAGTAGAACTGTTCAAAAATCACACGTTAAAAGAACTCTGGGGGCAAGTTGACACACCTTCTTGCACAGCATGTACCGACCACCATATTCCGCACTAACCACAACAGACCATGGTTTACGAATACACTAAAAAAAACTGGACAGCAAAAGAAGCGCCTGTTTCACTCCGCTAAATTTAGTCCGAGCCCTCACTTCTGGGCCCAAACTGCCCAATAAGCCCTCGCATGCTACCTAAGGCACCAAGTCTGCCACAACGAGGCCCAAGCTATGAAATAACGAAAGGGAAGGGGTCAAGGGCTCGTTCTTTATTTGTTAGAAACAACTTAATGAGCAAACAGACAATGAAGCCTAGGAAAGCATAGGGGAAGTTACTTGTGGTATTGTAATTGTGGAGAAAGTAGAAAGGAATCAAAGTGGACGAAAAGACAAACCTGCCTTCGGTGGGAAGCAGCCATCTCACCTAAGTTCACATTCTACGTGATGCCTCCTGGCAAGAAAGTGTGTTCCACACACGCCGCCTTGGCCACCAGTGGCGCTGCCTAACACTCCCAGGAGTACGTACATAAATACACAATAAAGTGGACGGGGGGACGACCGCCTTCATAGCTCAGTTGGTAGTGCATCAGACGCGACATCCGAAGGTCGTGGGTTTGGTTCCCACCGAAGGCAGGTTTGTCTTTTCGTCCACTTTGATTCCTTTCTACTTTCTCCGCAATTACAATACCACAAGTAACTTCCCCTATGCTTTCCTAGGCTTCATTGTCTGTTTGCTCATTAAGTTATAAGGGGCAAGTAATTTAGTGTTGAAAGGTTGTTTTTTTGTTTTTTTGTACAAGTTTTCTCGAGATCGCATAGCTTTTAAAAGGTTATCTGTAAGCCAAGGGTTTCACGGCGATGCTATCTTTTTTTTGCATTTTTGTTTAAGAGTGTGGGAGTTGAAATACGACGAAAGCGTAGCTAAAAACTGTGAGAAAGCCTTCTGGGGATCACTGCATGATATAACTTCTGACCAGTCAGCTTTAGATATGCTATCAATGAGCATCTGTTTATCAAGTACAAATCTGTGGTAAGTAATGTTCCTTAAGGATAATTGATTTTGGAAGCGTGAAACGATGGGGTAGTGGTCGGTAATATCAGTAAGAACAATTTCAGCATGCGGTTGCTCAAGTAGGTTTGATAATACATGATCAATTAATGTGTCGTTTTTTGCGCTACATCAAAGCTTTTAATATGTGCAACTAAAGTTAATGAAAAAGGAAACCCTTTTATATAGAGCAGACAGCTGCACGGTTAAAGTTTGCGCATAGTAATCACAGTACACCACCAGCATAAGGCAAACATGCACCATTGGCCAGACTAGCCACTGCATTAATGACAGGCCAAGGGAGTATGAGCTTTCTGTCCAAAATAAGATTAGGGTGCATTTTCCTATGCACTGTGAATCTCGCAAGTGTGAACCGGATCTTTTCAGCATCTGTATACTAGGAAAGAGCAGAAACACTGTGGCATGTGAATTAGTGGAGGCTAAAAAAATTGGCCGAGTATCTCCGTGCTTCGCTGCAAATGTCGTCGAAAGACGACAGTCTTCTACCGGCCGTACTACATGAGTCCCGGTTCATCTGCGGTTCGGCACGAGCTTCGGGCGTTTCCTGGGCACACTTGAGACGACGGGCATCGGCACGCCGGCGCTTCTCTGCTGCAATCTGCTCGTCGGTCTTTTCCCTGCGTTGTCTGGGCATGTCTTGTAGGATGTGTTCTATATCATCAAACGGCCCTTTATGTTTTGCCTTGCCTCAGACAGCGCCCAGCCTATGCTGAATCGGCCGCATGTGGCTGGCATTGATGAAATGGAGGCAGCGCTGTGTGAGATATGGACGCCATCTGGCCATGATATTGGGAAACGCAAGAAGCTTGCGTAGTATGCATAGGTACTGGTAGGTGGCAGCACCGTGTCGTTTTACCGAAGCGTAGGAAACGTCTGCTTTTCCGTTCATACGCGCCACATTTTTAGCGCATCCTAACAAGCACTAGGGTCTTTAGAATTACGCATCTATGTATTTTGTACTAAAGGAACACACCATCTAATACTTACGTATTGATGTTGCGCCTCAGACATGCGTAATATTTGCTTTTTGGTCGACTGTGTTCACAAGTATGAACACAGCTACCAGTTCAAGATGGGTGGTCGTTGAGGAAGGGGTTAAACTTTCACCATTTTACTGAATCGAAAAGCAGGACACACACACACACACACACACACACACACACACACACACACACACACACACACACACACACACACACACACAGAGACAGACAGACAGGCCAAAATTTCTGCGTTGAAGTATCCCAAGAAAGACTACTGTCTTTAAAAGAGATGCCTGTATCAGTGATGCGTCAGTGTCCCTGTGTAGAACTGAACTAGAATTTTTTTAGAACATGTGTGCATGATGCTACAAGTGTAATCTGATTACTAAGAGCAAAATGTAACTGCTTAACTGTCTGCACTGTATAAAAGTGCTTCTTTCTTCAATAAATCACCTTCATTTCTGCTAAGATGTCTTACTTTACCTTTAACGTATTTATTTACTCATTTATTTATTTCAGAAGTACTGCCACCCTCTCATATGAGG
This sequence comes from Hyalomma asiaticum, assembly GCA_013339685.2. Lineage (NCBI taxonomy): Eukaryota > Metazoa > Arthropoda > Arachnida > Ixodida > Ixodidae > Hyalomma > Hyalomma asiaticum. The sequence goes on from CM023484.1 coordinate 128,120,329, forward strand.
CCTTAGGCAGGGGTTTGCAGTACACAAACGGGAAGCAATACTCTACAGCAATAAAAAAAATCATATCACGCAGAAATCCACCATCGTGAAATAGTGCATCAAAGTGAAACAGCAGCACTTAAAAAAATATTAAGTTTTCCACTTATATGCACAGAAAAGAGAAGGAGAACAAGAAAACATTAAAAAAATTACAAGAATACTTGTTCACAGACATGTGTTAACTGAATAACATCTAAAAAGCAATCATCATATAAAGGCGGCAAAGATCAACAATGTTTCAAAATACAATGTACTGATGATATGCATAAATGCAATGAATGCCATAAAAATAAAAATTTTAAGTTCATGAAAAAGTACTAGAAAGTGCAGCATAAATTAAAGCCTGTTACGCATGCGGGCAACAGGCTTTAATTTATGTTGCCCTTTCTGATACTCTAGAATGGTCTATGTCCGGCACCGTATGCAAGTTATTTCAATGGTATGCACAATGTTTCCACAAAATTTGTGCACCCTCTTTGAACAAAAAGAAAGAGCCCAAATTATGTAAGTAGTTGAAGCGGATAACAAACACGTCCTCTTATGTGAGTAAGTATGGTAAGCATTTACACTATGGAACACTTCACGATTCTGTCATTTGTAGCAATAAACATTAAGTTTGGTAATACGGGGCATTTATTTATTAGTATACCCTCAAGACCCCGAGGGCATTACAGAGGGGGTGGGTACAGTAATTAGAAAACAAGAGTACCAGAAGAACAAAAACATTAGTTTGCAGCTACACCAGGAAGCACCGCAATGGAAGAAGGAGGGAGATTCCAATCTTTGGAAGGAAAGAATGTTAACACATTTGAGTGTGGCAGAAAGGGACGGCTTCCTTATTTGGGTGGTCAATACCTGGCGAAAAGTGAGCAGGTTCTCAGACGAACTCCTGTCGATGTTCATGACTGTGGAATGAAATTTCATGAAAGAGTGCGAGGCGGGAAATTTTGTGTCTTATTACCAGATCTAAGCGGTCAAGAGTGGATTTCATGGTGACAAAGACGGTACGAGCATAATTATTCTTTATAAATTGTGCTGAGTGGTTCTGGACAGATTCTGTAATGTTTTTTTCTTCATTATTTTTTGCTGTCTTTCACCATGTAATTATTTGAAAACTGTCTAGCAGAGTTGAATTACCTTTATTCTTTACGTTTATTTTCGGTTTTTGTTGCTACTTCATGCTATTGTTTGTCTTAAGTAGAACTCTTTTTTTTTTTGCCTGCAATGTATTTTACTGCTTGTATTCTGTTTTATTTATTTATTTATTGAAAATACCTCAAGGACCCTGTACACAGGGTTTTACATGAGGGGATGGAGAAACAAACAAGTTAGTTCATATTTACAAAGTGTGACTCAACGGAATTCTTGAAATGAGTATGATTGACGTAAAGGACGATGTCTGAGGGAAGATTGTTCCAGTCGATGGCAGTCTTGACAAAAAAATATCCGCATTTCCCCGAAGGGGAGTATGAGGAAGTGCGAAGCACGGGGTGATGCTATGAGGGGGCGCGCGCGACTAAACTGCAGAGCCGAGCGAAGGAGACGGCAGCGAGAGAGCACGCGCCAGCCGACCCACGGAGGTCTGGCCGTTTTTAAGTGCAAAGCACTTTTACTGATGATGATGATTAAGTATAATTAATGATTTAAAGTGTTGTTGTCATGATGCATTTGTACACACACACACATTTATATATGAAGTATTATTTATTTATTTTACACTTCACGCTTTTCGTATGATGCATTAATGCACCTCGCGAGTGCGTCACACACACACACACATACACACACTACACACGTCACTACAGATCAGCACCTATTCGGCGGCCGAGGGTTAGTGCAAACCTAACGGGGGGAGAGGCACACCAGCTGCGCGGAGAGGGTGCGAGGAGCCGGCGCGGCGTGCGCAGCCACGGCGCGGAGGCGCCAGCTGCACAACGCGCCGTGACGTCACGGCGCGGAGAGCAGTGCGGAGCCGGTGCGGGGCGCGCGCAGCCACGGAGCGGAGGGCGGAGCGCGCGCAGTCACGTGGGGCGCGACGTCGCTGTGCCGTTGCTACAGACGCTCCTCTCCACTCCTCGCGCCGTTGCTAGGGGAGAGGAGGAGGAGCGCGGATGCCGGCGGAGTTTTCGGGGTCGCTTAAGAAGTGCATTCGCACTTAAAAATCATTGCAGATGCGTGGCGGTGCGCGCACGGGGAGGGTACACCGCGTTAACAATGACTGATGCGTTGAGAGATGCGATGAGCTGGGTTGATGGGAGAACAGTTACGCAAAACATGGAAAAAGCTTATGATAGAGTGAAAGCCTTGCGATTTTGCGGCACATCTGGAGACCTAGGCAGGCCTGCTTTTTTCTTTAGGTTAGTTACACTAGTAGTGTAAGAATAATCAGAATAAATAAATCTAACAACACGGTTTTGTATTGATTCTATTAGTTCAGTTAAAAAGCATTCAGGGGGATCCCAGACGGAACAAGCATACTCTAATTTGGGTCTGATTAGTGTTTTATAAGCTAGTAATTTCACCAGAGGAGATGCATGCCTTAGATTTCGCTTAAGATAGCCTAAAGTACGGTTAGCGGCATTATTAATATTGGTTATGTGAGTGGTCCAAGTGAGGTCGTCGCAGAGAGTAATACCTAGGTACTTAGCATTAGGTTCTGAGAAGATGAGGCTGCCGTTAAGGGAATATTTGAATGCCGGGTAGTCGTGCCGTCTACTAAATGAAACCAAGGATGTTTTGTTAGTATTCACCAGCATTAACCAATCACTGCACCATTTATCTAATTTTAGTAAGTCGCTTTGGAGCGCTAGGTTATCGGTGACGTTATTGATCGGGCGATAAATGACGCAGTCGTCTGCGAACAGGCGTATTTTTGATGAAATATTACTGGGCAGGTCGTTGATATAAATGAGGAAAAGGAGTGGACCCAATACAGTGCCTTGTGGCACTCCGGATAAGACAGGAGATGAAGTCGATGATGAATGATTGGCATGCACGAATTGCTGTCGGTTAGTGAAGAAGTCCTTAATCCAATCGTAAACAAGGGAATGTAGGTTAAGTTGCGAAAGTTTTAATAGCAAGCATTTATGTGGCACTTTGTCGAAAGCTTTTTCGAAATCGATGAAAAGGGTGTCTACGGATATGGTTTGATCAAGGCTAACATGAATATCATGGAGAAATAGTGCAAGTTGGGTTTCGCACGAAAAAAGTTTTTGAAAGCCATGTTGACTTGGATTAAAAAAGTTCACAGAATTGAGGAAACTGACGGTATGAGAATAAATGACACGTTCCATGATTTTCGAGCAGACACTTGTTAGAGAGATCGGGCGGTAGCTAGAGGGGCCTTTCTTAGGGACTGGAACAATCTTACCCAACTTCCATTCATGAGGCAGGGTGCTGCATGACAATGACTGTTGAAAAATATGAGACAGAATAACACTGGTTATGCACTTGGTATTTTTTAACACTTTGGAGTTGATACCATCGGGTCCAGCAGATGAAGTTATCTTTAGTGAGTCAATTATTTTGACAATACCTTCAGGTGAAAATGTGATCTCGGGCATAATGGGGTGATTCAGGAATGGAAATTGAGGAAGGTGATTATGAACTTCTTTGGTAAAAACGGAGCAAAACATAGAATTTAGAGTGTCCGCGACCGCGATATTGGGAACGGCATTACCAGTGTCGTCTTCAAGATACACAGATGATTTACGCTGTTTCGGATTGATAATTTTCCAAAATTGTTTTGGGTTAGTAAGCAAGAATTGAGGCAGCGTGAAATTGAAAAACGAGCGTTTGGTCTGGGCTAGGGTAGCGTCATATAGCTTAGCTGTAGTGCGATATTTTGCCCATGCGCGCGAGTCGTCAGAAGCTTTTGCTTGCTTGAAATGCCTATTTTTTTTACTCTTCAGCCTCTTTAGCTTACGGTTAAACCAGGGTGACGTTGCGCGCTCTTTAACGGAAATTGTGGGAATGTACTTTTTGATAAGCCAGTGCATTTCTGTTTTAAAAAGGGACCAATTCGTTTCAACGGAACGCGACGAGAAGCCAATTGATAAAGATTGCCAGAATTCATTTAGCTCCCTGTTCATACTTTGATAATCACCCTTTTCATAAAGAGTTAGCATTTTTTAGCCTTTGGGGGACGATTAAGTTGGCACTGGAATGATCCGTGTATGACTGCATGGTCACTTATTCCATCAAGGTAAGTTAGTGGAGGTATACTTTCAGGTTGTGATGTAAGTGTCAGATCAAGAATGTTCGATGAATGAGCGCTCTTTCGAGTGATGGAAGTAACAACTTGAGATAAGCTAAATGTTTGGCACGTGTTTACGAAATCACTCTCATTGTTATGCTTTATTGTCGTTAACGAGAGATCGGACCAAGTAATTGCAGGAAAGTTAAAATCACCAAAAACTAAAATGCTAGCATGACTATAAACAGACGTCACATGATGAAGAGCGTCATGGAAGCGTTCGACAAATGACACATCTGAGTCGGGCGGACGATAGCAGGCACATATTACGATAGGCGGATAGACGGCCTTGCAGATGACAAAAATTATTTCAAGGGTTGAGGGAACTGAAATAGGAATGCAATTTAGGTCACGGTGAGCGGCGATGAGAACGCCTCCCCCTTGTTTATTTTCATGATCTCGCCTATATATGTCGAAGTGAGGGAGAGAGGGCAGAACTTCAGAATCGTCGAACGGGTGAAGCCATGTTAGTACCAAGAGATGGGAATTGGGATGATTCTAGCACGCTGCACAATTTTTCTCGCTTGGGTAATACACTCCTAATGTTAGTATCAATTAAACTGCATCAATTATTTTTTTCGATGTTCACTACTGTAGGAGGTCCCGATTCAGTCTCTGACTATGGGACCTCCTTCTGTATACACATATTTTGTAATTAATTTGACGACTAAATAAAACCATTTCTGATTCTGATAAAGTGTTGATTAGTGTTGACTGAGCTGGATCCAATACAGGAAAAGGTTACTCGAGCTTTGGATGGACTATCGTTTCACATAGCTGGAGTGTAAGATGAGCTGGCGATTGGTGGAAGTTCCTGCGAAGGTAACCAAGAGTGCACTTGACGTAATGCGGGTGGCATAAGATCCTACTACATCATACGTATGATGTAGTGGGATTAAAATAACGATGACAAAATGAGGAAACTAGATGAAGCCCGTACTTCATGCTAAATGCACTGTTTTAAACCCTCAAAGTAATAAACCTACTGACCCACACTTCCGTTGAAAGGACACGTGAAATTCTTGGATATTTGTACTACAGAAATGCTGCGCTCTGTTTACATGCTTCTGCTTTGGTTGACTTTGGAAAGAGTCGCCCAACCAGTTCTCAGTTCCATTGAGAACCCAAATGGGACCCTTTGCTAGCTGGTTGCAGGTGCGTGTACGCGCACGCACTCACTGTAGCCGTGGCACTCACTCGCACCAACGCTCTGAAATCGATCGATCGCCAGCTATAGCATGTATATCTTTGACACCACAAAAGCCACTCGATTGATCTCGTGACCCGTACTGTTTTGACGCTCGGCGACCGCAATCCAGCTTGTGCGACGCCGACTAGGTTTCTGTTAGATACTACGCAGATTATCTGCATCACGTTCGCTTCGACACACGACGGTGTGCACGCTAAACAAACGCATGCTTCGTGCCCCGAGTAACGGGCCTCGTGGAAAGCCGCGATGTCATTACACGCTGCGACTGTACAGGCTGCTTTGCTAAGACGACATGCGTGAAACGATCCCCGTTATTTATCGCGAACCTCACGCTGCGCTGCGCCACGGAGCGTGTCTTCTCCGCTCGTGCGGCGGAAAGAGAGCATCCGCCGCGCGGAAACGCTGCTCACCGTTCTCTTGTGGACGTTCCTCCGCCACTTCTACATGAAGCCCGCAGTAGTGGCCATAGGTGGTGAGATTACGACTACTCTACAGCAGCCGGAGGAACATCGTTGACGCACAGGCTAAAGGCTAAATTTGCTAAAGTGATCTAGAATAGCTCCGCCTTCCGCCAGCAGGTGGCAACTCGTACCCGCTTTCGGCCCACTTCTTTCGGCCGTGTCCGTTCATTAATTAAGCTTTTCGATTGTCCCTTCGACAACGTTAAATGTCATAATTTCGAATGCAAATACGAATATTAAAACAGTAACGAGTTGTTGATGATTGTGACTAACTTGTCGTCTGCTCCGATTTGCAACGGCGTCCCCGTACTGGCCGTCGGGTTAAGCAGACATCTCGTCAAACGTCGTCGCCCTTTGACAGCAATCAAGAAATCGTGAGTGCACGAGAGCATTCATTTCGCTTGCCGTTCGCTTTTTATCTCCTTAGAGCACCGCAGTTGCCGCAGAATGAGTCACACTCACATTTCTCCATGTTCAAAGCGGTTGGCTATAACGGCGGTCACTTTGAAATGTCTCGTAGCTTTAGCGCACGAAAAATCTCGACATATTTATGCTCACTTGCCGGCTATGTGATTGACTTAGCAGCCTTATTCTGTTTTGCGCTTCGGTCATAATGGCGCGAAAGCAAAAGACGCAAGAGGAGTAGACAACATAGCGGTCTTTATAGAGCGTGATCTATATATGTCAAAACACACGGTACGATTTTGCGCGGTGCGATCCGACGTCCGGCGCCGCATGGGAAGCTCCGCCCGCATGAAGCACGTCTGCATACGCGCTCCGAGTGCAAAGTATACAATTTTGCACAGCCCTGTTTCTTTTTGTAACAGCATTGAAAAACACTTGCGATTGAGCTAATATATGCCTTCGCGAGTGACAAACGCATCACAGCAGGCCAATGCCCGGACAGGGAGGCTCCAGAAGTTTTTCGAAGAAGGGCCACGCGTTTCGGCTGGTTCCAGAATAGCGTTTGGAGTCATAGTGCACGCGCGTTTCTCATCTCTTGTCCGCCGCGGTGGTGACGGTACTCGACTGCCACCCAGAAAACGCGCGGGTTCGATCCCGGCCGCGGCGGTCGCGCTTCGGATGGAGGCGAAAATGCCAGAGGCCCGTGTACTGTGCGTTGTCAGTGCACGTTAAAGAAGTAGTAAAACGGCAAGTTGGGCCAGTTGGTTGGGATTCATTTTTTCACTTGGTTACAGCGCAACATACACGAGGACAATAGAAGGAAACGAACAACACGGCGCTGACTGAATAAAATATAGTTGCGAGTCAGCGCCGTGTTGTTCGTTTCCTTCTATTGTCCTCGTGTATGTTGCGCTGTAACCAAGTGAAAAAAAAAAAAAACACGTTAAAGAACCCCAGGTGGTCGAAATTTCCGGAGCCCTCCACTACGGCTTTTCTCTCCCATCTCTTTTACTCCATTTCCCCCACCCCCACGGACGCTTAGCCGTGCTCCCTACATGGGCTGCAGAAATTAGCGTCTTTTACTTAACCTATCCACAATCATCACCACCTCTTTACATTATGTGTTTTTGCAAAAAGAAAAAGAAAAAGGTTAACCTTTTCTTTTTGTTTGTCAGGATGGTCATGACGACTAGCTATGACCACTGTTTTGTCTTTTTACTCTTCTAACTTTTTTCATGAAGTTAGGAGCAAATGTATCATTGCAATTCGCATTTTCTGAATAACTAAAGCGTCTTTATAGTTTCTCCACATGCGTAGTAATGAAATAACCACAAACATTCATGTTGGTAGTGTTTACGGTCTGTATCACGAGACAACATTAATTCCCTGGTTGTTTCTATAATTTGACTAAGGCTGCACCAAAATATATGCTTACTTGCTACTTAGCTACAAATGGCTGTTTTCTCTACCATCGCCTTATATTATGAGTTATTTTTAATATTGCGTTATTTGACGAACAGGCTTTTCTTTCTTATGTATTTCTAGCGTGATATTAATAAAGACATCATTTCCCATATTCAAACAAAAACAATAAAAAATGATAAAGATATACTACGAATGACGTTTATTCGATAAAGAGAGCCTTTACAATTCCAAACAAAATACGTTCATGCCACGTACCTCACGCACCAATAACAACAACGAAAATATATACTTCCCTCAGAAAACATTACCCAGGCAAGAGTTCCTCTTCCCCATACAGGCCTTTAGGTGAGCACTCCCACATTCAAGAAAAATTTTAATTGCCGAACTGTATGTCAACTCTGATGGTATACAATGAAGACGAATACAGATTTAACGATATATATATATATATATATATATATATATATATATATATATATATATATATATATATATATATATATATATATATATGTGTGTGTGTGTGTGTGTGTGTGTGTGTGTGTGTGTGTGTGTGTGTGTGTGTGTGTGTGTGAGGGCGAACAAGGAAGGAAGGTAATGCATCATGGACTGACAAACGCATCTTACACATGAGTAAAATTATGTACGATGACATAACTGTGCATTACGTATATGCCAACACAAATATGCAGGATGAGGACGGAAACTAAAAATACGTGTATATGTTGCACTGATAATCTAATGCGCCAGTGCTTTGATTACGAAGATAGAGCGATCAGTACTCTGCCATAATTAGGGTACGAATGAAAATGTGGCTGATCCCACTGTCAAATGAATCGGTATATAACACGAAAGTGAAATATCCCTTCGCATAAGCAATTGAATGTTTATTGTCACATTGAGGTGAACTTGCCCATTGCTATCGGTGTTTCGCTGGTGCGGCACCGTTTGACGTGGATGAACCCACGTTCACACGGCGCCTTCATAACACCAAGGGCCAACGCTTTGTGGTAACCGAAGTAGACTGGGCACAGTCTATAGTGAATGCCGTGCAACAAAGGTATCAGTCATATTTACTTGCGCCACATTGGCCCGTCAACGTCGTTTCCGTGCTCTGACGCCTAACGCAGCGGTTTTCCTGTTCCCATCACGCTGGAAGAGCGGTCGGCGGGGACACGCCAGCCACGAAGAAAGCTGACCGGTTAACGCTGAAACTTGGGCTAGTTGGTCTTGACTTAAAAACATACTAAAGCGGAACAAAACAAGGACATAGAAAGAAGCACACAGGACGAGCGCTAGACTTCAACTACATTTTTACTTAGGACATGTGACATATATAGTGTAAAAAACAGGATCTAATCTATAGAACCGTCACCATTCTGCCTACACAGAAGCTACACGTGCCAAGCTACGCGTCGCGCATGCGCCCTTCCAGGAGGCCAATCTCCTTTTTCGTTAGGGCAATTGAGGGCACACTTACACACCTGTCTGCCTCCCTCTGTATATTCATGGCCTCACAGATCTCACGTCGTAACTGGTCGTGACCCCTTCCCAACACCCGAGTTGCACGAAATGCCGGGGCGCACCCACACCGCTTACAATGATCGGCCAAGTGGCCCCCCGCGGCAAGCGACGAAACCGCTGCCCGATGCTCTCTTAACCGGTCATTCAAACAGCGCCCCGTCTGTCCCACGTAGCATTTTCCGCAAGACAACGGGATTCTGTAAATGACACCTTTAACACAGGAACCAAAACTGATGTCATGCCTCTTTTTTGTGCATTCTTGCCTTCTAACCTCATTCACAGCAGGGCACATCCGCATCAGCTTACCCGGTGCAGTGCAGAGCACATCAATACCGCATTTCTTGCCCACTTTTTTCAAGCGATGCGTCAGGTGATGAATGTAGGGTATCCCTACATTCATCACCTGACGTCGGCGAGTGGGATCCTTAGTCCGGGATCCCATTGGCGCGGGCCGCTGTCTTCGCCCGTTTCACCAGGGCCTCCTGGGCCTTCGGATCCGGGCTGGACGGAGCTGCCTCCTGCCCTCGTCTGTTACATTCTGCTTTGTGTGTCCTGGGTTGAGAGTTTGGACGCTCCCATACCATGTGGCGCAGGGTGACTGTTTGGTGATTGCAGAACCTGCACTGTGGTTTGTGTGCGTCGGGATGTATCTTAGATAACATGTATGGGTTGGGAACAACTTAATGAGCAAACAGACAATGAAACCTGGGAAAGCATAGGGGAAGTTACTTGTGGTATTGTAAGGCACCAAGTCTGTTTGCTCATTAAGTTGTTTCTAACAAATAAAGAACGAGCCCTTGACCCCTTCCCTTTCGTTATGTATGGGTTGCGGTAAGAGTTTGTCTGCAGGCGACGCCATGCTACCTGGCATTGTTTACTGATGTTGGTGCCCGGGGGCGGAAGTTTCTGCGTTCAAGCCTTTGGTGCTGAAGAATGTCAGTGTATGTCAGAAGCGGGCTCATATGCATAGGTGAGAGAGGTTGCGATACGCCAGGGTCGGAGGTCCGGAGGAGTAATTCTCGGGCTGAGACATGAGCGAGCTCGTTGCCTCCAACTCTGCAGTGGCCCGGTACCCATATCAACTGTTTCCACTCTCCCTCTGAGCGCCGGGATGGCAGCTGCGTGAGGATGCGGTGCGCAATAGGACCAATCTGGCCTTTGGAGAATCCAGGAGAGAGGAAGTAAAACTTCAGTGGTTCACTTTGCATCTTCTGGATGACGGCACCATTCCAGGCGATGGGCGCCTGTATGCGCGCGTGCTGAGCCGGACGATACAAGAAGGCACGTTCGTACGGCATCGAGCATGTGAGGCGTTAGCGCAGTTGTAGCTCGATTCCCAGCGCATCAACAGAAGTTTTTATGAGTGTTCTTCTTTATTGTTCTTGCATGTTTACTGCATGGTGTCCGTTACGGTAGTGACGTAGTGACAACCCTGGAATAAAACAGTTTCGTGTAAAAGAAAAAGACTTATTTATCTAGCATGCACCAAAAGTTGCTGAGCGTTCGGCCGTTTTCGTGCTAAATTCCGTGGCTACTTTCTCCAGAGACTAATTTGCCTGTTCTTTCTCGGAGGGCATGCAGAAGGAGGAGGTAGCTGAGGCGGGTTTGTGTCATGCGACTCCGCAGATATGTGTTCACACGCCAGGTTTCACTAGAAGAGCGCTCTCCTGATGCTGCTGATGCCGGTACTGTCAACAAAGGCTGCACAAGTTTGAAAACCTGGTTGAAAATGTTCAGAGCGGGCTGAGACTCAGCTCTCAGTGCTTCATCTTCAACAGGGGTCACACTTTCCCCAGAAACAACTGTTGGGAGGAGTACAATACGTGCCCCAAGCCTGTCTAAATCAAAATGAGAGACGTGGCCTGTGTGCGCTTCTTTCAATTCCTCCTATGTTAATCGCTGTCCACGTGCACTGCAGACGTTCGCACATCCCAGCTTTACCTGAACCGCCATGCCAGGTTGATCGAACCGATTTTTTATTTCGGATGTGACGCAGTCGAGTGCCGCAAAGAACTATTTTCGGAGGTTTGTCCTCGCATCCAATACCACTGGAGGAGCAGGCTTATTTCTCTGCTCAAATCGTGGGGGCGGTTTTACGCATCTGGCGACAGGGGCTTCGCTCTGTTAAAGGTCCAGCCTCATGGCGGGATTTTGTGTGTCGTGAAAAACTTGATCAAAGCCGTCCTCTGTTCTCAAGTCCACGAAGGTCTGAGCTGCCTGTTTGGTTCCGGTAGCACTGTATTTGGGATATCTGAAGAGCCCTGGGAAGTTGCTCGCATGGCCGAACAGTTCCTTTGACATCTTCACTCCTTACAGAGTCCCCAATTTTTTCAGCTGTCTTTTTGCAACCCATCATAATGGGTCCCCGAACATCTGTAAGTGAGTTCGTAAGAGCTCCTGGATCGAAGCCTATCATAGTTCTCAATGAATCGGCTGAATGAATTCGCTCTTACTGTCCAGCTCATCGGACGTAGAAGACCGCTTCCCTTTTCAGGCCCTACGTATGAATCATCTACGCATGGAGAAAGAATGATGCCGACGTACGTGGTCTTCCGTTTTGCAGAAGTAAGGGTTGCGTTGGAAACGCTACAGCACATAACGCATCTTAAACCATTACGACGCTACGGCCGACTTCCTGCAAAGCCATACTGGCACAATGCACGTAAACTGATTTCGGCAGAACTCTTGTAGCGAAGAGTGGCGCGCCTTGTGGACGCACTATCATCACCGTCTCGCTGACGAAGGGGGGCTCCCGCTCTCGGTGTCTGACGCTCGCCTGAGACGGTCGCGTTACTGCTTCGGCAATAAACTGCCTTACATATTCGATGGAGCTTGTGCTGGGTCTTTCCCCAAACCTGGAACTACGCACTCGGAGACTGCCGGCCAAACACCACCTCTGGCATCGCCAACATAGATTTGCCTTGGCTTCATGCTTCAGCGAGATCCTCCCATATTCAGTGGCTCCAACGAATACGACGGAGAAGATTGTCTCTCGTTGTACGAGCGGGTGAGTGCGCACATTAAATGGGACGACGCTCAGAAGCTCAGCTACGCGAAATTCTACCTCACGGGTGTCGCTAGCGTGTGGTATAACAACCACGAGTCTGAGCTTCGCACCTGGTTAGATTTCAAGGCGCCCCAGGCAGCACGCCAACACAGGACTTGTGTAGGCGTGAAGTCGGCCAAAGTCGGCAGCGATATCGGGCCTAAGTCGGCAAATCGCGCTCGCGCTACTTTCACCCACATCTGCCCGATGATGACCAGCCAGAATGGCGCCACTGTGGCGAAGCCACCATGGGTCGAACTTGGCCCGCCAGAGTGGCCGAAATTTGGCCAGCCAGCGTGGGCGAAATTTGGCCAGCCAGAATGGGTCGGATTTGGCTAGGTAGCATTGGCCGATGTTGCGGGCATTCAGGCTTTTTTGGCGTGTTGTCGGCCCCGCCGACATCGGGAAACCCCTTGCGCGACCGTTCACAGCCACTATGGTGTTTGTAGTTTACCCCACGTGTGTCGCGCCGTTTGGATTGCGATAATTTTATTTTTGTTTTCACATTTTCGAAGGGCTATGAAAGCATTTTCGAAGGACCAACAGTAGTTTGTGTAAATGTGCCTCTCATACATACGGGAAAGCTTTATTAACACAGTAATAAGTGGGGCTAAGCGGATCCTCTGTACTTTCTATTAATGCGTTCTAAACAATACAAATAACACAACAAGAGAGGTTTATAGGGAAAAGCACTATTTCATTTATTTTGTGAACTCTGCATTGATAATATGCTATTCTCGTGTTGCACCGTCGCAGTGGAAAAGCTTCGGCAAGGGTGGAACCTGCGGGAAAAGGCGTGAAAAGTCACCACAGCTGTGGAGCACATCAGCACTATACTATAATTGCATGCAACTTATGTGCGACTCATGAACAAACGCAGAAATTCAAGAAGAAACATTCATAATCGGGCACTACTTTAGAAAATAACAAAACAAAGTTGTCCTTTTAAATATAATGAATCTATGTTCAATATTCAACCCCCAGATCTTGGTGTCGTGTAGCTTTACATACCCAAGGGGAAAAAAACGTGAGTAAAGGTTCTGTTGCAAAGCAACTTTAAAAGCGGCACATTACTTGAAATAGGTGCATTTTGCATTATAATAAATTTAATATTTTTGGCCTACATCGGAAAGGAAAACATGTAGACGTGAGCTAACACGACACACCCCAGGGATGGGGTCGTTAGGCAAAAAATGTCCTTAAATGATAGGTGCAAGGTGCATTATAAGCAGATATTAGAGAAGGAATATCTTTTCAAGGCTACTTTAAAAATGTCATCGCGTGCCGAACTGCCGCACGTGTCCTGCACCAAGGAGCGCGCGCGTGTTCGGTATCACGTTACCTTTAAAAATACGGGCAAGAAAAGATAATGTTACGAGAACTGCAAGTCACCACACAAAGGGTGTTTGATACAAGCACAGGATTAACTACATGAAGTAAAACTGCTTCGGGACAATGTACGTAGGCTCTTTATTCGAAAATAAGGAGCCTACGCACCTCACCACACAAATAATATATAAAGTGGAACCGGTGCTTTAACATCACAACAAAATGCGCCCCGTCCCATTTTTTAAAACTGGCCGTCAACTTACCGAATTTTGGCATCCACTCTGCACTCTACAGCTGTGAGTCAGCAATACAAATTCGGCGACGACACTGTAGTCTCACCAAATGGCGCAGGCTTGTGTTCGTATACAACCGATGTCACAGTTGGGATGGGCATTGTCTTAGGAGGTACACTCGCCAAGGAACCACGCAATCAGCTTGAATGATCGATAAATGCGGTACATGATAAACGATAAACGCGTAGACAGACTGCGTGCACCCGCTGAAACTCCTTCGTACACCTTGCACGTTGGTAGTAATGCAGCCGCGACGAGAGAGCGCGGAAAGTTGCCCGAAAACTGCGTGGTTTCCCCCTCCCAAGGCAGAAAACGCCACCAAAAGCAGGTTCAGAACGACATTCCTTGCAAACTGTAGATGAGCACAATGGAGGGGGCCATGACAATGGTGGTCATTTCGGGAGGGGACGCGCCCCCCCCCCCTCACATACTTTTTTTTATGTTTAGTTGCTGCTGGCTTAGCACGTGCTAGGTTATTCTCGGCAGAGCACGCGCGTTTTTCTTGCTTTCTTTTTTTGTAGTTGTCTCAAAACGTGGAAGACAGCATTTCTGGGGGGCAAACATTTATTCACAATGGGAGGGACACCCGCCGTGACTGCATTTGTTAAGTGCAGCATGGTGCAGCCTATGGAGTATGCTGGCAGGCATATGTTCTCTTGCGAGCTACCTACAGTATAGGATTTAGCAGAACCTGCACCACCCCCTCCTGCTCAAAACACGAGCGAAATGCTGCACTGCACGTAACAAACGTAGCGAGGGCGCGCGGCGTCGCCATTGTACAAGAATTTCTGCAAGTTTCTGCAGCGCAGTAAAACACGTGCTCCCTTCCCGTGCGACAAGAAATATTGCCCCGAATCTCTCTCTACTCGCGTCCTTCTTTTACTCTTTTTTGGTTGTAAATAAATTAGTTTTTAAATACTAGAAAACGCAGATGTGGGATTCTATCGACACCATAGTCTCATATGAATGTCAGAGACAAATCTTACACTCACTGCACAGGGCATGCCGTCAAGCTCGATATATTCTGCTCATCTAACTAGTGCAACGTAACCGCGATGGCCGATGTGTAAATGAATTCGATATGTATGGAAAGAACGCACTAACAGTCGTTGCATAACAGAGCAAAAAAAAAAATGAAAAAGAAGGAATTATACGCAATGCCGCGGACATATTAAGGAATTATTAACCTCTTGTATCTGCGTGGTAGTAGAGAGCATGGAGGTGGAAAAGGGAGGTATAAGTTTACCCCACCAGTAGACAATTAGCCCCGCCACGGTGGTCTAGTGGCTAAGGTACTCGGCTGCAGATCCGAGAGTCGCGGGATCGAATCCCGGCCGCGGCGGCTGCATTTCGATGGAGGCGAAATGTTGAGGCCCGTGTGCTGTGCGATGTCAGTGCACGTTAAAGAACCACAGGTGGTCGAAATTTCCGGAGACCTCCACTACGGCGTCTCTCATAATCAGAATTGGTTTTGGGACGTTAAACCCCACAAATCAATCAAATCAGTAGACAATTATTTTCTGTTGCTGAGCTATGCGAGCTCCGGTACATGCGTTGCACTGTACTGGAGCTGTTTTTTAAAGGAATGCACTAGTTTCGCGAACGCACTGATGAAGTAGTGGAGGGGCACAACAGCTTGACTTAGGACGGTTGGTTTATGCTGTAACCCTGCTCAAACGTATGAAGAAACTAGGAAACAGAAGAGAGCTTTGATTTTCAACTGATTTTTTTTTCATTGCATGCTTGCTGTTTTTATATAACATAAAATGCGCAGATCGCCTGCACAAGAACACTGTGTGATCACATGCACTCTAGTAGAACTCACCAGAAAAGCTCTCTATATCAATTATAGGTGTGTGCATTTGTTTGCTACCTTTGAGATGAAGAATGCTTGCCATATGACTGCTTGGTATTTTTCGTTCTTGCTTTTTTCGCAAATGTCGTGGTCTTGACAAGAGCACTTCATTTGAATTTGCAATACAAAGGGATCTATGTATTTCATGGTCCTCTCAATATAGAGTTAGCACTAGATCAGTGTTGTCTCCTCGCTGTCGCGCTGTTAGCTGCGTATACCGTTCTTTTGCATAGGTTGCTAAATGTCAGAAGTATAACGCTGGTGGCGAGTTTATCTCCGCTTCAGCGCACCATGAAGTCGGCGCTATACCTTTTCTTGTCCACTCGCTGTTGCGCTGTTACCTCCATATGCCTTTTCCTTCCATAGGTTGCTAAATGTCAGTAGTATAGCGCCACTTGCAACTATTTATCTTTGTTTGAACATATGAATAACCATCGATGTATGCACGAACTAGCTCAATTTCTATGAATTTAAATTTCTGACATGCGCTGTCAGATAATTTTCCATCATGCTTGTCGATCCTTCTGGCTAATATTAACTGTTGCGCCAGCCTGTTTCGCAAAGTTCCCGCAAAACAGCCTATAGATGTATATATCAATAGTTTATATGCATGTTTTTTGTGTGCTCTGTTTATGAAAAACAAAGCGCGCGAACAGAATGTCATATATGCTGATCAAAGCACACGTGCGCTATGTTCCGGCACTGAAACGCGTATACATGAATATATGAAGCTCAACATCTGATTCTTACGTCGAATCTCTCAAGTGAATTTCGGTCATTCTTCTCTCGATCGGATCTCAATTGTTATATACAGCAGGCTTCCAAAAAGGCCCGGCCGATATCAACCACGAAAGGCTGCGGCGTAGTCGACGTTGCCTCCAGGACGGCAGAAATGACTCAATGTTTCCTGTGAAATAATCTTTCTAGGCAAATATCGCGCCAAATTCGCCATTCCTCAGGTGATGCTGATGAGCGGCAAAATCGGCGCCATATTTGCCGGAGAAAGTTATCGGCTCAGCCGACGGAGGCTCTAAGGTGGCATACTTGGCACAGTGTTGCCGACGAATGGCGTCGGCCAGCCCATATTGTCTGTAGAAAGGCAAAATCGGCGCCATAGTTGCCGTTGAAAGCCATCGCCTCAGCCGATGTCGGCAGTAACGCGGCATATGCGGCCCCATGTTGCCGATTACGGTCGACGGCCTGCCGATATCGGCGGGGCAGCGGCTATAGTAGCCCGACGTTGCCAGACATTGACGGCGGCTTAGCCGATAGTGGCTTGCTGTCGGCAACGTTAGGCCGTGGATGGGCCGCCATAAAACCAATATCGGCCCTACGTCGCGTGCTGCCTGGGGCGCATTACGCAAGTCTTCGGTCTGCCCGCGGTGCGGAAGCTCCGTTCCGAAGAGCGCTTTCGCAGCCGTTCGCAACAATCAGGAGAAAGCTTCACGACTTACATTGAAGAAATCGTTGACCTATGAAAGCGCGTTGATCCATCAATGACAGAGTCTGACAAGATCCGCCACGTCATGAAGGGTATTGAAAACGACGCATTTCCAATGCTCCTCTCTAAAAGCCTGTGAACCGTCGTCGACGTCGCTGAGCTTTTTTTTTTTAATAAATGTTCCGTATGAAGCCTTTCACCCGGCGCTCTCCGTCCCCTTGAACTGCGGCCAGGATGGCCGCTCTCGCGCGCGGCCATCCTGGCCGTGGTACTGACGTCGCGGCGTACACAGGATGTACTGGACGTGATGGTGCAACGGCGGAGGTGAAAAGGTCTGTTGAGATGGCCGTGCGGCAACCTCGGCGTAGCTCAGCGGCGCCGGCGCTAGTGCTAGAGGACTTTTGGCGCTAGTGCGCTAGTGCTAGAGGATTTGTGCTAGAGGACCCCAAGGGTGCACGACACAGCACGAGTCTCCCCTCTCAATGTGCTCAATCGGAGTCGTGTATTCGATTCCTTTGTCCTGCGGGAAGATCTAGATCGGCCAAACTGAAAGATGCCTGAACGACCGTCTTAGGGAGCATGCTTTAAAGGTAAAAAGGAGAGAAGACAAGTACGCACATTTAGTTGCGCATGTAGCTGCATGCGATTGCGAGCCTAGATTCAAGGAGACAAGAATCCTAGGCAAAAGCAGGAGCTGTACAGCTCGGTTGGCGTTAGAAGCCTTCCATATTAAGAAAAACGAGCAGATCTGTATTAGCGCAGCTTCGACAAGTTTGCATTCCTCAGAATATCGTCTCATGCAGACCGTTGCCTGATTTATCCTTGTTAATCTATTGGTTCCTCGACTCTTCTTTGAAGTGTTTGTTTGCGCATGCGTTAAGACGCATATATACGTCGGAAAAAAAAGCGCCCGTCTGTCTGTGTCGTTTCTTCTTGTGTCCGTGTGTATTTCGCGCTAAGTTGAACTTTTCGTGTTGCAGCGTGATGAATTCGAGCATTTGCATGATGTAAAGGAGAGGATCAGTGAACTGCGCTGGAGCACAGTCACCGAGCCCACGCTATCGACGAGTGCGGGAAGAGTTAGGCCGTCAACGTCAATGTCAATCAGATTTCGTCGTGTCGTCAATACGAGAAGAGGATTTGAGGTGAAAGTCGAAGATGCAGCGTCACCTCTAAGAGCTGCATCCCTTAGTTTCCTTGTTGGAGGTCGAGTGGCGATGTAGGACGTCGTCGGGGAGGGGACGACGGGCGACGTGATGGCGGCGAGCGGGACTGATGACCGCGCGGCGACGGGGAGCGGCTACTCGGCGCAGGGGTGGCATCGACTGTGTACGGCTCAAAAGGCTGGAAGCGGCGGTAATCGTTGCTCCATGGCTGGGTATGTTGAAAACGGCGGTAGTTGTCCGTGCGTAGGGGTATCGTACCGGGATCATAACGGACAAGCCCAAAGGTTGTTGCAGTAGCGTGCGACGTGACCTATACGACGGCAGTTGAAACAAATTGGCCGATCATCTGGCGTCCGCCATTCAGCCAGATTACGAGAGCGTGGATAGAAGCGCTGTTCCTGGGGTGGGAAGCTTGGCCGTGGTGTTGTCCTTGGGCGAAATTCCGTCGCCGGAGAGTGGGCAGCGGTGCAAACGTCGAAGCCCAAGAGTTGCCAAGTTCCTGCCGTACTATGGACTGGACCAGGGACACTGCCGGCACATGAGAATCGCCGTGACTGCTGTTGGGAATAGCAGGAGCCAAAGCTTCAATTTCCCGACTCACAATTCGTGCAAGTTCCGACGGCGGCGGCGACTGCAGACGAGAGGCCAGTCCGTCCTCGCATGATGATGTTGGGGCGGTGTTAGGTAACCGGGCGAATGACCGTGCGATACGGCGGCTTTTTACCTGTGCAAAACGCCGGCATTCTTCAATGATTTCGTCGACGGTCACCAAACTACGGCACAGCAACAGGGTGAACGCATCATCCGCTATACCCTCTAGCACGTGACTAACATTGTCCGACTCCGTCACGTCACCGTCGACTTTGCGGCAAAGAGCCAAGACGTCCTGGACATGGGATATGTATGGTTCAGTGGACGTCTGAGCGCTGGTGGATAGCTCTTTCGTTGCGGCTGCCTTTCGACCCAAGGGCTTCCCGAACAAAGCACAAAGCTTTTCTTTGAAAGTGTCCTAACTTCAAATCTCTTCTTCATGGTTCTCAAACCATAATTTTGCTGTTCCTTTGAGGTAAAACAGCACGTTTGCCAGCATGAGCGTCGGATCCCAGCGATTGATCTCACTGATGCGCTCATTGTCGGCAATCCAATCGTCGACGTCAACTTCATCCGTACCGCAAAACGTCCCTGGGTCTTTAGGATGTGTAACGACGATCGTTGACGCTGTTGTCGGGGCTGACGCAGGCGTCGTATTGACCGACGCAGGCGTGGTCGTGGCCTGGTCTGGCATGGTGAACACTCCGACTCGACGACCACTACGTAGTTCCGTCGTTCAGCGCTTCTGCTACTCTGCACCTCCACCGAGTTGTCACGGGGAGTCACAGGCACGCGGTAGAGCCAGAAGGGTACAATCAAATATGCAGAGGCTGCGGCAGCTTGGCTGCCAGAATGTCACACGGGCAGTCTCTTCTTCCTCTTCGTGTAGCCGAACGATCGTTTGACAGCCTTGGTTTGGTGCGCCTCGATACAATATATATATATATATATATATATATATATATATATATATATATATATATATATATTATATATATATATGTAATGAAGCATTGGAACGTCGTAGTGGGCCGTCCTCTCCAGCACGTTGCAGTGGGGTTCGCTCTTCAGCGCTCCGCTGAGGAAGACGCCGCTTGTGCCCGAGATCCAGGCTCGTTGAGACGCGCATTGCTCGTGTGGTCGCCGCTCGCTCCAGGGATCGTGACTTGAGCCGTTGATCAAGCTACTGGCCGGCCCTTACGCCAGCGTTGAATAAACGCCTTTACAATTGGTGGAATTGCCGGGTATCAAAACAACTGCGGTACCCTTCTATGCCCCTGGAGAGAGAGAGAGAGAGAAAAAACTTTATTTATCCCATATTAAGGGAAAGGGGCTGCGAGAAAAAGGCGAGGGATCCTACTCTCGGTAGGCCTCCTCCACCACCTCAGCCCACCTCAGGATTGCCTCCTGAAGTGCGGGGTCGTAGCTGCGCATGGCAGCCTCCCACAGCTCCTGACTACGTAAACGATTACGAAGGTTTGGTGGAGGGGAATGGTTCTTGCACTGCCACATAATGTGGTTTAGGTCTGCTCTGTTGACAGAACAGGAACTTCGATCCCGTACAGTGCCATCTACCATGTCCCGAGACGCCGCCCAGCAAACGCCACCGCCCGAACCGACCGTCTGTCCAGGTGTCCCTCGTGTCCGTGACCCGCCTGTCTTCATGGAGCGGATGGCACCGACGTGGAGGATTGGCTCGCGATTTATGAAAGCGTGAGCGTACCTAATAGATGGGACGACGCAGGCAAGCTGTGTAACTTGGTGTTCTACCTCGCTGGTGTGGCGAGCCTCTGGTACAATAACCATGCATCAGAATTTCCGTTGTGGTCAAGCTTCAAAACCGCAATTATCGACGTGTTTGGCCGCCCTGCCGTTCGTAAGTTGCAGGCAGAGCAACGTTTACGCGAACGGGCTCAGCAGGCCGGCGAGTCTTTCACAAGTTTCATCGAAGACATCCTCGACTTGTGTAAGAAAACCAACCCAACCATGTCGGAGTCTGACAAAATCAGGAATGTCATGAAAGGTATTGACGACGATGCCTTCACCATGTTACTCGCCAAAAACCCTCACACTGTGTCCGAGGTCATAACGTTGTGCCAAAGCTACGAGGAGCTGCGCCGACAGCGGTCCATGACCCGTCGACTTCCATCACGCGACGCAGACCTCGCTGCCTTGTCGACCGTTTCAGACCACTCCGCGTTGCTAGCGGAAGTCAAGACAGTTCTCGCTGCTGGCCTTTGCACAACCGCAGCACGTCCAACAGCCGTCAACCACAATTTTGCCTCCCTTCCGCCGAGCGATTGAGCAGGAAGTCGCCGAGGTAATACCTGAGTAGCACCAGCACCCTCCGGCGCCTGCAACCCTGACATATGCTCCAGTCGTAGCCACGCCACCCCATCCGATTCCTGCGGCGGCTCCACTTAGTTACGCCGAAGTCGCCGCCAGACCTCAGGCATTCTAAACAGGGGTGCCGCCTACATACGCCAAAGTCGTTCCGAGGCCCCGGGTGCAGCACGCCATGCAGCCGTCTCAGCAGCAGCCCCTTCCATCGCGTCCTGCGACATGGGTGGGTCCTGCACCAGCGAACCGATGGCGCACTTCCGACAACCGCCCAATCTGCTTTGCGTGCGGGTACGCGGGCCACGTCGCACGTTACTGCAATCGCGTGCAGCCTGGAGTCGAATCAGCCGCCACTGGCCGGTACAGCCGCCCGTATTACGACCCGCATCCGCCTATGTCAGCGCCGTTACGATCAGCTTCGTCTACCCGCCGTTCACCGTCTCCACGACGCCGCTCACTGTCACCTATGCGGCCGCGTGCGGTCGTAGTCGACCAGGAAAGCTAGTCGTCGCAGTCCACGAGGCAAGGGCTGCGACTCTATCGAACTGTGCAAGCCCTCAGCGAAGCCCGTCGAAGATTATCGACGTGTTTGTCGACGGTGTTCGCGCATCTGCCCTTGTGGACACTGGAGCCGCCGTTTCAGTTATGGACGCCAAACTAAGCCGTGTGCTGCGGAAAGTTACTACGCCACTCTCTGGGCCATCTGACCGCGTTGGCACTAGGAAAGGCTTGCTGGTGCCCTTTGCGATCGTACAATTTTCTCAGGGCAGCACCGCTATCTTCGTAACGAACCCATCCCTGTACACAGTCCCGTTGATGCGAGGTGAGTGTCTTGGCAGGCCGGAACCCATCGAAGACGCACAAGTTTCGACGCACCCGATGACTGTCCCAGTTCCAGTGCTCTCAGTGCTGTTTCCACGTCTCATTCGTCACCCGCCGATGTATTTGGTTCCTCCATTAATGTATTCATCCCACGGCGGTATGTACAGCCCGCGTCTTCATTCAGGACATCATGTACGCCATCGAATTCATCTTAATTCCCGCATGCTCTCATGACGTCATCCTAGGATGGGAGTTTCTTTCGCGCCACGACGCCGTCATTCATTGCGCACCAGCCGAAATAGAACTCTCGCCGTTCTCAGATTTGACGCCAGGAAGCGAACCAACGGCTTCGAACAAGCTACTCGTCCGAGAAGACACCACAGTGCCTCCGAACTCGTCAACGGTTGTGTCTGGCTACTGCGCCGCTCTCGCCGACACCGTTGCACTTCTTTCGCCATCTGACCGCGTTGGCACTAGGAAAGGCTTGCTGGTGCCCTTTGCGACCGTACAATTTTCTCAGGGCAGCACCGCTATCTTCGTAACGAACCCATCCCTGTACACAGTCCCGTTGATGCGAGGTGAGTGTCTTGGCAGGCTGGAACCCATCGAAGACGCACAAGTATCGACGCACCCGATGACTGTCCCAGTTCCAGTGCTCTCAGTGCTGTTTCCACGTCTCATTCGTCACCCGCCGATGTATTTGGTTCCTCCATTGCTGACAAGCTTACGCCGGTCCAACGTTCCCAGCTTCTGTGCCTGTTAGACGAATTTCGTTCTTCTTTCGATGTCGCGCGAACTTCTCTCGGCCGCACGTCCACTGCTACACACCACATCGACACTGGCACCCAGCCGCCACTGCGGCAACGTCCATACCGCCTCTCTCCCTCAGAACGTCGAGTAATTAACGAACAAGTCGATGACATGCTTCGACGGGTGCTATTCGACCTTCAAACAGCCCCTGGGCGTCGCCTGTTCTCGTCGCGAAGAAGGACGGTTCTGTACGGTTCTGTGTGGACTACCGGCGACTCAACAAGGTCACTCGTAAGGACGTTTATCCGCTACCGCGAATCGATGACGCGATTGACAGCCTGCAAGGAGCAGAATTCTTTTCATCCCTCGATTTGCGGTCGGCGTACTGGCAAGTACCTACGGCTGATGACGCTCGACCGAAGACGGCTTTTGTCACGCCCGACGGCTTGTACGAATTCAACGTCATGCCGTTTGGACTGTGTAATGCGCCCGCTACCTTTGAGCGCATGATGGATACCGTTCTGCGCAACTTGAAATGGCACACGTGCTTGTGCTACCTCGGTGACGTTGTCGTTTTTGCTCCGGACTTCTCCACGCATCTTCAACGCCTGCGGGATGTTTTGACGCGTGTGCGGGAAGCCGACTTGCAACTGAATCTCAAGAAGTGCCGATTTGCAGCACGGCAGCTAACAATACTCGGCTACGTCGTGTCCAAGGACGGAATTCTCCCCGATCCAGCCAAGCTTCAGGCCGTCGCCGAGTTCCCCAAACCGACGTCCGTCAAGGAATTGCGCAGCTTCGTGGGACTGTGCTCCTACTTCCGACGCTTCATTCGGAACTTCGCCACTATCATATCGCCGCTAACGAAGCTCCTCGGAAGTAACGGGCCCCTCGACTCGTGGTCGTCAGAGTGCGACGAGGCGTTCGAAAAGCTCCGTCGTTTGTTGACGTCTCCTCCCATACTACGCCATTATGATCCTACGGCCCCTACAGAGGTACACACGGACGCTAGCGGTGTTGGCCTCGGCGCTGTCCTCGTGCAACGCAAACCAGGGTTCCCTGAGTATGTCGTTGCATACGCAAGTCGTACGCTTACTAAAGCCGAGACCAATTACACCGTGAACGGAAAAAGAATGTTTGGCCATCATCTGGGCACTTACTAAGTTCCGACCATATCTGTACAGCCTCCCATTGATGTCGTCACGGATCACCATGCACTTTGTTGGTTGTCGTCACTGAAAGACCCCTCCGGCCGCCTTGCGCGTTGGGCACTTCGCCTACAAGACTACGATATTCGCGTAGTCTACCGCAACGGGCGTCAGCACTCTGACGCCGACGCTCTCTCGCGATCTCCCTTGCCCATCGACGATGGCCACGGCTCGGTATCTCGTATTGCCATTTCTGCCATCGACCTTCACACCATCGCTACCGAACAGCGCAAGGATCACTGGATCGCCTCGTTGATCCACTTCCTCTCTGACCCGTCGGCAAAAACGACCACTCGCGCGTTGCGCCGTCAAGCCCACCACTTCGCCATTCGCGACGACCTACTTTGTAGACGCAATTACAACGCCGATGGCCGCTAATGGGTGCTAGTTGTACCCCGGAGTCTGCGTTCTGAACTATGCGCGTCCTTCCACTGCAATCGTCCGTGTGCACATTCTGGGGTATATAAAACATACGAGCGCATCCGACAGCGATACTCCTGGCGAGGATTGTACCGCTGTGTTCAACAATTCGTTCGCTCCTGCCTTGATTGCCAGCGGAGGAAGTCTTCGCCGCACCTGTCTCCAGTAGGTGGACAGCCTCTGCCTTGCCCTATCCGGCCATTCGGGCGCGTCGGCATCGATTTGTATGGGCCCCTCCCGCTAACATCGACTGGTAACCGCTGGGCCATCGTCGCTGTTAACCACCTCACGCGATACGCCGAAACCGCCGCCCTCCCAGCGGCTACAGCGCGCGATGTCGCCTCCGTCCTGCTCCGCCGCTTCATACTTCGACACGGCCCACCCAAGGAATTGCTTAGCGGTCGAGGGCGTGTCATCTTAATGGGAAGTCGTCGAAGCCATCCTCAAAGAGTGCCATGTTGTTCATCGCAGAACTACTGCTTACCACCCGCAGACCAATGGCCTCACAGAACGCTTTAATCGCACGCTCGGCGATATGCTCTCAATGTACGTCGCCTCTGACCAAGCAAATTGGGATGCCGTCCTGCCGTTCGTGACCTACGCTTATAATACCGCCACTCAAAGCACCACTGGGTTTTCACCCTTCTTTTTATTGTACGGTCGGCACCCGTCGCACACAATCGACACAATCCTACCGTACAGGCCGGATGCATCTGAGGCTGCGCCTATTTCTGCCACAGCCAGACGTGCTGAAGAGTGTCGCGATCTCGCCCGGGCGTTTAATACCAGTGACCAAGAGCGCCAGAAGAGCATTCGCGGTGACACCGCCTCTGCACCTGCGTTCCTTCCTGGAACGCTTGTCTGGCTCTCGGTACCTTTCACTGCACCAGGGCTCTCTTCAAAACTACTGCTCAAGTAGGAAGGCCCCTACCGAGTAGTTGAGCATACCTCCCCGGTCGACTACCTCATCGAGCCCGTTGAGCCATCCTCAGACATGCGCCGTCGGGGCCGCGACATTGTGAACGTCGAGCGCCTCAAGACCTACTATGATCCACTCGTAGTGACCAGCTGTTAGGTCGCTGGGAGGCTCCCTTTTGTCCCCGGGGGGAATGTAAAGAAGCATTGGAACGTAGTAGTGGGCCGTCCTCTCCAGCACCTTGCAGTGGGGTTCGCTCTTGAGCACTCCGCTGAGGAAGACGCCACTCATGCTCGAGATCCAGGCTCGTTGAGACGCGCATTGCTCGTGTGGTCGCCGCTCGCTCCAGGGATCGTGACTTGAGCCGTTGATCTAGCTACTGGTCGGCCTTTACGCCGGCGTTGAATAAACGCCTTTACAATATATATATATATATATATATATATATATATATATATATATATATATATATATATATATATATATATATATATATATATATATATAAACCCCGTTCAAGTTCCAATTTAAACAGGAACATTTTGGAAAAAAAACCAAAACGGACGCGCACAGGAAAACGAAGACAGGATAGAGGCTGGACTACCAACTGCCATGAAAAACTCACTCGAACTGCCGTCTCTAGCCTCTCGTCGTAGCTTTTCCGCCTCTGTCTATTTCTAAAAATTTATCATTATATTCCAACTGTTCGTGGCACACTTACTTTTCCTCCTTCTTACGTATCAACTAGAATTGATCATCCTAGTAAAGTCGGCGTTATGTGATGTCTAACCAAAACATGCAGTGATTCAATTATCCCCAGAACATCTGTAGACTGGAACCGCCTTCCTGGATCTGTGGCCATCATCACTGATCATCACTGGTTTCGTTCTGCACTATCAGTCATTGTATAACGAAGCACACCAACTTGCCTGTCCTCTTTGTAAACAACCTTTTGTATTTTAGTTAACATTGTATGAGTAAAGAAAATCATGTCACATGGCCTTCGCGCTATCCCCTTCCCCACAACGAACCATCATAACACAAAAAATAATAGAAATTGTAATAGGCACACGTACTTTCGATTATCTAAGAATACGTCAGTTATCTAACCCAAGTGCGCACAATCTTTGTAACGGTAGTGTTCGCAGGTCATCGTAAAAGCGTAGTCATGGAATTCATGACTGCTTTTACTTTATTCATGACATGGAATTCATGACTATGAAAGCATAGTCATGGAAAGCATAGTCACGGAATTTAATCGTAGCAAAAGCAGAGTCGAAAACAACAAACAACAAAGCATAAAACCAATAAAAGCTAAAAGTTAAAACCAATAAAAGTTAAAAGCACCAGACAAAACACAAGAAACAACAAAATGCAATGAATCAACTAGCCCAACAGCGTGTCTTACTAAAACAGGAACGGAGATGAATAAAGGGATATGGGAAATAAGGACAGCGAGGGAAAGAGGCACGCGAACCTTCGCTTGGCCCCGTTATCCAATAGGGGGAAGGCTCCCCATTTGTTTTTGTGCGTGTGTTCTTGTTACGCCTACATTTGAATCGCAAGCTAAAACAAAGTGTATTGTGTTGTTCAGTTAAGCATGAACTGCGTGTTCTGATGAAACTTTCAATGTCCCTTTTGATTCGTCCTTCACTGACATTGGCCTCGTGATGTCAAAATTCAATCGATTGTGGCGCGTATCCGTATGCTCAGCGTCGACAGCATACAACGTTGGCCTAGTTGGTACAAATGCATTGTTTTACCAGCGCGAAAAATGCGGACAAATAAAACACGAAATACACAGGACGAGCGCTGACCCGCAACTGGAAAAAAAGTGATTTGAATGAACATACAGGAAAACGAAGGAAACAAATGAACCGGGTTCAAGGGGAAATGAGCAGTCTCGTCAGTCATCTCAGGATCACTTAACAAAATACGTGCTGAGCAGAAATGCAAGTTCTTTGTCCGTTAGTGTGGCAACAATGCCTGAATCACACATGAATGGGAAAGCGTCTAGTCACTTCTCGGCGTTACTTTGCGTCTGTCTTGAAAGGACCTTGGCATCAGTGATCCTCACTTATAATAATAATAATAATAATAATAATAATAATAATAATAATAATAATAATAATAATAATAATAATAATAATAATAATAATAATAACTTTATTGCTCACATCCAGAAGTACACAGAAACGGGCCTGTCAAAGTCTCTGAAGACTTGAGTGACTAGGCCCGGCAACGTCGGTTACAGCGATGTGGTTACATAGTATTCAGACAAATTTTTGAACACATAGACAATTTGAAATGAATGATAATAATAGTAATAATTCCACCAATGCGGTGTTGATGGAGGGGGTGAGGATAAAAGCGACTAACCGCTTGACTAAGTCCTCACCCCTCGTATACATCAGGCAGTGGTGGTGGTGACGACAGAACACACAGTAAAATGCTCACAATAATTAGCCAGAGCTACAAAATGCATACATGTACACAAGTTAAAGTAATTATACATGGCGATAATTTAGGCTATGCTTGGATATAAACCAGCAGGAAATATAAGAAAGTATCACCAGTGACAGAAAAAAAAACACGCACAAACACATTAATTATTCCACGCATGATGACAGGACAAGTGGGGTACTTTAAGTGCCGATCGGGTATTGTACTGCGATCGGTACGAGTCTGCAAGAAGGTTTTATTACTTTAAGTGCCTTTGGGTGTTTTAGCGACACATTAGAATACGACTGCTGATTACTGACTAGGTTGCCCTTTCCACTGTGCACTCGGTTGATTTGTTTTCTGTTCTTTTCTAAGATTTCCTGTGTATCTTTTTACATAATTTTTTTTTCAGTTGCGAGTTAGCGCCCGTCCTGAGTGTTTCGTGCCCTTGCGTTTTTTTTTTTTTGCGTTGCTACAACAGTACTCTGGGTCGAGCACTATGGATATTATCGTTAATCGCAACGGCCATTAGAAGTACATTCTGTTAGTGACGTGAAGAGCAATCATTCGTGTTCGTAATGCATGCCTCCCTACCATACTAAGTCATGCTTACCAAATGAACTTGACCATAATAGGACTGAGTCGTAGGCGTATAGATAGATAGATAGATAGATAGATAGATAGATAGATAGATAGATAGATAGATAGATAGATAGATAGATAGATAGATACGGTCAAAGCAACATTACAGGGAGTGCACTGTCCCGCGATGGGAAGAGCATGCAGTATAGTGCTTGCGATAAAGGTTCGTTATATAGCTTCATTGGCAACTCAACCTTTCATGCCCACTCATATTTGCAGGTTCTGTAGTGTCACTGCCTCGTGGAGTCAGCCACCATGACCGAGGGCCTTCGATCGGTGGAAGAAGTCCGTATCCTTCTTCATTCTCCCCAGGGGGGACCTGTGGCATGCGCGCATGGCAGCGTGCATTGTCATATGGCAGTGATCTATGACACAAGCGAACCCTGGATATGGTTACAAGGTCTATTATGAAACATTGTGCTGTTGAGGAAGACGTAAGCACATGGTGCAACATGGCGCTCGTTGATTGCAGCTGGTGCATCCTGCCTTCCTAATGCTTCTGTGATGCCTCTTTGACGCAAACGAGACATTATTAGCGTTAGCAAGCTTGGTTCATACTGAACGATAACGATTTGTTCAAAGTGCCCTGCAATACCTTTTCTAATCGTCAAATGACCTCACCAAAGCAGCTTACTGCCTCGCGAACCTCTTGCCGTGGATATGTGGCGAATACGTCAAGCGGACTCTTGCAGCTTCAAGTACGAGTACCACGAAACGCCTTCACCGATCGTCCGTGCCGAAGAGCGCGGTACAAGTGTTGGTTGCCTTTGCAGAAGCATACAGGCACGGTGCATGAGTGGGGAGCCGCTACATTCGCTGTTTGAAAGACGCCGTGTTTTCGTTACTTGCACAATGCTTTCCACCTCTTTAGCGGGTGAAATAATTTTTTAGCTTTTCTGCGCGGTTTTGAGCCATTTTGGATTCAGCGAAAGAAAGAGTAGCAGGAACTGAAAATGCGAGTAAAAAATTGTCTTTTTCGTCATTTTCCGCGATTTCATCTCCGCACACTCCCCCTTATCGCAGCAATTTTCTTGTTGCCATTACACTCGAAGAGTAGTATGCCATCCACGTCGAAAGGTTACCAGTGCTCTGCACCACTACGCCATCGGCGCACTTGCTCGAAGCTCGTCTGGCTTCGTGCGCGCCTAGACGCACTTTGCAACGGGCCTGCCATGAAGGAGAGGCGAAGTGAAGCCACCGTGCTTAACTTCGTCACTCATGGATGGCGGCGCCGTTCCAGGTAAAGTGCGCTTCGACGCGTGCACGCGGAGCCGGACAAGAGCATCGAGGAAGAGGAAAAGAGAAATAAGAAAGAATATATGGCGCGTTCATACAGCCTCGAGCACGTGCGCCGATAGAGCAGTGGTAGAGCACCGGCCACCTTTAATCGTGGAACGGGAGCTGTGAGCTCGATGCGCAGCGCATCGACAGAAATTTTCCTGCGTCTTCTTCCTTTTTATTCATATATATATGAGTCACTACTTCAATTCTATTACGGAAATGATGTGGCAGGGTCGTGGTGGACCGTGGTACAAAACAAGTTTGAGTGAAAAGTAATTTCCTGATTTACGCTGGCAAACAGAACTTCGTCGACAGTTCCTTCGAAAGCTTCCGATGTTCCTCGGAAGGTCCTGATGTGGTCTTCTCTAGCGACAATAAGTTGGAGCAACAGTGCTCAAAGATTCATCATCATCATCATAATCATCAGCCTATCTTATGTCCACTGCAGGACGAAGGCCTCTCCCAATCCTTTCCATTCTTGCCTGTCCTGCGCGAGCTGATTCCATTTGACGCCTGCGAATTTCTTGATTTCATCCCCCCATCTTACTCTCCGTCGTCCGCGGCTATGCTTGCCCTCACTTGGTATCCATTCCGTCGTTCTAACTGTCCATCGGTTATCTATCCTTCTCATCACTTGGCCTGCCCATGTCCATTTTTTCTTCTTAACGTCGGTTATTATGTCGGCGACTCCCGTCTATTCTCTGACCCACTCGGCTTTCTTTCTATCTCTT
This sequence comes from Hyalomma asiaticum, assembly GCA_013339685.2. NCBI lineage: Eukaryota > Metazoa > Arthropoda > Arachnida > Ixodida > Ixodidae > Hyalomma > Hyalomma asiaticum. The sequence continues at coordinate 128,150,921 of CM023484.1, forward strand.
AATGTAACGCCTATCATTTTTCGTTCCATCGCCCGCTGCGCCGTTCTTAACTTCCTCTCGAGATTCTTCGTAATTCTCCAAGTTTCTGCCCCGTATGTCAGTACTGGCAAAATGCAGTAGTTATATAGTTTCCGCTTGAGTGACAGTGGTAGATTTCCTTTGATGAGTTGGGAATGTCACCCGTACGCGTGCCATCCCATGTTTATTCTACGGTGCATTTCTTTTGTATGGGCGGGTTCTCCTGTCAGTAGCTGTCCTAGATATAGGTATTCTTCTACAACTTCTAATGTCTGGTTTCCGATCGTGAAGCCACGTTTCTTCGCCGTGCCACTTAGCATTGCTCTTTGTTTTCTGCATGTTCATCCTTAATCCTACTTTAGAGCTTTCTCGGCTGAAGTCTTCAATCATCTTTTGCAGTTCATTGCCACCATTGCTAAAGAGTACTATGTCGTCTGCAAATCGTAAGTTACTTAGATATTCGCCGTTAATCCTTAGCCCTGTCTCGTCCCACTCTAGCCTTCTGAAGATTTCTTCCAAGCATGCAGTAAACAGCATTGGAGAAATTGTATCTCCTTCTCTGACACCTTTCTGTATTGGGATTTTTCTGCTTTTATTATGGAGGATCAGGGTGGCTGTAGAATCTGTATAGATGTTCGCTATTATGTTTACGTATCTATCGCATATTCCTTTTCGGCGTAATGCCTCTAGAACTGCTGGTATCTCCACCGAGTCGGAAAGCCTTTTCGTAGTCTATGAAAGCCATATAGAGGGGTTTGTTGTATTCCGCGGACTTGCTCGATTACTTGATTTATCACATGAAGGTGGTCTATGGTGGAGTATCCTTTCCTGAACCCTGCTTGTTCTCTTGGTTGATTGAATTCAAGTGTGGCCCTTATTCTGTTGGAGATAACCTTTGTGAAAATTTTGTAAAGTGTTGAGAGTAGACTGATCGGCCTGTAGTTCCTCAAGTCTTTAACGTCTCCCTTCTTATGTAATAGTAGAATATTTGCGTTTTTCCAGCTGACTGGTACATTTGAAGTTTTGACGCATTGTGTGTATAGTGTCGCGAGCTTTCTAGTTAGGAAGTTTCCTCCGTCTTTGATCAAGTCGGCTGTTATGCCGTCTTCTCCAGCCGCTTTTCCGCGGGACATGCCCTGAATTGCTTTTCTAACTTCGTCCGCAGTCACTATCCGCAGTAACGCATGGAATTTCGGTGTCCTGATCGACATTTATTACCCTCATGGTGGGGGGACTCGTATTTGAGCTGTATAGTTCAGAATAGAAGTCCTCGGCCACTTTGGTTATATCACTGAAGTCAGTAACGGTGTTGCCCTGCTTATCTTTCATGGCATGCATTATGTTCTTTCCCGCGCAAAGCCTCCTTTTAGTTGTTTTGATGCTGACTCCTTTTTTCACGGCTGCTTCTATTTCTTTCACGTTATGGTTACGTATGTCCCTGACTCTACTTTTACTGATGAGCTTAGACAGCTCGGCTAATTCTATCCTGTCTCTTGAGTGAGTTACTCTCATCTGTTGGCGTTGTTTGATCAAATTTTTAGTAGATTCAGAGAGCTTATTTACATCTTGTCTGAGTGCTTTGCCCCCTACTTCGATCGCTGCTTCGGTGATCAGCTTAGTAATGTCTTCGTTCATCTTCACTATGTCCTCATGTTCTTCCTGTCCTAAAGCCTCATACTTGTTCTTAAGTGCAATTCTAAATTTTTCTGTTTTCACCCCGATGCCATCGAGGTTAGCCGGTTTCCACGTGATTTTACTTATTTATTTACAGGTTCTGCAGGCCTATACTTAGGCCCTAGCAGGAGGGGTCACAACAACAAAAATAGAAAGTTGTACACTGTCACGGCACATAATCAGACGACTTATAGAGCTCTTGGCCAGCAGTGTTGCGGCAGATAAACAATGAACAAAACACTCATACGCAGTATAAGTCTATAAATAATTCACTCGGGCACTGCCAACACGCCATATTCATACATCATTCAAAACTAGACTAGACAAAAAAAGCTTCAAGTTGTTTTTCAATATCTTCGGATTGAAAAGCACTTATTGGTAAGGAGTTTCAGTCTGCAATAGTCCTGGGGAAAAGACTATTTTTGAAAGCAGTAGTACGAGCAAAAACAGGCGCCAATGAATATTTATGGTTATGTCTTGTTTTTCTAGAAGATAGACGTTTCACACAGTTGGGCAGACTTATTGTAACTTTACCGGAAAGAATTTTGTGTAGAAACGTTAACCGATTAATTTTCCTGCGAGATTCCAATGTTTGGATGTCATTAAGTTGCATAAGTTGTGTTGGCGAATCATGTCTTTTATATTTGCTAAAAATGAATCTGACAGCCTTCCGTTGAACTTTTTCAATCAAGACAACATCTTTTTTATATTGAGGGTCCCAAACAACCGAGGCGTATTCAAGCTTTGATCTAATACAGGCGTTGTATGCCAATAATCTGGTCTCCTTCGTGGATGATTTAAGTTTCCTTTTAAGAAACCACAGTTTCCTAAGTGCAGCCGTGCATATGCTTGCAATGTGATCTGACCATGCAAGTGTTTTCGTCAAAGTGACTCCTAGATACTTGTATTTTTCTACATCTTTGAGTGGGTTATTGCGGAGACAATAAGTGTAAAGGCTGGGAGCTCGCTTTCTTCTTGTCCTCAAGAGAACTGTTTTGTCACTATTAAGTTCCATGCCCCAGTTTTGGCACCATTCATCAATACTTGTAAGAGATTGCTGAAGTAACATGTGGTCATTTACACAACATATTTCTTTAAAAACAACACAATCGTCCGCGAATAATCGAATAGATATGTCCTTATAAACGACATCAACTAAATCATTAACAAAAATTAAGAATAATAAGGGGCCTAACACACTACCTTGTGGCACACCGGAAGAAACACGTAGAGAAGAAAAAGCAGAACCCCTGACCTCAACAAATTGACTTCTGGTTTTTAAATACGCATGAATCCACTTAACAATTCCCGAAGGAAGCCCAATATTTTCGAGCTTAAACAAAAGTTTTCCATGAGGCACCTTGTCAAAGGCCTTACTAAAATCTAAAAAGAACACATCAGTCTGCCCAGATATATCTAGAACCCGTGCGAATTCATGCACTGTAGACACAAGCTGAGTTACCGTAGACATATTTTTTCGGAAACCATGTTGATATGACGACAAAATATTATTTTCTGATAAAAATGTGTTAACATAATTGGCAACAACATGCTCTAACATTTTACAGCAGCTACTAGTGATAGAAACAGGACGGTAGTTTGACAAGGAATGGCGGTCACCTTTTTTAAAAATCGGCACAACACGAGCTGTACGCCAATCGGCTGGTATCTCACCACATTTGAGTGATGCATTGAAAAGGGCAGTAAGGAAGTCAGTAATTTGTTCTGCATAGCGACGTAGGAATGAATTACTAATGCCGTCAGGCCCTGACGATTTCTTAGGATTAATCTTAAGTAACATTTGCAGAACACCCTCACGAGTTATGAGAACATCATCTGGGATTATAGGTATCGGGTCGCGCAGTTCATAATACTGTGGTTCGGAAAAGACACTCTGAAAGTATTTATTAAAATGATCAGCAATTAGTGCCGGAGCAGTTATCGAGACCTCCTCAACTAGTATTTTGGAAGCTTCTTCATTACTTTGTTTAAGGTAGCGCCAAAATTTATCAGGATCCGACTTGATGAACTCCGGTAGTGTGTCATTAAAAAATTGATGTCTAGCATTACTAACACTCTCTAACAAATTTTTTTTGAGTTCGGAAAAATGCTGCGTACTAGTCTTGTGTTTTTTTCGCAACCTTTTTATTTTTCTCTTGATCTGTATAATCTCACGGTTTTTCCATGGGTTATGTGAACGCTTGCGTATTCTCTTAAGCGGTACAAAGTTTTTTGTGCAGAAGTCCACAATACCACGGAACCGTTGCCAGGCACTATCAACATCGCTAACAGATGTGGTGAGATACGTTTCTAAATAATCAATTACTGCAACATCATCCGCTCGATTGAAATCTCTTACTACACTTTCCACTGGCGTTGTCACTGATTTACATTGACCATACATATCCCAAACATACGATATTAATCTATGATCTGAAATACCGGTTTCAACTGTGATAGTCGCCCCTGTAAAGAATTCCGTTGTAAATAGTAGATCAAGTATCGAACTCCCCCTTGTGGGGTGTTTACCATTTGCTCAGGGCCAAGGGAAAGCATTATGTCTAGAAGTGCGTCAGCTGAAGAAGAAGTACCATAATTTATATCATCCCTTGTTAATGGCTGGAAGGTTGAAGTCACCCGTTAAAATAAGATTTTTGCTTCGTAGACATAGTAGTTGATCATACAAATCACTCATAAAAGAATCCTCAGCAGTAGGACATAGATAAACAGCACAGAGAAAAAATGACATACCAAAAAATGAAAGTTTCAAAAGCAGACTCTCTCTCACTGAAAAACGCTCAGCAATAGATATATCAATGCCATGCTTGATGATGACAGCCACTCCACCACCACGAGAACCGCGATCACATCGATAAATTTGGTAGTTAGGTGGAACTATCTCGCTATCACCAATGGCTTCGTGTAACCAAGACTCTGTTATCACACATACATGTGGATCGTGCGTGAGCAAAATATTTTCCAGCTTTTCAATTTTATTTGTTATACTGCGTGCATTGAAGCAAAGCAAACGAAGTTGGTGCTCCCCTAAGCGCTAGCTGGGATGCCCTACGGCACTCTCATGTGACACTTTCCTACGTGCGTTAAACGAGTCGTCCCAACAGAAAAGGGTGTTATCAATGCGAAGCTTATCGTGAACAAGAGCAACCTTGCTACCTCTTTCTCTGTCCGCCTTAGCGGTTGCCCATAGTAGCTTTCTCTTGCGGAGCGTGTCAGGGCAGTAATCGTTTTGAAGATAAATTTTGGTTCCCTTCAACTTTCGTGCTTGATGCAACACAGCTTGCTTTTCCGTATAATCTTGGAAATAAAGTATAACAGGACGTCTGCTTGATACCGGCTTGCCTAATCTATGAATCCTCGCAATTGACGTGCAGTTCACCCCTAATCGATCATGAAATACGCCCTTCACTACCTTCTCACGTAGCTCTGCTTCAGATTCACTGTCAGCGGCGCTAATACCGAATACAAGAAGATTATTCCTGCGACTGCGATTCTCAAGGTCAACCAGTTTAGAGTGATGATTATGAATTAACCGCTGAATGGAATCTACAGACTCCTGTATCGATTCACGCACGCCCTGCCGAGTCTGTAGTTGCTATACATTTGCCTCTAAATTATTCAGACGCACTCCAAAGGTGCTTATTAATGATTCTGTTGACTCTAAACGTGCTCTAATGCTTACAAGTTCTGCACGGATATCAGTTTGTCCCTTCAAGAGCTCTTGAAACATCTCATCAACAGTTGGTCCAGGGTTTTGCTCGACATCTCCACACAGCAATAACTTCCAAACAAAATAACAGTCATACACAATACTAAGACATGTCCGTGGGCACGGCACAATGACAAGTAAAATTTCATCTCCAGCCCTACGATTTGAAAGGGAAAAACTAACCTGTACAGCGAAAAAGAAGGGTTTCGTTAGCGGCATCTTTCCAGCCGCTTCGCCGTGCCCACTGAAGGACCAACTGTGCAGCCTGTCTTTAAAAGGGCCATCCAACAATGACGTCACGGACATGCGTTGTTCCGAAGGGGGCGTATGCAGCTTGTCCAAATTCGATGAGGGCAATGGGCAGTGACAAGTGTAGTCGCCGCAACTTCATTCCCGGTAGTGCAAGGTTCCGATAGCCCGGCGAGCATGAACAACACGGCCTGTACAGCGAAAAAGAAGCGTTTCGTTAGCGGCATCTTTCCAGCCGCTTCGCCGTGCCCACTGAAGGACCAACTGTGCAGCCTGTCTTTAAAAGGGCCATCCAACAATGACGTCACGGACATGCGTTGTTCCGAAGGGGGCGTATGCAGCTTGTCCAAATTCGATGAGGGCAATGGGCAGTGACAAGTGTAGTCGCCGCAACTTCATTCCCGGTAGTGCAAGGTTCCGATAGCCCGGCGAGCATGAACAACACGGCCTGTACAGCGAAAAAGAAGCGTTTCGTTAGCGGCATCTTTCCAGCCGCTTCGCCGTGCCCACTGAAGGACCAACTGTGCAGCCTGTCTTTAAAAGGGCCATCCAACAATGACGTCACGGACATGCGTTGTTCCGAAGGGGGCGTATGCAGCTTGTCCAAATTCGATGAGGGCAATGGGCAGTGACAAGTGTAGTCGCCGCAACTTCATTCCCGGTAGTGCAAGGTTCCGATAGCCCGGCGAGCATGAACAACACGGCCTGTACAGCGAAAAAGAAGCGTTTCGTTAGCGGCATCTTTCCAGCCGCTTCGCCGTGCCCACTGAAGGACCAACTGTGCAGCCTGTCTTTAAAAGGGCCATCCAACAATGACGTCACGGACATGCGTTGTTCCGAAGGGGGCGTATGCAGCTTGTCCAAATTCGATGAGGGCAATGGGCAGTGACAAGTGTAGTCGCCGCAACTTCATTCCCGGTAGTGCAAGGTTCCGATAGCCCGGCGAGCATGAACAACACGGCCTGTACAGCGAAAAAGAAGCGTTTCGTTAGCGGCATCTTTCCAGCCGCTTCGCCGTGCCCACTGAAGGACCAACTGTGCAGCCTGTCTTTAAAAGGGCCATCCAACAATGACGTCACGGACATGCGTTGTTCCGAAGGGGGCGTATCCAGCTTGTCCAAATTCGATGAGGGCAATGGGCAGTGACAAGTGTAGTCGCCGCAACTTCATTCCCGGTAGTGCAAGGTTCCGATAGCCCGGCGAGCATGAACAACACGGCCTGTACAGCGAAAAAGAAGCGTTTCGTTAGCGGCATCTTTCCAGCCGCTTCGCCGTGCCTTTGTCCTTTGTCCTTGTCCGCTTTATATTGAGGGTTGTGTTTGCCCTTACTAGTCTGTGGTTACTAATTCTGACGTTGTTAACCACTTCCGTGTCTTGTACTATACTGAGATCACTGCACATCATGAACGAGAACGGAAATCTGGGCGAGTTGGTGATAATTCATATTGACCAGCTTACAGCGCAAACGGGGACGAAGACGAAGGAAAGACAAGGTGACAACACGAGCGCTGTCTTGTCCTTGTCTTTCCTTCTGTCTTACCTTGTCTTTCCTTCGTCTTCGTCCCCGTTTGCGCTGTAAGCTGGTCAATATGCACATTATGAAATCTATTTCGTTTTTCGTTTCTCCGTTGGGGCTTTTCCGTGTGCACTTTCTGTTCTTACGTTTTTTAAAGAAAGTGTTCATAACACGGAGGTGATTTCGTTCTGCGAATTCCTCTAGCATCTCTCCTCTGCTGTTTCTATCACCTTCGCCGTAGTTCCCGACCGACTGTTCTCCTCGTAGTTGCTTTCCGATTTTCGCCTTGAAGTCCCGCATGACAGTTGTATATTGGGTGCGTACCTTGCTCATTGCCGTTTCTACATCCTCATAGAACTGTTCTACAGCCTCGTCATTGTGGCTTGTCGTTGGTGCGTAACATTGTATTAGCTTTAGTTTGTATCGCCTATTTAATTTTAACACGATACCTGCTACCCTTTCATTGACGCTGTAGAATTCTTCAATGTTGCCTGCTAGGTCTTTGTGTATAAGGAATCCCACCCCATATTCGCGCTTCTCCGGCAGTCCTCTGTAGCAGAGAACATGCCATTCATTAAGCGATAAGCATCCTTCTCCTGGTTTCCCAACCTCGCTAAGGCCAATAATATCTAAGTTAATTCCCCTTAATTCTTCTAGTAGTTCAGCTAGTCTGGCTTCACTTGAAAGAGTTCGCGTGTTAAGAGTCGCTACGTTTAGTTTCCAGTGGTTTCCTGTCCGAGTCCAGAAGCTTTCCGAGTCTTTTCTTCCTATCCCCTCGTGGTCGCATCCGCTGTTAGAAGCTTCGTTGATGTCACCGTCGTAGGTCCAGGGTTTGGATGGTTCGGTAACAGTCAAAAATAAAGCGGGGTGTCTCTACAAAAGGCTGTGGCGTAAACCATGTCGAGCCTTACACCACTTGCCGTTGCAACGTAGTATATTCGATCCCCCTGTCCTGTGATAATGTATATATTGGGCAGACAAAACGTTCCATTAATGTAATGTTGCAGGAACACCATAATGCTCTTTCATCGGCTCCTGGGTTGCACCTGTCCGCGCATTGTGCTAGGTGTAGGTGTGTTCCAGAATTTCCGAGCACCTCGGTTCTGTATCGTCACCGTGACCAAAGAACAAGAGAAATTACTGAGGCATTCTTTATTAAGAAAAACAGTGCTATATGCGTCAGTTCTGCTTCAATATCACTCTTAGAATGTGAACTATCATACATTGATTGCACATAATCTATTCATGCTTGTTTATCTTGTATACTTATCGCTTGTTTCGTTTCCCTCATCTATGTGTACTTATTCAGTTTTCAATAAACGTCAGTTTCAGCCTGCGCTCGTTTGTTTCTCCGTCCTTGTGCTGAGTTTGCGCTCTTATCACCATGAATGCTTACCAAATGGCCCGATTTTCCGCTCTTCTGCAACCGAGAATAGTTAGGTGTTCAAATAAATACTGCTCGGGTGTTGTTTCCCTTGACTAGATGTTTCCGCAGCGGCCACTTACCGGTGCCTGTTCAGCGCCTACCCGTTCTTCAACAGGATCCAATCACTTGTCATGGATGATGTGAGTGCTTGCCATTGCGACGAAATCTCGAGTAGCCAGGCGGCCGAGATGCCACTAAGCGCGGAATGCTTTTGGGCACAGTGGGCTACGCCATTGTGAAGATCAAATTCTTTTCGCTTCACCAAAGGACGAGTGCACAAATTAGGTCTCTGCGCCTCCAATAAAATGAGCCTTGTTGGATTGGTGGCACCACGGAAACACCCAATACTCTGAGTGAAACTACACCGCGAACCAAAAGCGGTTCAACAGTGGCGGCACCCTGAGCCCAATGCATGACCTCGCAGCTGCCTTCTTATGCCGTCGTGATGATTTAGTTGATGACAAACGCAGGTCCTGTACAGCGACGTGCCGGTGGTAGTGAGTGCGCCGACGGGATCGGGAAAGACGGCTATCCTGGAGCTGGCGCTGGTGCGCCTGCTCAGCCGCACCGATGGGCAACGAGCAAGAGCAGTATACGGTACGCGCACAACGGCGTGCATGTTGCCCGATTTCTATGCGAATTTTCGTCATGCTCACGGCGTCGTCAGAATGCACACCGCAAAGGTGTACTTCTTCAGAATACGTCCAAATGTTGCCGGAACAAGTTATCTCTTAACAACTCTCATCCTGCGATGAGGTAAAACACGTTTTTATTATGTACCCAGTCGAATAATACTAAGAGGTTTGTATGAATCTGTTCTGGGGCGCTGTGCAGAAAGGCCTCGGAGTTTAGCGAAAGTCGTACCCAGGGTTGACACATTATCGTGAAAGAGCCAATGGTAACGAGCCAAAATTTATTCACTGGCACGCCTCTAGTTTCGTACTGGTTTATCGAGCAATGTTGAAAGTTGGGCTCTTTGGTGACGCTTCATCTTTATGTCTGAAGCAGTGCACAACACAAGAAAGGCAGGAAACGAACAAACAGGAATACCACTGCCTCGCGACTTTAGTTTATTCTTGTAAAGAACACAGCCTAACATACAGATCGCTGTTTTCCTATGGCAGTGATGGTCCTTTGTATGCAGGGTGATTCAGTTTGCTCAGAAACTCGTCAATAATTTCGAATAACCGAATGAACGGTGCGTTGGATCCGAAAGCGAGAGGGTAGATGTTCGGGAGAGCGCATGCGGTGACGGGGCTGGTGCCAGAAAAATGAACGCGGCGATGTCATCCGACGATATATTGAGCTATGCCGGCTTTGATCAACTTGAATGCGACGATTTGAGAGCTGGAGTATCACCGTTCCGCTCTTGACAGCCCTCCTACTCGGGTAGGCAGCGTTGAAGGTAATGTTGCCAAAAACGCAAGGTGGCCAGCATGGGAACCGCTAAAAATTTTCAGAATTTGTTACCAGCGAAACTGATTGACTCGCAACTGCCTGGCTTGGCATGTATTATTACAGTACCGATGAGAACATATATTGGAAATTGCACTGATATCTCTGGAGGACCAATAAATCGCCGGTGTTGTTGAGGAGCATGCTCTCAAACCAAACAAAAGAGAAACACGCATTGCTCATGTGATTGCGAGTCACGAAGACAGGAGTCGTAGGTTCAAGAGCTCGGCCAGCTTTAGAAGCATAAAGGAGAACGGGCTAGTCTGCACGGCGCCGAATTTCGTTTCAGGGAGAACGTTGATTGATTTGTGGCTCGTGGTTTCCCCAGCTATTTTTTATGAAGCGTCGGTAGGCATGCGTTAAAACATATGTATACTGCGGTGGGTGATTTTCACAATAAACAGTTCTTAGCAGCGCCTGTCCTGATCGGCTTCCTCTCTTCTTGTGTATTTATTTCGCGCGAAGTTTAACTTTTCAAGACCAGGCAAAGGCATGAGCTTACAATTACATCTTTTGGACGCCTAGTCACCTTTTCAAGTCGTGGCACAATAGTCAAGTGGGATAAACTGACACAATTGCTAGAGCACCCTCTCTGTTTTCATCGCATTTAGAGGGTGCGCCATGGTGTAGCGGTAGACTCACAGTTCATTGTCTTGCCATGTAATCGTTAATATTTTGCCATGAAGTAGCGTAAATATTGATGCTTCCAATGTACACATTTCTGTGTCTATAATTCCCGCTCCTGATTTCTGTATAAGTCATACCTGCTGTCTGATGCATGTCCATCTTTCACTAGTTTTTCCAGCAATACACGAAGTAATTTCGCACATTTTATTTCTCGCACACTGCTTCATTATTTTTGCATTTGCTGCATGCGTTGTCGAACGTATGTTTCTTCGAGCCTGACAAATTCAGCGCACGGTGATTGTATGGCTGCGATGGACGGCTGCAGTGTCCCCGCTGAAGGCGCTGTGCCGCGAGCGGCTGGCCGAGTGGCGTGCCAAGCTGGCCGGTATGGACGTGCGCTGCGCGGAGCACACGGGCGACACGGACTATGACCGTGAGGCCCTGCTCGATACGCAACTGCTTTTCACTACGCCGGTGAGTAGACTTTCGGGCCTTTTTGCAGCTAGGAGAGGACGTCACGTGTGGGAATCTTGGGCGGCAAGCGGTGTATGTTGAAGCGCCACTAAACGTTACGACGGCCAAGGAACCTGTCTAGCACTGACGTGAACGCAGTTCTACCCAGGAGGCACAGCGTCAGGGTTGGCTTGCCGAGGCTAGCGGAACCACGCGACGTCACCTCGTAGCTGGCAATTCCTTTTTTTCTCTGATAAGGTGAAGACGGCATGCTTCGCTGAAGCTCGATTTCACTTGCGAGGAAGAAACGGGTAGTGTGATAGCCACCCGGAAACTTATAGTGGCTACTGTGCCTTTTACGGCACCGTGGAATCCAGTTCCCCCATTTCTAGTCACGTGATGGCGACCACCATTGAGTGGCTTCTGACCAATGGCTCTTCATAATGGCAACTGCAGCTGCCGGCACCGCGCAGGCAGCGACTGTTTTGTTCGCTAAGTTGAGCAGTGTAACTTGGACCAGAAGTTTAGCGGGAAACGTAAGCATAGCTGTGTGCATTACAGTATAAATGCCTGTTTGCTTACCGGCTAAGCGGCAGTTATAAACGCCTCAAGTTGCAATTTATACTGCACAGACACTCAACTGGAGCACGGTGGTTAATCGAACTCGTCGCGACAGGTATTCAATGCACTTCCGCTGTTCTTCACTGCGCCTTCTTCCGCGTATTGGTGCAGAAATACCCGGATATCTGTGAATCAGTTCGTGCTCTTGTGTTCAACAGCATTTTTCAATGAGTACAAATGAGCAATGCGCGATCTCTCAGCGGGCTGTTATGAAATTTTTTTACCGTGCATATGCTAAGAGGAATGAAGGACAGGCAAAGGCGCTGACTTCCATATGAAATTTTATTCGTGGTACAGGTGAGTATATACTTGAAGGAGAGAGTATCAAGGCGCATGGCACAAAAACGGCACACATCAAGTAGCATGCGTTACATCACCTTGCACGTGTTACAATTGCAACCATAGTTGCACTAAAACCCAGTGCAATTTCTTGATTTGACAGAACAATGAAGGTGCGGCGATGTACAGATCGCCCAAGTGATTACTACATGCGCCTCGACGTCCTCGCGAGTTAACCCTGTTCCTTGCCATGATATTTAAGTTCTCTGAAACCCGGTTCCACCCACATTCGCGACAATGGACCCAGGCATGACCTTACACAGTGTTAAGCACGTTGTTACGATGCTCGCACAGATTATCGGGGCACGATGAATAATGAAGCAATTGGGCAATCTGTGCACCAGCGCGCCCTCGAGTGCGCTATCGAAAAAAAAAAAGAACACATTAACGGGCTTTAAGGCAACAATGGTTGCATGGGGACACGTACAAGGTGATATAACGCATGCTACTTGATGAGTGTTATTCTGGTGCCAAGTTACCTGCCTTGATGCCCCCTCCTCCAAGTAACACTCACCTTTACCACCTGTGGAGATGGGTTTGCCCCCACGGCTTACCCTGCGAGTGTGGTCCGTGACGCGACGCTCCTCCACCGGGTTCGATGATTCGCCGGCACGGCGCAGAGAAGGTACCAGTAAGGCTCGTCAACGAACGAGGGCTTTATTGACCCCGATGCAACACGGTGCGACAGTCACGGCTTGCGGGCAAAAAGGGCTCACCGCAGTGCCGATCGAGTACGCGTGCCCGTAGCGCTTACGGCTAACCAAAGGTGCCCGTGGGCAAGGGTCCGCCAAGCGCACGAACGAGATGCAGCGTGCCAGAGGCTTCGCTTAACCACCTCGTCGCGGGTATCGTGAGCATCATCTGGCGCAAGCAGTCGCGGGCGCGGGACGCGGAGCGCGGGATAGCTCACGTGAAGAGGGGCCGCCGCCGGGGGCCAATCAGGGCTCGTCCCGATGACGTTAGCTAGCGTGACGACACGGAGCCAGGAGTAAGAGCACCTGAGAGAATGCTGCACAGGAATGGCGGACCGGCGCGCTAAGAGAGCGCTAACCTTGAATCACACGCCGTTTCCTGGCGGCTCCTGACATCCGAGATGGCACAAGGCAGACGCCACAGGCTAGCTTGTAGGACGAGGCGCAAGTGGGCGCCGTCTCGTTTCCCACACACCAGTACAACTTCATTTGGAAGTGAGCGTCCTTTCTATCTCCGGCTGTTCTTTGTTCCTGTTAGTATACGCGCTGAAAAAGAAACCTTCATAATAAATGTCTACGAACTGATGGCCCAAGCTCCTACGTTGACAAACTGCATCTAAGTGGGCTAACGCTGATATGGCTGGCAGTGGCTGATGCATATCTGTTCCCGATTCAGGTCTCCAATGTTAGGTGGGCCTTGGTGCAAGGTATAGAGGCTGGTCCATGCTGGTTATAGCGAAAGCAGAGCCAATGCACGCTAGCTATTCAAGACGATTTGTTGATGCTGACACGATCCCCTAGCTGTGTTAAAGCAGCGCAGCATTTTGTGGCTCGCTATAGCGTGGGGTACCCAGCGGCACGTTTTTCCACGGTGCAGGAGAAGTGGGACGGCTGCACCCGGCGCTGGCCCGAAGCTGTTCGTCCGGACCTGGTGCTCGTCGACGAGGTGAGTGTAGTGGCAATGCGGCTGACGTGCCACTTTTGCCCTGGCCTCGTGTCGCAGCTCGTACGATGTCGCTGTGCTATACGGCAAATCGGCATCAAATGCCACCGCTGCAGAGGCTCAATTCGGCACTGGCGAGTCTATCGGCAAAGCCACCAGTGGGAGATACAGGCCGTGCCTAAGGGAGAGAGAGAGAGAGAGAGAGAGAAAAGCAGTGAGTGCGCCATCCTCACAAAATCGACGTTATTGCGCCTAACTGCACCAAGCTGTCTAGGATCCCGCTCCACATGCCTCAAAGAGGCAATATATAGGCTTATCCAAATTTTGCAATCCGATGGCAGTTTCAGATAAGTCTGTTCTGCGGAGCACGAAAGTCTTCAGTAATTCCGTCGTTCACAATAGCGGCAGCTGCAGAGGGGACAGGGGAGGATGAGATCGCAAAAAACAAAAAAAAAATATTTTACGAAAACGCTTCTGCACCTGTAATATATAACTTGCACAAAAGCAGCCTGATTTTGTTGGAAAAGAGCTACACAAGTAGCCAATAATATTTTTCGCCGCAGACTATAAGTGAAGAACCTCAGATTCAGCAAAAACACCCTTCGCAAAGCAATACCATGCATTTGCCGCCACCGAACGCCTTCATCATGTGACCGCTGGAAAACCCACCTGTCCGTGTTCGTTCACGACGCCGTAGCCACAGCCGAAGTCCCGAAATATTTTTCTCCTTTTTTGGCGCGGACTTTAGCCACTGCTGGCCGCAAGTACAAAAAAATCTGGCTATTCCTGTCAGAGGAATCGGTATAACACGAAAGCGAAATATGTCTTCACAGAAGCAGTTGAATGTTTATTGTACATCAACGTGAGCTTGCCCATTACTATCGGTGTTTCGCTGGTACGGCACCATTTGACGTGGATGAACCGACATCCACTGGACACTGTGGATAGTAAATGCCGCGCCACAGACATCAATCATTCTTACTTGCGCTACATTCACTCTCAACGTTCTTGCCGTTTTTGGACACTTAATGCAACGCTTTTGTTGTTGCCATCACTTTCGAAGATTAGGCAGGGAAACGCCATCCACGACGAAACGTAGCCGGTGCTCTACCTCTACGCTATCGGCGCTCATGCCCGAAGCTGTACGAAGGCGCCTTATATTCCTTCTAGCTTGTTTCCGCGATACGGGCGTCGGCGACCGCGCGCGTGCATTGAGACGCACTTCGGAACGCACTGGAATGGTGCCGCCATCCAGGGGAGGCAAAGTGAAGCTATAGTGCATTACTTTCTCCTCCTGGTGGCGGCACCGTTCCACCCAAAGCGCGCCTCGGTGCACGCGCTGAGCCTGACGAGAGCGAAGCGAGATAGCAACACAAGGCCCGTTCGTACTACTTCAAGAGTGAGCGCTGGTAGCGTAGTGGTACAGCACCGGCCACCTTCCGTCGTCGTGCGGGGCGCTATGAGATCAATTCCCAGCGGATCATAGAAAGCTTTTCTGCGCAGTTTTTTCTTTGCTCTTCTTGCATGTATATTTTACTGCGTCAGATTCCTTACGGAAGTGACGTGTGGGTTGTGGTGTACCCCGGCACAAAACACTTTCGTATCAAAAAACGTCACAGTTTCGCCAGAAGGGCGAAGCAATGACTGCGATAGCAATGCATGATATAGAATGTTATACGAAGTGAGGCTGGTAGCTCTACACACTGATGGTTTAAGAGAATGCGGCTGTTCCAGGGACACTTTTCGCAGTCCCTTCGCGTTGACAGCGCAGCCCGTAGAAGGCTTTACGAGTCGCATGCTGATGACTGTCGGGGTACCGGGCGCGCCAGTGATGGCGACCGCGCGAAGTGCTCAGTTGCTGCTCGAGCGAAAAAGCCCCCCCCCCCCCCCTCATCTCTCTCCCTCACCCACTCCTTGCGTCTTTTCATGCTCGTTACAGATGGGTGGGGCGTTTCCTTTCCGCTTCGATGGCGGGCATCCCTATCGGGTAATGTTATCCCATGTGGCCTCCCAGCAGCAGAGATGGGCCGGGCTCGTTTGATCTCTGCTTCAGCCGTGTTCGTTGCATGCGCGTGGGATGTTTAGAAATTTCGATTTCATACCGGACATCACGGCGACTACGCCAGCGGCGGCAAATACCCTGTCGAGATTTTCCATATAATTGCTATAGCAATAAAAAATATCAGAGGACAGAGTGACGAAGTTCGCAGTGCACGCGCGCCATGATGCTTCGAGGCGTCTGTGGCAACTGCTGGTGGTGGAATGCTGCTCGTGGAATGCTGGCCTGCTAGGCCTTTTTGCGGAGGTTTTCTCCATCCAGCGCTTGCAGCCGGCAGCGATATGGGGCCTAAGTCGGCAAATCGCGCTGGCGCTACTTTCACCCACATCTTCCCGACGATGGCCAGCCAGAATGCTTCTACTGTGGCAAAGCCACCATGGGTCAAACTTGGCCAACCAGCGTGGGTAGAATTTGGCCAGCCAGCATGGGTCAAATTTGACCAGCCGGCATGGGCGGAATTTGGCCGGCCAGAATGGGTCTACTTTGGCTAAGCTGCATTGGCCAATGTTGCCGGCATTCAGGCTTTTTTGGCATGCTGTCGCCTGTCGGCCCCACCGATATCGGGAAGTCCCTTGAGCGACCGTTTACAGCCATTATGATGTTTCTAGTGGTTTACCTCACGTGTATCGCACCGTTTGGGTTGCAAAACATTTATTTTTGTGTTTTCACATTTTCGAAGGGCTTCACAACCGCTCCAGAGAAGACGGTACTGCCATGTGAGCGGTGGGGAAAATACTGTCTGTGACGGACTGGGTACCTGTCGGGGATGGTGCGGGCGTTTAGGGCGCGGTAGTCTCCACAGGGTCGCCAGCCATCGGTCTTCTTCGGCACAACATGAAGTGGTGAGGCGTAAGGTCCTTCCGAGCGGCACGCAATTCCTTCACGGAGCATGGCTTCGAACTCGGCTTGGGCGATTCGCAGGCGTCCCGGAGCGAGGCGACGGGCCCTACAGGAGACCGGAGGGCCGGGAGTAGTGCGGATGTAGTGGACGGTTGCGTGGCGCACCTCTCGAAGATGTCCGCTAGGTCGAGCCAGGTCGGGAACTTCTGCGAGAAGTGCGTGGTACGGTGACTGAGCTTCAATGGCAAGCACCTTGATGCTGGGATGTTGGATGGTCGTCCGCTGGCCTGGGAATGATACACCTGTTGCGGCGTCAATAAGTCGGTCATGTCGGCGGTCAGGTACAAGGTTGTAGTACACTAAGAAGTCGGACCCGACGATGGGATCGGCGACATCGGTGATGACGACGTTCCGTGGGAATTCTCGGCGTAGGTTTTTCAGGTGGATGTTAAGGGGGAGTGAGACGTAGGTTTTAATGCTCGAGTGGTTTGCTGCACTAAGCTCAAAGGACGTGTAAGGGCGTTTTCGTGCAGGTAGGCTTGCGGAAAGCAGCAGGTGTCAGACCCACTGTTGATGAAGAACCGCCGCTTAGTGACCTGCTCGGTGACAAAGACGCGACGGCCTGCAAGTTCGCAGCCCTCTTTACGGGCTGCCGTTGAAGTTTCCCGTCACCTCCGGCTGAACAGGGTGGTTTCCCGTCACCTCCGGCTGAACAAGCCGACTGTGTCCCTGCGTTGTTATTCCTTCTTATATAGGAAACGGAAGTTGATGTAGGAACGAAAAGATAGAAAAACCACAAGCTGCTCACGCGCTACCTTTTATTTTACGCGGCAAGGCAAGGTGGTTTGTGTTTCCCGCCAGCAAGCCATAAGGAGAAGGCGAATCACGGAGCAATAGAAGGACAGTGGTGGGACTCAACTTCAAAAATATTTTTCTCAAGGAATACGAAAATTACCTCGATGAAACTTGTTCTTTCGAACGCGCTTACATTGCTCAACTACATGTCTTGTTCTGATTATTTTTTCATGGACCACCTTTGAGTGCAATTGACGCCTAAACATAGGAGAAGATGGCGTTTTTGTCATGTTTACACATTTATTTCAGAGCCTTTGCAGAGCACATAGACAAAAATGATTTTTTATACGATTGTACCTCTCATGTACAGTTGTACAGAAATATTTTCAGGTTTTATTGCAAAATTGTTTTTCAGGAAAAAATTCCCCAAAACGCTGCAATTTTACCATTTTCACCTTGGTCCTAAGCAGTGAGGAACATGAACATAATTTGTAAAACATTTTTATAAGTGAAGATAAATTCTATGAGAATGCAAAAATGCATATTTGGAAACGATTGGCACATTGGTTGATATTCAGGAATTTTTTTCTGGCGCCTTGTTTGCCGCCGTTCTGCGAAATCCGAATGACCCTCACGAGGTTAATAAATTTTTCCTGCCCAAAATATTTCCGGAAAGTGCTGTGGAAGTAGGGCTCACTTTCCTGTAATTTTTTGGAATTGTTCGAAACGTGTTCATTTTTGTTGAGCGCCACATCTGGGGCAGTTGGCGTGGGATGACCCATATATATATATGGGTGGCTGGTGAAGGGTTCTCCAGCGCGAGCAGTCGGTATTTTTCAATCAAGAAACTCGCTACAAGACGCTGCCTGCGTCAACGTTTTCCCTCGCGGGTGAGGGCGCGTACTCCTTTTTGCGACCTGGTAGAGCGTTCATCGAAGAAAGAGCGTTTCCATAGTCAATGCGCGCCTTTCGCTCTCTCTCTCTTCTGTCTCTCTCCCTCTCATAAGAGAGCAGATGGAAGAGAGAGAGCTCGCGCGCCGGGAGGCACGCGCCGAGGGCGTGCGCGAACTAGACGAGGTGGCTACGACGGACAAGGGCAGTCAAGCCTACGCCTTAAGGAGCTCCGCCCCTAAAAAGATCCAGTGACTGAACTTACGGGGGCTGCTTGTTCATCTTACAGCAGGCATGTAATAGTGCACTCGTAATTTTGTTAAAAGCACTGTTGCACAAGGTATGCTGTGCATGTAGCTACTACAGTCGTAACTTAGCGTCAAAAATGCTTTTGTCTCATTTAAGAAAGCATTCGCCTGGCTCTACTGTGCGCCCCGATGTCGCAGCCAAATTCCAGTCGCATGCAGTCCACAGCGAGAGTGCGCACATCCGCATCGTAGATATAGGAAAATGTGCGCAGTGACAACCGATTGTTATCAAATGCAATAAACCAACCGACTGTCATATCTCGCACGATCACCGTCAATCGCCGTCAGCTCCGATGGGGATCACGATCACATCGCGATCTCTATCGCACTTCGCTCACATCAGCACCAGAATGGATCCGGATTAATTTAGGCCTTGCAGCAGCGACAGCGTTGATTGCGATCAAGAAATCCAGCCCTGTTTACCGCGGTTAAGAGTACTCGTGTGCCACCGGTGTATGAATCTGGTGCAAGCATACTAAACAAAACGCACAAGGCAAGGTGCTTACGGACATGGCGATGAGGCCGTAGAAGTGGTGTCCACACATGAAAGGAGTCTTCCTGCATCCCTTGGGCACACTGATGCCGATGAGAGTGCTGCCCACACATCCGACCACGCTGGGAATGACGCCGCGACGAAGAAAGCACTCCTTCACGGCCGCCTTTTTGATCGGTCGTTGTTGCCATGTAGCCCCAGTGGTTCGTGTCCCGCCGGCGCTCAAAATAACAAGTGAAACGCACCTGATGCACTCGCTCACCGTCGCGTGCAACACCCGAATCGTCTCCTCACATCCTATAGAAAGAACCTCATGAGAGCTCCCGGTAGCATAAAAACGCAGCGCGCACACTACCTCTCGTTCGACCGACAAACCCGCCGGTTGCTTCGTTTCGAGTTCTTACGCGACTTCACCACTCCAGCGTAGCACAATTTCCTTCGACGGACGAAAATGCCGTCGAAATTCTTCACCCGGCAGGTCAAACGCGCCGTCGGATTCCTTCGTTGACATAGTCCAGGCTCGGCGGTGCCCGCCGCAACAGCGAAGCCCCGCCGTTAAGCCTACCGCCGCCCCGAACCTAGCAGCCGCCATGTTCGATGCCTTTTTCGATTCCTTCCGAAACGCATCGCCCTCCGGCGATGCCAAAAAACTATTCCTTTCGACCGTGCATAATGAGCGCGTAAACGTCACTTTGACTTTACGGTTTCCTGCGCTCCCTCGGACGTGAGGCGACCTGAGGCGACGCGAAAATTTTTCGACCAATGGCAGGCGCCCAGTGACGTCAAAAGGCATGGAAAAAGGAATGGAATCGTTACGCGGTAGCACCCCTGGTGCGTGCCACTTACCTTTCAACAGCGACAAAGCAAAATTACACCATCTCCCCAACGGGGAACATGGGGTGATGCGGAGCATCGCTGGGAGTATCAAGGGTGCATTTAACGGCGGTGTTTACAGATTTGCAGTGTTTTCGGTGCTACCTTTGCGGTGACCCTTGCGTGTTATTGCGTTGTTAACTTGGCTCGTTACCACGCATCGCGTGACCGTTGTGAGAGTGTGGGTTGATGCTGATGCGTACTTGCGTCAACCCACTCGCTGACGGAAGTGTTGTTTCCATCACACAACACCACCAACTTCTTTCATCGGAGAAGGAGGAGATACTACTGAAGCGAAGCGCGCGCGCGCGCTCTCCACCCGCTTTATTTATTGCAGCAGCTGTTGGAGAGAGGGAGAGGAGAGTCGCGCATGCGTAGTGTGAGTGCGGACGCCGGACGCGTGACATACCCGCGAGCAAGAGATGCTCCGCATCTGTTTGTTTACCGCGCACAGCGGCCATTTTACGTCAGCCGAAGCGCATGCCTGCAGCCCAAGTGCGCAAGGTTGCCTTGCGATCGTCTCGCAGCTGGCGCACAGCGCGAAAAAT
Source organism: Hyalomma asiaticum (assembly GCA_013339685.2). NCBI lineage: Eukaryota > Metazoa > Arthropoda > Arachnida > Ixodida > Ixodidae > Hyalomma > Hyalomma asiaticum. The sequence continues at coordinate 128,171,468 of CM023484.1, forward strand.
ATGCCTTGCAGGAAACAACCGAAGCGTAACAAGCTTTCGGAGAGAGCTTTGAGCACACACACACGCACGCCCAGCAACTGCCTAGGGATGGTCGATTAAATTTTTAATCGATTAATCGTTAATCGTTCGCCGGTTTAGCCTTTCATCGATTAATTGTTTTCGCCGTGGTGTTTTAATCGATTAATCGATTAATCGACATTTTTTATAAGTGCTTAAAAAATGATGCCTTGTTTGAGAGACGTTGCTTGTGTTTGATATCGACACAAGTATTTATCCGACGCGCTGGAGATCACATGTGCGCTTTAGCGGCTGCGTGAAAATTCGCACTTTCGCCCACTAAAGAAAGGGAGCCCGTCGTCTTTGGATGTTGTCAAGGGTCTAAGATTCCGTGGGTGGCCATGATCCACGGACGATTCGGTAGCAGGTCGTATTTCCTCCAAGTCTGCCTACTAGAGCGAACCGAAATCGGAGGCGCCTTCGGCGAACACACTGGTCGGAAAGTCGCACCGGAAACATTCAGTGTGGCCGAGGGTGAGGAAAACCCGAGAAAGGTTAAAACAAGAGGCGAGGAGGAAGGGAAAGGGACGGCAACATTTCTCGGTTTGTCCGTTAGATATTGTGGAAGGCCTCGATAATACTATAACGACGAATTGACGTGATCTCTTCCTTGCGAGATTGCTCATGCGAGATTGCACAGCAACATACTGGTCTCACACAGGCCATCAGTGCAGGCATCTGCGGGAAATAGAGTGACAAGAATTTTTCCCTCCGGCTAGAATAAACGGCAGCTGTGCCAACTTCGCAGGTTTCACCTGATCGCCGACTTAAGTCGGCGCTACGCGCAGATTTTCAATCGCGCCTACAGCTCGAATGGTGAGCGCTGTCCAATGTGTCAGAGATTGCAGCACATAGTATTTCGCGACTGTCCTCCATTCGTGCCACAGCAGTAGACGGCGGCCTTGGCTGAAATGGTAGTACAAGCAATAAATGAAAGCCGTATTTCACCCGAAATAGGCGACCACACAGAATTACCAATTGCTACAAGTTTATTTTTTCAATAGAAATGCACTGGATGCTAGACGTTCGGTATACCAATGCGCAAAGTTGCGGATAATGAAAAGCGACTATTAAACTTAAATGCAGTTAAAGTGACTTCCTTCCATTATGCGACTATTAGACCTTTTTCATGATCCTCAAGTGCGTCTCCCTGCGCAGCATATTCCCCCAACTAACGGCGGCCCCTGTCACGTTTCAAGTGGAGGCCAGGTCCCAGTTACAGGTGCTGGGGTTTGACTATTAGAAGTGTTTATGTCAAGAGAGCTGGGTCGACATTTTCCGCGTCATAGCACGCTGTTTTGCCGAAGTGAATAGCTCCCATAAGTTGCGCTAACTGCATTGCAGGGAAGCTAGCATTACAGTTATCAAAGGTTGTATAGGCGTTAAGGCGGACAGTTGGGCTAGTTGGTATCAAATGTAATGAAATGTGATTACTAGCGTCCACGTCCCCTTTGCGCAAGCGGTCATGTCTTATGTATATACGGATCACTCATTCTTATCCCCATCATCATGCTTCATCACTCTTTTTCCCCAGTTGCGTTGTCCCCAAAGTAGAGTAGAAGGCCGGGGCGTACTAGATCAGGCTATCTCTACCTTCCAATAGATTATCTCTCTTTTTTTCATTGGTGACAAATAACCTTTAATTCGCTAAGGAGTAAAATACGACGGCAATAAGAACTGCACCAGTCAAGAAATAAGCAGCGTAAATTACAATGTGACACACAAGAAGCAAGTAAAAAAAATCTGGGGGTTAAACAAAGAGGGTGTAGTCGACGAAGATCGGGTCGAGTTCATTTCTATCTCTACGGGGTATGGCCGCCTGCGGCTCCGGGCTCCTTCTACTTGCGTAGAAATATGCGCTCGACATCTGCGTCTCGGCGTCGCGCGCCTCGCAATCATGCGCTCCGGCCAAGGGGCGGTGTTGGAATTGGGGGGAAGGGGGGGGGCGTGATCGATTAATCGAAGAGCTTTAGTCGATTAATTCGCTTAATTGAAAGGGGGAAATCGATTATGACTAATCGATTAACGGCGTACATTTAATCGATTAATCGTTCATCGATTTTACCATCCCTACAACTGCCGGCCAAATGCGAAAGATTCCCGGAGAAACACGCATCGATTCAAAGCAACCGGGTACGAAACATATAGGCAGAACTGGACCCTTACGTGATTACGTCACATGCTGGGCCACCGATGTTGGCTTCGCGGAGCACTCGCTTGTCAAGGCTGGCTGCGTGACGTAATGCTCCCTCCTTTTTCTTCCTCCATGCTCTCCAAGGAGAGGCGGGCGAGGACGGCATCGTGGCACTCTAAACGGGTACGGTGCAGCAGCGCCGCGGCACGGCAGTTCCCTGCAAAAGGGTGACAGGAAACACGGCGGCCACTTTCCCAGTATTTCTAGTCCATTCTATGCATGAGTATCGCCTGCGACGCTTGTTTAAGGAAAACCTCGAACGCTGGCACGCGTACAGAAAGCAAAGGGCGAGCCTTTGGATGTCTGTGTGGTGCCCTCTTGCGGACACGGGCACGGAACAAGATGTACGGCGTCGCGACAAATCTGTCGTCTGCTTTTCTCGATGGCGCAGCGTTTCTCTGTGGCACAACATGGTCGCGCAGCGACACCTTATTTTCAATTTGAAACTCTGTACCCACTTCTGGGGGGCATCACTGGCTTTGTAAACACAAATAGTGAAAAGATGAGCCACCCGTCAGAAACCTTTGGGATTTGGAAACGGGACAAAGTGCCGCCCAAACGGGAAAGGCAAACACCGCTCGCTTCCCATATGCACACTCAATTGAGAGGTGGAATCCGGTTTTTTCGAGACGGCATGCGTAAAGCAGAGGTACGTCGCGTGAAAGCATATGCACCTGCATCCGGGAGAGCTCACGGGCCTGCCTCCCACAACACCAGAAACATTACTCTTAATATTCTGGCTAAGCTCGCGCTTGCGTGCCCTGAGAAAGACACAATGGTCTGATGACTGTTTTACGTTACTTGCCTCCCCCTTATCCGTCTCTCGCGAAATAGAAGAGTCAGCTTGGTGCTGTGTAAGTTCACGGATGTCAAGCTGTTACGCGAAAGTTGGCCCACACCGAGTGCAGGAACGCGGCATGAAAGCGCCAGGGATGGACATCTGTAGAACATAGATGGCGGTCCAAGTAACGCCCCACAAAAGAAGTTTGCGCCGCTGTGGCCATGATCGCGCTGCATTCTGAGAGACGCGGGGACACATTTTGCTGACTCTTTGTATTTGTGTTATTTGTTATTTAGTTACTGTTCGCTTGTCCCCTTTCCTTTCTTCCTTCGAAAATGAACCGGTCGTCTTGCTGCGCTGGAAGTGAACGGACGTGTCGTGTCGTTTGTAACTCTGGAAAGTTTGAAAGTTTCTCTCCAAACAAGCACACAGAGAGATAGCTAGAGCTCAATCCGTTTTTATCACAGTAGCGTTTGTTCAAGTCACGGAGCAGCTGCATGCCTGGCCGCCGTCACGAACGGATGTACAACGAGACCAGGATAAATGAAAGCTCCAAGCGAGAAGCAGCTGGAGGAATTCATCGCAGGAAGTGAATCGCGTTGTTATCTTACAAGAACGAAGATTCGAGGATTACGTTTATGTGCGCGATCTAGTGTTTATGAGTGGAATTACACGCCAACTCACGAAATCGTATGAAGTATGCGTCCTCGAAGCTGCTGCTATATTGCTCTTGCCGAAGGAATACAACCGGCGAAGTGCTGGCACCCTCTGCCTAGCCGGGTGAGCTTTCTTTATTGTGAGGTTTTTTTTTTATTTATTGATACTGCAGTCTCAAGCAGAGACTATAGCATGTGTGAAATATTGATACATATGATAATATAAAAAAGGCACAATATTATACAAAGAAAATACATGAAGTGAAAAATACAATGCACACAGGTAAGAACAATAAGGCTAAGAAAATGAGCAAGAAACACAATGAAATTTAACAGCAAATAGTAACTGTAAAATCCAAAAATACGAGAACAAGCTGAATAAACACAAAAGAAACCAAAATTTCAAGGAGAAAATTTGTCGGATATATAATCGATTTGAACAAGATTATGCAGAAAATGGGAACGAATAATAAAATAAGTATATTCAACAGTGCTAACGAACTACTGCAAGTATTTTTCGTCCATGTTTCGTCCATGTTTCGTCCATGTTTTTTTCGTAGTTCCGAGTGATCACGCGAATTGCCGGAACTCTGCTTTGGCAATGCCCGTCGTCGTTACACTCACCGTTTAACTACCGGAGCGCTGAACAATGGTCTTACTCATATGTCTGGCGCGGGCTACTGGCTGCTGAGGCCGTGTCAGATAGGCAGCGTTATTTATTTATTTATTTATTTATTTATTTATTTATTTATTTATTTATTTGGTACCCACAGCGCCGAGGCATTACAGTGAGGGAGGGGTTTACAGTAAGTCTGGACAGTTCAATATTTTGTCATATATAAAGCGTGGAAAACGGTAATAACAATAACAATAGCTACAGCAGATTGACAACATAAGTTATACAAAGCAAAATGTGCCCAAAAAAATAAAAAAAAAGTAAAAAAAATAACACACACACTACAAGGTTGAGTCACTTCAACAGGAAAAAATAAGTGATTTGATACTGGAGTATTGCTACAGTTCTCTTCTGCATACCGTGTGAGGACAAAAGAAGAAAGAACAAAAGATAAGAACAATAATAGATACACTACGTCAAAAAAGATCAAAGAAACAATCATTTCAGCAGGGCAAAAAACATTTCACTCGAAACTACGTTGACGACGTCAGCAGGTAACCTATTCCAGTCTTGGATAGTTTTTGGAAAGAAAGATTTCTTAAAAAGTTCCGTCCTGCATAGAACCTCTCGTACTTTTCGCTCATGGTCCACGCGTTGTGACCTATAGTGAGGCGGCATTATGTACATGTCCCTCTGTATATTATTCGTACCATAGTATATGGAATGAAAAAGCTTCAGGCGCAGCTTTCTGCGTCGTTCTACCAGGGTATCCCATTTAAGTTCTTCCTTGGTTTTGTTGCACTGAAATTAATTGTGTATTGACGGGACACGTACCTCGCACCGAGATTCTGAACCCTTTCAAGTTTATTAACGTCGCGCGCCGTCGGAGGGTCCCACACCACGCAAGCGTACTCGAGGACAGACCTCACGTACGTCTTGTAGAGTAGCTCACGTGTGGACTGACTGAATGCACCAGAGTTCCTGCGAATGAAGCCCAGCATTTTTGCCGCTTTTCCGCTTACGTAGTTAACCTGCTTCTGCCATGATAATTCTGGGGTATACCAAACACCTAGGTATTTAAATTCGGTTACTTTACCAATTACAACGTTATTCAGGGTGCCTGCATTAGAACTTCACGCTATCAAAAATGCGTGTGAGGATGAGTGCCATTACTTTCAGTAATGGGTACGCCGTCTCGCATAGCGCGCCGCTTGCGTCGTCTGCTACGACGCTCTACAGGTCGCTTGTGCCGGTCGGGGCGCATGCGCACTCAGATCATGCAAAAGGCGGATTATCCTGTTCATACTTCGCTAAACGACAGAGTTATCGCAAAGTTCATGTCGGGACAATACGTTGGTAGGCTTCAGGAGACGCGAACTATGGAGTGACAACCACGACAGCTTCTTTCTTTCTGAGTGACGAGCAGACAAAGCGTGCTCAACAGAGTCGGTCCCTACGTGGGACTAGCCGGGTGGCGCGCGGTCTCCCCTGCGTCTTCTCTGGACCAAATAAAGTTTGCATCAATCAATCAATCAATCAATCAATCAATCAATCAATCAATCAACAGTCGGTGGGACACAAGAAGCACCATTTTTTCTTTTCCTGAAATTTTTGTAATATAAGCCCCTTTCGGGTCAGCAAGGCTAATTCAGTTGACCTGTTTTTGCGAAAAGCAACCTGCGCAGGACTTATGATGTTAAAGTGATCGGTAAACGAACAGAGCCGTGTTAAAATCACCTTCTCTAAAATTTTCGATAAAGCGAGCAGTACTGCTACAGGGAGGTAATTTGAAAGATCGTTCTTGCCCCCTTTTTTTTGAATATTACTGTGAGCTTTGACGTCTGCGTGCTTCGGGAAAACACCTGTCGACAAACATAAATTAAAAATGTACTCTAGACAAGACGCCATTATGTCAGTGACACATTTTACAGGAGCTATTTGAATGCCAAATGCGTCAGTGGCTCCGCTGTTACGTAATGACACGAATGAAGAAATAACTTCGTCCGTTGTAACCCCTCCCCCCCCTCCCCCCCGGCTCCTTGAGGTTAATATTGTCTGATGCGTGTGACCAAGGGACGAAAAAATTAGTTAGACGCATTAGCAAGATGAACCATCTTTTGGTTCAGTGCCTTCCTTTAGGAGTGTAGTCGTACTTTTTCAAGCGCGGTCCCTGTTATCGAAGCGAATGTCATCCAAGTCTTATCAGGGAGTCCTGCAGATGACTTGAAGAGATTAAAGCGATAGTACTTCTTGACAACCCTTAATTGTTTTGTGATGTACTTCATTTAAAAGCTCTTAATGCTTCCGGGGGCTTAGCAGAACTTGTTTTTGGGCTAGTTGGTGAGACATGATTTCGTAAAATTAAGGGCGCAGGCCATACGCATGCCCACACACACCGATACACATGAGCGCTGAGTGGTGTCTTAATTTCTTCGTGTCTAACGGTGTGTGTGGTTGGCGCTGTTTAATTTATGAAGTTCCGGTGATTTAGTTTGCATTAATGAACGGTATAACCTGTCTCTCTTATGTATAAGCGGGTGCTTATTTATCCGTGGTTTGCGACATCTTTGTTGTTGTTGTTTTGTGGGGTTTTACGTTCCCAAAACCAGTTCTGATTATGAGAGACGCCGTAGTGGAGGGCTCCGGAAATTTCGACCACCTGGGGTTCTTTAACGTGCACTGACATCGCACAGCACACGGGCCTCAACATTTCGCCTCCACCGAAATGCAGCCGCCGCGGCCGGGATTCGGTCCCGCGACCCTCGGATCAGCAGCCGAGTACATTAGCCACTAGATCACCGTGGCGGGGCCATCTTTGTTGCTAGCCCTGGCGTTTTCACCAGTATATTTTCATAAACAATTCCATGAACTCATCACGAGCCGCATCTGCGTTTTAGGTGCGGAGCAACTTACGCGCTGGGCTTGTCGGCGTGTGCTGCTGCTGTCGTCACGGTGGGCCCATCCTGTAGGCAGTACACCCAGTCAGCATCTGTAGGGTTGTCCGGTCAGAAGCGATTTTAACGAGTTTCTGCTATTGCGCCCCAGGCTGTCGGCGCCTAACGTCGACGTCGTGGTGGCAACGTAAAGCAAGCTCATTAGCAGCGATTGACGTTTCCTGTGAGAAATACGTTTCCTGTGGGAAACAGCTCCACTAACGTGAAACACCCAAGTTTCAAGTTAGTGGAGCTGTTTCGTTTCTCTCTCTTATGTGGTATGCTTTCTGTTACGCGCAGCGCAGGCCGCGTTTATCTTGCATGTCACGTCGGGGAAACGTCTTGAAACTATGCATGCCTGACGCGCACATTTGAGTGTCTTCTAGAATCTGATAGGTAAAGCGATAATGCGTTGTCACGTGTGCACAAAAGCCGACGCACTTCGCCGCTTGTCAGTCTTTTCTTTATGCACAACATTCTATTCGACACTGGCACGACGATCTCGGAACGCAGACAAGGTGTGGCTATTTACGAGCCGATAGGAAAACCCCTAATGTACTTGTTCTTGTTTTTTCAACTGCGGTAGCAATGAATATGAGCACAGGGTCATTGATTGCGTATGCTAAATCACCAGGTTTTCACAGAAGACACGTCGAAGTTATGAACAAGTTTCACTGCAGTTTGCGGCATATGCGATGTTACAACGTTTTGACAGAGATTCCTACGGGATCGAGCAAACTTGCACGGAATACACTGAATTGTAGCAGAATGCATATGTGTTGCTCTCATAGTGGTTCTCACACATTAGAAGCGCTATTCACGTCACACATGCGCCAGCATTACAACTGTTGGTGGAACCGGTTTATTTACTCTATATACCGTTTTGAAAGATCCGCCGTGGCCTAGTGCTTGCTTGACACCTCGAGGGCCCATGTTCGGTACCCCTCCCCCTTCCACCTACCGCTTGGTAAGTTGCGTGGTGGTTGTGTGCTTGTTATGTGTACATTTCAATCGCAAGCGAGGGCTAACAGTGTTCCTTTTTTTTTTTTTTTTTTGAGAGCGGGGCTCTTTAAGCTGGCCGTCCGGTGTCAACCGCGAACACGAAAATGTGGGTCCACCCTAGAGGCAGTGCACGGTGCAGAAAACTTCAGACGCCGCTCGGAGATGCGGGTGCGATCCCCGTAGCCATGGCGTTTCATGTGTTAAATTAGTTGGTGCTTTGTTGACATTTGACTCCATAAAAATAAAAGCAGTTCTAGAAGCTTTACGTCAACAAGGGGTACCTGACATATACGTGCAAACCATAAATAACATCTACAAGCTTTAATAAAAGGGAAGGGGTCAAGGGCTCGTTCTTTATTTGCTAGAAACAACTTAATGAGCAAACAGACAATGAAGCCTAGGAAAGCATAGGGGAAGTTACTTGTGGTATTGTAATTGTGGAGAAAGTAGAAAGGAATTAAAGTGGACGAAAAGACGAACCTGCCTTCGGTGGGAACCGAAGGTCGTGGGTTCGGTCGTGGGGTTCGATGACCTGGCAATCACGGAGGCCCTTTGCGACTCTCTTGAAGAATTTCAGCTAAAAAGCGCCATCAGTGATGTGACCACATTATCATCTTTTTTCGAAATTCTTGTTACTAGGTGTGTTAGTCGTTTCATTCCTTTGAAAACAAAGATAACAAACGCTGACATTCTTTGGATGACTAGGGTCCTCTTCAATCATTTGTCACGTCGCGTGGTCACATTACGTCAGTCAAAGCGTTCCGCCGACTCATCAAAGCTCACACAGTGTCTCAGCACCAAGAAACGAGCGTCACTCTCGAATGAATGCTGGAAAAGAATTTTATTACGAGGTTAACTTTTCGGTGCTAATGAAGGCTAATCTCCACAAATTTTGGAAGGCCGTCCTACCATCTGGGTAATCATCGCACACGGTGACAATTAACAATTTTGCAGTTTTCGATCCACAGACAATTGCTTCTGCCTCTTCATGTCTACTTCCACTCTGTCTTTACACCTAACAATTCGGCCATCCCCGCTTTTAAATCAGAATCTCACTCCCGAATCGACGATGTGTCAACGTCATTTGAGAGGGCGCCCCCGACAGCATCCCAACCACTTTTTTTTTCGTAAGATACTCCCTTTCGCGTAACACAATAATCCTCACAATACCTCACAATAATCTTTAAACAATTTCTCCCGTCCGCCACACTTCCTTCCTCGTGGAAACATGCTTCAGTTCTTCCCTTAAGTCAGGTAATGTTCAATTATTATCTAACTACAGACCAACAGGCCTAATAGGAAATTCAGGTAAAACGTTGGAACGAAATATCTTTAAACGTATTGCAGAATTCCTCGAAACAAGCAGCATTTTAAGCACCTTCCAGCATGGTTTCAGGCGCTGTCTTAGCACTCATCTGATAGAATTTGTTCACGACATCAGCACTTTGTTAGACATACATGACCAGGTTGATGTCATTTTCATTGCTAAGGCCTTCGATACTGTCTCATCCCAAGTTATGACACAAGTTGTTTGCTATATTGAAGAATGCATCCTTGGTTCTTTGGATATCGGACTTTCTTTCCCAGCGTTCGCAACATGTGCGCTTCAACTCAGCCTTGATACCTGTTTCATCCGGAGTTGGTTCTGTGCCTCTCATTCCTGCTTGATATTAATGACATCGCGCTGCACAACTCTGTGAAGATGAGCCTTTTTGCAGATGATTGCGTTCTATATTCAATCTTCGACGAACCGTGCCAGCCTCGTTCTCTACTTATGTGTGACTGGTCGAAATCAAGACTGTCGTTATGTCCTTTACTTGACGTTCATGACTCATGTGTTTTGACTGTGCCTTTAACAAGGTTACCTTGTGCACAGTGTTCGAATTCAAGTACCTCGGTGTTCTTATGACACGCATGTCGTCATGGTCCAAACACATCGATCTCACCTGGAAGAACGCCTTTAAGGTATGAGGTTATCTACATCGTACGCCTTGCTCCTCAATGAGCCAAGCTTCAAACAGAAAACTCTGTCTCATTCGTCGCATTCTCGAATATGGTGGCGATGTGTGGAATCCTTGTAGAAAATGCGATATCAAAAATTAGAAGCGTTCAAAGAAAAGCGGGGGGGGGGGGGGGTTAGGGGGCTGTGCGTTTTGTGTGCACTGACATGTTCAAGCATAGTTTTTTCCTTCAACATTCCAAGCCTGGAGTTTGCTGCAAGGAAGTGTGCGTTCCTTACTCCTTGGAGAATTTTTTTGAAACCTGGTATTGAATGTTTATTTTTGTTGTTTTTCCCCGCTCCTGCAGTAGCCTCATTGAGGCTGCAGTATGTATAAAATAAATAAATAAATAAAAACACACGGTGGCACACATGAAAGCCGGTGCCTTCCGTCTCGAGATTATCAAGTCGTCGTCGCTCGTAAGCGCAAAACTTGTTGTTTTGTGGGGTTTAACGTCCCAAAACCAGCTCTGATTATGCGACGCCGTAGTGGAGGGCTCCGGAAATTTCGACCACCTGGGGTTCTTTAACGTGCACTGACATCGCTCAGCACACGGGCCTCAACATTTCGTCTCTATCGAAATGCAGCCGCCACAGCCGGGATTCGATCCCGCGACCCTCGGATCAGCAGCCGAGTACCGTAGCCACTAGACCACCGTGGCGGGGCGTAAGCGCAAAACTGAGGCATGTATTGATTTGTGTTCTGGCGTATCGCAGGTAACGTATTCTTGAGTATTTCGTGCTGCTTTGAAGACGCACTCTCACATTGTCGGTGTGGCAGTAGTCAGCGTCTCATACCAGTGTCACACGGGCACATTGGAAGGCCTTCCAGTCGACGGCCTTCGAAAAGCCCGCAACTCTATCGACTCAAAATAAAAGTTCTTGCGCTGCTGCACAACAGATCTGAACGGCCGTTGAGTCGCTGAGTGATTTCGCAACAACATGGCGGCATACAAAGTACCCGCTTCAATTCTAATTCGTACTATATAGTTGCTTGCTATTCGCACCGACGGCAAGAAAGAAATTCTAAATTTAGCCTTCCCTTAATCTCGTATACCAAAAGGGACAAAGTATGTGCGACGTTTTGCAGTCATTATTCAGAAGACTTGCCGATTTTGACACTGCTAAGCCTAAGTCCCTAGCCTGAGCCTCAAAAGTGTTTCATTCATAGACACCAGATGGCGCCACACGCAGCTGTTTCCCACTAGCTGCATGGCATTTGTTTTTTATGGCAGTGATGGCCTATTCGTTCTAAAAGTAATGCAATGAAGTGAGAACCTTGGCCTCTCGGCACGTTTCCAATATTTTTCACCGGTGTATGATTCTACTTATTGCTACAACGACATAAATATATCCGTGGCCTCCGTAACTAACGCGCGCGGGTGCAGCCGGTGCGCCAAGTCTCGGAGTTCGCGCCGCTTCCGCTTCTGTCGCTCAAAGGCCTTCGAAGTATCGAACGAGTGAATTGTAGGGTGCTCCGTTGACTCGATGGACTGTCGACTCGACGGCCATCAAAATCGCCCGTGTAGCAGCTCAAAGTTGGCCTTTGAGTCGATGGACTCTCGGTTCGAAGGCCTTCGAAACGCCCGTGTGACACCAGTATCAGACAGGTGGGCGGCACTCCAACTTGTGGGCGATGCTGTTGTTGTCGTCCGTGAATGCCGTGTTCGATTCCCCTCGCAGGTGCAGACTGTGTCGGAGGCCGACCGGGGCCCCGTTCTCGAGGCGGTGCTCACTCGGACCAAGCTGCTGCGCCGACATGAAGGGGTGCGCTTTGTCGGCGTCTGCGGATGCATCGAGAACGCCAGAGACGTGAGGATGCGTCGGATTGCGTTTTAATGTGGCTGCCACGTTGAGAGACGATGCCTAACGCTTTCTTTTCGCTCTCGCAGGTGGCCGCCTGGTTCGGGCCGGACGCCAAGCACTACTCGTAAGTCGCAAACTATGGCTTTTCTAGTGAACAGAACAGAAATGACAAGATGCCATTCGTAGTTGAGACGAATCGCTGGTCGTGCTGGTTAGGACGGCACCCTATGATTGCCGTAAGCTTCAGACAATTAAAAACCCAGCACCGGGAACTCCTTAACTCCGATCCGCCCCTAATTTAGGATGTGGCAGAAGAAATCAATGAGTTAGTTTCTTTCGCCACTTCATAAAGGGGTGCCACTTTTTTTAGGAGTTTTCGCGTTACTACCACAACAATGCCGACTACGCCGACAGAGGCTTCCCATGAAAAGCGTCTATCATCGGAGAGCGCGCGAACACCGACGAACTTGGTCGTTATAGTCTCGATAGACCGCTGACAATATAACACTCATAAAGTATTAACGAAAGGGAAGGGGTCAAGGGCTCGTTCTTTATTGGTTAGAAACAACTTAATGAGCAAACAGACAATGAAGCCTAGGAAAGCATAGGGGAAGTTACTTGTGGTATTGTAATTGTGGAGGAAGTAGAAAGGAATTAAAGTGGACGAAAAGACAAACCTGCCTTCGGTGGGACCCGAACCCACGACCTTCGGATGTCGCGTCCGATGCTCTACCAACTGAGCTACAAAGGCGGTCGTCCCCCCGTCCACTTTATTGTGTATTTATGTACGTATTATCCTGGGAGTGCCCGCGTCAGGAAAACTAAAGCCAGCGACCTGGGGAGGCAAGGCCGCTGACGTTCGCCAAAGTGAAAATCCTCCGTCAAGGGCCCAGGGCAGCAGCGACGAACCGAAAGAGACGACTAAGATAAGTACGCAGAGAATTTCTTCGGATTTGCTTATTGCCGTGGACGGGCGTGAATTGAATGCTTTGGTAGATACCGGTGCTGATTATTCCGTGTTAAGCCACGACTCGCAAAGGAGCTCAAAAAGGTACTGACACCGTGGAGTGGAGCGCAAATACGTACGGCGGGCAGTCACCTCATTACACCTCTGGAAAAATGCACGGCAAGAATCTTGATTCGAGGTGTTACTTACGTCTCCGAATTTATAGTACTTCCGGAATGCTCGAGGGACGTAATACTCGGAATGGATTTTCTGCAGTCAAACGGTGCCATAATCGACCTCCAGAAAGCTAGCGTTTCTTTCTCGACGAATCTGGCCATTGACACGAGGGACGCTGATGATCCGGACTGCACTGCCTTGCGGGTTGTAGACACCGACGTAACTGTGCCACCACGATGCAGTTTGCTGGTTCGCGTAAGGAACGAAGCATTCGTCGATTCTGAGGGTATAGCGGATGGCAATATTGATCTACTACTGAAAAAAGGTATCTGCGTAGCTCGAGGCATCATTCGCTTATGTGACGGGCATGCCAATGTATTGCTGACAAATTTCGGCAATGAACGTCAGCATGTCGCCAAGAACACTGCCATCGCCTTCCTTCACAGTATTAGTGCAGTGACAAGCGTATGTAGCCTGGAGTCAGGGCCGCCTGCTGAGAAAACTACGCACGACGCCGCAGCAGCAGTTACGATCAGCCCACATCTATTGCCAGCCGAGAAGAAGATCATGGAAGACCTCATAAATGATTTTGCAGAATGCTTCTCTACATCTTCAAGAGTGCGGCGCACGCAGATGGTTAAACACCGTATCATAACAGACGAAGTGACCCGGCCTGTGTACCAGCACCCGTACAGAGTATCGCCGAAGGAACGAGAAGTTATAAAGAGACAAGTGGAAGAGATGCTTGAGGACGATGTCATTCAGCCGTCCAACAGCCCATGGGCATCTCCGGTAGTTCTTGTCCGAAAAAAGGATAACACATTGAGATTCTGTGTCGATTACCGAAAACTTAACAGCGTCACAAAGCGGGATGTATACCCCTTGCCCCGTATCGATGACGCATTGGACCGGCTACGACATGCTAAATTTTTCTCCTCATTGGACTTAAAAAGCGGATATTGGCAAATTGAAGTGGACGAAAGGGATCGGGAAAAAACTGCTTTCGTGACCCCAGACGGACTGTACGAATCAAGGCACTTCCATTCGGCCTCTGTTGCGCGCCAGCAACGTTCCAGCGAATGATGGATAGTGTCCTGTCGGGTCTCAAATGGCAGTCTTGCTTAGTGTACTTGGATGACGTTGTCGTTTTCTCTGCAACCTTCGAACAGCACGTCGAGCGACTACGTTCAGTACTCCAAGCTATCCAATCGGCCGGCTTGACGATTAAACCTGAGAAGTGCAATATTGGATTTGAAACGCTCCGTTTCCTGGGTCATGTCATCAGCGCGCAAGGTATTGGACCGGACCCCGAGAAGACAGCAGCCGTCGCGGGATTTCCCAGGCCTAAAGGCAAAAAGGAGGTGCGCAGCTTTTTGGGCTTGTGCGCTTACTACAGGCGATTTGTCGAAAATTTCTCGAAAATTTCAGAACCCTTAACGAGACTCACGAAAGAAGACGTACCTTTCGTTTGGCATCCTGAACAAGAAGCAGCTTTCAATGAATTAAAGCAACGTTTGCAAACCCCACCCATCCTCGCCCACTTTGACGAGACCGCGGACACAGAAGTCCACACAGACGCAAGCAGTCTCGGTCTCGGCGCAGTTCTAGTTCAATGGCAAAACGGAGAAGAGAAGGTCATAGCGTATGCTAGCCGCACTCTCTCGAAAGCTGAACGAAACTACTCTGCGACAGAGAAAGAATGTTTGGCAGTCATATGGGCCATCGGCAAATTCAGACCGTATCTCTATGGCAGGCCGTTCCGCGCAGTCAGCGATCATCACTCACTTTGCTGGCTGGCAAGCCTGAAGACCCATCGGGACGACTTGCGAGGTGGAGCCTCAGGCTGCAAGAGTACGACGTTACTGTTGTTTACAGGTCCGGGAGAAAGCATAACGACGCTGATTGCTTGTCACGCTCCCCAGTCGATTCTACCCCCTCAGCAGAAGACGATTTCCCATCACTTTGCGTCATGGAAGCGTCGGAAATCGCCAAGCATCAATAGGCGGACTCAGAGCTGCTCCCACTCATAAAATATCTTCAAGGGCATAACGTTGACGCTCCACGTGTATTCAGGAGAGGACTGTCCTCGTTCTGCCTCCTAGGTAATACGCTCTATAAGAGGAACTTCCAACACAACGATGAGAAGTTCTTGCTCGTTGTACCGTCATCCATGCGGCCTGAAGTATTGGAAGCCTGCCATGATGAACCGTCCTCAGGTCACTTGGGCGTCAGCCGAACATTCGCCAGAATTCACTCAAAGTATTACTGGCCGAAGTTATTAGCCTCAGTTCAGAATTATGTGAAGACTTGTCGCGAATGTCAAAGGCGCAAAACACCACCTGTAAAGCCGGCCGGACTTCTTCACCCCATAGACCCACCTAAAACTCCCTTCCAACAGGTTGGTATGGATCTTCTTGGATCGTTTCCCACGTCATCAACTGGGAAGAGATGGATCATCATCGCGACTGATTACCTCACGCGATATGCTGAAACTGGTTGCCTTGAGCGGGCAACGGCATCGGAAGTTGCCACGTTTTTTATTCAAAATATAGTCCTTCGTCATGGCGCCCCAATGGTTGTGATTACAGATCGAGAAGCAGCGTTTACAGCCGAACTCATGAAGTGCTTGCTCACGATGACCAACACCAGCCACAGGAAAAGCACTGCATACCATCCTCAAACCAATGGCTTGACGGAACGCCTAAACCGGACCATTGCTGATATGTTGTCTATGTATGTTGACCTCGAACATAAGACCTGGGACCAAATCTTGCCTTACGCTACCTTTGCCTATAATACGGCGCCACATGAAACAACTCGCGTAACCCCGTTT
Source organism: Hyalomma asiaticum (assembly GCA_013339685.2). NCBI lineage: Eukaryota > Metazoa > Arthropoda > Arachnida > Ixodida > Ixodidae > Hyalomma > Hyalomma asiaticum. The sequence continues at coordinate 128,187,468 of CM023484.1, forward strand.
CAACTAGTCTATGGCCGCACAGTCACGACGACACTTGATGCAATGTTGCCGGTACATAATGACAACTTCGATCCATCTGACATTGATCAGTTCTTACAGAGAGCAGAAGAAGCCCGTCAATTAGCCCGATTCCGAATACGTCAACAGCAAATAAAGGACGCAGGCTACTACAACGAGCGCCGCAGGGACCTTCAATACCAGCCAGGCGACAAAGTGTGGGTTTGGACACCAGTACGACGCCGCGGTCTGTCCGAAAAGCTCCTACGACGGTACTTTAGTCCATATGAAGTCATTCGCCGAATAAGTGACTTGACTTACGAAGTCACCCCTGACGGCCACAAGCGCTTTACTCCAGAAACTGTTCACATAGTTCGCATGAAGCCCTACTATGAAAGACAGTGACAAAGCACTTCTCACTTTCATGCTCTCCAAAGCGAACGCATCGGGACGATGCGTACTCGGAGGGGGACTAATGACGCTGAGGCTGCTTCTAAGCGTCTGCGGTAGCGAGCGAGCCACGAAGAGCGTCTGCTTTCTCGCGTTCCATCTTTCTCCATGGTGGCGGCGCAACGCGTGCCTCTCGTGCACGCGCACGACACAGAGACACGAGCGCTGAAGTTCGCCTGGAAGGGACAGTCGAAGGACAGACGCCAGTGTGTGTTGAACGCTTTTAGCGACTCATTTTTGTCAACCCTATTCTCGGGCAGAACTTCGCCCATAATAAATCTGTTCTTATACCCTCCTACCGCTACAATATATGCGCTGTGCTTCTCTACCTAACCTTAACTTCGTCGAGCGACTGTGATTCCACGATTCTTTTGGTACGCATCCTCCAGCCAGCAGTTGCGTCTAATGTTCTCGATGTTCCGGCAATGTATATTACATTGCGAGAACATCGAACAGTGGACAAACCGTTCAAGGATATGTCGAATGTGGGAGCAATTAAACCGGGCCTCATTCATCGCAGGACGTTTCGCACTTTGTGCGTTTCAAATTTGTAATAATACTTTCCTGTGTTTTAAGCGCCATTATATTATTGTGAGATATGCCGTAGTGGAGGAGTCTGAATTAATTTTGACTACCTGGTGCACGTGCACCTGAATCGGGAGACTTACGGGTTCTTGCATTCCATCCTCATCGTTTCAATTTTGACAAACAACTGCTTTGCTTGAGCCATGGCTGTTTCGACTTCCGAAAAGAATGACATCTACACGGGTTTTTCTTTCAATGTGTGTCAAGTTGGACATGAGTTTTAGAATTCTGTGCCTGGACTGTTTGCTTTGCCTGTCGTTTCCGTGATTGCTCGCGCCTTTGTATGTGCAGTGCATGCGCACTTTTATTTGGCCCTGATATTCGTTTCTACGTTTCTTGGTCGCCGTAGGAGTTGCAAAAATCTCTATGTATTCACGTCTGCCACAGCACTCGTCGGGTGCAAAAGAATTGCGAAAAGTCGTCTGAAGTTCTTAAAACTGTAAGCTGTTCTACCGGTGCTCTGAGCTGTACGCGGGTTTCAATGGAGGCTAGATAAGGCTGCGTACTGTGCACTTCACGACTGCACGTTAAAGAACTCCAGGTGGTGGACATTTCCATTTACGGCGTGCCTCATGATCGTCGTTTTGGTGAGTAAAAACCGAGAAATTATTATTCTAATGGTAACGTATGTGACGAGACCGAAAGCATGGCTTAATTACTTTCAGAATATCCCGAGCTTCAAATACAGCGTCGTCGCAAGCACGCCACACCTTCTGAGAAGTCGTGACGCATATTTAAGAAGAACGATTGTGAAGTGTTGCATTTTCAGCATTTTGCACGGTGACCAATGGCGTATTGACAGCAGCAAATAAACACGCTTTTCCCTGCTGTGTAAGCGCAGTCCGCTACTACGCTAGACTTGCTGCAGCTGCAGGGCCGGAACCTGCATTAGAGACGCATGACACTCTATACAGCGCTACAAAGGAGGTTCTGGTTGCACAGCGAATCGTTGTTCCACTACCGCCGCAATTAAGAACGGCCAGCTTCGGGACCGCCGAGCGCATGGGAATCGCGGCGGCACTCGACGTCGGTAGCGCCTTCAGCGGCGGCATTTTGCCAACGGAATTGTTCTCGCGGTCTCTTAACAGGCACAGAACTATCAAGGAGGCTATGGTCTTGTCCACTACTATTTCCTTGTGTCCGTGTCTTGCACGCCCTTTCATTGCGTAATGGCATATGCATCTCCATATAAATGTTCTGCGTGCACTTGCTCTGTTTCTTCTTTCCCACGTGTGCGCTGCCTTCATGATACACCGTGGAGCCATGCCAACTCGCCCAGATGCATCGCCACGATATGCCCCACATGGCCTGGTAGACTGCAATTGCCACTTTCCGTTGGCTTTCTAGGTTACCTATGAAGGAAAACATGTTCGTCAACGCAATTATTCATGCATTATAAATTATAAGACATTCTGCGAATTGTATAAGGATCTAGCGGACCTTTGTATGTAGAGAATTTGTGTTTCACTGATATGATCTCCATAGTTATGGGCTTCTTTGCCGCTGCAGTGCAAGTATAAATTCATGCATGTGAGAGTTGTCTAGGTGGTCGCATCATGCCCATAGTGATCTGAAATGCAAGATATCTCCTGCGAAGGAACCGACAACACGCGACATAAAAAAGTGAAACCGGCATGGCAGTCTACTCTTAGGGCACAAGAGCGCTATATAATAAGGCAGCGTGAGTCAGCGCTTAAGAAACGCTAGAAATACACAGACAGCGCTTTTGTTTCGTGCTGCCTTATTCTGCGATGCCACACTAGCTCGCACAAAAGTGCGCGCTTAAACAAACGTATTGCTATTCACGAGGAAGCGTCCGGGGAAACCGGGACAGATACGTTCGGCATGTACTCGTCGATTATCAGTAGATGCCTGAGGTCGTAACCTTTCATGGACTGCGAGCGCATCAACCAAACTGTCAGGGTTGCGCTGCAGGCAAAATTGCGTCAAACTAAAGCTGCACGTCCTTGTTACTGACGACGCAACCGCATACAAGACAAGGTGTCTCACAAGGATATGGCGGTCACTCTTACTTCATGCCTTGCTTCATGCCTTTCTTCGAGAGGCAGTACACCTCGAGTCCATGGGACATCATGAGACGTATTGGATTACAGGTTCCCGGCGAGCGCCCGTCCTGTGCCCCTGAGACGCGTGGTGCTGGGATACCCGTGCTCGGCGAACAGCGACTTTCGCTTCGACATGGCACTCTCCTACAAGCTGGCCGCCGTCATCAACGCACACTCTGCCGGAAAGCCAGCACTCGTGGTGAGTTCGTGGTAATACGAAAGCGGGCACTCATTCCAACACGTGGCAGCGATACTTCTGCAGAAGCCCGTGTCTTCAGAAGATGACGGCTTGTATGGAGAGCCGTATATATGTTGCGTGTATACACACGAGCATGCACACAGGCACGCGCACATAATACATACGTGCGAACACACGCACGTGCATACGACTACACGCACATAGACACCTACACACGCGCACTCATAAGACCGCATGCACACAGACATGCAGACGCGCACGCACACGATCAACCACATGCATATAGGAATACGTGCACACATACGATCGCAAGCACATACATACACAAGCACGCGCATACTACGTTTAACATACATGTAGACGCGCACAGATACCACCATGCGCAAATACATGCAATATGGATACACACATACACACACCGCACATATATACATGTGCACACACATTACAAACACGCACGTGCCTACGTACATTACACACGCGCGAACGCGCGCACACGGACATATACATGCGAACTTGTACACACACGCACGCACATCCATGCACACATACACGTGCGCGCACACGCTCACACATACAGACACGTTCCCACACGATCACAAGTTCACACACTGTCGTGAGTAAAAGTGTACCAACGCACGAGCCACAGGGCGAAAACGAGAGATGGCGTGCGAAAGGATGGAGAGGCGCTAGAAAGCACGCGCCGGTGACGCGTCAACATTCGTGGTTGGTGGACGGCTGTCTCGTGGCGCGCGACCCGAACTGCGATCGGAAAACGGTAAACGCTGAGCTCGGAATAGTCTGGGTGGCGACGGCCGAAGAAGGACGCATCGGCAGCTCCGCTCTGTCGACGGGACGACCGGGTGTTCGGTTCGGGAACCCGTGAAGCTGGCACTCCTTGGCGTGGCCGTGGACCTCGGAGGACCGGGCGACGCTTCTCGGAGGTGCTGCAGCTAACAGTCCTGGAAGCACCGACCCCAATCCCCCTTCGAAGGTCGGCCAGCAGCAATTCACCGGTACGACACGTCACCACTAAGGGACCGAGCTCGTACTTAGGCCTTAGGCTAGGCCTAACCCTCGTAGGACGTGACACATCAGTAGCTGAGACCGGGCGACGGCTACGGAAGCAGGCGGTACCTTCCAGCCACCGTAAAAGAGGACAGCCACTACTCGGAGGCGTCCAACAAGGTTCCAGACTGGCATCGGACTTGGTAACCACAGCGACAGGGCCGACCCCAGTAAGAACGTTCCATTTCTTGATCGCGACAGCGTCGGCGAAGTCAGTGTGGCTAGACGCAGGACTAAGAGCCGCGTCAAACTGACAACCTACGCAGTGTCGTACCAAAGAAAGTTACTTTGGAGTAGTTAGTTTATGCCATTTGTTTTCCTGTTTGTATATATTTTGTTCACTTTTGGTTTGCCGTGTTGCAGATAAAATTGGTTTGCAGTGCTACCGACACTATTGTCGTCAAACGCGTGCCTCTTCTTCCATGCTCCGCTAGCGCTCCCGAGATCGGTGACACACATACACAGACGCGCGCGCACACGAACAATTGCGAAATATGAGTTACAGGCATGAACTTATGAATTACATCATTTGAAAACTAGCGCTCGAACGAGAACGCAGTCCAATGCACGAACTGAAACAGCTAGAGCTAGAGGTCCGAGTATGCAAGGTACATCAAAATTTCCATGCAAATTCACGCAATTTTAAGGAAAACTGTAACAGTCCACTCGCACGGAACTGACCGTGGCGTCCCCAGCGGAGTATGCAGCTGTCGCACCACCTGTCGTGCTCGCCGCTCCTTAGAATAGAGGATTTCTAAAGGAGATAAAGGGGGAGCGTAGGAGAGGAGAGACAGGGGGTGTGGGACGCCGCAGGACGCAGGAGGGACGGACAAAGCCCCGCTATAAGCTGCTTCGTATCTAAAAAAATGTGGTCGATCCCTCTGTCACAGGAACCAGTATAACACGAATGTGAAACCTGTCTTCGCGAAATTGTGGAACGCATCTCGAGGGGCGGGAGATGGCTTGAACACTGTGAATATGTGAACACGTTAAATCTAAGGTCCCTAGATAAAAAGTTTTCAAGGTAGCGACACCCTCCCTTTTCCTCCTCGCTTATTTGCCTGGAGCGCCCCCAAGAAGGTTCCAAGCGTGCATAAAAAAGGCAATGTTTCCTTTGAGTTATTATGTGGAATGGAAGCAATTATACTTTAATAGTAGGAAATGAGATATAGAACAAACGGTTACTTAGTTGAATATAAACGGTACACCATAAGAAGAAGCATGATGTGTGTTGCCCAACTGGCAACGCTGTGCAAGTTTTGTATTTCACACCGCTAGCCATGGCGTCGCGTTCAGTACGGCGTCGTATACGGCGTAGTAGTAGTAGACCATCCACTGAGTTCTCCGAAGTTGTTGATTTGCTCGTGCAAATTATGTGTCACAATTAACGCGCTTCTTGCTGGACATCGTGAGTGACCACAGGGCAGCACCGTTAGTGATCACAGCCGCATTAAGCACTTCGGAGGGAAAACTGCGGCCAGAGTTCAACTAACGCTTGACTAGCCGAAGTGCGATATATATATTGTCGGGGCTTACTTCTTCTAATTAACTACTGCTAGCAGCGGCATCACCGCTAGCAACCCCCTGCAGTGGGTTCGAGCACTCAACGAGCAGAGAATGAGGTCGTCGCGTTCGCGCGCTAGCTATCTCAGCCATGCATGCCGCGTTACCGCGCGCGTCGGCCCGCGGCCCGACTCGAGGCAGGGCAGCGCGAACCGTCGCACGCGGCGAAAGATGAGAACATTAGGCGCAACTCTCCGTGCATGGTGATTTAATAAACGTTGAAATAATACAAGCAATAACAGGGCCGAATAAAGATCGAATTAAATATAAACGAAAGTTAACAATAACGATTAACGATTAACAGCACGCGAACACAATGACACAAACAGAGGACAGTAACAAAGAACAACACGCGAACACAGAATAACACAAAAATAACCAAAGACCATGCAAGAGAGAAGAGCCTAACCCCGGCCAGCGCACCCGCGACCGCGCCCCAAGAAAAGGAAAATAGAAAGAAAGGAACATACGTAGATGGGCGCAGATCGCCGGCCGCTGCCGTGGGTCGCTGGAGCCCGAGACGACGCGCGGTCCGGGCAACGAGGCCTCGCCGCCCGGAGAGCCGCAAAAGCACGTACGCATCGCCTCGAGGCCCAGCGTGTTCTCTCGAGGCATCTCCAAAACCAGAAACGCCAGAACGCGCAAACATTCTGGGAATTTCTCGCTGCTCAATGGCAGCCTACGTTAAAACCACATGGGCGAAGCGGGCGGCCGCCGCTCCGTCCAGCAGGGAAAGGTGGATGCGGAGCATTTCGTGCAAAAACATGGCGTCGAGCGGGACGCGGCCCCACAATATATATATGTATATATATATATATATATATATATATATATATATATATATATATATATATATATATATTTTTTTTTTTTTTTGAGACTACGTCAATTTTCGCAGTCAGGACCCCAGGTAATCGTGGTGCGTGTTCAGTGGTGCCAAACGCTGAAGCAAAGCCTTGTACACGCTATTCTAAAACTGAATTTTATTAGAGTGACAATTACAGGGACCGCGGCACCGCAACGCGAGTGCACGCTACGTGTCCCGAAGTGGTGAACCTTGCACGATGTCAGCGGCTCGTCGTCATATAGTCAGCGGTAAGCAACAGAAATGTGTTGGAATACCGAGCGTTCGGTAGTAAAAAAGTGTGATAGTGAACGCGGGGCTTTGCAGCAAACTCGCTGCCACTTCGCATGTCTTCCAGCGTGTCAAGCGAATGTTGGCACGGCCGCTTGGTTTCTTGCCTTAGTTTGTTGTTTGTGCACAGGATTTCGCCGTTTACAAACCTCACTGTGAACCTCGCAAAGCCGCGTCGACGGCGTTGCACAGAAGTCCTCGCGTGAAATGTTTTGTAGCCACACTTCACGGCGTGCACATATTCCGGATGCCGCGAGGTATGTTGTAGAGCGAGAAACCATCTTCTGTTTTGTTGCTGCAGCCTACAGCACAACAACCCGGCATTGTTCACAAACTAGCAAGTACTTGACGTATCCACAGCGAAGTATGTTTGGCCGACTTCGCGCCAACTCGAACGCTTCTCTTCTACAGCGTATTTGGCTAGAATTTCGTCTTTCGTCACGGCCACAATCCGACCGGGACCATAGGCGCATGCGCACTAGTTTTGAACCTTTTTGCAGAAAAATAAACGTCACCACCAACCACTAACAACGTCACGTGCAAGGAATGCGCCAATCACAGACGCGTATGGCAGAAAAAAGAAGGAGCAGGCGCGAGAGTGAGGAGGACGGCCCAGAGAACAATGAGTGTCGCTACCTTGAAAACTTTTTTTTATCTGGGGACCTTAGTTAAATCTAGACATAAGCGGCACCTCGACACGGCACAGGGATCCCGAACAGTTGTACGCGAGGGAAAGTTCTCGAGAGACTCACACTGCCCCGGAAACACTAGTGAGTTTTAGTATATCGGAAAGCAGCAAACGTAATGATTTAGCGTTAAGGTTAACGTTACGGTAAAGCTGGGTGCACTTAGCGGCACAAACTAGACTTTTAGTATAGCGGAAGAGAGCGAAACGCTAAAGCTAACGCAAAGGCATGTACGGCGACAACTACACCTTAAAACAACTCCTATTAAATCATTGAGCCAGTGTCGTGTAAGTGTGTTGTTAGTGCTGTGTCGGCAGACCCGAAAAACATCGCTTCGTTTCAAAATGCCGCCATCGAGTCTCGTTTCTGGCCCGTACTGCCTGTCATTTCGATGTCGTCGAGGCTATGCCGTATACGAGAAATTTCGCCGACATTTCCGCTTTGAGAAGGCGGATTTTCCATTTGTTATCAGTGCCCCGGAGCTTCTGCAACATTTCTCCATAGCCCAGGGGGTGCGCATCTGTGCATGTGCCTGCGAAGGCTGGCTTATCCAAGTCGCCTTTGTGACTGAAGGAATACTTCGCCAAACAATACTGTCATTTCAAGCATTATACATACAGTAATGCACCACACTACTCGTCTCGGCTTTATTTAATTGCTTGTAGCTTGAAACAGCCGATGTACAAAAAGAAAAAAGCCCCGGGGGCAGTGCCGCCATCTCGACGAGACTATCGTAAACGTGAGCAAAGCGACATGGCCTCTGAGATTTCGAGCGCCGACACGCGCAGTCTCGAAGGCCGTGAAAGCGAGTGCACTCATATTTTAAGCCTTGTGTGCCGCTTACTGAGAGCGTATCTTGAAAACGGCGACACATTGTCACCAATGCACGGCTGGCAAAGCTTAATTAGCCAAACCTGAGGCAAATAAGAACATCAGCGGGTAATGAATGAGCTTAACAATGCAGGAGGATGTCCCGACAGATCTGAAGCGAGCGGTCTCACTTCGACTGACGCCGCCATCTTGGCAGCCGTACGGGTCCCTTTGCGAGCGTTAGCGTTGAACGATATCTTCCGAAAATAGCGTAGGCACGTAAGGGTATCGTATACGTTCAGGTTCTGCGCATGCGCGGTGTGTTCCACGGTAACTTAACGTTAACGCTAAATCTTTGCGTTTGCTGCTAACCGATATACTAAAACTCACTACTGAAACGCACGCGCCAGAGCCCTGCGCAAACCTGCCATCAAGAAGGAGCGTCCGCAAACGGTGACATTTTGCAAGCGAAACCGAACGCGTTGTCAGCGGATCGTTTCGTGAAAACACAGCCCACTGCAACGAAAGGCCAGTCATTTGCTAGTCGACGGCCGTCCTTGCGTTCCTGGAGCAGTGTGCATCGCAACTCAACACAGCTGGCCACACAAGACAAACTTTGTAGCGGTCACGTTCCGCCTTCGCCCGAGGAACGCACTGCAACGACGCCGCTAATCCCCTAACTTCCGCGGAGGTCGAGGCGCGAAGACTACCGAAGCGCTGACTACCGGCGCGAATTAGCATGACAATCTGCTTCGCTTTATTTATCGTTCCTAGATGGCGAACACGGCAGCGAACATAAGGGAACCAAGAGTGCAGTATAAGGGACGCGATGTTAAGACACAGGCAGAGGCCTGGAGTAGTTGTGCTCTTCAACCATCAATCTCTCGTACGGGAATAAACGTGTTCACGGAAAAAGTCTATATATATGCATAGAGATTCGTATGGTCCGCTTCCCCCCAAAATAAGTTGTGGTGCCAATTCTATCGCGTGCCTCATTTATTTATTCTTATTTGGTTATTTTTATTTATATTTCGGATCTGTCCCTACGCTCGAAGAAACGAGAGGGACCCGATGTTTTCATTAATGCCGTGTGTTACGGTTTTAAATTTATGAATAAAATACGAATCCCACAGTTCCTGTTCCCGAGCACTGTGGAAGCCAGATTGAAGAAGGGTGACACGGATTTTGTCAAATGAATGCTCCGGCAGCATGAGGTGTTTAGAAAATGGGAGATTGGGCAGAGTGCGGGCGTGTGCTCGGTGGTTATTTAAACGCAGTCTGAAAGCATTCCCAGCCTGGCCAATATACTGTTGGTTGCAAACCTCGCAGTGGAGCAAATACACCACATTGTGACTGTCACAGTTAACAGGTTCATTAACTGTAAACGTGAAGTCCGAGTGGGTGGCTTTAGCTGCGGAAGTCCTAGTCATGTGTTTACAGACCTGGAGCGTTGTTTTCCGCATGGTCTGCAGCCCGCTTCCTCCTTTTCAGACCCGGTCGTCTTAGCCCTAACTAACATATCTTTTAGGTTCCTTCCCCGGCGGTAAACCACTTTGGGTAGCTCTGTGAAAATTAAGGATAGGTGCGTATTCTGTTTAATAATGTTGAAATGTCTGGATAGGATGGTGTTGACGTGCGTCAGCGTGGATGAATAAGTAAGCACAAGGTGGGTATTGCTTTTTGAATGACGCGTTTTTTAGCCCGTCAAGGCATCGTCCCGATCTAATGTTCGTGCTCGATCTATGGCATCATCGATGATATTCTCTGGATATTCTTTCGCCACGAGAGCCGTTTTAAGGTCCTTAGCGTGACCTTCGAAATCGGCCGTGTCCGTGCATATGCGGCGGTAGCGGTGGGCCTGCGAGTAAGGGATTGCTGTCTTGCAGTGACGCGATGACTACTTTTAAAATGTAGGTATTGATGGCGATCCGTAGGCTTTTTGTATAGGTTTGTGTGGATGCGATTCCCCTAATTTCAACAGTGACATCGAGAAAGTTTATGGTTGACTTAGAATAACAGTGTGCGAATGACATTGATGGGTGTGCTGAATTAAAATCATCCAAGAACGTGAGGAGACTTTCCCCTCCGTGGTTCCAAATAAGGAATATATCATCTAGGAATCTTTTGTACATGAGTGGCTTCAGAGATCTATCTGCGAGAAAGAGTTCTTCAATGCATGCCATAAATATGTTCGCGTAGTTCGGGGCCATCCTTGTGCCCATTGCTGTTCCGTTTATTTGAAGGAAGTGTTTGTTATGAAATTCAAAGTTGTTTTTACTTAGTACTAACCGCAATAACGCAAATAAACGGAACAGCAGTGTCTATAAACGGAACAACAAATGTCTATATATATATATATATATAGACATTTGAATGTGGCATGCGAAGCAATGTATCCATTTCTATCAAAAGCAAGGGGTGTGAAGCACGTAGCAGAAGCACACACTTTCTGGTTATGCCTCCCTCTCTATGCCCTTATTCTGAAGCACTACATTTGAAATCACAGAAGCGCATCCAACTTGCTTATTCGATCAAAGCCGCTGCGGACTCGCTATATCGGTGCACGCTCGTAGCTGTACGAGCGCGGCTCTTATCTCGTTTCCTTACCTTTTCCTCCAGGAGAGGCAAAGAGAAACGCTGCACGTTCACTTAACCTCTCCTGGATGACGGAACGTTCCAGTCACGGCAAGACTGGAGACACGCGCATTGCTGTACTGGAGGGGCGCGCTCGCATTCTTGCACAGTCCGGCCGTGACGAAGCGCACTTCGCCTCTCCTGGATGGCCGCACCGTTCCAGGCCATTCGAAAGTGCGCCTCGATGGGCGCGCGCGGAGCCGCATGAGCGCGTAGGCAACGAGCTTGACGGGTCAATACGGTGCAAGTAAACGTGATTGATGTCGATCTGTCGTTCGGCATTTAATATCGACTGAGTGCAGTTATTACGTGAACTACTTCGGTTACCATAAGGGGTTGGTCATGATGTTATGCAGGCGATGCGTGAACGTGGGTTCACCCACGTCAAATGGCGTCGTACCAGCGAAACACCGATATAAATCGGCAAGTTGATCTCAATGTACAGTAAACATTCAACTACTTATGTGGAGACACGCCACTTTCGTGTTATACTAATTCCTTTGACAGAGGGATGAGCCGCGTATTTTTTACATGGCCTTCAAGACTGGGCAGAGGCGTCCCCAAATCTTGGAGGTCTTGAAAGGCAGACCGAAATTTCTGCTCTCAATTATCCCAAGAAAGACTATCTTCTATAAAACAAAAAAACATTAGAACAAACGGAAACCCCGCTATTGACACGAGCGCCAGCGCGTCTTCAACACGAAATTAAGCATGCACTCCTTATCTAGTGATGGATAATCATGTTCCTTCTTTGTTAGGCAAAATAGAAAGCGCGCTAACGCGCGATGAGCTCGCCCGGTCAATCTCACAAGCTTCAATGATTTCACGTACCGTTTTATTCCGGCATCTGCATGGTACGCAGACGCCAGAATAAAACGGTACATGAATCATTGAAGCATGTTTGTTCTAAGCTTTTTTTTTGGTTTTGTCTTGATGTTATTGAAGGGGGTGTCGCATAATACGGAAGCTGAACCAAAATAAACTATTTTGAAGTCAGAACTCTGTCCCGTGCTTTCCTGGTCCTCGTATTCATGCTGTTTTGCTTATGAAAACCTGACAAGCATGGCGGAAGAAATTTGCATTGCTCATGAAGGAATATTTAACCAATTAATACTGTTAGACACAAAAAAATCTGCCGGACCTGATGGTATACCAACTGTGTTTTTGCGACGATATGCAGAGTGGTTGTCTTATTACCTTACAGTGCTGTTTCGAAAATCCTTGAACTATAGCTCGTTACCCTAAGACTGGCGCAGTGCAGTAGTTGTTCCTATATTCAAACGTGGTAACCGTATGTTAGTAAACAACTATACACCTGTATCTCATACATCCGTGTGCTGCAAAATGGTTGAACACATCATAGCAAAACATATAAGACAGTTTCTAGAAGAAAATAATGGCTTGTGCCCTTTCCAGCATGGCTTCAGGTCCGGTCTTTCTACTGTTGCACAACTTATTGAAACAATTCATGGATTTTGTATTTCTCGGGATGCAAGTCAGCAAATTGATGTTATATGTATTGATTTCGCAAAGCCATTTGATAAAGTATCTCACCACAAACTTCTTTCAAAACTTCGTGGTGTAGGAATCAGTACGCAGTTGCTTGATTGGATTGGTGCATTCTTATCACACCGGCAACAAGCTGGTAAAGTTAAAAATGGTTTATCGAGCAATTTAGAGGCTTTTTCAGGAGTACCGCAGGGCTCCGTTTTGGGACCACTCTTGTTCCTGGTATATATAAATGACACTGCCGAAGTTGTCGAACCGCCTGCACAAATTAAACTTTTTGCAGACGATTGTCTGATTTATTGCTAAGTTACATGCAGAGACGACCAGCTTAAAATTAATTACTGTCTTCAATCACTAAGTTTGTGGTGCAGGAAATGGTGGATGGAAATTAATTACAAAAAGTCCACGTACACGAATAACGAAAAAGAAAACTCCACTTTTGTTTGAATATAAGGTTGAGGACAGAATCCTGGATAACGTGACAAGCTTTAAGTACTTAGGTGTGACAATTACAGATAAATTAAATTGGGCACATCATGTAGATAACATATCTTCGTCAGCATACCAAAAATTATGTTTCTTGAGGAAAAAAATACCGAAAGCAACGAGAGGGGTGAAATTATTGGCATATAAAACTTATGTACGTCCTATTCTAGAATATGCTAGCGCAGTTTGGAGCCCGAATCAGGAGGTTCTTAAGAAAAAATTGGAGCGTATTCAGAGACTGTCAGTACGCTTTATTTGTTCGAATACAGGCGAACAGACTCGGTAAGGGTCATGTTAAAGGCATGTGATTTGGAACTGTTAGAAGTGAGAAGACAGAAGTGTTGATTGAAATTATTCTTTCAGATATTACATGGAAAGGTAAAAGTGAACAGAGATGCACATATAAAACAGCTGCTTGAAAAACGGCCTCTGCGAACAACACATCCCCTGATTGTGCAACCAATACAGACCCGTTCTGATTTATTTCGTTTTTCATTTTTCCCTGATGTCATTACCTTGTGGAACAGTTTGCCAGAGGAAGCTGTACAAACAAATGATGTATCCGATTTTCAAGTATTGTTAGATAGACATTGTAATAGCTATGGTGTTGCTTGTTAATTGGCCGTTGCTCCATGTAAGTGTGTGAAGTGTTATTCATTGTGCCATTCCTGTAACAACCCTCAAGAGAGGGTTAGCAGTATCACTAAATAAATAAATAAATAAATAAATAAATAAATAAATAAATAAATAAATAAATAAATAAATGAAATATGCATCATGAATTAGACTGCGAACAATCCTTATTCAAATGCAGCGTCATTACTTTCGGCCAGCTAGCTGTTGTTGGTCATTTAATTGTGTTGCATTTCCGCAAATTCTAAGAAACTGAGAAGTAAATGTAATTTAATTACTTTTGAGAAACAATATGGGCATCTCTAATCGCGTAATTCTTTTTGCCACCGATAGCTACTGGAAGAGAGCAGTGGCAGTGAAGTAAACGAGCACCCGCTTCTGCGACATATAATCGCAAAGTGCCGCGAAAGAATTTCTCCGAAAGTAAGCCTTTCACGGGGGACCAAGCCCGAGTAGTCGTGCATTTTCGGATTCCTGAAACGTTCACTACCGCTAGCGTTGAAACAAAAAAAAATAAATTGGCAGAACCCACGTGCAGTGGGAATCAAGGAAATGCGAAGCACACTTCAGGAACGTAAAATGGGTTTGCATTGTTGTCTCGCTATACCGAGTTTGGCACATATTAAGCTAACGAAATGGCCGCAAGAGCACCCTGACTGTGGCATGTAAACCATGCCGCTCATACACGCATGTCATGATTCTAACGTTATGACTTGTCATTTATGTTCGTCATGCAGTCGCGCTGTGCCATAGCAATTTTGGTATACATCCCATTAACGAAAAGCGTGGCATGTAAATCATGCCGCCCATCACATCCATGTCATGCTTTTCATGTTATGACCGGTCATATAGGTTCTTCATGCAGTCATGTTGTGGCGTACCAGTTCTCGTAGTATACATCCCATTAACGAAACGGCCAGGAGAGTACCTAGACTATGGCATGTAAATCATCCCGCTCATGACATGCATGTCATGATTTTCATGTTATGACCTGTCATTTAAGTTCGCCATGCACTCATGTTGTGGCATAGCAATTTTCGTATACATCCCATTAACGAAACGGCCAGGAGAGCACCAGACCGAGTAGCACTCATGACACGCATGTCCAGATTTTCATGTTATGACCTGTAATTTATGTTCGTCATGCAGTCATGTTGTAGCATCCCAATTTTTGCACACATCCCGTGAACGAAACGGCAGGAGAGCACCAAGACCGTGGCATGTAAATCATGCAGCTATGAACATGCATGTCACGATTTCTTGTTATGAACTGTTCATTTACGTTCTTCATGCAGTCACGTTTGTGGCATACCCAATTTTGGTATACATCCCGTTAACAAAAACAGCCAGGAGAGCACCAAGACCCGTGGCATTTAATCATGCCTGCTCATGCATGCATGTCACGATTTCATGTTTATGACTGTCCATTTATGTTCGTCAGGCAGTGATGTCGTACCATACCAATTTTCGCATACATCCCATTAGCGGAAACGGCAGGAGGCACCAAGACCGTGGCATGTAAATCATGCAGCTCATGACATGCATGTCACGATTTTCTTGTTATGACCTGTCATTTACGTTCGTCATGCAGTCACGTTGTGGCATACCAATTTTGGTATACATCCCGTTAACAAAACAGCCAGGAGAGCACCAAGACCGTGGCATGTAAATCATGCTGCTCATGGCATGCATGTCACGATTTTCATGTTATGACCTGTCATTTATGTTCGTCAGGCAGTGATGTCGTACCATACCAATTTTCGCATACATCCCATTAGCGAAACGGCCAGGAGAGCACCAAGACCATTGCATGTAAATCATGCTGCTCATGACATGCATGTCACGATTTTCTTGTTATGACCTATCATTTACGTTCGTCATGCAGTCACTTTGTGGCATACCAATTTTGGTATACATCCCGTTAACGAAACAGCCAGGAGAGCACCAAGACCGTTGCATGTAAATCATGCTGCTCACGGCATGTGTGTCACGATTTTCATGTTATGACCTGTCATTTATGTTCGCCAGGCAGTGATGTGGTACCATACCAATTTTCGCATACATCCCATTAGCGAAACGGCCAGGAGAACACCAAGACCGTTGCATATAAATCATGCTGCTCATGACATGCATGTCACGATTTTCTTGTTATGACCTGTCATTTATGTTCGCCAGGCAGTGATGTCGTACCATACCAATTTTCGCATACATCCCATTAGCGAAACGGCCAGGAGAGCACCAAGACCATTGCATGTAAATCATGCTGCTGATGACATGCATGTCACGATTTTCTTGTTATGACCTGTCATTTACGTTCGTCATGCAGTCACGTTGTGGCATACCAATTTTGGTATACATCCCGTTAACGAAACAGCCAGGAGAACACCAAGACCGTTGCATGTAAATCATGCTGCTCATGACATGCATGTCACGATTTTCTTGTTATGACCTGTCGTTTATGTTCGTCAGGCAGTGATGTTGTACCATACCAATTTTCGTATACATCCCATTAGCGAAACGGCCAGGAGAGCACCAAGACCGTTGCATGTAAATCATGCTGCTCATGACATGCATGTCACGATTTTCTTGTTATGACCTGTCATTTATGTTCGTCAGGCAGTGATGTTGTACCATACGAATTTTCGCATACATCCCATTAGCGAAACGGCCAGGAGAACACCAAGACCATTGCATATAAATCATGCTGCTCATGACATGCATGTCACGATTTTCTTGTTATGACCTGTCATTTATGTTCGTCAGGCAGTGATGTTGTACCATAGCAATTTTCGCATACATCCCATTAGCGAAACGGCCAGGAGAGCACCAAGACCGTTGCATGTAAATCATGCTGCTCATGACATGCATGTCACGATTTTCTTGTTATGACCTGTCATTTATGTTCGTCAGGCAGTGATGTTGTACCATACAAATTTTCGCATACATCCCATTAGCGAAACGGCCAGGAGAGCACCAAGACCGTTGCATATGCTGCTCATGACATGCATGTCACGATTTTCTTGTTATGACCTGTCATTTATGTTCGTCAGGCAGTGATGTTGTACCATACCAATTTTCGCATGCATCCCATTAGCGAAACGGCCAGGAGAACAGCAGGAGCGTTGCATGTAAATCATGCTGCTCATGACATGCATGTCACGATTTTCTTGTTATGACCTGTCATTTATGTTCGTCATGCAGTGATGTTGTACCATACCAATTTTCGTATGCATCCCTTTAGCGAAACGGCCAGGAGAGCACCAAGACCGTTGCATGTAAATCATGCTGCTCATGACATGCATGTCACGATTTTCTTGTTATGACCTGTCATTTACGTTCGTCAGGCAGTGATGTTGTACCATACCAATTTTCGCATACATCCCATTAGCGAAACGGCCAGGAGAACACCAAGACCGTTGCATATAAATCATGCTGCTCATGACATGCATATCACGATTTTCTTGTTATGACCTGTCGTTTATGTTCGTCAGGCAGTGATGTTGTACCATACCAATTTTCGCATACATCCCATTAGTGAAACGGCCAGGAGAACACCAAGACCATTGCATATAAATCATGCTGCTCATGGCATGCATGCCACGATTTTCTTGTTATGACCTGTCAATAATTATGTTCGTCAGGCAGGGATGTTGTACCATACCAATTTTCGCATACATCCCATTAGCGAAACGGCCAGGAGAGCACCAAGACCGTTGCATGTAAATCATGCTGCTCATGACATGCATGTCACGATTTTCTTGTTATGACCTGTCATTTATGTTCGTCAGGCAGTGATGTTGTACCGTACAAATTTTCGCATACATCCCATTAGCGAAACGGCCAGGAGAGCACCAAGACCGTTGCATGCAAATCATGCTGCTCATGACATGTATGTCACGATTTTCTTGTTATGACCTGTCATTTATGTTCGTCAGGCAGTGATGTTGTACCATACAAATTTTCGCATACATCCCATTAGCGAAACGGCCAGGAGAGCACCAAGACCGTTGCATGTAAATCATGCTGCTCATGACATGCATGTCACGATTTTCTTGTTATGACCTGTCATTTATGTTCGTCAGGCAGTGATGTTGTACCATACGAATTTTCGCATACATGCCATTAGCGAAACGGCCAGGAGAACACCAAGACCGTTGCATATAAATCATGCTGCTCATGACATGCATGTCACGATTTTCTTGTTATGACCTGTCATTTATGTTCGTCAGGCAGTGATGTTGTACCATAGCAATTTTCGCATACATCCCATTAGCGAAACGGCCAGGAGAGCACCAAGACCGTTGCATGTAAATCATGCTGCTCATGACATGCATGTCACGATTTTCTTGTTATGACCTGTCATTTATGTTCGTCAGGCAGTGATGTTGTACCATACAAATTTTCGCATACATCCCATTAGCGAAACGGCCAGGAGAGCACCAAGACCGTTGCATGCAAATCATGCTGCTCATGACATGCATGTCACGATTTTCTTGTTATGACCTGTCATTTATGTTCGTCAGGCAGTGATGTTGTACCATACCAATTTTCGCATACATCCCATTAGCGAAACGGCCAGGAGAACACCAAGACCGTTGCATATAAATCATGCTGCTCATGACATGCATGTCACGATTTTATTGTTATGACCTGTCATTTATTTTCGTCAGGCAGTGATGTCGTACCATACCAATTTTCGCATACATCCCATTAGCGAAACGGCCAGGAGAGCACCAAGACCATTGCATGTAAATCATGCTGCTCATGACATGCATGTCACGATTTTCTTGTTATGACCTGTCATTTACGTTCGTCATGCAATCACGTTGTGGCATACCAATTTTGGTATACATCCCGTTAACGAAACAGCCAGGAGAGCACCAAGACCGTGGCATGTAAATCATGCTGCTCATGGCATGCATGTCACGATTTTCATGTTATGACCTGTCATTTATGTTCGTCAGGCAGTGATGTACCATACCAATTTTCGCATACATCCCATTAGCGAAACGGCCAGGAGAGCACCAAGACCGTTGCATGTAAATGATGCTGCTCATGACATGCATGTCACGATTTTCTTGTTATGACCTGTCATTTATGTTCGTCAGGCAGTGATGTTGTACCATACCAATTTTCGCATGCATCCCATTAGCGAAACGGCCAGGAGAACAGCAAGAGCGTTGCATGTAAATCATGCTGCTCATGACATGCATGTCACGATTTTCTTGTTATGACCTGTCATTTATGTTCGTCATGCAGTGATGTTGTACCATACCAATTTTCGTATGCATCCCTTTAGCGAAACGGCCAGGAGAGCACCAAGACCGTTGCATGTAAATCATGCTGCTCATGACATGCATGTCACGATTTTCTTGTTATGACCTGTCATTTACGTTCGTCAGGCAGTGATGTTGTACCATACCAATTTTCGCATACATCCCATTAGCGAAACGGCCAGGAGAACACCAAGACCGTTGCATATAAATCATGCTGCTCATGACATGCATATCACGATTTTCTGTTATGACCTGTCGTTTATGTTCGTCAGGCAGTGATGTTGTACCATACCAATTTTCGCATACATCCCATTAGTGAAACGGCCAGGAGAACACCAAGACCGTTGCATATAAATCATGCTGCTCATGGCATGCATGCCACGATTTCTTGTTATGACCTGTCAATAATTATGTTCGTCAGGCAGGGATGTTGTACCATACCAATTTTCGCATACATCCCATTAGCGAAACGGCCAGGAGAGCACCAAGACCGTTGCATGTAAATCATGCTGCTCATGGCATGCATGTCACGATTTTCTTGTTATGACCTGTCATTTATGTTCGTCAGGCAGTGATGTTGTACCATCTTCGCATACATCCCCATTAGCGAAACGGCCAGGAGAGCACCAAGACCGTTGCATGCAAATCATGCTGCTCATGACATGTATGTCACGATTTCTTGTTATGACCTGTCATTTATGTTCGTCAGGCAGTGATGTTGTACCATACCAATTTTCGCATACATCCCATTAGCGAAACAGCCAGGAGAGCACCAAGACCGTTGCATGTAAATCATGCTGCTCATGGCATGTGTGTCACGATTTTCATGTTATGACCTGTCATTTATGTTCGTCAAGCAGTCACGTTTTGGCATACCAATTTTCGTAAACATCCCATTAGCGAAACGGCCAGCAGAACACAAAATCGTATGCGGCTAGATAGATGGATAGATAGGTAGATAAATAGATAGATAGATAGATAAATGGATAGATAGATAGATAGATACGCTCAAAGTCGCCGAAGTTCGCTTAGAAATGCTTCGCATTTAAAAAAGCAAATGCGCTCTCTCCATTGGTTCTACGTTTTATCGGTGGTTCGCAGTTCTGCTCAACCCGCAAGGGTGCCGTGCAAGCTGCTACCGTGCTGGCCTCTTCCCTGGGTCCACATCGAAGACAGGCCTTCTCAGCGGAGCTGCTCGCCACAGCTAGCGCCATCAGGGACGCCAAACTTCGTGGTGAGGAGGACAGCGATCTTGATTACACGAGAGCTGGCAGCCGTTTGACGCACATTTGCAGGCGCCAATCGGAACGCCCGGAATTGCGACCAAAGTATACATGGGCCGAAGCACGGCACAATTTGTTGGAGCATGAAGCAGCTGCCGGCCGTGAGCATGTGACAGAAAAGATGGGAAAATCCGACCTCTATAGTCGAGGTGTCGACACGAATAATACGCTGCTCCGGCTGACGTGAAAAAAAAACCTCCTCCTTGAAACAGTGGAGTTTCGTAAAGAAAAAAATTGGGGGACCCTTAAGCTTCGCCTTTAAGAGTTGAACGCGATAGCGAAGTCTGGCCCCTAGTGTGCCCTTAAACCACTCAGTGCATACTTATTAATGTGTGTTGTTACACACACACATACACACGCACAGACACAGACGCACACACACCCGCGCGCGACGTATCTATAGTAATGGTAGAGGTTTTAGATCTACTTAACAGCACTTTTATACCACAATTTGTGTCGCGTGCGTTTTTTTCTGAGCTGTGAGCCGGCGAAGGGAGATTGCAGAGA
Source organism: Hyalomma asiaticum (assembly GCA_013339685.2). Taxonomy (NCBI): domain Eukaryota; kingdom Metazoa; phylum Arthropoda; class Arachnida; order Ixodida; family Ixodidae; genus Hyalomma; species Hyalomma asiaticum. The sequence continues at coordinate 128,208,355 of CM023484.1, forward strand.
ACATCGGAGACGCTGTGCTGCGTTTCGTCTGGAAACAGGATCCCGCGGAGACATACCGCTGCGAACAAACAGCCTCCTAAGTGAAGTTACAACGAGGAGAGTTTGCCAACTAGTGTGAGCGGCGGGTGTGTTTGTGTACTGTGCCCCTGCGTTTCTCGTCGTACACGCCGGGGGCCGCCGATCTTGCTCCGTAGCAGACGACGCACACTGTTGCAGAAGGCACGGAGTTTTAGGGGCGAAGCTCCTTAAGGCGGCACCCGTTCGTCCCTCGTCGTAGTCGTAGTGCGTAACCAGTCTTACGCTGTGACCTCCAAGGTGGTGCCGGTGGGAGATTTCTCCTGTGCGTTGTTGAACAATAAAAAATTCGCAGCGTGCGCGTTAACTAAAAGCCGAATTCTTCTGTCTCTCATTCCCCATTAGCAGCCATTGGCATGTTCCAGTAGGAAACGTTAGTAGAAGTAGCAGTGTAAGTGTTAGCTAAAAGCCGACTTCTTCTGTCTCTCATTCCCATTAGCAGCCATTGTTTACCTCCAAGGTAGTGCCTGGTGAGATTTCTCCTGTGCCCCGGCACTGCCCCGGCAAACGCGAGAGACAACGTTGGCGCAGGCAGCGTCTCCTAGCGAGTTTCTTGATTGAGAAATACCGACTGCTCGCGTTGGAGAAGCGTTCAAAGGCAAAACCCATCTGCAACCAGTGCAAGAACCACTTAGCTTACATTTCACCGACCACAAAGCGGTCATAATGAAAGGACAACGGAAACCAGCAATAAAAGTTTGATAAAACATTTAATCAATCGTTTCACGTCAATATTATCGGGCGAATTAACGGAAGAAATTTCACGGTTTAACCGATGATTACTTCCAGGAGCTTCGCCCAATCTCATCATCATTCACCTCGTGGATCTGCCGTCAATTTTTTTTCTCTCGCGATCTGGCATGTGCTGTGCCATTTTTATCATGATAGTTTTACCAAAGAACTTGTCAAGATACACAAATCTTATTTATACCCATAAATACGCGTTTTAGAAGCAGTCAATTTTTTTAGCGGGACTATTTCTTTAGTCGTGGAGGGGGCAATTTGCTGCTGCGCTTCGGTCATCTGGGCGGGGCCTCTCCTGTCTTCTTAAGTTGTACCGGACTATAGAACGGCGGAACCATACAGGCTCTGCTGTAGTCGCATGGCCTCCGAGATGGCGGGCGCTCTCACCGTGTCGAAGGCCATGGTAGTCAAGACATCGCTTGATATGTCTTCCGCTAGATGGACATAGTTGTCCATTTTTGGAGCTGTTATATTTAGCTCACGGGTGATTTTTCGCTCACGCGAGACGCGTGGAGACACCGACACCGACGGCGGTGTTTCTGCGGAACGAGCTATCTAACGCTATCGCGTTAAAAAATACTAGGGGGAACTATAGCACCATGGCAATTTGTAGCAAGGTGGTTTAGCCAGCATGGGAACGGTGGGCCTAGTTTTCGTTCCAGTGGCTTCACATCTTCTTGCCGCTTTAAAAGCGGGCCGCTTAGGACAGTATGTTACGTTATAATTGCAACGATCTCCAATAATTATTTTCTACTTTTTACAAGCGGTACTTACTACTTTTTCGCTATTAGAAAAAGGTGAAAGCTCACAAACCTATGAATGTATTGTGATAATGCCAATGTTGCCTGCTCTTCTCGTGCCTAAAATGAGCAGAGTTTATAAACTGGCAGATGTGATCGCGCTTTTGTTCGAAGTCACTATTCTTTCTCTTGTCAGTGACGTTCCAGCCTTTTCAAGTACGCAGGAAATTACATGCATATTATTGAGCAATCGCTTATTTCAAAAGCAAGGTAAGCGCTCCAGTAGATATTTTACAAACTATATGGCTCAGGCCGCTGAGCCAGACCTTACGAAACCTCGCTTGAAAACATGATGCTAAAATAAAAAAATAGGGGGTAGGGGTGCTGTGTTTAATAGCGTCGGAAAGTGCGCCTGAACTCGCCTATTGGACATTAGCTGCGGGTGCGACCGCCAGGCACGATAGATGTGCGCGTTGCGGGCGCGTTTCGTCGGCGTTCGGTTGATCATATAGCGCAAGAGAAATGTTGTGGCACAGGATATGAGAACAGACACACGAGGGGCCACGTGGGTAAGCGGTGGCAGGCACCGGCGATATATACCGGCGCCTGGAGGCTCCGCCCTGGGCGGTGACGCCACCGGCGTGTTTACGACAAAGTTCGCAAGGGGCGGCAGCGAGAAGTTGCCGCAGCTCTGTAGGAAGTAATCAATGAATGTAGGAAAAAAAGAGATACGTAGATGCGCAGCTGTGACAAACTGACTGAAATTACAAGCCAGCATGGGTGCGAATTACTAACGCGAGCTGTCATATCGACGTAGTATGGGTGAATTCAGTAACTAGGGCAAGGATGAACTACCTGGCACAGCGAGACGTAGCTTAAATACGACTTCAAAATGCCTGAGCTAAAAAAATCCTTCACATTCCACGCACTCTGGGAATCGGTATCGTGCGAAGTAATGAACGAGGAAATTGCCTGCGACGAATGTAATTCTTTGTCATTCAGCCAACTGTTACGAGTGGGATCAAGGTATTTGAGCAAATCGCGTGTACCCACTCATGGGTATTTTTAACATGGGCCAACCAGGAACGTCGACACGACCGTTGCTTCTATATGGTACCTCGTGCTACAATGTAGCGTTGGAACTCACGTTAGTCCAAAGCGCAGAGAACTGTTTTATCAAAGAAAAATGTACTATACGGTGCCTTGATGTTCTGTCGTAAGACATGACAGGATCTAACTGCCGTGCGCGAGTCCGAGTAGACATGTCGTAAGAGTGGTTCACTAAAGTATACCTACGGAACAGAGAAAAGTTGCACAAAAGCATACCGAATGATAGAAGCTATTGCTATAATAGCGCTCATCACACATTAGAAGCGGAATTCACGTTACGCATGCACGATCGTTACATGATGGTGCAATAGGTTCCTTAACTATATGCACACCAAGCGGGAGAAGCAACCGTAGCTAAGTTGTCGCATGCTTACTTGGCACCTCGGGGGCCCGTATCATATATACCGCCTTAAATCTTGGTTGGTTGCATGTGTGTCTCTGTGCTTGATTATCTCTACACTTGCATTGCGCCCCGCCACGGTAGTCTAGTGGCTATGGTACTCGGCTGCTGATCCGAGGGCCGCGGGATCGAATCCCGGCTGCGGCGGCGGCATTTCGATGGAGGCGAAATGTTGAGGCCCGTGTGCTGTGCGATGTCAGTGCACGTTAAAGAACCCCAGGCGGTCGAAATTTCCGGAGCCCTCCACTACGGCGTCTCTCATAATCAGAGCTGGTTTTGGGACGTTAAACCGCACAAAACAACAACAACTTGTGTTGCAACCTACCACAAACGGTGTCTTGTCAAAAAGTCGAGTTCTGTTACCCAGGCGTGTGTGTCAACCGCGAACAGAGAAATGTGGGCGGTTCCTGAGGCTGTGCAACGGGGTGATGTGCAGAAAGCTTGAGCCGGCGGTCAAAGTTGCGGGTTCCATCCCCGCACTCGCCGCGTTTCAATGTCGTATTAGCGCAGCCCCGGCATTTCGCACCTCTATTTTGCTTATTCTTTGGTTGATATAGGTTCAGTAAGATTCAAACACGCATACCCGCATGCCGTGGGCCAAGCACTTACTGCCACAAGGGCGTGTTCTCGTTCCTTGCGAGCGGGTAAGACGTTCATCGAAGCACGGCCGCTCAATAGAAAAAAGGTGGGGCCTGCCGAATGCACTTCTTTGCCTGTGAACTCGATAGTACTCGTTTTCTCCGCGATGGCGCTCAACATCGGGAAAGAATACCGGTCCGCACTGGTTCGCACAGGCGGCTAGCCAGCTGTGATCACGTGCACGTATAACACGATAAAACAAAAACACCTTTTCCTGTACTTTCGTCAGCCGGCCTACGGCTGTCAGCTCAGCGTTCGCCCTCGCGTTAGCGCGAGAGCTCCCTATGTGCAGCGCCACTGCGGTAGCGTCTGACGATTCCGCTCATCACACGCGTTCCCATTGAAAATAGCTTCATTTGGCAGGCCGCACCTCTTTTCTATTGAGTGGCCGTGATCGAAGAAAGCGTTTCCATAGTCAACGCGCGCCGTTCGGAGAGGATATGAGACAAGGAGAGGAGGGGGAGGACGATGCGCATGCGCAGTGCGGGTGTGGACACCACACTGCGGAGGGAGGGACCAGGGAGGGACGGACAAAGCCCCCGCCATAAGCTGCTTCTCATCAAAAAAGCACGCACTTTACGCCGGCAATGCCCTGGCCACACAGGGCACACGCGAATGCATATGCGAGGCCGGAAGAAAAAGGTCGCTTGATGCCGCTGTACTGGGCAAAGTTTCTCGACTGCACAAAGTTCACGCTGCTTACTGCGGTCGCGCATTGTAAAGCGCGTGTCAGAAGAAATCAAAACAAGGTAACTTAGCTCGCAGCTCTACTGCGCCGTTGTCTCTCCTGCTTGACCACCACATTGTACTTTAACGCCGTTTCAAGATCGCATCGCCAAAAAACGAGAGGGCGAGATGACGTGGAGCAAATCCCTAGCTACCGCTTCACTCCATCTCGTCTGCTCTCTATAGTTTGTTGGCGATGCCCCCACCGGCTGTGCGGAGCGGCGAGGCGGCTGCCACCGTGAAATGCCATCATGCCACCGCGTCTCATCAGAACGCCTGCCCAAGAGCTCCAGCAGAATACTACTCGCTCTGATTCATGACGCGTTTTACTTCTCGCGTAATTATTGCATTACTGTCATTGAAAGCACATCCGATCCCGCACCTGCAACAACTGCTCGCAAATATGTCTCAGGCCGCGAAGTCGACAGCGGCCCGAGGCCGCTGCTCGTGTTCTACCACGCTATCTTCCCTCGGGCCGTAAGGTGAATGCTTTCTCCTCTGCTCAACTCCCACAGCGTGGTACATATGCGATGCTCACCGTAAAGCAGCAACATGGAACGTAAATACCCCTTGACGACCTGCCCAAGGGCGCCGTTTCTCATCGGTACCAATGTTCTGCGAGCGTCATGTAGTGATCATTCATTCCCTTCGTGCGAGTCTCGTCACGCGTAAGTACACCTTCATGCTTACTTAATAAGCCCACGTTGACTACAATTCAGACTGCCCCTAAAGCTGTCTTCCTTTGTAATTTTAACATGGATCGCTATCTCATGTAATGTTTCATCCTTCTGCCGAAACTGACTTTTTTTTTAATCTTGGAAATTTTCTGAATTCACGCCTGTACTTGCTTGAGCAAACTTTTCAATCGTTCCGCAAATCTAATTTAATCTATTAGGGGACAAAAGAAAATTTTTACGTTCAATCGCTCTGCAACATTCTTTCATTCCACGCGATATCATATGCACGTATGGAATAACTACAACATTTTGTCCACTCGGGCTGAATCAGTCTCTCTTTGGCTGTCCCTAATCTTATACATTTAATTAGCTTCTGCACATTCAACCGGATAGCACATTACGGGAGCCCTGCCGCCCTTAGGCGCACTACTTGTCTTATCAGAGGTCTGATGAATACATGACTTAAAAGAGATTCGAGAGCAGGCAACTGAACGCGATCCAGTTTTTTACGATTTCGAATTAGCGCATTTAAAATGTAGGATAGGTTTTTGGGGTCTTGGATTGTACAGCTAGCATCCATGACTGTTTATGAACTTTAGCTTCAGGTCTAAAAATTGCGACTGATTATCACGTGGCAATTCATAAGTGAAGCGCAAACCAGAGCCGCATTTGCGAAAAAGTTCAACCACTTTTCTACCTTTCTGTACCAAGTTTCAATTATTGGCCTACGCCAAGAAAATCATCTACGTACCTTCTCACATTGAGTACGTTGCCATCAAGATCACTCTTAACATTCCGATTTACCTTGCCTAGAAAAATATTACTTAGCACCGGAGCCACTTTATACGCAATGCAGACCCATGTTCTTTCTATGTATGCCTTTTTGTTCCATTCAACATATGTAGAACGCAAATAAAATGAGGGGATTTTAAGAAAAGCGCCCACAGACGCAACGCGCCTACTAGAACTTCACTAGTTGTCATCAGTCGTACGGAGCATAACATTTTTCATCAAACCATCATGAGGTAAATTTTAACGTACGTCTTCAACGTAAGTACCAAGCATATTACAATCGCCACGATTATAGTTTACAAAGAATGACAGAAGGTCACTCGAATTTTATACCGTAATTGGATAATCGATGGCCCTATGACTGTTGTTGTCTGTAGATATGAGGACACTACTGTTGCCAACTACCTTTTTCTGTGACAAAAGCCTGTGAACGCAACACCAAGCCAGTGTGTCCGTTGAGAAGAAAATATGAAAATTAGGTTTGTTAGCCTTCTTCACTACTGTAGCCAGCTGTTGAAGGTTATGACCACGAAGTATCGAAAGTGCTAGTTCCTTAACTTTATCAATATTCTGACCTACAGAATTCAGGGCAACTCCGGCGATTTTGCACTGTTCACGGATGTCAATGAAAGTTTTACTGTTTGTTCTCCTCGGTACAGCTGGTAGTATTATTTTGTTTTCCTGAAAATGAATTGCAGAAATTTCTAACAGATTCCCACGCGGGCCTGTCCTGTGTTCTCGACGCCGTTACCTTGAGCGCTCCATGCCGAGGAGGCCGGCATTCAAGAGCGAAACGGGGATACTTCAGCGCTCAAACCTTCGCTGTAAAGTTCAAAGGAGCTACCATAACACAATATGTCGTCGGATGATATCGGCGCTTGCATTTTTCGGGCACCAGCTCCATATTTGCGATGGCGGGGAGGCTATAGGACGTTTTGGCATGCGCTGCACGAGGCATCTAGCGTTTCGGTTTGAATATATCGTTCATTCGGTTATGTTGAAGTTACTGGTGCGTTTCTGAGCCAACTGAGCTATCCTGCCTGCTACATCAGGGGCAATGGAAAAGTGATGTGGGAATATGGTGAGAAGCTCGCAGGAGTTGCCCTTTGAAGTTCTCCTCTATCGCAGCCGGTGCTTTTTCATGGAATACCTTGTCTGGCATGACAACAAAGGCACGTTTGTAGTGGGGAGGAACGAACCCACAAAAAAATATAGTGGGATGCTGCCTAGCCAAGAGGTGCGAGCGCAGAGCGCGAGCTGTTGATGCCGAGACTGACCGCTCGCTGCTTCCGGACGCTGCTACTAGACGCGCTACTAACCGCTGCTACTGGACGCCAATAGAACCCCTTCCACTTTCCTCATCGGACGTTAATATGTGGCGGTCCTTACTCACACCATATGAACCAAATCCTTTGAAATCGTAGTAGCCGGGTGTGTTGTTCCCGAACGTTCTGTCACTTCGACGCACTCGGCTATGAAGCGGGGTCTGTTTTCTTCGGTCCCTTTGCGAATGACTAGCCTTGCCGAGGCGATATTCTCAGGCGGGCTCACGCATGCCTCATGGGCGAACATAGGCCTAAAGCCAAGCAGTCTTCTTTGCTAGGCGTTCTTCTCCGGGGATCATAATTCGTAAATGCCTACCTTGATCTTCCACAGTTTGAGAAGGGCGAGCCGGGCAGCATTCCAGGTCCATTCTGCGTTCTGGTTCGGTGCTTTTCACCACACTAGGAAATCACTCCTTCTGTCGCCTTTGTCCTCATTCCAACACTCTGTACGAAGACAGTTTGCGAAGTACCAAGCACAGAATTTTGCAGACGCTTCTTTTATGTCCTGATGAGGGACATAGAGGAGGGCATATGCCCTATCTTTACAGGTACAAAATGTCTTTTCACATACGGCGATTAGGTTACTAGAGAGATTATGGAGACATATAACATTCACAAAAATAGCCCCTCAGACAGAGCGTCGTGGAGGAGCTACTGATCATGAGCGGAATGCGGCGACGACAGTCTGCCCCGTAGCGAATTCCAGATATGCTGAAGCCAAGCTTCACAGCAGATGCTGAGTTTATATTGAGGAGAATACATTGGCGGGCTATTTGGTGCGGATCCGTAACAACTTTTTAGCGCAAAATAACAGACACAAGAAAGAAGCCAGGACACAGCGCTACTCTCAACTGACTTTATTTTATTGCGTCACTCCAAATTTACACTGCAAGAACCCCGGAGATCATGCACATACGGAACATCACAAACGTGGTCAGCAGAGCATAGTCATCGGACAGAATGCAAGAAACAAAATTCAGAGCTAAAGAACGTTAAAGAAGGAACGCTGATGCACTGAGAACCCAATGGCCCTATAAATAGGCCTCTGATAATTCCCTGGCGGTGGTGTCATGGCTCTTTTTCAAAAGTGTAGTCTTTCGATACAAAGCTTAACACTTGCAAATTTCGCAATGCTTAGCTAAATGCAAGCACTGCGTCTAGCAAAGCCGAGAGTTTTCAGAGAAGATTGAATATCGAGGTGGGTGCGACTGATTGAAATCATTGAGACATGGACAACGGCAAAGAAATCCTGAGTGTGCGCCGGTTACACCGTGCTCAAAAATTAATCGTGACTCCCGAGAAGTGGCCCGCATTCTCCAAGTTCAGAAAGGCCGTAAAAACGACAATTTCCTCGTATGGATCCCCTCTCACATGGACCCACCGTTCGCAGGCAACGAGGCAGCCGACGTCGCGCCTCAAGAAGGCCGAGCCGAGACGCCCTCCGACGGTGCTGACGTCCCTCCCAACGCGTGGGCGATGACGGAGGGATGGACACCTTCAGGGACATCACCCAACATTATCGATTGACCAGATGCAATCGCCCCCCACCAAACTAAACAACAAACAGGCGGTTGCCTGGAGACAACTGCACACATACACGCATCGAAACCTGGTGATTCTTGGCCACTGCTACCCGGACATTTATCTATTCGTCTAATGCGCCTAAAGTGTGCGGAGCCTACGCGAAGCTGCAGCACATGCTGTAGGCATGTACTAGGTACCGCTCAGCCAGCTGGAGTCCCTTATGCATGGTGTAGAGATGGCAGTCTCTGAGGCGTCCCTGCTGAGCCACAACGTCGCCGATCACCTCTGGGCCGTCCGGCACGCCGAGGAATCCACCCGTGTTCAAGGACTCACTTAGGCTCGGGTGCTTGTGGCCCTACCCTGACCGAATCGCCGGGCCTAGTCTCTCTGCTATCGCAAACGCCAAGGACCAGTGAAGCTGAGCAGGACTAGCAAAAAGTTAGGTTAGGCAAGTGTGGCTTCACTGGTTCTTCGCGCTTGCGAAAACAGAGCCACGCTTAATTTAGTAAACTGAGTTATGTACCCGTGAGAGTTGCCAAACTTGTTTTCTTTGTGCTACTTCTTTACACTTTCATTCTATTTTACCGCCTTACGCAATGTTCTTTATTGGAACTTTAAAGCGAAATCAATAGTATGTCTCGGCTGCCTCTACGATGGCTCCACTCACAGGACCCCTAGTCGCAGCCGTCCTCTAGGCGTGAGTTTATGCAGCGTCTAGTGCAAAACCCATTTCCGCACAGTGAGTGACCCAATACTTTTCCATCCTTTCTCCGCAGAGCTGGTTGAGCGCTCCGGTGTGGGCTGGCACCACGCGGGCCTCGAGTCGTCCGACAGGGAGGCACTCGAGACGCTGTTTCGCGCCGGCGCATTGCGCGCGCTCGTCAGCACGAGCACGCTGGCCGTCGGGGTCAATCTTCCAGCGAGGCTTGTCGTAGTTCGCGGGACGACCACGTACGGGGGTCGCCCTCAGCCGTACCCGGACCTGGTACTCGAGCAGATGGTCGGAAGGGCCGGCAGGCCTCAGGTGCGTGTTTGCTGAAGAGGCCTTTTGTATTTCATGGTGCTAAGGCTAAGGCGAAGTAGGCACGTTAAGTGAACAGAAATGGATGAAAAACAATAGTTTACTTAGCGCGTCCCAAAACTAAACGTGCCTTGTAGCTGAGCTACTTCGTGCATGAGTAATATTGCTACGGCACATACGCGAGTGTGTTTCATGGTTGGCCCAAAGAAGACGACGACGAAGTGATAACCAAACGCGGGCTGTTCTTGCTGTGCACGGTTATGGTGGAGCTTGTAAATACAGTTGTATACAGCCTTATTTGTACGTAACATCGTGGTGGAAGTGCTGGGTATCGATCCCAGTAACAAACTAACCCGAGAAATCGGGAGCTACGAAAATTCCCTGCCGAGAGGTTTTCTGGTGTGTGTGTGTAGTAGCTGTTTTAATACACACGCTCTCAGACGATGGCGACAGAAATAAATGGTTTGTTCAGTTCAGTGGTCCCACGAAAGAACCGCTCGAGGCTTCTGGAAATAAATAGGCGACGAGAACAGCGGATGGGAGGAAGCAATAGAGAACCACGTAAGTTAGGAAAACAATAAGATCGCTGAGGAAATAAACACAGTCGGGAAAGTTTACATCTGTCTGCTAGATTCCGCAATCATGAAGACTCCTTAATACAAGTGATGCTTGCTGAGTGGTTGTAATTAGACGTAATAAATCGGGCAGCTCGATTAATAATGGGTTCCAGCAGAATTCGAATAGGTAGGTTTGGCCAGAAGAGCCTCTGTGACTGATCATCAGCGCTTGCTGCCTATGTTTCACATGTTTTGCAAGGTCTCTTGAAAATAGCCGTTAACGCCTTACTGTGCACGCCCATTCTTGCACTCCCGAAATTGTTTGTGGATGTATTGTTCTAACGAAGCCTCCATTCGTAGCAAGGAGTAATAGTTCGCCAAGGGGCACTCGCTTTGTCCAGAGTTGCGTAATATTGCGACCAGTGCTTTAGTGTGAGAAGTGTTTTTGTTATTTATTACGGGATGGCACACTCGAAACTTCGCGAAATACTGCCGCCGCTACGAAAAACCAAATCATAGAAAGCAATGGGGTAAGTGAACTAAATTTTACAGGTTAGCCGCGATATAGTAAAGACTTGTCCGAGAATAGTCCGTATAATAATTGTAAGCTGCCAAGCGGAAATCAGGCACGTACATAGGAGAAAACAGGCATCAGTTTCTTGTTCCGTGTGGTTTCTTTTCTATGTCCATGAGTGATTTGTGCTTCACAGTTTACGGACATGAACGAACAAGCCCAGCAACAACTTTTTCTCGGGCACACTTCTGGTGGCTCACAGGAAAGTTCAGTGCGTTCAACAGACATTTTGCCGATCTGAGAGACTTCCTATGCCTCATGCAGAAAGAGACAGTTCTCGTTTACACACCAGCACGAGCAGCATGTTTGTGAGCACGGTGTTGTTTTGTGAGTTTCAGTCGGTAGTCTTAAGTGCAACACGGAAAGAGTGACTTCGTTCGTGACCTCTGGTTCATTTTTTTCTATTCTGTTGTGCCCTATTTGTTTTCTCAAAGCTCTGGAAGTGTCTAGGACGTGCACTTTCTCAACAGCCAAGATTGTGGTTTCAATGCGCTTTTTTTCGCCCACTCGTCATGGTTGACGTCGTGGAGATGCGTGGAGTTTTTTTTTTTTTTTTTGATGACATCGCAAAGCATGTGAGCCGCAGAGTGCTACCCTGCGGCTTGTTAGTCAATAGTACGTCATTATTGTCAGTGATGATATCGGAGCAGTCTACTTCAGTAGCGTATCGTAGACCTTAAATGCCACTCCGACTATTGAATGTCTATATGTACTAATGTTATTGCCTCTGTATATAAGTGTGCATGTGGCGTTTAGAAATGTGCGAACAGTGCGAAATAACTGAACGTTCACATGTGTCGCGAGAAGTGCCAGTGAAGCCAGTGCGCCTCTGCAAGCCCACTCCTGAGAGCAAAGTTGTTTAAAATGGAACTTTCTTGAGTGAGGGGTAGTGTGGTGAAACACAACGACGACAACCAAGGTAGCTACCGGAGCGGCGCATCGCGGACAAAAAGAGAGGACTTGGCGGCGGCTGCAGCGACAAAGATGCAGAGGTAGATGGAAGGCACGAGCAGGACTGCCGCCACGAAACGCAGAACACGGTGTTGGAAGAGCGGAGGTTTCAAGAAGGCTACCAGGGCTGAAGCGCTGGGCAGCATCCTGACCGCTCGCGCTCCACCGAATGTCGTTGACCAGTGCGGCTGCTGCCTGACTGCTCCCGGCGACCAGTGTGGCCGCTACCTGCCTGCTTCCTGTTCCGGAACGTACCTGTGTTGGGCCGACGCGACTTCGTGCTGTTCCTGAGCGCCCGAGCCGCTGCCACACTTCGAGCTCTGCGACGAGTCCTCCCGCCACGTCCCTCAAGTCGCCCCATCGATGACTAGCGCTATCTTTGTCAACGGAGACATGAGTGTGCACGTGTGCATGTGACTTTGCATATATGAAGACTATGCATGCTTAGAACAGGACTTAAGCTGCAGCCCGCGAGTTATTTGTACAGTTATTTAAGAGTGCCTATTCAATATATGTGTGTTTTCCTGCCCTACCGTTTACGGCTTCATCCTTCACCGCACCGCACGTCAACAAACGGGACCGTCCACAACTCTCTGACTCTCTCCATAGGATTTTACATCTCAAAGCCACAATATTGCTACCAACCACCCATCTGAGCGCATCGGCATGAAGAGCACATCAGGGCTGTCGCTGTTGCACCAGCCCCATTTTGCCAGGACATCGTGCCCACTCGGTGCTGTGTCTAAATAGCACTCGTAACATTATTGTTGCAGGTGGAGGATCCCTGTACTACCAGGGAGCTCCGGAACGGTCTTAACGCCGGCGACACCCCGCGGTTCTTGTCTCTTGAACGTCCTCACCGCCAAGTTCTTCAGCTGCAGCCACAACATACATTACACAATCCCACCCTCGCGATCCCGGCACTTTCTGCGGCAATTGCCCTACCGACGTTGATGCCTGGCTCAATCAGTACGAGCGCGTCAGTGCCACCCACAGGTGGGATCAAATGTTCATGCTTGCTAATGTTCTTTTTTTATCTGGACGGTACTCCGTGGACATGGTTTGAGTCCCATGAAGACAAAATAACGAGCTGGGACCTCTTTAACGAAAATTTTCGGGAGCTTTTTGGTGACGCATGTGGTCGCCAACTCGCTGCGAAAAATCCACTGGTCACGCGTGCCCAGACGTCTACTGAATCTTACATGTCCTACATCGTTGACGTCTTGGCTCTTTGTAGCAAGGGTGACCAGCACATGTCGCAAGACGACGAAGCTGGCCACATCCTGAAAGGCATTGCTGACGACGTCTTCAGCCTGCTCGTGTTTAACAATGTCACGAGCATCGATACGATACTTAAGGTTGTCGTTGTTTCGTGGGGTTTAACGTCACAAAACCAGCTCTTATTATGAGAGACGCCGTAGTGGAGGGCTCCGGAAATTTCGACCGTCTGGAGTTCTTTAACGTGCACTGACATCGCACAGCACACGGGCCTCAACACTTCGCCTCCATCGAAATGCAGCCGCCGCAGCGGGGATTCGATCCCGCGACCCTCGGATCAGCAGCCGAGTACTATAGCCACTAGGCCACCGTGGCGGGGCACGATACTTAAGGAATGCCGGCGTTCGGAACAGGCTAAAAGTCGCCGGCTAGCACGAAGCATGACGCGTCTTCCTAACACGGCGTCCACTTCCTCTTGCGAAGACGTCTTTCCCCAGCCGCCTCGGTGTGACAGTCTCACCCGCATCATTCGATGGGAGGTCAAAGCAGCGAAACCGGTGACTTCTACTTTCCCGACACCCGATCCTTTACCGACCACAATCTGCATCATAGAAGCCGTAGTCCGTCAAGAATTATCGAACATCGGCTTTCAGTCTGTTGGGCCCGTCTACTCTGCTGAGCCCCTTTACCGTCGCGCGTCTGCGCCTCGCCCTTCTTACACCTATGTTCGACAGCGCAACCTATCCGAATGGCGCAACCTCGACGACAAACCCATTTGCTTCAACTGCCGACGCGTCAGCCATATTGCTCGCCACTGCCGCAACCACTGGGCTTCACCGACACGCTATGGTTTCAATAATCAGGCCAGTTCTCGTTCGTCCTCTGCACCTGCTTCCTTTGTGCCGACCACATCATCTGCTCCTGCCGCACCTCTGCTTCGACCTCGCTACGACAGGTCACTCTCTCCTGCTCGCCGTCAATTTCGCTTGCCTCCAGCACGCCGTGCTGCCTCTCCGATCTATTCGCAGCACGTCCGGCCGCAAAACTAGGCAGTGCAGCTTCTGGAGGTGGAGCTGCATTGGCGTCCTTGGGAAGAAATCCTCGCTTTACCCTAACGATAAAGTGGAATCTTTTGGACGTTATTGTAGATCATGTTCCTGTCAGAGCGCTGATTGATACCAGGCCGCATGTGCCGATTATGAGTGCTGCTTTTCGTCCACAGCTTAAAGAAAGTTCTTACATCCGCCCTGAACAGAGCCGTTCGAGTCGCCGACGGAGACACTTCCGCTATTATTGGCATGTGCTGTGCCCGAGTCACTATATTAGATAGAAGCACTGCCGTTCTTTTCGCCGAATCGAACATTGCCCTCATGACCTCATCCTCGGTATGGACTTTCTAGCCGCTCATTCTGCCGTCCATAGACTGTTCGGCCGCCTCTCTTAACCTTCATTTGCCCCTCCTTTCTGATCCTATCGACCCGCCCCAGAGCCGTCTATGCTGCATTGATTTTATTCGCCTTCGGCCCAACTCTGTTAGATATGTCGACTTTGTATCGTATTTCGGGTGCCGAGCGCTGCACGTGTGCCTTAAAAGAGCACCGCATCTGTCCAACATTATACTCTAAAAGCTTATCTGTTAACGGCGTAAGACACGCCCCTTCATAATCCTATATATGTACTCGTTTGCAATGAAAACCGTTCTGTTCTCCCCCACTGGCCGGCGCAGCATGCTCGCCTTCCTGGACGCACCGATACATGGTGTCAGAAGTGGGATGTGTATCAAAGCACGGCCTTGATCTTCGATGGTCAGCGCAGCAAGGAATGCGCAATGGATTCGTTGAGGCCGCCTGGTCCGTTAAACACGGCGGGAGAAGCAAGCAAGAATTGGCAGACATTTAAACAAAGGTTCGAGCTTTACCTTGCGGCATTGGAACCGAATGACACGCAGCGGTCAGTGGCGTCGAAGACAGCGCTCCTTCTCAGTGTCGCAGGTGAAGATGCCATCGAGATATTCAATACACTGAGCTTCACGGAAGGCGAAGACAAGGCCGACTACGAGACGGTCCTCAAGAAGTTCGACGAATATTTCAAGTTGCAGACCAACGAAGTACACGAACGCTACTTATTTCGGAAGAGAGTTCAAGGCAAAGGTGAGCAATTCGAACACTTTTTGCGGGACCTGAAGAAACAGGCACGAGCATGTAATTTCGGCACGCTTCTGGATTCTATGGTCTGAGACCAGATTGTGTACGGAACTAACGACGACAGGGTAAGAGAAAAGCTGCTCAGGGACTGTGAATTGACACTCCAGAAGGCTGAGCACGCTTGCAGGGCTGCCGAAACATCCGCGCTTCGCCAAGAAACGTGGGAACGAGGTCAAAAGCAAGTAGACGCCGTTCGCAATGCAGGTCCGAGTCACAAAAATGGCACAAGTGAAGATGTACAAGTGCTCCAAGTGCGGCCGCGCACATCAGCCTGGCAACTGTCCTGCGTTCGGACGAATTTACAGAAAATGCCAAAAAAGGAACTATTTTGCAATCTGCTGCAGATCCTACGCGCTGGTCGGAGAAATTCAAGATCACGATGATGATTTCAGCATTCTAGAGGTCTCTGCAAGAGGAGCAATAAGCGAGCGGGATTGGACGGTTCGAATGAATGTCAACAATGTTTCGGTCGAACTAAAAGTAGACACAGGGTCTCAGGCCAATTTGCTGCCCGTTGGAATATACAACAAGATGCACCCAAGACCTGAAATGAAGCAGAGTAGCGTGGTGCTGCATTCATACAGTGGAGACACAATCAAGCATCTTGGAGTCATCCATACGGAAGTGACCTTCGGTGACCGAGCTATTCCTCTCGATTTTTTTTAGTACGCGAAAGTCGCCAAGCAATACTAGGCCTACAGGCGACCGAACGCCTTGGATTGCTCTCACGCGTTCACAGCGTATCAAAGGACGGCTGTGAAGAAATTGTGAAAGACTTTCGTCATCTTTTCACTGGAACTGGCTGTGTGAAAAAAGTGTATCACATGGTTCTTCAAGACAACGCTGTGCCAGGCGTTCAACCAGTGCGACGTGTACCGTTGGCCCTGACGGAACCATTACGGGACGAACTCGACAGGATGGAGTACGCTGGAATCATCACAAGGGTCACCGAACCTACAGACTGGGTGAGTCCCCTTGTGATCGTTAGGAAAAAGAACGGAAAGATTCCCCTCTGTATTGATCCTAAGAAAATCAATGAGTGCATAAAGAGAGAGCACTACATGATGCCGCGACGAGAGGATATAGAAGCCGAGCTAGCTGGTGCAACTGTGTTCTCCCGCTTAACACTAACTCTGGATTTCGCCAAGTCCCCTAGGATGACTCTACGTCGCGGATTTGTACCTTCTCTACCCCTTTTGGTCGTTACCGCTTTCTACGGTTACCCTTCGGCCTACCATCCGCCTCAGAAGTGTTCCAAAAAACGCTGAATGAAATTTTCGAAGGCCTTCCCGGCGTAAAAATATACGTGGGCGATATTCTGGTATGGGGCTCGTCGATAGAAGAGCACAATGAGCGTCTCAAATGCGTGTTGCTGGCCGCACAACTCGCCGGACTGACCTTCAATCCTGAGAAGTGCAGTATCGGCGTCCAGGAAATCGAGTTTCTTGGAGACTTAACCAACAAGGAAGGCATCAGGCCTAGCCCGACGCTGATCAATTGCGTGCTGCACATGCCGACCCCAGAAGACAAGCTCGCAGTGCAAAGAATGTTAGGCATCAGCAATTATTTCAGCAAGTTTCTCCCATCATTAGCTCAAAGAACTTCGCTTTTGAGAAGCTTGATCAGACAAGATAGCGTCTTCGAATGGACTGATAACCACGCGAAAGAGTGGAAGGAACTCTGTGACGACCTTAGCGCTCAGCCCGTGTTGTCGGTATTCGATCCGGCGAACGCAACAGAAGTGTCGTGTGCTGCATCCCTAGAAGGAGTCGGTGCCGCTTTGTTGCAGTGGCACAACGACACATGGAAGCCCGTGGCGTACGCGTCACGAGCGCTTACCGACACGCAACAGCATTATTCTCAAATTGAAAAAGAGGCTATGGCAGTGGTGGTTGGCTGTGAAAGGTTTAATCACTTCGTCTACTGTCGCCAGTTTATTGCTGAAAGAGACCACCGCCCTTTGATCGCAATCTCTCAGAAGGCGATTGGCGATATGCCCCCGAGGTTGCAAAGGTTTTTTTCTGCGATTGCTGCGTTATGACGTACAAATGAAATTTATTCCAGGTAAGCAGCTCCTCCTGGCTGACATGTTGTCACGTGCCACAACGACGACAACAGCCTGCGACCTCGACAGCAGCGATGTAGAAGTACATGCCGTGAGTACAGTCTCTTCACTTGTTAGTGAGGGCACATGGAGGCGGCTAGCCGTGGGAACAGCGCGACATGAACAGCGAAGGAACGTGCTGCGCGGTCTACAAACGGGTAAATGCTTGGAGGGGCCGTGGAAACGATTCGAGGGAGAGCTATCAAACGTGAAAGGAGTCCTGTTGTGGTTATTCCCGCTAGCATGAAAAGGAAAACACTGGAAGAATTCACCAAGGGCACTTGGGAATCAACAAGAGCAAAGCCAGGGCAAGACAACTAGTTTTTTGGCCGGGAATGAACTCCGACATAGAATCGTTCATCCAGAGATGTTCTATCTGCAAAAAGTACGCATACAGCCAGCCTCGAGAGCCTTTACTGATGCGTCCCCTGCCGGACCAACCGTGGTACCGCGTCGGCATCGACATTTTTGAATACGGCGGGAGGTCGTACCTGTGCCTTTACGACGCCCTGACAAGCTGGCCCGAAGTAGAACTCCTTAGAGATACCACGGCCAAAACAATCATTGACGCAACAAGCGCGATTTTTGCTAGGCACGGCATTCCGATAGAAGTATGCTCTGACAATGGTCCTCAATTGTCATGTCGTGCATTTGTGTTGTTCTCACAACTGTACGATTTCCGGTATGTAACGTCTAGTCCAAACTACCCACGCTCTAATGGGTTGGCGGAAAAAGGCGCACAGATAACTAAGCGCATGCTCAAAAAAAAAAAAACAAGTGTAGCGAAGCAAGAATTCTGGTTGGGACTGCTTGCTTTCAGGACCGCCCCACTCGAATGTGGCGCATCGCCTGCTGAGCTGCTTATATGACGACGGCTCCGCAGTACTATTCCCGACGTCCAGGGCAACACGAGGCACGAGGTGCGCCGGCGCCCTCAGACAGACCACTCTAGCAGACCATTGGCGTACTTGAGTCCGGGAGATACGGTCTGGATAAAGAAAGGTACATGGGCGACGAAAGCTAAAGTACTCAAGTCTGCTGGTCACCCCAGGTCGTATACAGTCGTCACGAAAAACGGCACGGTGCTCAGGCGCAACCGGCAGCACGTGCTACTCACCCGGGAACCCTTTCGACGCAACGACCAATATGACGACGACGACTTCGAAGTGATGTCTAGCCAAAGCAACGCATCGGCACATCGACATGCAGAATGCACAGCGCCGTCTACGCCCGCAGAGCCCGTTGCACCTACAAACGTCTCGTCCGCACCAGCCATGAGAAGGTCGCTCAGACAACGTCGAGCGCCTCAACGTCTGACCTACGACCAGAGCTTCGTGCGAGTGCCTTGAATTAAGTGCCTCAAAACTTTGATGTTCTTTTCCCTTGCCTTATTTTGTATTTGAAACAGGGGAAGATGTATCGTATTTCGGGTGCCGAGCGCTGCACGTGTGCCTTAAAAGCGCACCGTATCTGTCCAACGTTATATTCTAAAAGCTTATCTGTTAACGGCGTAAGACACGCCCCTTCAGAATCCTATATATGTACTCGTTTGCAATAAACCCCGTTCTGTTCTCCCCCACTGGCCGGCGCAGCATGCTCGCCTTCCTGGACGCACCGATACAGACTTCAAGTCTACGCCAGCTGTACCTGACAGTGGTTACATGGTTTTACCCGTTCCTGGCGTTATGTTTACGCGCGGTGTTACTGTTCCAACACAGTACTGACAATTATTGCAAACAGTGCGTGCGTGCCCCTTGTCAATTTCGGACTCGTTGCACAAGTTCTGCCGCAAGGCATGTCCCTGGCCGAAATCGCGACATTTTTAGTTCGCGACAGACTATCGCGACATTTTTTACTTCGCAAGCAGCTCCTTAGGCCAAACCACTGTAGTGACCCATCGCACTGGTGATGCGAACCCGTTTCACCGACGTCCATATTGTGTTTCGGCATCATAACGTACAGTAATCCAACAGGACGTCGCGAAGATGCTTGCAAAAGACGTTATCGAGCCCTCGTGCAGCCCCTGGGCTTCTGCTGTGGTGCTCGTTAAAAAGAAGGGTAGCACCTGGCGATTTCGTGTAGATTATTGGCACCTCAGCAGAATTACAAAGAAAGATGTTTACCCTTTGCAACGTATTGATGACGCCCTCGACTGCCTATTTGGTGCTGCTTACTCTTCAACTATCGACCTACGCTCCGGCTATTCGCAGATAGCCGTCGATGAGATGGACCGAGAGAAGACCGCATTCGTCACCCCTGACGGTCTTTATCAGCTTAAGCAAATGCCATTCGGTCTATGTAATGCGCCCGCCACCTTCGAACGAATAATGGACTCATTGCTTCAGGGATTCATGTGGTCCACCTGCCTGTGTTATGTGGACGATGTTATTGGTTTTTTCGCCTACATTCGACATCCATCTTGACCGCCTATCGGAAATCTTTGAGGTGTTTCGAAAGGCCGGACTTCAACTGAATTCCTCAAAATGCCACTTCGTTTATCGCCAGACCACTGTACTTGGACACCTCGTAGATTCCACAGGCGTCTGTCCTGGTCCAGAGAAAATTCGCGCCGTTACAGACATCCCTGTCCCGAAGACCACAAAGGATGTCGGCAGTTTCGTGGGGCTATGCTCCTATTTCCAACGTTTTTTCAAGGACTTCGCGACCATTGCACGTCCCCTCACCGACCTCTTGAGGAAGGACGCGCCGTCTTTCTGGGCGAACTCTCGGAACGATCGGACGCAAGGTGTATCGGCTCCTGAGTTTCTCGGCAATTTCGCTTCGACAAATGCTTACCGACCAATAATTTCTGCACGAGTGGGTGTATGCAGTTATTAGGAACGCTTGGGTACCACACTGTGCGCTGGACGCCTCCAGATTCTCCCAGGCGAATTGTACTCCTTCCGAACCACGCCGGTCGCCACCCCAAGCCTGAGACGCTTAGCGCGGGGTCGGCTCCAAGCCCGGCCGTTGCAGCGCAACGCCGACCACTGTTTCGATCGTCGTGCCCCGGCTGCCCACCGGCATGGAGTACGTCGTAGAAGGTCAGACCATCTCCACAGAGGAGCTGTCGGACGCCTCGTGAGACGCACGGCTACTGTGCCCAGGAACGACGCCAACGGGAACTTCAAAACCAAGGCAAGTCCATTGTTGATCCTAGTGCGTCGGATGCCCGCACTGCTGTACTGGGACCTCGACACCAAGTTAAGCCACGTCCGCCTCCAATACTGAACTTGAAGTCATGGCGCAAAAGGTTAGACAGGACCGAAGAAGACACGTAAGACACAGACAAGCGCACACTCGCAACTAAATTTTATTCCTCCGAACGCTTAGTTAAGTACCCTCAAGCATGCGCAACACCACCGAGGCAAAATAACAATCTCTGAACACACTGCCTGATCAAAACCTATCAACTAAAAACCGATACTCATTCTGATACAGAGTTACAGAAGGAACGCTGACACACATATCGCCAGCATTCTGTATGTACATAGCCTCAGCCAATTCCCGTGCCACCTTATCCTTGCTCTTCCGCAAAATGCATGTGTTGTGCAGCAGTGGTTTACATGTACAAGCCTTGCAATGATATGGCAAATGAGATCCGGTACCATTCCCTATCGACAGGGCGTGCTCTGCCAGCCGATCATTAATACACCGTCCAGTCTGGCCGATATACACCCTACCGCAACTCAACGGAATTTCATAAACAACACCAATTGAACATTTCTTAATATAATGCGTATTCTTCGTGTGTTTCTTCCCACACTCAGGACTCTTAACAGAAGACACTCGAGCACAAATACGAGACAGTTTTTTCGGGGCCGAAAACACTACCGGTACGTTATATCTAGCAGCCACATTTTTCAACGAATGAGATACCTTATGTACGTAGGGAATGACGACAGGACGTTTATCCACATTATTACCTGGCGAAGCACCACTAACATCACGCCGAGCTTTTTTCACTAAAGCCTCGCAAACAGAACCTAAAAGGACTGGCGGGAAACCCGCAGAAACAAGTCTAGAGACTTGCAGTTCAAAGCTTTCTTTAACTGCATGTGAGCAGGACCTGTCTAAAGCCATCTGCAAGCTAGAAGTTGCTATCGCTTTTGCCATTTCATTCCGCCCATTCGAAGAATGTCAAGAGAGCGATAGCAACTTCTAGCTTGCAGATGGCTTTAGACAGGTCCTGCTCACATGCAGTTAAAGAAAGCTTTGAACTGCAAGTCTCTAGACTTGTTTCTGCGGGTTTCCCGCCAGTCCTTTTAGGTTCTGTTTGCGAGGCTTTAGTGAAAAAAGCTCGGCGTGATGTTAGTGGTGCTTCGCCAGGTAATAATGTGGATAAACGTCCTGTCGTCATTCCCTACGTACATAAGGTATCTCATTCGTTGAAAAATGTGGCTGCTAGATATAACGTACCGGTAGTGTTTTCGGCCCCGAAAAAACTGTCTCGTATTTGTGCTCGAGTGTCTTCTGTTAAGAGTCCTGAGTGTGGGAAGAAACACACGAAGAATACGCATTATATTAAGAAATGTTCAATTGGTGTTGTTTATGAAATTCCGTTGAGTTGCGGTAGGGTGTATATCGGCCAGACTGGACGGTGTATTAATGATCGGCTGGCAGAGCACGCCCTGTCGATAGGGAATGGTACCGGATCTCATTTGCCATATCATTGCAAGGCTTGTACATGTAAACCACTGCTGAACAACACATGCATTTTGCGGAAGAGCAAGGATAAGGTGGCACGGGAATTGGCTGAGGCTATGTACATACAGAATGCTGGCGATATGTGTGTCAGCGTTCCTTCTGTAACTCTGTATCAGAATGAGTATCGGTTTTTAGTTGATAGGTTTTGATCAGGCAGTGCGTTTA
Organism: Hyalomma asiaticum; assembly: GCA_013339685.2. Classification (NCBI taxonomy): domain Eukaryota; kingdom Metazoa; phylum Arthropoda; class Arachnida; order Ixodida; family Ixodidae; genus Hyalomma; species Hyalomma asiaticum. The sequence goes on from CM023484.1 coordinate 128,230,608, forward strand.
GAGATTGTTATTTTGCCTCGGTGGTGTTGCGCATGCTTGAGGGTACTTAACTAAGCGTTCGGAGGAATAAAATTTAGTTGCGAGTGTGCGCTTGTCTGTGTCTTACGTGTCTTCTTCGGTCCTGTCTAACCTTTTGCGCCATGACTTCAAGTTCAGCTATGCACCAACTAGCCCGACAGCAAACGTTATTACGCCTCCAATACACCGATGTGCACCGCTCCCCCGCTTGCCGCGGAACACCATCCATATCGTAGGAATGCCACGAACGCCGATCAACCTGAAGAAAGTGCCACCGTGGCAACTGCATGAAGCCCTGTTCAAGGCAGCTTCGCTGCCCAATCAGCCACCGGCTAGTCGGGATCGTCTACGGACGCACTCCACCAATAATACTTTCACACGAAGTGTCGACTCACACCGCTCCCGGGCCTACCTCCGAGTCAAGTCTATTAAAGTGGGCGCGCAGGTCATCGAACTCCATGTTTACGCCCCCCTCCTGATGACGCCGTGCGAGGCATCATGTCCAACGCATTCGATGACTTTTCGGATGACGAAATATTGGTGGACCTACAAGCCAGCAACCCCATGTCTGTTGTGAGTGGCAGACGCATGGGCCAAACCAGGCACATAGTGGTGGCACTCATGAGCAAGACCCTTCCCAAGTGGATATTCTACGACGGCACCGACATCAAGCTCTACCCGTTGTACAACAGAGTGGAATCGTGCTACAACTGCCGCAGGGTCGGTCACCGCACGGACGTTTGCCCGCTACCCCGCCGGCTGTGGTGCCGTCGCTGCGGTGAGGAACTCTCCACCTGCAGAGGGCGAGGAACCGACGTGTACGCCGCGCTGCATTGTGTGCCGTGGGGCACACAACACAGGAAGCTCAAGTTGCATGTACCGCTTCATTAAGAAGAAGCCACCTAAACCGCAAGAGCAGCAAGCTGTCCAAGAACCTGCATCGACCACCCGACGCAACCCATCTCGTACAACCCATCTCGTAGCGGCAACTGCAGCAGCCGCTCACCGTCCCCACGAGATCGTTCCACATCTTTTCCACCACTCGAAGCCAGCGACAGCCAGGACAACCGCCGTGACAGGTCCACATCTCGCACCTGGCGCGCAATATGCCGCTGAGCTCAACGCCGAGTCAGCGGATCTCACTCCCACACACGGCGACCGAGATCCCGTTCTACCCTACGAGCCCCTTCAAGATCTCGTTCATCTAGCCAAGGCCCTGGAGCAGTACCTAAAGGCCGTTTCACATGACGCAGAAACACAGCGATTTTGCTTCGGCGACTAGAGCGATCGCGATTTTTTTAAAAAAAAATCGCGACCGCTCTTGTCGCAACGGTCTGCGACGAGCGACCAACAAGTTGGAATTTCGTCGCTCTGATCGCAGCGATCCGAACGATTTCCCGTCGAAATTGCGCCGAGCAGCAGCCCCCGAGCTGTTTCGCTGTCATGGCGGTGGAGTGTGTTTTATGATCGGAGCGATCGGAGCCGTGGATGACCGAATCTGGTATGTAGTACTATTAATAGCGACGCGAGAAGGAAAAAAAATAAAACCTCGTTCTTCGGCATTCCTCCACTTGTATGTTTTTATTGAAGCAGTGGGTTGGTGTTTTAGCTTTCTTGTGTACTACGTCGAGCTTTCGCTTCGACGTAGTACAACACACGAACACATTTTGTTCCGTGCGCGGAGAAAGATTCCCGCTGGTTGATGTACTCGAGTTGAGACTCGACGCTATCGAATGTGTGCGACTTGCCTTGCATACACAAGCATACTTTTTTTCTCTCTCTCTCTTTTTGAGATCGCCTGTGGTTGCCGCACAGCCAAGGTATTACAGCACGTAGTACATACTTTGCGTGCACTCACACGCGCATTGCGCGTTGTAAGTGCTATGAGCCTGCGATAACGATGATTGAGCACGATGTGGTCGCGAGGCATCCGATGGCGGGCTGCTTTTTTGTGCGCCAATTCCGCGAATGCTCTTGCTTTTCGTCCGCATCGAAGTGAGGCCGCCGTGGCCGGAAATCGAACTCGCATTCTAGCGGCGCGATATCGGGAGCGCGACACACGAACTTACAATTAAGGTGCTTTGTCAAGAAGCCGAGACCTTTGCATGTCGCCGGAACTTTCTGAACTGTTAATGCATGCAGTTTTCATGGATACGGGGCGCGCTAATTAACCAGAAATACTTCGCCTTACACCGATGCCGTAAATTGGGCACGTCTTTGTTGGACTGACTATGCGACCAGTAGCTAAATTTAGATAATTTTTGGTGTATTAATGTGTGCTTTTATAACCTACCATATCAGGAATGCTAGCAGCGTCGGTGATTTACTTTCAAAGCGTTGATGCGCAACTATTATTATTAATAGCAGCTTTTTCTTCCTTTCTTATCTCGTGGACATTTTTTTCCTCCACATATATTTATACGCATGTATTTATAGGATTTGTATATTTCCTGCACCGGTTCTCACTTTATATAGTTATAATTAATTGTAAAACCTTCATGGCATGTAACAACACTTCAAAGATTACTTGTGCACGTAAATGCTTGCAGTGTACTTGTCCTCTCTTGTTTATGATGTTCATTATAGCGCATCATTAAAAATAAACACACAAAAAAAGGAAAAGCGGGCAAACAGCCTGCGAAGTTCTTATAAAGCTCTTATACAGAAGAAAATGTGAAAGATCACAGCTAATCAAAATCACGCAGGGAAGTTGCCTTGTTGCATCCTTTTTCTGAAGGTTACAGTTTCCTCTTGGGTATGGACCAGTGTTGCACTTCAATAGCCATTCAGGTGTGAACGTGCATATTTACATGTGAAGCCATGCCAAACTAAACAGAAACAGCTTGCCGACATATTTGAGAATGGTTTCATTATTATATAAATCCTGCTTTTACAAGTGCATAAGTTTATAGAATTATGCATTTTTCGAACATATCTTCTGATGAAATTAAAGCACCGTGTAACTTTGTCATGGCATTATAAAACTGATTTCTGCAAATGAAGTGTGTACATTTGTAAATTATGTACTTTAGTTTTATGTAATACGTACTGCAAACAAATAAAGGTCCAACCAGAAAAGAAATTGTGAGAACAACACATGTACATGAATCTCTCTATTAAAATTCATAAAGGAAAAGCAAGTGTGCATTAATGCGTAAACATGACCCAACTAAAGTACGGCACAATGCACTAGGGATGCATGGCAGAAATGGTGTGTCTTGGCAGTGCATGCAGTTTTGCAGCCATGCCTGGGAAAAAAATATGCATCTTAAACAAGCGTGTTAAAAAATTTGTGCACTAAATGTGCATGTTAGTCGAGGGACTCTAAGTGTTGCATCTTTATTGAAGACATTCCAAGGCCTAATTACCAGCTTATTAAATTATAGGAAAAGATTGCAATACGTATTTATAACATTTGAATGCAAATATTATGTCACACAGAAGGGTCTTGCACTGCTTGTTCTTATGGAGTTGCAAACAACAGTTTAGCAGTGATGGCTCAACTGTCACATTTGTCTTTCACAAGACTGTTGGCCTAGTTGATATAAAACAAGAAGAGAACAACAGGAAGAGTGGCACTTCCAGCTACTTTATTCAAGGCGCTAACCCAAGAATATATACAAACAGCAAGCATACACGGTCCCTTTCCAACCTCATACCAACCACCAATCAAGCAATCTCGTCTCTGGTGCATATAAAATAACTGATGTATAGCTGATAACTGGCAATTTGTACAGGCAACAAAACATACCATGATTCTTTTTTACAACTAGCCATTTTTATATATTGTTTTAATCTGTCACTTGCCATGGTGGCTGTGCCAGTTTGCAAAAACAGAAAGTAAGCTCACGCTATATTAAGGCGAAAACCTTATATTACTATGTTTCAAGGCTGTGTTGCGCAGCTTTGTTGCCTTCGTATTACAACAAAGTTGACCGTGTCTTGCTGCAAAATCTCATGCCACATCATTGTAGGTGAAGGTGCACAAGGCTGTAGTTGCAAGCGAGGAAGACCGAGAAGGCACAACGCTGCAGAAGAACCTTAAGCAACTCAAAATGCCATTTGTCACCACTGCTGCTGTAACAAAGCAGCTATGTGTGAAACTGCAGCAGCAGCCCAAGAAGCATATCAATGGAACTTGGCGTTTGCCTTTCACATTCGCTTGGAAATTTCTAAACACCTGGTATAACAATACAGCGTAAACCGGTATGGGCTTGTTACAATGCTCAAAATTGGTGACAATGGTGCCTGAAGCAGGTGTCCGAAACTGCTATCGCTCATAATGAGAAAAAGTCCATACCCCCATCTCACCTGAAGGAAAACTAGCAATCTTTCAGTAATGTTTATCTCCCTCTCTGCACACCTGTGCACATTTGAACCCAGCCCAACAGGAGTAGTAGCACCCACCCCCGACTCTGGGCCTTATATGTTTTCAGTCGTCGGCTATGGTTCTATCGAAAAAGACGAGGAGAATTGGGAGCGGGGGGAAAATACAGAAGAGCAAGGTGATGACGATGGCAAGGAAGGAAAGGATGCAGATGACAAATGAGAAGTAAACGAATTTGAAAAAGAAGACAATGTAAGAGGAAGAACAAGAGGGGGGAGGAGAAGCAGGAATGGAAGAAGACCTATAAAGAGAACAATAAGAGCACATGCAGGAAAGCTTACACTGTCACTGTGCTGTGTTCTTTGCGAAGGCCTGAGAGTCTTCTTACAATGCTGCCCTAAGTTGTCCCAGTGGCTCATTAAAGAAATTCTGCTGACATTGTGCAGTGGAGTTTTTCCTCTGAAAATGCGCACCTATCAGGTTCATGATACCCACCATTGGTGATTACCTCTCTATGCAAGTTACTTCGGGCAGTAAAACCTTTGCCAGGACAAAGAAACGGAAAAGACATCAAGAGAGTGTGGGCGATTGCTTACCCACAAAGGTTGTCATGCAACATCAAAAAAGAAGCATCAAAATTCAACGCGAATGTTGTTTTTGTGCCCCTAACAAGCTCTCAAAGGTGTGTTCTCTAGACAAAGTGGCTGAAATGTGCAAGATGCACAGGAACAATTTCAGCACTTTCCAGTCGCACAGAGCGGCTTGGTTGCAGCGATAAGAAAACCTGGCATCCTACGAGCAAGGTGGCAGTGTAGGTGGAGACATGGTATGTCCTCGAGGCACGGAGAAGGCAGTATTTGAGGAGAGGAATCTGCTAGGCTGTGGCAGCATGCGCCATGGCCCATTCATGAAATGGTTTGGCAAGGTGGAAATTGAATTTTCTTTGCATCATGACAGATGAAACTTCTGGCAAGTGGTCATCTTTTACATGTCATCCTATGGGTGCAATGCATAAGAACTGCGATACCGTCTCATATATTGCAAATATTCTCAGTTTTCTGTCTGCAGCATCAATAAGTAAACTCTGTGGGCATTTTGGCTGTAGTTTGTAATAAATAATCACTTCAATACGTGCCATACAGCACTTGTAAGGAGCTGCATGTAGTGATTCCAGTGCAGGTGACACCTGCCGCTGTAAGTCCCTCATTTGCATGTTGTGAACAGGTATGGGTAAATGGCCTTGGGAAGAAAAGGCGTGCTTGATGCTGCATATTCTTTGTGATCTGCTGACTTTACAACTCTCACGGGCTTCTCAGACTTTTAAGTGCACTTTTCGTGTTGCAACAAATGCTTGCGCACTCTGGGGTTTCCACCAGTGCCATTTTAGGATGGGACAGAAATGTGTTGCGCCAAACTACAACAGCAGCGCATCCAGCAAAGTGAAGCCGATTACTTTCGACGTTCTCAGTGGCTCGATGAAAGTGGAGGCATGGGCTTGTACAATACCAAGGAAAGGTCGAGAGCTCATGCCCCATAACTACGTTTGCTAGAAGCATTTCTCAAACACTGAAATGGAGACGCAATGAAGGTGATCTTGATGGTGACATCTCTTGGCAAACCCAAGTGGCCTGTTTTGTTACTAGATGCCGTGCTGTCACTATTTTTGCACTGTCTCAGCTACCTGCCTCCTGTTCTCAAAAAAAAAAAAAAAGAGAAAGGAAATGGGCCAATTGGACCTGGCGTGAAGTGCGGAGAGCATGCAAAGACAGAGACTTTGGTGATTAATGACACAAATATGCTCGCTGCTTGCCACTTTGAGGAAAATGAGACGGTGCATCCTCTCGCCTCCCTTCGCCATGAGTCCAATGCTTTGAACAATAAGCAAACAACGGCATATGTGTGGTGGAAAGGCAAGGAACGACACTGTACCAATAGTTCTGGTAATGACCAAACCAGTCGAGCCAGAGTTATTGAATAATTATAAGTTTTGCATTCCAAAAACCATACTGTGCAGATAATAAGGTAATTGCTGTGCAGACACCTTTTTTCGTTTATATAACAAATAATTTGCAGCCACCAAGGTCGCACAAGAAGCACATCAAGTACGATGAATCGGCACTGGCTAGCCTGGACAGCTGGAACCGGCAAGCTTCTGCAGAAAGCGTGAAGTGTGTGTTTCTCTCTCTGCGTCAAGCCAACTCGCACAACAGAGGGTGTGTTGGCACCATGCCCTACAGCGTTATTTCACCGAGCTTCACTGAGCCACTAAAACAAGTACTGTTTTGACTTCTGAAGAAATGCTCTGTGCCTCGAGGCCAATACAGCAGTTTTCTCTATAGCGGTGACCATCACACAAATGCTTCTCAATTCCAACAAGCGCATTTGATTGAGGAAATGCTACGGCAAGAAAAAATTCTAAACTAGAGACTTCCGAGATAGAACAGGATGGAGAGCAGTTTCTGAACCATTAGACAATGAATGCATGTCACAGAAACACAGTGAGCCCTGTTAATATTTCTGCTCGTAGACAGAATCCTTTTATTGCAGTAAAACCACGTATTTAAAAATACAGTCTGTTTGGAAATAGTACTTCAGGCCCTTATTGGCAGTTTTTCTGTTTTGCAAACAATTCGGTTCTAGCAGAAAAGAGGCATAGCAGGGAAACAGTCTACTACAGCTCTAAGTGCATGACTACCCTACTAACTTGTTATAAGACTGTACATCAAAAATACATTTCGTGCACGGCGTGGGGCAGTGCACCGTATTTTGCTCCTTTGGACAGACTCGCAGTAATCTACTACCATTAGGAAACTAAACGTCATCCGTGTCTTCACAATGTAGTGACGCAACATGCAGGCTTCGACACAGCTGACTGCAGCTCCTTATAAATTTGTGATGCTAGTTGTTACACATCCACATCATAGATTCCACGAGGGATCGATCCGTGATATCGATGTTAACAAAACAAACTATTCCACATCATGCAAGCACGCACGCGCACACACACACACACGCACACACAGAGGAGTCATTTTTCACGGCTTTCAAGATGTGAGTTTTCGGTTAGATGCGTGTTGCGGCGTTCGGTCACAACACAAACTAACCATATTCCGTGCACAGACACACACATATACATCATTTGCAGATCCATAAATGTGGGCTTTGGTTGGATGCCGGCGTCGTCCGGTTCGGAGGCACTACAGCGCAGTAGGCACTTGCGAGCACGATACACGAACCATTCGTTGACAACTTGATGCTGAACACGGAGGATCATGCTTCGCGCACACGACGACTTCGAATAAGAATACGCGGACCCTTCCTACGCGGCTACATCCATGGCGCAAAGTTCTTTTTTTTCTTCACGACGCGAAGCAGCCCAAGCAGCTGCTGTGCCGCTGCCATGGAGGAAAGATTCCTCCATGGCCACTGCGCTGCTGCCACTGCTATTTTCACGTCTTCACTGATATGCGGGAGCCGCTGTTGCGCACATCAAAATAATTTACCCACTTGCAGCCGTTTTTAAATTACAATACATGCATGTTCTTCAATCCTGTAAAACAAAAGTTAATAATATTATAACGCACGGTTATTTAAACACATTTGAAGATAGCCGGTCGCTCCTGTCGCGGGGAAAGCAGTCGCTGCAATCGCAAGTCAACTGAAACGAAACCGTCATTAAGCGACGGGAGCGAACAGAGCGATCGGAACGATTTTCGTCGCTGCAATCGCAGCATGTGAAACAGCCTTAAGACGGTTGCCTGGCAGCGGGGCCCTCCCGGCGTCGTTGTTATCATCCCATCCATAGATGAGGGAGATGGCAAAGGAGAATTGTGCCCTTAAGGCTCAAATTTCGGCCCAGCAGTCCCAGATAGCTAAATTGACTACCTACATACAGTCTCTCGAAGCCAAAATTGACAGAGCACTCGCCGCCCACACACAAACAGCAACAGCCACATCGTCACAAACACAAGAACCATATTGTCCCCCGCATGCAACTAGCAACATGGCGTCGGCGCCAGCACAGCAACCTCAGAGCACCAATAAACGCAAGGCCAGCACGCCAACCGCCTCACTTCACGCTGAAGTTGACATCGCCACGACAGTAACAGCGGCAGTCAAGGCAGCCATCTCTACCCTAAACCGAATTAACATCCAACAGCTAACGGTCATAACTCAGGCAATTGTTCCGTAACATCTGGTGTGCCGCAAGGTTCTGTGCTTGGACCCTTACTCTTTCTAATTTATATTAATGACCTTCCATCCAGCATTACATCAACAATCAGGCTATTTGCCGACGATTGTGTCATCTACCGCATAATAACTAACCCGCATGATTCATCACTACTTCAATCTGATCTTGACAACATTACCTCTTGGTGCTCACTCTGGTCAATGAAACTGAATATTAACACGTGTAAAATAATGAGGATCTCTCGAGGAAGTACTGAGTGCACTAGCCCTGTTTATTCAATTACTAATTTTCATTTGTCATCTATCAATACTTACAAATATCTAGATGTTCACATAGACAATAATTTAACATGGAATAGTCATATCAATTATGTGATTAACAATGCTAACCGCAGTCTCGGCTTCTTGCGCCGTAACTTTTCATTAGCGCCTGTTTCATTAAAACTTCTTTACAAAACATTAGTCAGATCTAAACTCGACTGCGCCTCATCAATCTGGGATCCTCATTCTTGTTTACTTGTTAATGCACTAGAAGCCATCCAAAATCACTCAGCTCGTTTCATTGTCGCTAATTACTCCCGTACTGCTCGTATCTCATCAATAAGAACTTCTGCCCCGCCACGGTGGTCTAGTGGCTATGGTACTCGGCTGCTGATCCGAGGGTCGCGGGATCGAATCCCGGCCGCGGCGGCGGCATTTCGATGTCGGTGCACGTTAAAGAACCCCTGGTGGTCGAAATTTCCGGAGCCCTCCACTACGGCGTCTCTCATAGTCAGAACTGGTTTCGGGACGTTAAACCCCACAAAACAACAACAATAAAAACTTCTTTAGACCTTCCTACTCTTTATAAGAGGAGGAAGCAGGCCCGCCTATGCCTCTTCCACAAATTTTTTTTTCATGAATCCTGCAATAAAACGCACATTGTTCTCGCCACCTTCTTATGTTTCATCTCGCATTGACCATAACTTCAAAGTTCATGTGCCATTCTGCCATACCAACATGTACTTCCACTCCTACGTGCTTGATCCGAATGGAACCGCCTTCCTGCCTCCATCGCCAGCAACCCCGATCATGCATCATTCAAGACTGCCATCTCTAACTTGTAGCACCACTCCTCTCTGTAACGCCGCAAATGGCATTGACAGTATTTAAACAAACGAACAAACAAACAAATAAATAAATAGTGTTTTATATGCTCGGCGGATTTCCTTTCAGATACGAAGCAGCTTATGGTCGGGGCATGTCACTCTCTTCCTTCCCTCCCTCCCTCCATCCATCCGCCGTCCGGCGTCCACACCCGAACTCTGCATGCGCATTCTCCTCCCCCTCCTCTCCTTGCCCCATCTCCTCTCCTCTCCGAACCGCGTGCGTTGACTACGGAAACGATCTTTCTTCGATGAACGCTTTAACAGCTCGCAAGGAACGCGCCCTCGCCCACGAGAGACAACGCTGACGCAGGCAGCGCCTGCTAGCGTCAAACCGATGCAAACGCGGTGCGCGCCCCCCGTGGTGCTTCGCATCGTCTCATGGTCCCCTTTAGGGGAAGATGGTGTAATTTTTTTTTATCTAACTGCGTCAGTGTGTTCCAATTGCTCAATTTTCAACCCCGAGTTCTTTAACGATTGCGATCGAGTGCTCGACATTGTTAAGCTTATTTTCTAACCTTTCTGGTTTCTTATGCATTGCTTTTTGACCGCCAAGAAGTTCACGTAACAAGTTTACCGTTTCGGGCCCTGGATTTGGCTCGACGTCACCATTGAGCATCAAAGAAGGAAACAGAACGTCCTTAGCGTAGCAAAACAAAGTACACAAACGACGTGGGCACGTCAGCTGAATTAGGCGTCGGTCAACAGATTTAATTGATGAGTACTTATTGCTCACCTGCGTAAAGTAGATGAACGGATTTGACATCCTGTTCGCGGCCGGCCAGCTGACTTGCCCACTGAAAGGATGTTCGGGTGGTGAACTGTTTATAGGCGCAGCGATCGAGGAAGTCGAAGTGATCTTATAGGAGGGTGCGTTTCTCTGGAGATGACGCATGACTTTAGTCGTCGCTGTGCAATCTTATTGTGCCTCTAAACATCGCGAAGGGCAGCAGAATGGACACCCATTCACGTATTCCTTACTCGCTCTCTCCCGCAGTACGACACCAGTGGCACGGCTGTCATCATGACCAAATCGTCGCTCAAGGTAAGCCCGTTGTAATGCAGCAAAAAAAATAGCGCGAACAAAATGTTGCAGCGGTGCATATCTGAGCAGCAGCAGTTTCTTCTGAAAAGGCTGTTCGCGTCGCCGACGTTGCATTGAAAGGCCGCATGGCACGCAGACACAGGAGCTCACCTTCAGGTGAATCAGTTCGCCGTGGCGAAAGAAAAAGACCTGCTCAGGCAAGATAGTGCCACCTCTTAATTAGGCACACGCGAGTGGTTGAGGCAGGTTAACGAGGGATGGCTCAGGCGTGTGCTTCCAGTTTAATGTCTATACAGAGCGAAAGAAAAGTGTTCGCCAGTTTTCGTAATATCGCACTGGCACAACGCTGTCGCAACTGCAGCGAACATCGTACATGCATGGTTGACTTGCGCCAGAGTTTATAAAAACGTGCGTTAGCAGCATCACGGTACAAACATAACTCATCGTGTGCTCTTGACTGTTCTTTCAATGAGCTCAATTGTTGCTTTATAATCCACCAGCTTCAAGCATTGCCTTAGGCGCAGAACGTTCATTAATTTAGTGACCGGATAGTATACGCGTTTGTTCATAACATAGTGCTGCAGTGATTTTCACTTTCCGCGCTTCTGAGAATGTGCGTGAGAAGCAAAAAAAAAAAAAATATCGAGCCCCTTCCACGCCTGTACAATCTAAGTAAATGTTGTTGTTTTGTGGGGTTTTACGTCCCAAAACCAGTTCTGATTATGAGAGACGCCGTAGTGGAGGGCTGCGGAAATTTCGGCCACCTGGGGTTCTTTAACGTGCACTGACATCGCACAGCACACGGGCCTCAACATTTCGCCTCAATCTAAGTAAATAGCGTATCCAGCAAGACCGCAAACACCTCCTCCACCTTACGAGCGCAGTTTTCTTAAAAATGAAAAACGACACAAAGAACAACCAAGGACAAGCGCGTCGTTCTTTGCGTCGTCTTTGTCTTTGAGCTGTCGTTTTTCGTTGCTATCTCTACCAACACGCGCCCAGCTCGCACCGTTAGTTTTCTTTAACTTATTTCTTATTTCATGCTCTATCTGTATCTTCTCTCTCTTTTTTACCGCCTTATACATTGCACCCTGTCCTCCTTTCCCTCATCCTCGCCTTAACGCCACTCGTTTCTCTTTCCCACCCCTTGTTGTACTAGGCTGTAGGTCGTGATATGCCATCCCACCTACTCCTTTCCTTCCTACTTTCCCTCTTCCTCCTGGTCCCACCGGTCCTTCTCACCCTAAATTTCCTTCCTCAACCCCTTGTCAACTATTCGCGATACCCACGAACTATAGGGGGCTCACTAGGCGATCCAAGATGGCGGTCTGGAGGAGGGTCGACCAGTCTGTAGAGCGTCTGCTAGCATAGAGAAAAATAGAACGCGCAGACTTATGCCCCATGCCGCTTTTACATAATAAAGTCACTAGATGCACTGAAATGTACGTCGTACCAATATACTTGCCCTAATCGCCGAAAGTGCTAAATGCTCGAAACCTCAACATTTGCCGCTGTGTGAAAAGTTATATTCCAGCTCCGCGATCGTGTAACAACGATGCTTCGCGATCTCGTGTGTGAGCTACAGAAAACCGCATGAAGTAGAATTAAGGTCTGAACTGGACGGCACTACGAGGTACGTTACGAGCCTGGCCGACGTGTTTGCCGCAGTAGTGGGCCGTGCCGAGCGACATCGTGGCACTGCTGCATGCTGAATGTGACGACGGTTACAGCGACAACAACGATGGTTTCAAAACATGCTGCACCGTCATCATGCATTTACTTACGCGCTCAGGAACGCCGAGTTATTCCTTTATCAAAGCGCAAGCACGCGCCACTGTGTCGTTCAACTCTCCGGTCAGTTGAATGCGCCCGCATGCTTTCCACAGTCTCGAAAAGTTTCTCAATGACGCCTTTGGGACAAACGTTGGTTCTGACGGTACAGGTGCAGTTCATTTAGCAAGCACAGCGCCGCGGTTGGAGGCCATGACCTCACGCTTCGTCACTTTAAGCAGCACCCAGGCAATGTGCACCACATTCGCCCAAAAGGGACTTGGAATTTTACAGTGCTTAACAGTAGGGGACGTAAAATTCCGCCTTGTACCTATCACACACCAAGAGAGCGGCTCACTGCCAGTGCTTTTACATTCCTCGATGTCCAGTGAAATGTCCTCGTCGTTGAGATTGTAGATTCCAGCATCATTGTCGAAAATAATGTTCAGGATTTTTTCCTCTGACACACGTCGAGTTCACTTAGCAGAACACGTTGAGGGGTTAGTTGGCCTTGCATTCTTCAAATTTCAGGCATAAACAGCGCAAAGGACACGAACTCAGAGACTGGACAGGACGGGTGCTGTACTCCAACTAAATTTATTGAAAACAGCACGCGTTGAATCCGACAGGACAGATGAAAAAGTGAGCGCATGCGCATTAGTTTGTGCAGATTAGAGAGTTCCTAATATCTCCTGTTTAACAATCTGATTTCACTGGCACGCAAGGAGAGCGAAGTGGTGCTGATGCACATGTCACCTCTCTGATTGATGAAGAACGCTTCATAAAGCTCACGAGCTAATCTTTCTCGTTAGAATTTTGTTTCTACCAAGTATTGGCTCACATCTGCAGGAACGGCAATGGGCGGACGAGTCGTCATCTTCCAGTGATCTTTCATGTTCACGGGCAAGTGTGTTAACGCAACGCTTCGTCTGGCCTGGCCTACGTAAACTTCACCACATGAAGGCGGAATTTCATAGACGACCCCCGTGGGACACCGCACGTACAGAGTTGTGTGCCTTGTACCACAGCCGGAAATCACAGAGCCGCTACCCTGGCGCGCACCTTGCCCAGTTTTCCAGGGGAAGAAAACACCATCGGGACACCGTACTTATTGCCAACCCTTATGAGGTTATGGGTCGCCCTATGAATGTATGGGATCCCCACTGGTTTGGCACTGCTACGACCTTGTGTGCGCGGGTGTCCTGTCGTGTTCAGCGTGTGCTGTTTTCAGTAAACCTTAAAAAAAAGAAAAGTTTCTTTTCAGAACTACAGACGTGTACCGCCGCCTGTTGTGAAAATGCCAAAGAAGAAAAGCTGTGTGCTGCTATCTGTCAAGAAGGTACAAAAACAAGAAAGCGTTGTAGGCAGCTAGCGCAGCACCGGCCACTGAGTGCCGGCCAGTTTCTGGATGCTCCGCCGCAAAGTCGGGAATTCCAGGAAGCGAGTGTGTTAACAGGAACATGTACAAATTAGCGCTTGCAATAAACGATAAAGCATTATGGTTTGAGGGTATCACCTATGTGTTATGAAGGGCCTCGTACTGTTCAATTAGAAACGCGGACGGATACAACGAGTACACGCGACTCCCCGCGCCGTGTTATGGGTTTCACGCTCTACAGAAAAACGCCGACAGATGATACGCATAAACGAAAGAGTGTGACTTTCAACACAAAAGGTAAGATAATAGCACCTCAATTACCCAGGTGGCTTCAGGAATCCTCTTAGAGCTGAAATACGTAGGCTGTGGGAGATCATTCTACGCACATGGCTTGCGCATGGCTTTTCGTCAAACCACGTGCTTCACCACGTGTTTTGACGAAAAGGGACGAGTCTCGAAAGAAAATATCAGATTTGTATTGTCACGGAAGGCCCCCTTTGTTCTCTGATGCAGGAAAACATGCAAAGTGCTTCTTTCTTGCCAACGTTATTGCCAGGCTCTGAAGAAGAAAGGAGCGGCGGCCGGCTTGTCGTCTACTAACCCTCCTTCTGCGTGATAAATGCTTTGTGCGCGACAGCGTACGGGCATTGGGAATACTGTAAAAGGGAGAACCGGCCAGTTTCTGGCCATGCTTCCTCTTTATCACACCTCCTCACTGTCACTTCCCACCGCACATAGTATGCAATCACTAAGAGCTGCTTGGCACACTTTCTGTGGCGCATAAACTATTGTCACGCGGCCGTGACGATGAAGGATGCATTACAGGAATTGTTAAAGGTCAAGCGCGACCGAATCCTGACCTGTATTTCGAGTGAGGCGAAATGTTGAGGCCCGTGTGCTGTGCGATGTCAGTGCACGTTAAAGAACCCCAGGTGGTCGAAATTTCCGGATCTCTCCACTACGACGCCTCTCATAATCACATCGTGGTGTTCCGACTTACAGTCCCAGAAATCAATCAATCAGCGGTCAAGCTGTTTATTGGGCGCTCCAAGTGAAGCGAATCGCGCTGTATCGCTATAGAAGCCAGCACGCACTCGTTGGCCGTGACTAAAAGGACTGATCAACGGTGAAATGCGACGGCTTTTCACACGAAAGCGTTTTATGCCTGGATCCACCAAGAAATCTGTGACGTACTTCTGTAACAAAAGTAGATTTCTAGAAAAACAGTAAGCACGAATTTGAGATTGGAAAAGTATTCCCCAGGTGAAACTCGAACCCAAAACCAGCCAGGGTGCGGCAGTAGGAGCTGGAAGCGCTACCGAACACGCCACCGAGAGATTTGCGGCAGAAAGGAAAAGACGGGCCTTATATATTTACTGTACTGCTTTACAGTTTGCATCTAATTGACGTCCGGTTAAAGCAAACGTATTTTCCGAGCAAAATTGCTCTTAAATTAGCATCGCTTCCCCCTCACTACAGTCTAGGTTTTCAGCGGTGGTGCCGCTACCTAGGCACGATGGAGCGGAGCAGCAAATTGTCGCGTTGATATGCGCGCAGGTAGTTAGTGTTTCAGTAGTTACGACGCCTCTATCGCTGCGTAGGCTTCGGCGTCCTGCCGGCGCGTTGCACTGCCAGGGCCGCTACATACTTTGTCTTGTGTGACGTATATGATAGCCAGGTCCGCTGTGACGAGCTCTACTACTCTAAGAAGGAAAATACGGCCGTCGACAAGTAAAGGGCGCACCTTTGGCACAGCAGAGTGTGCGTTCAGAAAACAATCCGCTGACGGTGACGGCTGGTTTTTGCCGTCACCGTCGCCGTCATGAACCGTATATGCATAAGTATGTATGTATATATATATATATATATATATATATATATATATATATATATATATATATATATATATATATATATAGCGCTGTATGTGCAAAAATAGCTTGGGTTGCCGCGGGTTTATAACAGAATTGACGATGCGCCTCTTAGAGAACGACGGTTTATTAAGTCAACGTTTCGGTCGGAGCCCGACCTTTTGGTCGTTTCGGTCGAAACCCGACCTTTTGAAAAAGGTCGGGCTCCGACCGAAACGTTGACTTAATAAACCGTCGTTGTCTAAGAGGCGCATCGTCAATTTTGTTATATATATATATATATATATATATATATATATATGATGAAAGTTTCTCATGGGCGCATGGTCTTTAAGTAAACATGCATAATGGGGGGTGGAAAGGGGAGAGCTCACAAAAAAAATAAATAAATAAAAGGGGGTTGGGATACAGATGTGTGTCCAAGAAGCAAAGGCCAGTAAAAGATGACGTCTGCGTCCGCACCGCGCCTCCATAATAAAGAATGGGTGGGCCGAGCTCATCTGGTAGCAGATTGTGCGCCCTCGTTTGAAGACGCTCGCGCCGCCATCACCTGAGTCCATGGTGCTGCGACTCCCGCAGTGCTGCGCGGAACCGCTGAAGCCAAATGTCGTTGTTGTGTGGGGAGTACAAAGAGACGGGAGCGGGGAGGAAGACAGGTTGTTCTGTGCGCGGTCAGTACCAGTATAGTTCAAAGGATCGTCCCTGCGCCGTGTTTCACGGAAAATGGAGGATAGAAAAAGAAACGTAGCGCATCCGCGAACAACCTTGAATGGTTTGGTTCGTTAAAGGCATGTGCACAGACACACACACACACAAAAAAGAGAGAAAAATAAAAAAATGAATAAAAGAAGAGAAAACATCACACAGAAAGGAGAATCGTTTAGTTTGACGAGTCATACTCCGTGGAACCCGTTGTCTAGCGAAAGTGCGCGATGCTCAGCCAAGGGGGCACAATACATATCTGCACCTTGCGCGCGCGGCGCGGTCTGAGTGAAATATACCAGATAAAAATGAGAGAAAGACTGTGCTAGCGTTGGTGTCCCAGTGGCAGTTTCTTTCGGCTGCATGTTGGACCGACTCGTCGCTGCAGCGTTGGAGGCGCGTTTGTTTAAACAGTGGCTGATGTTCTGTTACAGCGCGTCACGAGACGTTCACGCTCGAAAGCGTTCGTTGTCGCGTATATAAGTGCCGGTCTGGTGAAAGCGCGGCCATTCTTACCGCCGACGCTCGACTGCGAATGCTGTTTTCGCCGCCGCCGTAATCTAGCCAGAGCTTGCGTATGGGCACAGGTTCGCCCGAATAAAATTCAATTAATTTCATAGTCTCGTCGTCTGTGTGTCCAAGAAAGACCGTCACGTCACCGTGACAATATTTCCCCATCAGCTTTATCGAGGAACGATAGTTGCCGAGCTAACACGTCTGCTTGCTCAATCCGTACAAGTACGGGCTCATTGCAGGTTGCCGAAAAACGGCAACCGGCAATGTGCGATCAATGGCATACTGCCGAGGACGTTGTCATGCTTGATGCTTACTCCATAACCTACGGCGAACCGTAGATCGAATGAAAAGCGCGTGGTGATTTCCAAATGGACCGTGTGAAGCGACGAGTCTCGTCAGCTCCAACAAGCCGACAAGTACTCAAGACCAGGCGACGGAGCTCGGCGCTTTTTTCCCCTAATGCACAGCTGGCCGTGGGATTTTTAGGAAAAGTCCAGGACCCCGCGAAACACACTCAAACAAGTGGGCGTGTCACTGAACGATGGTGTGACGCGCTCTGCTTTCCTTCTTTCTCACCCTCGCATCGCTTTCCCGGCCTTGATGTGGGAACGGGAGCAAGAGAAGAAACAATTGTCCGCTAGTGAGGGCATGGGCACAGCAAGAGAAGTGCGCGCGCATGTGCTCGTGCACGTCATAGGAGTGCAGGCGCACTGATTTCACGATGATGACCATTTTCTGTGTACGAACCAGGGAAAGCATGGGGCATAAACAGCTACGCCGTTCAAAGTACCGCGTGACGGCCTTAACGCTCTCGAACATACTACGAACGAACGATGCACGTAGAGAAAACTGGACACGCCGCAAGAGAAGACCGGCCTGTTTATGCGTACGGTCTGCATGCATCGTCGTTCGCGGTATTCTCGAGGGGGCTCGTGTCGCTGTTCCAAGCAAGTTAGCTTGAGAGTCGGCCTTTGTGTTGCCTCTGTAGTGCATGTACGCCTTAACAAGCAGCTCAAGCTTGCGTAGTCATAAACCGACACGTTCACATTGATGGTCGCTTGTCTGGGAGCATACCCGTATGTCACTGGGCAGAGCGAATTCCTACACAAACTGTTTAGGCTGACGTGTTGTGGCACTAAACGACCCTTGAATGGGCCAGTTAATATCGTCAACATGCTTGCTTGTAGCTGGCTATGGGTGGCCAGCATTGACAATTTGCAGGTGAGGAACTAAACCACGCATGTTGAGGCCCGGCGTGCAAAAACGGTGCGTGACCGGACGTTTTGAGTTGCGGACAGGCACGTGAGTGGATCGAAGCAAAGCTTGCGCACAAATTGCAGGCCGAATACGAGGCGCGCTGCCAGGGCGTCACTGTGCTTGAGAGCTCCCTGCTGCGCACCGGCCTCGCCGAGCACCTCAACGCCGAGCTGGTGCTGGGTTCGCTGCCGCATCCAAACCTGAGCGGCTGCGTCGCCTGGGCAAGGGAGACCTTCTTCTACGTGCGCCTGCTCAAGAACCCCGAGCACTACGGTATGTGCCTTTGGAACCATTCACCTGCCCTACTCTGAGGGGCGTCCTTTTGTGCTTGGGGACACTGGCCATCTCTGAATGAGGGAACTCGCCTCACTTGTCATATGGACTACGAGTCATGGCATTAGTAACAATGTTAACATACGTAACGATTAACGCTTAAGAACATGACGTGTGGCTGATACTCACGCCACTTGGCGCCTTTTGGAATAATTAATATTATTATGTGATCACATAGTCGAACGTCTCCCTTGAATGTACAGTCGCAATATTTTTGACCGTGAACACGGAAGCGCATAGATTTACGCGCTGCCAGCGCAGTCTATCGGCGGCAGCAGTAAGCATTGCTCATGCGCATTGCGTCCGGCATGCGAGAATTGCGCGCATTGCGTCACGTTGCGCGCTTTTCAGGCACTCAGTAAGGAAGGTTCAAGAGCGGCAGTATATTTGAATTTGTAATTGCCTTCGACAAGATTCACGAATAACTTCCCACACTCCGCTTTATTTTAAGTGCTCAAAAATATGACCAAGTTTGTGTCGTTTTTCTCCATCTCTGTTGTATATATTGACGCGAGCGGATGTGCCCACTACGATTACTTCTTGCCGGCAGCGAGCTACCCACTATGGCCACCTCTCCTACAGTCCGAAGACGAAGAAGAGCGGAGATCGTGCGAGCGTTCTGATCGAGTTGGACGCCATCACTAAAGCAGGACGTGCTACTTTTGCTGAGCCTTGTTGATCACCTTCGTGACATTTTACTGGTGGAGGTGCTGGGTATATGCAACCACTGCCGGAGACGCCGCGCACCCCTGAGTCGACTCCGGTGAGTAGCCCGGGAGACATTACCCCTGTGCACGTACGCACCAGCCGTCGTCTTCAAGGGCTGCAGCCGGAACACGGTCTGTTGCCTACTCCTAGCCGCACTATGAACGTGGACCCGCAGTCGTCTGCCACGGCTGTTGCAGCAGCGCACCAGGTCATTGTCAACCAGCCGCAGACACCAATTGTGTTCCACGGAGACCCTTCTGAAGACGTGGAAGACTGGCTTGACCATTTTGACCGGGTCGCCGAATGCAACGGCTGGAATGCAGAGCGTAAGCTGAGGTACGTGTACTTCGCGCTCCAAGGCTCCGCGAAGACGTGGTTCCATAATCACGAAGCGGCGCTGACCTCGTGGGACGAATTTCGTCGGCAGCTCACCGCCGCATTTTCGAGCGCGGACAGGAAGGAGAGAGCGGAGCTGGCTATACAATCAAGGTTTCAAGCCCCGAATGAGAGTGTCACCACGTATACCGAAGACATGGCTCGACTATTCAGACGTGCTGATGCCTCAATGGCCGAAGACCAGAAGGTCAGACATCTGATGCGGGGGGTGAAGCAAGAAATATTTGCTGGCCTTATTAGAAATCCACCCGCAACTCTTACGGACTTCCTCGCTGAAGCAACAACGATGGAAATGGCTCTTCGACAGCGTGCCCGACAGTACAACCGCAACGTCATGGAATTTTCGAGCGGCCCATTTCAGATGACTATGGGAAACAACACCGACGACTTGCGCGAATTCATCAGGGCTGTGATACGTGAGGAGCTCCAGAAAATTCAGGGCACCGACGCGGCGACAACACGAATTTCTGTAGCGGAGATGGTGCGCGACGAGGTCCGTCAAGCGATTCAACCTCCGTGCTACGATGTACCCCAGCACTACGAGGTACCACAGCATTACGACGCACCACAGTGCTACGAGTTACCGCAACAGAAGGAGCCGATTCGAGTGACTTATGCGGAAGCCGCGCGAAGACCAGCGCTGTACGCCGCCTCGAACGTCGTGCGTCCCTTCGTCCGAACAGAACCACCATTCAGCCGTCACAGTTTCCCCTACGTCGAGGCGTCGAGGCCCAGGAAAGCCGACATTTGGCGGGCTCCAGACTTCAGGCCCCTCTGATACCATTGCGGGGAAGCTGGACACATCTACAGAATGTGCCCGTACCGACGCGTGGGTCTTCGGGGATTCGCTCCAAACGCACCTCGCCCACGACCTGGTGAGCGACCTTCCGAAATAGAAAACTTCATCGCCAGTCGTGACAATTCATTCGATCAGCGTAGGCATGAACCCCGTTCCGCATCACCCGCTCGATACCGATCACCAAGTCCCGTGTTTCCTCGAGACACCCGTAGACATCGTTCGCCCAGCCCTGCAAACCCGGGAAACTAACTTCAGCGTCCTCCGGAGGTGGGGCCGCTGACACTTGACGCCATCGAATATCCTCCATTACGACGACAGCGACGACAGCGACGAGAACACGCCGACGTCCATACACACGCGGGTGATGAAAGGCGAGTGGTAACGTCGGACATACTGGTTTCCGTGGACGACGAAGAAGTCACAGCTTTGATTGATACTGGCGCGGACAGCTCGGTCATGAGCCGAGATCTTGCGACGAAGTTAAGGAAAGTGTACTCGCAATGGACTGGATCGCAGGTTCGTACAGCAGGAGGACACCTGCTCACCCCCGTGGGAAGATGCACTGCTAGAGTAAATATTCAGGGGTATACCTACATCGGCGTCTTCATTATTCTACCCAGTTGTTCACGAGACCTGATACTTGGCATGGACTTTCTGCAGGCGAATGGAGCAATAATTGACTTGGAGAAGCCGAGGGTGACGTTTTCTACTGCGAAAGCCATAGCGAGCGACGCTGGCGCCGAGGATAGCACGGAGAATGCCTTGCGCATTGTTGCTGACAGCGTTACGATACCGCCAAGAAGCAGCGTACTCACTCTCGTAACGTGCGACACACTCGATGGTTGTGAGGGCGTCGCCGAGGCAAACATTTCGTTGCTGCTTGAGCGGAACCTTTGCATCGCGCGGGGCGTCGTTCAGATTCGGAACAGACGCTCATCAGTGCTGCTGACAAATTTTAGCAACGAGTATCAGCACGTACCCCAAAGCACAGCAGTCGCTTTTCTCCATGAACTTGCTGCTTTTGCTGATGTGAACTCCTGATGTGCTGATGTGAAGCTGCCGCGACTGTCAGCGACGCAAGGTCCCACCTGTAAGGCCAGCTGGTCTTCTGCAGCCCCTGGACCCTCCCGCAGTGCCGTTTCAGCAGTTGGGAATGGACCTTTTTGGGACAGTTCCCCACTTCGTCAGCAGGGAACAAATGGATAGTTGTTGCAACGGACTACCTGACACGGTATGCAGAAACAAAAGCGATACCGCGGGGAACCGCTGCAGAAGTTGCCACATTGTTTATCCATGAAATCGTCCTTCGTCATGGGGCCCCTTCTGTTCTAATAACCGATAGAGGAACGGCATTAACTGCTGACCTATTGCAGGAGATTGTCACGCTGACTCATACTGATCATCGCAAAACTACGGCCTATCACCCACAAACGAACGGCCTAACGGAGCGCCTCAACAAAACCATAGCCGATATGCTCTCGATGTACGTTGACGTAGAACACAAGTCGTGGGACCAGATTCTACCATTCGTCACGTTCGCATATAACACCGCTGTGCAGGAAACCACCAGGTTCACGCCATTTGAACTCGTTTACGGACGCTGCGTTACGACCCCATTGGATGCCATGCTACCGGTCGACACTGGAACTCCAAAAAGCGACAATGCTGACGACGTTATCCAGAAAGCAGAAGAAGCTCGCCAGCTTGCTCGCACCCGAATCCGCAGCAAGCAGAGTGCCGACGCGCAGCGATACAACAGTGGCCACAGGACCATCCAGTATGAACCAGGCGCCTGCGTCTGGGTGTGGACACCAGTCCGTCAACCGGGGCTTTCGGAAAAGTTATTGCGACGGTACTTTGGTCCGTACAAGATAACGCGACGCCTAAGCGACGTGACCTATGCGGTTGTCCCTCAGACAACGAATACCAGCTCGAGCCGACGTCGGCCGCGACCAGAGGTCGTTCACGTTGTACGGATGAAGCCGTACTATGCCCGTGATTAGGCGGTCCTCTACCTGCTTTCATCGCGCCCACATCTTTTGCTGCTGCCTCACGCCAGTCGGCGACCGGGACGGTCGCTTTTCAAGCGGGGAGTAATGACGCGAGGGGATGTGCCCACTACGATTACTTCTTGCCGGCAGCGAGCTACCCACTATGGCCACCTCTCCTACAGTCCGAAGACGAAGAAGAGCGGAGATCGTGCGAGCGTTCTGATCGAATTGGACGCAATCATTAAAGCAGGACGTGCTACTTTTGCTGAGCCTTGTTGATCACCTTCGTGACAATATAGTGACACAAACAGGCAAAGAAACACGAAGTTGAGCGCCGGGACAACAAACGTCCAGACAGCGTCCAGACGCTGCAAGGGCGCCGACGTCGACGTGAGGAGGGCGCGTTTCTTGGCAGTGGCCTCGTCGACGGTCTTGTTGTCGGAGGCCAAGAGCCGGAAGCCGACCGGACGGCCGAGGAAATGCTGCGACTCAAACTCGGCAAGGGACAGGATAGAAACGCCAGCGACGGTGAACTTGCGCGTCCCCACCGGCGTCGCGCGGCTCAAGTGAATCGAGTGCGACGTGGTTTATTGACGTCTGGACGACGAGCTCCGACAAAAGGTGAGCTCCGACAAACGGCGAACGTCAAGCAGCCAAAATCCGGGCAAGCGCTCGCTCGAGGCACGAGATCATCGCCGACGCTGCGGCTTGCTTCCTTGCCTTCCTTGTCTTCTTCTTCATTACAATGACCCCCGGCGACGAGCGTAGCGATCCTGGCTACTGAAGGCGCTGATATCATGGCGGGGTCATAATAGAGTTTGAGGCGGCTGACGTGGACGATTTCTCGTCAACGACGGCGTAAGTCCTGGGATGGAGTCAAGGGCTCGACTTCGTAATTGACAGGAGATGTCTGTGTGAGGATGCGGAGGGGCCGTGGTATCGTGCGAGGAATTTCGACGAAAGCCCAGGCGTGCTCGGGGGGACCCAAAGCCAAACGAGGTCTCCCGTCGGGAAAGTGGAAAGCGAGCGGTCACAATCGAGTCGAAGCTTCTGGCGACCTTGAGCATGTGTTGTCATAGAACGAGCCGACTGTCGACAATCTTCCGCGTACTTAGCAACATCTGAAATCGGGGTGTATTCACTGGAGTCAGGTGTGTAGGGCAAGACAGTGTGCAATGTACATGATGGCTCGTGTCCGTACACAAGAAAGAACGGTGGGAATCCGGTGGTCGCTTGCGTAGCAGTGTTGTACGCGTATGTGACAAATGGGAGGACGGTGTCCCAGTTGGTCTGGTCGGATGCAGTGTACATTGTCAGCGTATCACCAAAAGTTCATTCGTCTGCGGATGATATGCGTTCGTCCTGCGGTGAATGACGTTACACCGATCAAGCAACCCTTGAATGGCATCAGAAAGAAAAACACGTCCCCTGTCGCTCAAAAGTTCCCTAGGAGCACCGTGGCGCAGGACAGAGTTGCGTAGGATGAAAAATGCAACTTCTCTCGCAGCAGCTGCGGGCAACGTCGCGGTCTCAGCGTAACGTGTGAGATGGTCTACGGAGCAATTATCCACCTGTTCCCAGATGTAGTCGAAGGAAGCGGGCCGTATAAATCGATGCCAACGCGGTCGAATGGACGACCAGGGCAAGGGAGCGGCTGGAGTGTGGCAGTCGGGTGTTGAGGTGGAGTTTTGCGCCGTTGACACGTAATGCAAGCACGGATATACTTGCACACAAAGGCGTACATGCCGCACCAGTAGTAGCGTTGGCGAAGGCGGGTGTAGGTCTTGAGGACGCCGGCATGAGCACTTTGCGGAACATTGTGGAAAGCGGTGCAGAGATCCTTGCGCATATGGCGGGGTATCACAAGTAACCACTTGCGGCCATCAGGTGCGGAATTTCGCCGGTAAAGGAGATCATCTTGAACAACGAAATGGGAAGCGTGGCAACGGATACTTCTTGAAGTGGGACGAAGGGATGGGTTTGCCAGAAGGTCAAGGAATTGGCGAACCCACATATCCTTACGTTGCTCCGACGACATGTCCACGAAGCCAATTGGCGAGAGGGAATAACCTGACGGAGAAGCCGTGTCGGACGCCAGTGGTGAGCGGGACAGTGCGTCAGCGTCGGAGTGTTTACGGCCTGACTGGTATACAACACGAATGTCGTATATTGCAGGCGGAGCGCCCAGCGACCCAGGCGCCCTGACGGATCTTTCAGCGACGAGAGCCAACACAGTGCATGGTGGTCTGTGACAACGTCAAAGGCGCGACCATAAAGATAGGGGCTAAACTTAGCCAACGCCCAAATTATGGCGAGGAACTCTTTCTCTGTAACTGAGTAATTGCGCTCGGCTTTCTTGAGGGTACGACTCGCATAAGCCACAACGTATTCCTCGTAGCCTGGATTCCGCTGAGCCAATACAGCACCAAGGCCGACACCGCTGGCGTCAGTATGGACCTACGTAGGCGCATTGGGGTCAGTGTCGGAGTATAGGAGGCGACATTAGCAAGCGTCTTAGCGTCGTCAAGGACGCGTCGCACTCAGGTGACCACGCAAGGAGGCCGTTAGTGGCTGTGAGAAGAACCGTAAGGGGCGCGATGATGGTAGCAAAGTCGCGGACAAATCGACGGAAGTACGAACACAAGCCAATGAAACTTCGAAGCGCCTTCAAGGAGGTGGGCTTGGGATACTCGGCAGCAGCGCGCAGTTTCGCGGGGTCCGGGAGGACGCCGTCTTTGCAGACGATGTGGCCTAGTATCGCCAGCTGGCGCGCACCAAAACGACACTTCTTTACGTTAAGTTGATGTCCGGAAGATGTGAGGCACTTCAGAATAGCACGTAGGCGAACAAGGTGAGTGGGGACAAGGTGAGTTCGGAGGATGTCAAGTGCGTCTCTGATATAGAAGTGCCATGTAGCGCTGCTCAGCCACTTAATGTAATTGCGGAGTAACTTAAGGTACTTTTCGCATCTTAATGCTGAAATGGAGTTCTTAGCTTCCCTGAGTAATTGTTTTTTTCTTGTTACACAACTTTCTTGATGAATTTGTAAACCACGGTTTCCCGGCATCACCGAGAATGTAAACGAGGGGTGCGTACGATTCTATTCTACTAGAAAGAGAACTGTTTCTTTATACGAAGATTAGTCATCATCGATAGACCTGTTAGAAAGTGAGTATTGAAGGTGTTTAGGAAATATGGTGAATTCTTAATCAGTTGTGGAAAAATCTGCTTTTCTGTAGTCGTGTGTGTACGTTACTGAAAGTTTGCACGGCTGAAAATTACTGACATATGATAGCTGTGATTTTTGGAAGACGATGACTTAATTAGCTCAGGGTGTTACTGTCACGAGCTCATATTCCGTCAGTTTGAGCTAGGTTAAAAGAAAGAATAAGATAAAAAAATCTCTGGGATGATGTGAAGATGCCGTGAGGTTGGCTCAGTGGATGTCGGCGAAGTTCAAATCACCGAAAACCGTGAGATTAGCGCTACGAAACTGGTTTTGCGTATCTAGTAGGATGGTAGTTGTGTCGTTTTGATGGAGTTATCAGAATCAGGTGATCGGTAGCAGGCTATGGTAATGGTGGTGGGATGGCGAAATGAAATGTTCAGGCAAAGCATTTCTATTTTTGTCATAATTGCAACAAGAGAAGAAACCAGGGTACTCTTAACAAGAACCATCGCGCCGCCTTCTCTGCTATCAGGTCTGTCATGCCGAAAAAGAGAGCAAGATTGCGTATCTTGCGTAAGCTCGTCATTCTGTATCAGTTGGGAGCCAAGTTTCGGTAAAGATTGCGATGTCGGTGCTGTTATCTAATATAGGTTCGACTGCATCTTTCTTTGGGAACTACCTTCGTATATTCCTTAATAAAGCGGATACCGATCTGTCTCTTGAGCAGGGGTTGCGCGCGGGACAATCTCCAAAGGTTGGTGCACACAAAGCTTGGGTAACTGCGGTGAGCGTACTCAATTCAGCTCGACAACGGAGTGAGTTCTCGCGTCATAAACAAAACGTTTGTTGTTCTTAAAAAGCTTATCGAAATGGATTAGAAAAGGTAGAGCTCTGCTTACAGTTCCCATTTTAAAGATACCATTATCCTTTCAAGGGATAAAGACAAGCCAAGAAGGGAAATGATATCAGCCTTTGAGATTTTCACATTAGAGAAAAGGATATGTCAGCCATCTGATAACACACATCCAAAGAATTTCAGTGCCTCAGAAGCACCTGTGCAGCCTAGCGTGACATTCAGTGTCTTTATTTACCTTGTACCCTGTTCTGGACATCATGTTTCTTATTGTTTTAACTCACACTTCGGACAATTTTTGTGAAAGAGAAAGGCTGCTTGTAAGGGGCGATTTCGAAAAAAATCTCGGGTTGAGAGTACAGCTCACGCCCTTTCTTCCTTTTGTGTCTCTCTCTTGTATTCGTTCTTCAGCGCGGTCCAGAATCGTGACAGCCTAGTAATGTTTCCGTTGGTCTCTTCTATGTTCACACCTTCTTGGCCTAGGGCGTAGTGCTTGTTACTAAGTGCAATCCTAAGTTCTTCCGTTTTTGCCCTGAGTACACCTAGGTTGGCCCGTTTCCGTGTGTTATTTAGTTCTTGTCCGCTTTAGGTTGAGAGTCATCTCCTCCCTTTCTAGTCTGGGACCACCAAACTTATTCGAGGAAGAAAGAGAGAGTAGTTTGTATTATACTCTTTAGTCTCTCTCTTTCTCTTGCTTGAGAGCTAAAATTATACCACTACGGGTGCAGGCAAATGCTGCGGTAGTAAATTTCACAGCGCTAATGCGACGTACGAAACGAAAGTAGGAAAGTGACAACATGCCCAAGCAGGGACGTTCAGTTCGAAGGGAAATGTGTAGTTCAGTGACAGCACAAAAAAAAAAAAACAAGCAGCCACAATAGTTGTTGATTTTACCATAACTGGTCTACATAATGACAACGAGTAGTGCCTGACTAAATGGTGTCGTGAATCTTGTGCCGATAGACGTTAATGCTTGTGTATCGTGAACTTTGTAACGATGCACATGCAGCTTGTGCGCAACTTAGCTGGCTAGTCAATCGTGGCAATGCCATAGAAATCATTATTATAATCAACGACATTCAGAGCATTCTTCCCAACTGCGGCCAGTGTGCCGAAGTTGTAAATCCAGGTTGCTTTGTAATGCAGGTTTCCCGCCACGACTCTCCGAATCGAGCGCCGAGGAGGCTATCCATGGTGAGTCAAGTCGGCTCTCTTCGAGCTATTCGTGCTGATACGAATGGTTGAAGCGTTTACTTAGCGCGACCCGCTCTGCAGCATAAGGCGCCCTGTGATTTATTTGTATACCCTTGGGTCTTGACGGTATAGAAATAAATAAATAATTAAATAAATAAAAAAGGGAGGACCTAGATCTGTGCAGGTCTAGGCAAGAACCACTCCATTCGCCTGAAAGTACAGGATGGCTGCCTATGATGCAGGAAGACGGTTGTTTCATGTTACGTTCATGGGAGCGATGTTTCGTAATTATTGTCATATAACCATTATAAGGTCACCACCATTACGTAGTTAATAAACACGTAATTGCCCAAATAGGGTAAAGTGAGGTTTCGGGGTGATCCCTTGTTCACAATGGTTGCTGAGCATCATTCTAAGCATAAAGAAAAATATTCGTTATCATTCAAGATAATCTAGTGGTTGTTGTCTGAATTGAGCCTGATTGATTTATGTGTTTGTACGTCCCAAAACCCGAGACGCCGTATTGGAAATTCCTACCCCCTGGGGCTCTTTAAGGTGCCCTGATATCGCGCACTACATGGGCGTCAACTACCGCCTCCGTAGAAATGCAGCCGCCGCAGCCGGGATTCCATCTCGCAACCCTTTGATACGCAGCCAAGTGTCACAGCCGCTAGACCGCAATGACAGGGCCTGAATTGAGCCTTGTAGTACGTTGTTCTCCGTGGCCACTGTGGCTTTCCGCTTATCGTGTGACATTATTTCTTGTTCTGCTCTATCAGGGTCACTGAGTTGCTTCACTGGTGTTTCAGGCGCTTGCAAAAATTTTTGCTATCACTCATCTGTGCCGGTTTGCCGATTGCCGATGGAGAGGGTTATGAAATAAAGGACGGTGGTGCGACATTGCACAAAAACAAGACGAGGGAACAGGCACAGGTGTACACTGCCAACAGGCTTGTTTTCGAAAGAGCACTTAACATACACAAAAGTGTGAACATGCGCTGTCTGTATAGGGTCTTCTTTCGAAAACAAACCAGTTGGCATTGTGCGCGTGTACCCCCGTTTCGTCATTCTCCTGAGTTTGCGTCCATATCCTTTA
Source organism: Hyalomma asiaticum (assembly GCA_013339685.2). Taxonomy (NCBI): domain Eukaryota; kingdom Metazoa; phylum Arthropoda; class Arachnida; order Ixodida; family Ixodidae; genus Hyalomma; species Hyalomma asiaticum. The sequence goes on from CM023484.1 coordinate 128,259,367, forward strand.
TTTATGTGTGCACCAACTGCTCCATAGGAGAGTGTCCTGCATGTTAATCAAGTCTTATCGGAATCTGCTCGCTGGCACATGTGTGATCTGCACACGTTTCTTAAAAACACGAGCTAGGGCTCCGCTCACACTCCGAATGCACGGGAGATTAGCAGCAAGCCGTCCACTGATTAACAAGTATATCGGCTTTGCTAGTTATTCATCAAAAAGTCGGCAGTCTTCGATTGGTCGTTAGGTCATCTTCTGTGGTCCTGAGCTCCTCCCGCACGCTGCTAGCATCGGAAGTGTCAATAATGGGAACAAAATGATGAGCGACAGAGCGTTTCTTAGCTGAACTGATTCGTATCCACCTAGGCTCTGTTTTCGCGGTACGCCACGAAGGCGATGTCTGAGCCTGTGTCAGCCGAGACTAAGTTTGTTTTGTTGCCTTGTTTATCCGCTCTCCTAAGCGTATGTGTGTGTATGTGTATTGCGCGTCTTCTCTGCATATAAAGTGTCATTCGGAACGGACAAGTAGCCTCGTTTCTTCGATGGAAACGCCCGCGTTCCCCGCATAAATAACTGTTCTTCGAACCTCTCATGACAATGGCGTCCGCGACAGGACGAGGCTGATTTTAGCGTTCCTTTCTATTTTCAGGAAGAATGGACGTGAAGGAGCTTGTTAGCGTAGGCGAGACGTTAGGCCTAACAGGAGACGCGCTCCGACAATGGTTAGATGAAGAGCGAGCGCTTGCGAGGGAAGCGCGTGCCGTCGAACGCGAAGAGAAGCGCGAAGAAGCCGAGCGAGAACAACAGGCGAAGCACGAGCAAGCAGAATTGATGATGATTGTGGTTCGGTTAGGAAAGGACGCTAATTTCTGCAGCCCATGTAGGGAGCACGGCTAAGCGTCCGTGGGGGTGGGGGAAAGGGAGTGAAAGAGATAGAGAGGAGAGAAAAGCCGTAGTTGGAGGAAAGAAACTTGTTACTTCGCCTGCGTGTATTAGAAGCTGAAGCGCACGTGGGTAGATGCACAGAGCTGGCCGTCACCACCGATCGTCCTGTACCTCTGCAAATATGCCTCCGAAACTTCATTCCTATATTTGATGAAAAGCGAGATGATCTCGATGCTTACTTCAGGCGTATCGAGGTGGTTGCTACGGGGCAAGAGTGGCCTAGGGATAAGTGGGCCACGGTATTGAGCATACTTCTGCCAGGCAAGGCTCTCAAGGCATTCGGCCGCCTTTCTCCCAAGGATTCGTTGGATTATGACAAGGCGAAGAAAGCGTTACTCGAACGATTTCTGTTTACTGCAGAAGGTTACCGAGGCAAGTTTCGGTCAAGTAAGCCGGAGGACCTTGAAACGGGTAGCCAATTTCCTGTCCATCTGGAGGGCTATTTTCATCGATAGATTGAGATGTCAGGCATTCATAAAACCTTTGATTGGATAAGGAACCTCCTGGTAGCCGAGCAGCTCCTGAAGAGCTGTCACGTCAAACTGGCTATATTCTTCAAAGAAAGTAATTGCAAAACACTCGCAGCGATGTCGGAAGCATGCAACCACTTTATGGAAGCTCAGCGACAACGCAATTTGGGCCAGTTCCCGGAGGCGCCCTGTGATCCGATTACCCTTGGCGGGAGTAGAAAACGCAAGGATCAGTCGAAACTGCCACCAATAAGATGTTTTCTCTGTTACCGAGTCGGACATGACGCGTCGATGTGCAGCGCGAAAAGCAGAGCACCATTTTGCCACGTGTGCCAGAAAACGGGACATCTTGCCATTGACTGTAAAAGAAGTACGGCCAAGGGCCAAGAGTCATGCATGTTTCTGACGATTCGGGCGACACGTGAAATCTAAAAGAGTGCATCAAGCAGGAGCAAACCATACCTGAGGCTTCACCAAATGCTAAAGAGTCGCTCCTTCTTGGAACCCTCACAAACGACGGAAAGCGTAAACACGTTGGATAGTTAGACAAGAATGCGATGCCGACCTCGGAAGGCTACTTCTCCCGAAGAAAGGTGACGGTTCTACGAGACACAGACAGCAACACAGCTGTTGTTGAGCAAAGCCTAGTACCGGACAAAGCGCTCACAGGAAAGACGGGTCGAGTTATTTTGGCCGATGGAACATCACTCGAGCTCCCAGAATCATGGATTTATCTGTCATCGCCGTATTATACTGGAAAGCTGTTGGTTAGGTACTTGCATCAACCCATGTATGAAGTAATTGTTGTAAATATTCCAGGCGCCCGAGAAGCGCATGACCCCGACCCGAAATGAAGGTACGGCACAAAACAGCACTCAACAAATAAAGTAAGGGGAGGGCCAGAAGAGGAGAACGAGCCTGTTGGCGCCGAAGCGGTGGATAGGAAATGTTACTTCCTTGCATCAGTTTCATATGCAAAGCTGCCTGTCATTCAGGGAGACATGTAGAGTCGTCCAGAGGGGACTGGTCGCATGAAGAAAAATAAAGCTCCTTTCTCTAAAAAGTACCACTGTCGATGTTACGGCAAAATGACCAAGAAGCAGGACTCAAAGGAGAGAGATAACGCACTCGTCTCCTCACCCACCGCACAAAGCAAGCCATGCCTTGATCTGAGAGGGCCTCTTTCCGGCGCCGGCATCAAGAGTGAACGTGGCATAGCGCGGCACATTGTCAGCCAATTCGAATCGCCCAGTGGGGAGATGCTAAAGAAGCATTACGAAATCCCCTCGGACAAAAAACTTGACGAGACAAGTGCATCCCTGGCTGTGGAGGATGGAGCCTGCGAACACTCAACGGCCTGCATCCACCTCGAATCAGCGAAAGTCCGAGAAGTGGAACTAGTCAAGACCATCTCACCGGCTCAGCAGCAAAGCGTCGATTAATGCAGTGAACCCGGCTTGCTTTACCCTACAAGCGGTGAAACGCGACTTCAAAGGGCGCAGTGCAGTTTCCCTGGACCATCATGTCAGCAAGGGACGTTTTCCACTTGTGCGGAGAGGAATATCCCACAAGCTCGGTTTGTTCACGGATGCGGAGACAAAGATGACGAGGTCATCCCTGGGACCGGGCGATTACGGCGGCGACTGTACTGCGACGTATGTAGGCACTGCGTTTCCGCGTATACGATCCATCTGGAATTAGGAAACAAGATAGGGTGGGCACACTCGAGGAGAGTACAGACTTGAAGCCTCATTAATACCACGGCACGAGTAAAATACCAAGAAGCATCACAAAGTACGAAAAAGTTGATACTGTGTGTTTTGGCTCGGACATTAGCATAGGGTTTTGATGCAAAACCGTAAAGAATCTTTGAACCCTATACTATATATAGCGGTTGAGCTTCTCCCGCGGGCCACGCGTTGTTCTAATCTTGAAGTAGAATGAGGGGAGTTAGTTGGCTTTGCAAAATTCTTATTGCGCAACATGATTCCCATCTAATACTCCTGTGACACTAGGCAACTTGAGCGCACTTTGAGCGAGTGCACTTACGCTCACACGGCTGCTACAAGAGAAAGAGAAGTGTGCTTTGCAAATGTGCATTCCCCTAGCGGACGTTGCTGCAAACTGCCCGAGGGTGAGAATAGCGAGATTTTTTGTTGAAATATGATTTGCTTTAATACATGGCAACATTTCTAATAAGCAAAACAATGTTTTAAAAATGCTACTGGCACCGCGTTATGCATTAGCGTATTTGTTTCCAAGCCACTGCTACCGAGGCTACACTCTGCGTCTTCGCGAAGCCTGCGAAGTGAGTTCAGCGAATGCGCTCGCCTGCAAGTGCGCTTTGCAGCGAGTGTCACTAAACATTCCCGTGTGACAGCGTGCGAATGACACTAGCGGTGAAGTGCACTCTCTGCAAAGTGCACTTAAGTTGCCTCGTGTGACGGGGTATAAGCTAGTGCATTCAGAGACGTCCATGCAGAAAATTTGTGGGTAGCCATGCAGGGCGTAGTGGTCCAGTTGCACATTTTATCAGAGCAGTATAAGAAGTGCAGCTGTTGGATATGAGTGCATGAACCGCATGTAGAATAGGTCAATGGAAGTGTAAAAAAAAAATAATTATAACTTGTTCAATGTATTGTTGGTGATTGTAAAGAGCGCGCATATTTGGCCTTTTGTTTATCTGGACGTATAGACAAAAGTCTTGATGAGGGGCCTGTGTGATGTGCGCGCAATAGTATGGGTCGGCACTCGGTGCTCTAGAGGAGCAGACAGACGCCGCCGACGACGACGACGAGGCTGGAGCACCACAAGGTTGCGCGAGCGCAAGAGCGTTGCAAAGAGGTGACAAAAGGGAAGACAGAGGGAGACGGACTGCAGCGTTGGACACAGTCGGGTGCCCGGGCTCGAGTATCAAGAATCCCTACCAGCGGTCCACGAGTTGGAGCTCCGGAATTCAAGTGGCCGCCTGCGCGTCCTCCCCGTCTCGTCTCCTGCTGCAAGGCTGCTGTGGCTCCAGCAGCATTCATCAAGCCTCGGCGTTCTCCTGCATGCTCTTCAGTAGGCAACGGTACTACGGCTCCCTCCAGCCGCCGTCCCGCCAGAGGGTGAGCCTGTGTCGCCCGAGACTGTTGTACTGTTAGTAGGGACGCTAAGTTTGTTTTGTTGCCTTGTTTATCCGCCCTCCCATTTCTTATAAGTGTATGTGTGTGTATGTGTATTTCGCGTCTTCTCTGCATATAAAGTGCCATCCGGAACGCACAAGTAGCCTCATCTATTCGATGGGAGCACCCGCGTTCCCAGCATAAATAACTGTTCTTCGAACCTCTCATGACAGTCACCTAGAAATGTTATTTCGTTTCTACCAAACACGCATTTTCAGTATTAAATATGATTCCTGCCTCTTCTGCCCTTTTAAATACGGCACGCAAACGTTCGTCATTCTGTGCTTTGTCAGCGCCCCAAACGAAGAGGTCGTCGACGTAAACGCGCACCGCTGGGATGACTTCAAAGATCGCCGTCAGCGTTTTTTTAAAGACTTCACTGGCAAAAGATATACTGTGAGGCAGTCCTTAAGAGCCGATAGCGTCCGAAAGGAGTGGCGAACGTGCAGATCCGCGATTCAGCTTTGCAAAGGGTGTCTGAAGGAAACCGGAGTTGGCATCATGCCGCGAAAAAAATTGAGCGCCTGACAGCTCACTTTCTATGTCTTCGCCGCATCGGGTAGTTCTCATGTAATATATTTTTACACGAAAGCGTTTAATGCCGGGGTCCACCAACAAATCTGTGACGTACTTACGTAACGGAGGTACATATGTGAAAAAAACAACAACATGCATTTGAGATTGAAAAAGTAAAACCAGCTGGAATTCGAAACCACAGCCAGTCAGGTTGCGGCGGCATGAGCTGGAAGCGCTAGCGACCACGCCACCGACAGACTTACGATGCGGTGAGTAGACGGGCTTTATAGATTTACTAGACCGCTTTACAATTCACATGTAATTGATGTCCGATTAAAGCAAGCGTATTTAGTAAGCCAAATTGCTCTTACAATAAAGTTACCTCCCTTTCACTGCACTCTTGGTTCTCATCGGTGGGACCGCCATCCAGGAACGATGGAGCGAAGTCGTTAATTGTCGCGATAATGCGCCCCTGCAGTTAGCGTTTCACTAGTTCCGAGGCCTTTGTCACCGCGTAGGCTTCGGCGTCCCGCAGGGGCGTTTCTTCAGCCAAGGCCTCTATACACCTTTTCAGAAAGGGCTTCCTGGGCGCCGCCACAACCCTCGTTGGGCTGTGCAACTTATGCGTGACCCCGCAAAAAATCACTGCCGACGGTTCTTAGTAGCAATTCTGGTGAGTTCGAAGGTCTTTATTATCAAACAGCGCACATACGCCAAGACAAACGGAACGAAACAGACAACACGAACCTTTGTACTGCAAGGTCACAGCCTGTCTGGAGGTGCGCGTTCGCTCCAGCGAGCACGCACCTCCAGATCGACATTGCATTGTCCAGAACCTTGCATTGCCTCGGGAGGAATGTGTCGTTCGAGAGCTTTCGCGTGTGTGCAACCGTCGAGGATTCCTGCACAGTGTCGAGGTGCCGATGATGTGTATATGCAAAGGGTTGACATGTCCACAGTACCCAACCCATCTCCCGCCCCTCGATTCGGCAGATTGCCGCTGTGTGCGAAGACAGATTTCCCTTTCGTATTTTACCGATCCCTATGACTGAGGGATCAAACACATTTTTTCTTTACTTCTCTGGTGCCCATGCACACCCGCAGAGCACCATTCTTTTTTTTTTGTTCCACAACCAAAGAATTCACCCTTTAGACGGGTTCTTGTACTTTGGCGATAATGGACGACTTATTCATGTGTGCCAGCTCGTCGCGCAGTCTTTTCTTCATTGCCACATGTACTTTCCGAACAGGTTGCAGAACTGGAATAGCGTCTGGCCGGAGAACCATCTTCCACGTTCTTTGTACACAGCGTGTGTGTGATAAGACAGCTCGCCAGCCATTGCAGCGCCGTCAGCGTCAGCAAGTATAGACCACGATGGCGCTAGTGATGCAGTGATAAAAGCCGCTGCTTTCAGATAATAAAAGGTGTTCTTTTTGTTGTTGCCTTTGAAGAAGAAGCACGCGCACTTCTGTCCATCTAGTAGTGACGCACACATGGTGTCAGAAGGACAGAAAGTTGAGCGAGTTGGTAACAGTCCATAATCAAAAGAATAGGCGTGCAGGACACGGACACAAGGAGGGCAGTGAACAACACGAACGCCGACTAACAACTGATGCACAGCACAGAGGCGAAAAAGAAAGAAGACACCGGATCTACTGCAAAGTAAGAGGAATTCTTTTTCTACTAAATCGCCGTCGGAAAAGGTGATTCTCGGAGACGTCGTTTTGGACGAGAACCACAAGAAAATTCGAGCATTAGGCCCTAAGTACTGTTTTCATCCTAACCTAAAAGAAGTTGACGTTTTAAGCTTACCTCGATCTATAACTAAGGTTATTCCGGAAGTCTCGATGTATTTCAGATTGCTTCGCCCGCATCAAGCATTCGAACGATCTCGTTAAGGCCTCTGACCCCATCCGACCGGTTGTAAATTACTGTGTGGAACATAAGCTTCGACCTGTTTTATCTGATAAGGAAGGTTGTTTTGTAATAATGTCGAATAGCACTTTTTCTGAGAAAGCCTCAGCAGCTGTTGAAAAGAATTTTAGACCTGTGAAACTGAAACCTTCTGTAGTAAAACAACGAGCTGTCATCTCCTGTTGAAACATAATCTAGATAAGGTAGCTTCCAGTGTTAAAAAGGCAAAACTGCTCACTTTAGAATTATTTTCCTCGGCGAAAACCCATAAGCCAGATATTCCGTTTCGCTCTATAGTATCAGAGTCAGGGACTTGGCAAGTTTGTGTAGCTAGCTCTTTGCAGAAGTGCTTAACATCCTTAAGTTTTTCTGACCCCTTCCGTGTACGTAATTCTCAGGCTCTAGTTCAGTTGTTAACAGAGGAAAATCCTGGCCACTGCACAGCATTTAGCATGGATGTAGAAGATTTGTATTACTCGTTGCCGCATGAAGGTTTACTTAATTGCGTGAAAGAATGTATTCAAGAACAAGGGCAGGAGTCCGGTTTCATAGATAGGTGCGGAGTTTCCACAGGTACCTTTCTAGAAATTCGCTCCATGTACTTAACGTCAACATTAGTTGGATACAGGGAAGGCGTGTTTGTGCAGAAATCAGGGATTTGTATAGGTTCAAAGGTAGCCCCTATTCTAAGTGATCTATACTTGAGCAAGTTTGACTGCCGTTTAAAAGAGGCCTTAGGGGACCGCATCATTAGGGTATTTCGGTATGCGGACGATTACTTGGTACTTTGTAGTAAGGATGATTTTGAATCCGTCGTCACCTATGTAAGCGATCAATTTAAACTTAATGGAGATGGTCTAAGGTTTACGAAAGAACGACCGGACAGAAACGTAATACAATTTTTAGATATCTCGTCATTTGAGCAGAATCACGTGTGTTGGCAGTATTCCCCTAGAGCATCTAAGCCGTTATTAAACTTTGACTCCAAGCATTCGAAAGTAGTAAAAAACGGAATAGCCTTGTCCTGTTTAAAGCCAGCCCTATCGAAGTCGTGCGTGCACCGTTTGACCATTAGCTTTAATGCGCAGGTCGAGCGCCTCTTAGATGCAGGTTACCCTAGACTAGCGATAGCCACCGTAGCTGAGCGTCTTAAGAAGTCGATTTCGACCGGAACAAAAGCTGTAGCAGAGAGTAACATTAACAAGAAAAAGGTCGTGAGTATTCCGTATATCCACGCAGTTTCGCACAGGCTTAAGAAAGTGGGAAGTAAATATGGGGTTAATGTTGTGTTTACGGCTCCCAATAAGTTAGGAAGGATTTGTGCCGCAGTGCGTAGAAGAAATGAGCAGATGGAAGGAAAGAAGCGAACGGATATCTGTGAGGTTAAGCACTTAGCCAAGAACAATTTCAGGGACTGTCGCATGGGTGTAGTTTATAAGATTCCTTTTAGCTGCGGACGTTTTTATGTAGGGCAAACTGCGCGTTGTATTAATCAAAGATTAATTGAACACAGAAGGTCGCTTTCAGGTGGGACGCCGTCCAATCTATCCTTGCACTGCCAGGTCTGTAGCTGCTTGCCCGAGTTAGACAAAACCGAGATCCTGTACAGGCATAAGAACGAAGATACGCGTTTATTGGTTGAGGCCTGGCATATCAGTATTAGTGGCAGTGCATGCGTGAGTCAGCCGTCGATTAGCTTAAACAGAGAGGAGATAGAAAGCCTTAGGAGTTGTCTATCGCGAAGACCGGCACGTGTAGCCGATTGACAGGTGGCGCTACCATTTCTAGCATGCGCAGATAAGCTGTGTGTCTTCTTCCTCTTTCGCCTCTGTGCTGTGCATCAGTTGTTAGTCGGCGTTCGTGTTGTTTGCTGCCCTCCTTGTGTCCGTGTCCTGCACACCTCTTTTGATTATGGTGTCAGAAGTGGGATCCTGCCGATGATATCCATCACAGCTATCAGACGTGAGAGTGGCCCGGAAACGAGGACGCCGGCTGCTCGCTTAACACTGCCAGACGACGTAAAAACCACCAGGTGCTTTACAAGGAAATACCAAGAGAGATGGCTTTGTTTTAAATTCCTTTACCCGAGCCCTTCACCTTCGCAACACCTAATGACTGGCCTCCCTGGAAACAGCGATTTCATCGCTTCCGTACTTCCTCTGGACTTGACGTGGAGCCAGAAAAGAGTCAAGTAGATGCACTGCTGTCTAATGGGCCCTCAGGCCGAGGACATCTCCAAGACTTTCAAGTTTTAGGCCGTGGCGAAGGCACATGAGGCCGACTTTGTTGCTCGATGGAACATCACTTATAAAAGGGTCAAGTTTAACACCCGAACTCAACGAGACGGTGAATCTGTCGAGGATTTTTTACCGTACTGTACTCTCTTGCTTCTACGTGCGACTACGGGGAGCTGCGTGAAGGCTTAATTAGAGACCGTAGGTCTCCAAAGCTCTGCAACTCGATCGTGACCTAAAGCTTCAGAAAGCATTGTTGGTTGCACGACAGCACGAGACCATCAACCAACAGCAGGCAGAACTTCACCGCGTGCGGGAGCAGGACGTCCACACATAATGACAGAGGAGTACGCGAAAATTTGGGAGAAACGTGCCCTTCGCCTGAAATTGGAAGCAACGTTCCCAATTCAGTGTGGCTGGTGCGAAAGAAACAGGCACATTCGAGCGCTTTGTCCAGCAAGAGATGGAGTCTGCCGAAAGTGACAAAAAAAAAAGAGGACTCTTCAAGGTGGTTTGCCGATCAACCAGAGCGGTCAGGAACGTCGTAAACCCGACCGAAGAACGAGCCTTCCTCGGAGTCGCATCCATTTATCCGCTTAAAGGTGGGAAGTTCCAGTAATTGTTGAATATTCGACAGTGGCATTTAAAATGGATACTGGCGCCGATAAAACAGTCGTTCCGGCTTCACTTCCCTATTTCCCGCGATAAAACTTCAACCAGCAAGGCGCCGGCTTCAGGGACCAGATGGTAAACCCATTACCATATCTGGTATGGCTGCCATGAATGTGAGGTTAGTGGAAGCGAGCAGCCGCCAAGACGTGCACGTCCTTCGAGGCCTCCGAGCCCCTATTCTTGGGAAACCAGCTATAGAAAGGCTCGCCGTACTACCACAAATCAGTGCAGTGAAGAAACTGGAGCGTGAGCCTGACTTTTTTCAATTGTTCCGGGGACAGGGTACCTTCTAAGAAGAGTGTGAGCTCAAGTAGACAGGGAAGCAAAGCCTTTCGCGCTGTAGTCGCCACGTAAAGTCCTCCTGCCGTTGCTCGAAAATACAAGACAAGAGCTCGAATGGATCCAAATCATCTCTCCTGTCACCGATCCCACTACATGATGCACACCTATGGTTGTCGTTCCGAAGCCCTCTGGTGCTGTTCGGATCTGTGTAAAGTTTACGGCGTCCAATAGATGCGTTGAATGAGAATGGCATCCCAACCCGGCCATCAACTACACCATAAGAATGCTAAAGGGAGCCAGCGAGTTCTCGAAACTCGACGCAAACTCGGGTCTCTGGCAGATAATACTGAGTGAAAGAAGCAAGAAGTCACATTTGTCACGCCGTTCGGGCAATATTATTTCAATCGACTTCCGTTCGGAATCACGTCGGCACGCGAATATTTTCAGAGACGAAAGGGGGAGGTTCTTTCTGGACAAGAGGTAGGTGTCTGCCGCATGGACTATGTGCTTATTTGGGGCGCCGCGCAGTGGCAGCACTACGATAGCTTCGGGCAGCGATGGACTGCCTCCGCACAGCGGGCATTACGTTGAGCAGAGAAGTGCGAGTTTGGGGTCATCCATATTTTATTCTTGGGACATACAATCGGGAAAAATGCAGTCCGTCCCGAGAAGCTAAACATTAGCGCGGTGACACAAATGCCACGCCCGAAAGTCCAAGACAGAGTTGCGGCGTGTGATGGCATGGCCAACTGTCTGTCCCTTTTTGTGCCACACATAGCAGAAGTGCAGCAGCCTCTTAGTTCCATGATGAGCTCAAGTCAGGAATTTGTGTGGGGCCGCGCCCAGGAAGCCGCCTTCCTGAAGGGAGAGACTCTTCTTTCATCGGACCCTGTCTTCGGAATCTACAATGCGAATACCGAAACAGTGGTGACAGCAGACGCCTGATCATACGGTCTCGGAGCTGTCCTGCGCCAAAAGCAAAAGGACCGCCAGTTCGAAGTTATTTCTTTTGCTTCGACTTGCCCTTGTGTGGGCTAGTTAAAAGTCCATGATTATCTCGTGGGAAAGCGTATCAGCCTTGAAACAGATCACAAACCACTCATACCTTTGTTTGGGTGAAAGGGAATTGACGAAACTAACACCGAGACTACAAAGAATGCGCATGCGTCGGATAGGCTGCACTTGTGGCATCATGTATGTTCCAGGCCACAACCTGACGGTAGCAGACGCCCTTTCTCGGTCACCCATTCCACAAACGGAGTCCACGGAGCTGGAGGTCGAAATTCGAGGCTATCTTCGGCTGGTGGTCTCGTCACCCCGGTAACACAGCCGAGTTTACAACTTGTCGCCCAGGAGCAAGAGAAAGGTCCAGGATGTCAAGGTCTTGCCAATCGACGCACAAAAGGCTGACCTAGCCATCGAGACGTTGTGCCAGCCTTGCTCATGTGCGGCTCTAGGATAGTGATCCCATCGACACTAAGGCAGGCCGTCCTTGAAATAATTCACGAGGGGCACTTCGGAAATGAGAAGTGCCGGGCACATTCAAGAGCTCAGTTTGGTGGCCAAGTATCGACGCAGAAAATGAACAGCTTGGTAAAAACTGCCACAGCTGCCTTAAGCAGAGCACCAACCGAAAGATGCCTTTGCAACAGACCACATTTCCAGATAGACCATGGCAGAGCATTGCGATGAATTTATTCTTTCATGGGGGAATTTATTCTTTCATGCCGTGGATTATTTTCCGCCACACCTCGACCTCGTACCGCCGGATAACCTGTCTTCATCACCTGTAATAAACCACTGAAAATCCATTTTCCGAGACACGGGATTCCGGAAGTAGTAGTTTCAGATAATGAATCGCAATTCTCAGGAACCTTCGGCACTGAATTTTGAAAATTTGTAACGGAGTACAACTTTCAACATGTGATGTCTAGCCCCCATTATCATCAGAGCAACGAAATGGCAGAGTCCGCCGTGAGAATTATCAAACGATCCCCTTAAAGAAAACTGACGATTATAAAACTCTTCTGGCTTACTGGACAAGCCCAATAAAGAACGTATACAGCCCCGCCGAGCTGCTAATGGGGAGAAGACTGCGCACGCTCCTATCCACGTCTAGCAAAAAGCTCCAGCCTCCGACACCGGACCTCAAAGAACTGACAGCTTTCGAGAGGTCGCAGCGTTAGCGCCAGAAGAAAGACTGTGAACGACGCGATGAAGTGCGTGGTCTACCACAGCTCTCCGGAGGAACAGACGTATTAATCGTAGCCCTGCCAAAAAAAGGGGTCGCTAGAAGAAGCGCCGACGAAGCCAGATCGTGTTGGGTCGACTTCGAGGAAACTTCTCTGTGCAGAAATCGCGCGCTCTTCTCCTGCTGCCGCCAAGAAGTTTAGAAGATGGGCATAGAACAACGCCAATAACAGCGGAATCGCCAGAACTATGCAGTGGTGAAACCAGCGCAACAGTGTAACGACTCCACTCACTGTCACACACGAAGTGAAAGGTCCGTGGTTCCTCCAGAATGATTTCCAGCTTCGTAACCAGAGCACCTTATAAAAATGGCCGCGTATCTGCGTGCTTCGCTGCAGATGTCGTCGAAAGACGATAGTCTTTTACCGGCCGTAAAGCAGTGATTTGGGTTTGTTGATATGACATTGTGAGGCTCATAGCACATGAAAAGACAAGGACGAAGAAACACGTGGCACACACAGGCGATAAAGGCGTTTGAAGGAACACCGATACTACATCGAGGAGAAGCGGGGTGGGTTCCTTGACGCTCACTGTAGGCATTTCAAGAGCTCTGGTGCTGATGCTGCCCAATCGACATGTGTCCCAGCTTATTGTGACTGCTTCATCGTAGGAAGAGCGTGGGATAGATTAACTCGCGAAATCACCGAAGCAGAAATGATTGACAAGCTCGGAGATGACTGTGTATCAACGCCTGCAATTGCCCTCTCCCGCAAAGAGTTAGTTTACCTTCGGAAGGGTGCGTGAGCTTTCCAAACAGCATATGTATGATGATGTATGTGAAAGAGCTGTATATATGCATGGGTCTTTTGCTCCTTATAAAGATTGTTGCAAGTAGCGCCTGTGTGTGTCACGTCTTTCTTCGTTCTTGTCTTTTCATGCGCTATAAGCCTCACAATTTTGCCGGCCGTACTACGCTGCGTGAGATATGGCCGCCATCTGGCAGCGCCGTCGGGAAACATGAGCTTGTGCAGAATCCTTGTGCAGAATCCCTGCCAGGTGGCAGCACCAAATCGTCGGCAGAGACCTTTTTCGTGCATAGCGTCGCATTTTTAGCACAGCCAAACAAACACTAGGGTCTTTAGAGTTACGTATCTATGTATTTTGTAGTAAAGGAACACCACCTAATAAAAACGTATAGGTGCTGCGCCTCAGATATGCGCAATATTTTCTTTTTGATCGACTGTAAGAGGCTTGTGTGCCCAGGCACTCGCACGGACGGGGACTTGGCACACACAAGGACAAAACATTTTTGATAGCACGGCGACCGGCAGATAATCATGTACTTGGTCGCGTCCCTCAAGCCTAAACTGGTCGTAGCGTACGAACAGTTCTTTCCCGTCTCAGATTTCCTGCACTACGTTCACGTACGCTCACGCACCACTCACGGTGTTCACTTGTATGATCGTGCGACGTCGATGCGGGGTCCCTACGATGCCGCCGCGGCTGTAGCGCCAACTTCGACTCCGTCGATGGACCGGTCGGGCGTCGTCCTCGATTTAAGGCGAGATCACGTAGGCGGCCGCGGCCAGCAAACGAAATAGTCGCCGGTTCACTCCACGGCCTAGCCTGTGGTGACGAGCACAGGCTCTGCTAGCAGCTGCCCGAGCAGTGGCGGAGCGGCAACGGACCAATAGCAGCGACGGTGGCTCCCCGAGAACAGGACCGCACCCGAGAACAGTCGGGAACCGCAACGGTCGGGTAGTCGCGACGGTCGCTCCCCGAAAACAGCACGTTTTGGCGGCAAGCTTCCTGGCCTGTGTCCTGTCTCGTGCTTCGCGGGCCTCGCGCCTTCACGAGCGGCGCCACCGCACACAAGATACACGTCTTCTTCCTCTCCTTCTAAGTCACATGCACTTTTCGGGCCGTCACTCGTCACACGACAATGTTCACAAGTTTGGACGCAGCTACCAGTTCAAGATGGCTGTGCGTTAGGCAAATGCTTAAACTTTGGCCGGGTGGCTGAATTGTGTGACAGCAGACAGACAGACAGACCAAAATTTCTGCGTTCAAGTATCCCATGAAAGAAAAAAAAAAAGAAATATGCAAGAAAAACAAATAAGAGAGGGGGAGATGTGAGGTGAGCTCGCCGGCCGTCAGCAAGCGTAGCACTGCGATGGCGCTAGTGATGCGGTCGATAAAAGTCGCTGCTTTCTAATGCTAAAGAGGAGAACGTTCCTTTTGTTGTTGCCTGTTGGACAAGACGCACGCCCACTTCTGTTCGTCTTGTCGCGACGCAAACAGGCTGTTCCACGAAAGAGATGCGCAAAGTCCTCTACAGGGCCTGCATTTCCACTTTGAGTCGGGGACGAAGTCGATGCATGCATTCAAGCCAATGAGCGCTTGCCGTACGTTCTTCACAGTAAAGAAACTGTTTCTCCTTGTACCGTCTATCTGTAGTGCCTTCGAGGTGCTTGATGTCGGACCATTTGTCAGTATTTCCGCCCTCTTGCGCAACGCGGTGCGTTAGAGATGCATTGAAAAATATTGAGCGGGATCAAGTTGGCTTGAGAACCCGTACCTACCTTAAAATTGATGACCAGAGATGGTCGCACGCACTTTCTAACCTTCCCAGGATTTGTGCTTGCTCCCTAGATGCTGACGTGAAAGCTCTTGAGGCTTTGTTAACGATTTTCTTGAATGTCGTGGAGTTGTGGTCTCTTGCAGCACAATGAAAAGTGGTTCTTGCTACATGCAGAGTGTTATGTCCACGGTAGCCGGAATAACAGGCATACGTGGGAAGAAAAACTTGTTTATTACTTGAGCCGTAAGCACCTTTTTCGAGCCAGCGCGAGCGGTCTGTTTTGTCCGAACGCACACGGTCGACTCTCATCCTCGGAGCCAGACTGGGGAGAGAGGGGCAAGAAGCAGGCGAAGGGAGTCCGCCAAAAGCGAGAGGGGTAGCCGGGGGGGGGGGGGTAGCGGCTTGCACGTCCTTGAAGCTTTCCGTGAAGTGGGTGTTCGCGGTTGGAGACATGGCAATTCCTTCCCCCCTAGTTTTGTGCGCGTCGCTGTCTCATTGACTTTCGCTCGGCGGGCGCCGTATGGGCTGGGGCGCAGCTGCTCGTTTTCTCCCCGGAAGCTGCTGGGTGAGCGGGAAGTGTCCGTTGTTCACTGGCGTCCTGTTCTTTTGTCAGCAGCCAAGCCGCGTTGGAAGGTGCCGGGGGGCTGCTGCCTTCAGCGTGTCCACAGGGCGGATAGTGTGCGCGCACGTGGCGTAACTGGTTTAAGTGTCGGCGAGAGACAGTCCCATTCACTTCAACGAGCCAAGATCTCAGGCCGATGCATTCTTTAACAATGGCCGCGACCCACTCGGGCTTCTGGTGAAACTGGCGGGCGAGCACCGCTTGTCCTTTTTGAGTTTCCGGCAACGCGGGGCGTCTTCGTCATCTGGGTTGACCTTTGAAGGTGGCTCCGGCAGAACGGCCGAGATATGCGTTCGCAGCTCACGAGAAAACATGAGCTTTGCTGGTGTCTTGCCCGTCGCATAGTGCACTGTCGCGTGTTGTTTGAATAGAAAGCGCGCAATGCGGCGCTGCAAGGACCCTGTAGAGTCTCTTGAAAGAGCTAGTTTTAGCTCTCCCACGTAGCGTTCGGCCTGTCCGTTTGTGGCTGGGTGGTACGGAGCATATGTTACCGCTGTGATGCCGTTGTCGCGATAGAATTTCTTCATTTCTGCCGACACGAATGCCGTCCCGTTGTCCGAGACCACCTTGCGGGGCAATCCCAATGTTGCGAACAACGAGCGCAGTACCTCGATGACAGCTGTCGAGGTTGTTTTGTTCATCTGGCGAACTTCAACCCATTTGCTGTAGGCATCCACAATTACTAGGAATGTGGACCCGTCAGTTGGGCCTGCAAAGTCGAGGTGCACGGTGTGCCAAGGTGTGCTCGGTCTGTCCCAGTCCGGTACTGTAGCTCGTGGCGGAGCGCGTTGATTGGACTGGCAGGCTGTGCACTCTGCCGCTAGTGTCTCGATATCCGTCGATTCCCGGCCACCACATGTAGCTGCAGGCGCACTTCTTCATTGCTACGACGGCTCGGTGTCCGGCATGAATGAGAGCCGTGGCTTGTTGTCGAAGTGGGCCTGGAATGACAACTCGTGACCGTAGTGTGATGCAACCTCGATGACAGCTCAATTCCGTTGCTCTCTTGCGAAAAGCATTGAAATTGTCATCCTCGAGCTTTTGAAGGCTACCCTCCTGTAGGGCTTTGTACAGCTTGGACAATGTCGGGTCATCTTGCGTGGCCGTTGCGACTTCGTCTGCTGTTAGTGGGGGCCTTGGTAGTGCTTCGAACATGAGCACGCAGCCAACTTGAGGCGGGTCCTCAATGATTTCGCTGAGGGGTAAGCGGCTCAGTGCGTCGGCGTTTTGGTGCTTGTTTCCGGGACGGTACACAATGTCGTAGTCATATGCTGACATCTTAATGCACCACCGGATGATACGAGGCGAGAGTGTCTGAGGAATCTGCTTTTGCGGCCCCAGGATACCCAGAAGTGGTCTGTGGTCAGTCAGAACAGTCACATGTCTGCCCGCCATGTACTGATGAAAATGCGTGGCACCATAGACGACGGCGAGTCCTTCACGATCAAGCTGAGAATAATTGCGTTCCGCAGGTGTCAGCGTGCGGGAAGCGAAGGCGATCGCTGCTTCTCTGCCTTGATCGTCAATTTGTGAAAGCACCGCACCGACGCCGTAGGGTGAAGCGTCACAAGCAAGAAGCAATGGCTTTGTGTCGTCATATTGCCTGAGCACCACACTTGCACGAAGCAGCTCTTTAAGGGCTTCAAATGCTTCCTGATGGCGTGGCGACCAAGTCCAGGGGACGTCGTTTTTCAACAGGTTGTAGAGGTCGTTGGCCACCGTTGCTCGGTGTTCTAGGAAACGGTCATAGAACGTTAGGAGACCCAGGAATGATTGGAGCTCTTGTTTGCTGGTTGGCGCGCGTGCCTCCGTGATGGCGCGTACCTTGTCGCTGGTGGGGTGAATACCTTCGGCATCGATCAGATGACGTAAGAATTTCACTTCAGGAACCGCGAAGCAGCACTTATGGATGCTCAAGCGTAGGCTTGCACTTGCTAGCCGTTTCAGTACGAGTTCTAGGCGAGTAGCGTGTTCCTCGCTGGTTGCGCCACTGATGATTATGTCACCTAAGTAGACGCCCACGCCAGGAATTCCTTGAAGCTGCGATTCCATGTACCTTTGAAATATGGCTGGGGGCTGCCGCTACCCCGAATGGAAGTCGCTTTACCATGTACAGTCCTCTTGTATTAAGCGTGAGCACCTCAGAAGTTTTGTCGCTCACCTTCAGCTGTTGATATGCCTGCGTGAGGTCCAGGGTGCTGAATAGTGTCCCTCCCCATAGCGTGCTGAAAACTTCCTGCGGTGTTGGCAGGGGGTATGAAGATGATTTTGTTGCCAAGTTCACGGTGAACCGGTAGTCCCCACAGAGACGTAGGCTTCAGTCCTTCTTCCTCACTGCAACCAGCGTTGTGGCCCAGTCTGAATGCTGTGTTGGCGCAATAATACCCTGTCGTTCCAGCTTGTCGAGCTCCTTCTCGTAGGCAGGTTGCAAGGCAAACGGTATCGACCTGGCCTTTAGAAACTTCGGACGGGCCTGGGGTCGTAGTGTTTCTGAAGTGCCGCAACGATGTCGTCGTAGGCCGCTTCAGCCGGGTTGCTTGGCTCAACCAATGCGCAGACGGTGTCGTACGTCTGCTCACCGCACAGCGTCAGCAGGTGTGCCCTCTTCTTGCTGTAGTCCGTGATGCTGTTGGCCTCGAAGTAGAATTGGAGGCGCCCGTACCACGATGTCCAAGATGAGCCATTGAACTCCGGTATTCGGACTGATGCGTGCGTTGTCATTGTGTAGCACCGGTAAAGATAAACGCTAGCTTCAATTCCACTACCTCGTCGCCACTGTTATGTCCACGGTAGCCGGAATAACAGGCATACGTGGGAAGAAAACCTTGTTATTACTTGAGCCGTAAGCACCTTTTTCCAGCCCGCGCGAGCGGTCTGTTTTGTCCGAGCGCACACGGTCGACTCTCGTCGTCGGAGCCAGACTGGGGAGAGAGGCGCAAGAAGCAGGCGAAGGGAGTTCGCCAAAAGCGAGAGGGATAGCCGGGGGGGGGGGGGGGCGGCCTGCGCGGCCTTGAAGCTTTCCGTGAAGTGGGTGTTCGCGGTTGGAGACATGGTACAGAGCAGGTTCTTTTTGCAGGCCGGGCAATGGTGTGGTGCATGCACGCGACCACAGTGTTTGCATCTGCTTATGTTCTCTTTGCCGTATTCACTCTGTATAAGACACGAACCTTCCTTCGTTCGTCGGCCCAGGAGGCATTTTGTTGTGCTGCTACTTCATGTGCTTTGCGCACGCTTCCGCCTTTTTGTCCCACAGCACCTTTTCTCTGACAGATTTGTCCTTAGTCCTGAAGACAATCTGGTGCCTGGTCAGACTCTTAAAGGGTCGCGAAATTGAAAAGTTTGGCTTCCGTCCTCAGATCACACGCAAAACGTTAGAATGGTTTCTTGTAATCTTGGACTCGCATACGGAACACATGGCATTCGTAAACCTCGACCTCGTTGCCTTGCTCAATGCAGTATTCATCAAACTTCTTCACCAGTGTCTGATAGTCATCTTTGAGCTCACCTTAGGCGAATGTGAAGTTGTAGACCTCGAGTGCTTCGTCACCCGCAGCACTCGGGAGGATGGCCGCCTTTACCGCCTGTGTTTTGGGGTGGTCTGTCGAAGTAGCCACGAGGAATAGTTCCAGTTGCCAGTGAACTGTAGCGGGGAGGGTAGCTTTAAGACGTCCATGTCTAGTTGCGGCGACGACTTCTGACACCACATAACAGTATAACAACACGGGATAACATGAATAAGTAACACGGGATATACATCCCGTCTTCTCCATGCTCGTAAACTCGGGACTCCTAGGTGACAAATATTTGCACACACGTCACGATTAACGATATAACACGGTCCCGTGTGGCTCCTCATACCCGTAGTGTCAGGATGTGGGTATTGGGATATGCTTGACAAATGATTCAGTGCTGACAATAGAGCCTAGTCAGCAGAGGGCGAAACTAAACACACATTGGAAAGCTCTTGATAACATGTTTTTTCATGGCTTAAACGAGAGAAAGCTATACATGACGAGCAGGCAAAAGCAAGCGAACCGCAGCGAGCGCAGACCGTCTCTAAGGGGGAAGGTAAAAATCCAACCCGAAACTCCGAGGTCCCAATACTCGTCCACGGCGGCTCTTACCATTTGACCTACCGTTGTGGTGTCCAACCCCAGGCGGTGTGTAGAACGTGAATTGCGGTGCTAGCGCGTCTTAACGTAGGAAAGAATACTTATGCGCTGCTGTCACCGAACGGGCCCGACCTAGCGGGAATACTCGAGCATAACGTAGGCGCGACAGTGCACTTGAACAAAACGGTGCGCAAACGTGAGTGCCGAGCTACCCATCAGTCACCACACGACGAGCCTGGCAAGCCCACGTGACGCACACTCGGTGTGCACAAGGATGTTGACGGCTCGCAACACGTGTATGCGAAACAATTCCGCATATCGGCAATTTTCTTGGCGTCTGCTTCGTGGGGTGTGCCGAATTTTAACGCTACACTCCCCAACGCGCCCAAAAAATAAAATCCCAAGTTCGAAATCCAGTCGACCGTTACGCCGGCGATGTGTAAACGCTTTTACAGAAGATATTTCGATGCAGTGACGCGCAAAATATATCGCTAAGCACACCAAATGGTGACCCTGTACCCAGTCACGAATGCGCCGCCGTATTAAACAGTACGTTCATTCAGCCTTCTAAATGCGAAGCATTTCTTAGCGAACTTCGGCGACTTTGAGCGTATCTATCTATCTATCTATCTATCTATCTATCTATCTATCTATCTATCTATCTATCTATCTATCTATCTATCTATCTATCTATCTATCTATCTATCTATCTATCTATCTATCTATCTATCTATCTATCTATCTATCTACGATTTTGTGCTCTCCTGGCCGTTTCGCTAATGGGATGTTTACGAAAATTGGTATGCCGCAACATGACTGCATGACGAACGTAAATGACAGGTCATAACATGAAAATCATGATATTGCCCACTTATCAGCAGTGGCGCCCACCTCGTCCTATATGCTACTACTGCGGATATCGTGGTCAAATCGCGCGGTTCTGCCGCAAGCGCCAGCAAGGCGAGCGCCGCGGTTACGACGCGTACGAACGGAATGACTATTCTTCCGGGGCTACTTACCAACGCCGTCCGTATGCTCCGGCTCGACGCCGTTCTCCCTCACCACCTGCAGCGTCCGCGAATGATCCTGCCTACCGTCCGTCCAGACACCGCTCCCCATCACTTCTTCGCCGGTCTACGTCACCGCTACGCCCTGCTTCTCCCTTCTCTGATCGCCGTCCGTAAAACTAACTCATGCAGCTTCAGGAGGAAAAGCTGCATTGGGCGACGGGACAGAATTTCGTCCAGCGCGCCCGTGTAATATGATAATGGTTTCTGTAGAGGGTTTGTTAGTTGAAACTTTAATCGACACTGGTGCTAGTGTATCGGTTATTCATCGTGATTTGTGTGGCCGTCTGCGGCATACAATTCGCCGTGCTAAGTTCGTGCGCCTAGGAACTTATCTTAGGATGGGACTTTCTTTCTACGGCCTCCGCTTCCATCTGCTGCCGGCAACGGGTTATCCACATGACCGACACAAACCACTCACTCCATTCCATGGACGCACCTCTTAATTTCCTTGCTGCACAAGACACTCATCTACCACCTCGCCACCAGAAAATTGTTGCAATAACGTCCGATGTCATTGACCACGGTGACGTGCTCGTCGTACCATCTCTCCGCTGTCTCGCAAGAGGGATGGCCTTTGCGTCAGGGCTGGTTCGATTTGATAATGGCCGTGCCCATCTATGCGTGACGAACACGACGCCCGAAAAAGTTCTCATACCCAAAGGCACTACAATGGCCCGTATCCCTCAATCGGAATCTATCTCAGTGCTTTCTTTTAAGTCAACATCCTCATCCTCTGCACCGTCAATTGTCAGGCGTCCCGAGTCTCTTTCTGCTCTTCCGTCTACAATCAGTTCCGACCTGACACCTTCACAGTCACAAGAGTTGCTTGATTTGCTGAAGAAGCAGGAAGCTATGTTCGACGCGCATTGCACTTCGCTGGGAAAAACGTCCATTACAACGCATCGAATAGCGACAGAAGGCACTTCCATCGTCCGCCGTCGCCCCTATCGCGTGTCACCCGCCGAGCGGAAAGTGATCGAAGAAAACGTCGCCGACATGCTCCAGCGGAATGTAATACGCCCCTCTTCAAGCTCTTGGTCATCTCCTGTTGTTCTGGTTCGGAAAAAAGATGGCTCTATACGCTTTTGTGTAGATTACCGGGCACTCAACAAGATCACACGCGAAGATGTATACCCTATGCCTCGCATAGACGATGCCTTGGATTCCCTACAGGGTGCTGAGTACTTTTCGACTCTCGACCTGCGTTCTGGGTACTGGCAAATACCTATGCATGAGGACGATAAAGAGAAAACAGCGTTTTAAACACCAGACGGGCTCTATGAGTTCAACGTCATGCCATTCGGCCTCTGTAATGCACCCACAACGTTCGAGCGTATGATGGACACCGTTCTCCGTGGCTTGAAGTGGAAGACTTGTTTGTGTTGTCTAGATATTGTTATTTTTTCGTCAACCTTCTCTCAGCATTTGCACCGTCTAGATGAAGTTCTCACGTGCCTTGCCAATGCTGGACTTCAGCTAACACCAAGAAGTGCCACTTCGCAAGCAAGACAATCAAGGTGTTAGGACACATTGTCAGTAAGGATGGAATTCGCCCTGATCCTGACAAGGTTACCGCAGTTCTGCACTTTCCTCGTCCACAAAAGACCAAAGATCTGCGCGGTTTCTTAGGCCTCGCTTCCTATTTTCGCCGATTCATACGGGACTTCGCCACCATAGCCTCGCCTTTGCACAAACTACTCCGATCTCATGTTCTCTTTGTGTGGTCTCCCGAATGCGAATCAGCTTTCGACTATCTGAAGCGCGCTCTATCCTCGGAACCCGTACTTTGCCATTTTGGACGAAACCGCACCTACTCTCCTGCATACGGATGCCAGTGGTCACGGCATTGGAGGCATTCTCCTACAGCGAGACGAATCTTCACAAGAGCGGGTCGTTGCTTACGTAAGCCGCGTTCTGACAAATGCCGAGAAGAACTACACCATCACTGAAAAAGAATGTCTCGCCGTCGTTTGGTCCGTCCAAAAATTCCGACCTTACCTTCACAGGCGTCATTTTACCATCGTGACGGACCATCACGCCTTATGCTGGCTTTCGACATTGAAGAACCTATCTGGACGCCTTGGTCGGTGGATTCTACGTCTGCAAGAGTACGACTTCGCCATTACTTACAAATGTGGTAGAAAATACCAGGATGCAGACGCACTTTCTCGGTGTCCACTTCCTGCGACACAATGCAGTGGGCCTTCAACCGTCTTCTGCGCCACGCTGTCGCAAAATCCCTCCTCGGACACTACGTCGATAGCAGCTGTGGACCTGGTACCGTCGTACGACAACACATCGTTCCAGTCTCACCAGCTTGCGGACCCTTATTGTCAGCGCATCATAGCCCGTCTTCAAGGAACTTCGCGCCCACCTAACGCCCGCCTTCGTCGTCAGCTGGGACAGTTTAAGATCGCAGACCACGTCCTGTACCGCCATGTATATCACCCCGACGGCCGACGCTGGGTGCCTGTCCTGCCTCGCTCTCTTCGGCATCAAGTCCTTCAGGCTTCTCACGACCATATGACTTCTGGTCATCTTAGGTTTTCACAAAACCTATGACCGCATCAAGGCTCGATTCTATTGGCCAGGCTTGTCTGCCAGTGTAGCGAGGTATGTCGCTTCGTGCGCCCGTTGTCAGCTTCGAAAGCTCCCTACAACACCACCGAGTGGACAGCTGCAACCGGTTCCGTGTCCGTCCGAACCGTTCGAAGTCGTCGGCATTGACCTCTACGGTCCCCTTCCTCTGACTGCGAGCGGTAACCGATGGATCGTGACAGCCGTGGACCACTTGACACGCTACGCCGAGACTGCTTGTGTGCGTTCAGCGTCCGCTTCTGAAGTCGCTGAATTCATACTTCAATCTTTAATACTCCGTCACGGTGCTCCTCGCGTCATCCTGAGCGCCCGCGGAAGGGCATTCCTCTCACAACTAGTCGAGGAAGTTCTCAGAGCCTCCGGAACGATCCACAAGACAACCTCCAGCTACCACCCGCAGACCAATGGCCTAACCGAGCGATTTCACCGCACACTCTCCGACATGATCGCCATGTACATTCAGCCAGACCACAAGAATTGGGACACAATTTTGCCGTTTGTAACTTTTGCGTACAATACGGCTGTACAACGCACAACCGGGCACTCGCCGTTCTACCTCGTCTATGGCCACTCGCCCTCTTACTTACTTGATGTTTCCTTCTTCGCGGCACCTATCAAAGAACCTTCATCGACTTGTGAAGATTATGTGTCCCGTGTCGTGCGTTCTCGCCAGCTCGCCCGCATGAACACTGACGCTAGGCAACGTGACCGTAAGGCTCACTATGACGCACATCGCCGCGTCGTGTTCTTCAGCCCTGGTGATGAAGTGCTACTCTGGACACCAGTTCGCACACCTGGCTTATGTGAGAAGTTTCAGTTTCGGTTCATCGGCCCCTACACCGTCTTGGCGCAGACCTCTCCTGTCAACCACCACGTCGCACCTGTTGTCGTTCCAACTGACCGCCGCTGCCGTGCTACCGAAGTGGTCCACGTTTCCC
Organism: Hyalomma asiaticum; assembly: GCA_013339685.2. NCBI lineage: Eukaryota > Metazoa > Arthropoda > Arachnida > Ixodida > Ixodidae > Hyalomma > Hyalomma asiaticum. Next base: position 128,283,664 of record CM023484.1, read on the forward strand.
GTATGAAGCCTTTCACCCGGCGCTCTCCGTCCCCTTGAGCTGCGGCCAGGATGGCCGCTCTCGCGCGCGGGGAATCAATGTGGGCAATCATTAGGCACTCCTACTTCATGTGTACATACTCATCATCACCTAGGTCTCTTCATCTTTATCTGTGGTGGGTTGCCATCTAGAGTAAGATCTGTGCCTTGCGATCAGCCATTCTCCGTAGCCTCAAGGGTTAATAAAACGGGGTTATTGCCACTGCTTCACAATATGCATGTCATGAGCGGCATGATTTACATGCCACGGTCTTGGCGCTCTCTTGGCCGTTTCGTTAATGGAATGTACGCGAGAATTGGTATGGCACAACACCACTGCATGACGAACATAAGTGCCAGATCATAACATGAAAAGCATGACATGCATCTCATGAGCGGCATGATTTACATGCCACGGTCTTGGTGCTCTCCTGGCCGTTTCGTTAATGGGATGTATACAAAAATTGGTGGTGCCGCAATATGACTGCGTGGCGAACATAAATGACAGGTCATAACATGAAAATCTTGACACGCATGTCATGAGGAACATGATTTATATGCCGCGCGTTTCGTTAATGGGACGTATACGAAAATTGGCATGCCACAACATGACTGCATGAAAAACATAAATGACAGGTGATAACATGAAAATCGAGACATGCATATGATGAGCGACATGATTTACATGCGACGGTTTTGGTGCTCTCGTGGCCGTTTCGTTAATGGGATGTATACGAAAATTGGTATGCCACGACACGACTGCGTGACGAACGTAAATGATAGGTCACAACATGAAAATCATGATATGCATGTCATAAGCGGCATGACTTACATGCCGCGGTCCTGGCGCTATACTGCCGTTTCGTTAACTTCATATGTACCAAACTCAGTATAGCGAGACAACAATTCAAATCCATTTTGCGTTCCTGATGCGTCTTTCGCATTTCCTTGATTTCCACTGCACGGGGGATCTGCCAATTTTTTTTCCATGTCGAGAACCTTGTTATGAATTACCATATGCGATTTCGACAGTTTTCTTTAAAATAAGCCTATTATTTTTTATTCCGCTGGCATAAAAATAATTGTTGAAATATTGAAAAACACCAGCGAGTATTGCTCAGTTAGTTTAGAACGTATCTTCTCCCAGTCGCTTCAATTTGCTTCACTACCCGAGGACTGGAAGACAGGAAAAATTGTACCAATCTTCAAATGCGGCGTTACAATCCGCGTAATTATCCACCCATATCGTTAACGTCAATGCCAGGCGAAATAGTGGAGCATGTTATTTTCATTCAACTCGTTAACTTCCTTGAAGGTCGTAATTTCTTTTGTACATTTCAATATGAGTTCCGTAAAAACTACTCACGTGAGACCCAGCTGTTCTCATTCACTAACAATCTGCACGTTTACCTTGACTCTGGTTTTCCCACTGACTATATTTCTGAATTTCTCTAAAGCCTTTGACGATGTTAACCATCTGCTGCTCTTATATAAACTAAGCGCGCTAAATATAGACCAGGCAGCAGTGAATCGGATTCGTGCATTCCTTCTATCTCGGCTTCACTTTGTCACCGCCAATGACACTTCGTCTAACACGGCCCCTGTTGAGTCCGGAATTCCTCAGGGCTCTGTTTTGGGTCCTCTGTTGTTTTTAACATATATAAAGGATTTAACCGTTAACATTTCCTCACGCATTTGTTTATTTCCTGACGATCGTGTCATATATCGCAAAATAACTAATATTTCTGGCATCGCTTGCCGACAGACAGACTTGAACCATGTCCTCAACGGGTACAGCATATGGCGCATGGGTCTAAATAGTAACAAATGTAAACATATGGGAGATTCACGTTTCAGCTCAGAGTGCCCGACATATTTACTCTGCAATTTCTCTCTGCAATCATTGTCATCACATCATTGTCATCATCTTGGCGTTAATACTAGTAACAACCTATCCTGGAAGCACCACTTCGAGAACATCGTATATAAAGCAAACCGTAGTCTAGGATGCTCAAAAAAAATTATTTTCTTTTACCTTCTTCGCTTATATAACTTTTGTACACCGCATATGTACGACCGCAGTGAGGGTATGGTTCGGGAATTTGGCATTCGCACCACTCCACATTAATTGATGCTATTGAAGCGGTTGAAAATCTCGTGGCCCGTTTTATACTAACAAACTATCATCGTAGAGCGACTGTAAGCGATATGAAAGCAATCCTCAACATTCCATTACTTGCTCTACGCCGGAAGCTAGCTCGCATGTCACTCTTTCATAAAATATGCTACCAAAGTGTCGCTCTCCGCTCGCTCTTCATTTATTCACCACATTTCACATCTGCTCGTCCGGATCACTGTCATAACGTCAGCGTGACCTCCTGCAACACCGTCTCGTGCTTGAAGTCATTTCTTCTTAAAATCTCTGTTGACTGGAACAGCTTACCTTAATCAGTAGTGAGCATACGCGTCGCAGTTATTTTTAAAAAAGTGCTTTAGCTAACATCATCTAGCGCTGTACAGTTCATGCATTTCGTATTGCTTGATCCTTGCATCAGTTCAATCTTCTACTCTTTTGTTTTTTGTTAAAATTGCTACCTTGATGTTTGTTCATTAAGCACCTCGAGTGCGTACGTAATGCTGTCAAGCGTATGTGATGCCGCTTAAGCTAACATGATCCAGTTCCTGCATTTCCTATTGCTTACTATGAGTGATATAGCTAGTGTATTTCATTTCCGGCTTTTTGCTAAGGTTACTGATTCGACGTATTGTTTATGCATTTGTATTAACTCCTGCTCCACATTTTTCTTGGCGGTGTTATTCGTAATTCCATTGTTCTGGCCGCTCCCCTCAATAATGTACTGTATGTACTTTGAGGCTATTATCAATAAATAAATAGATAAGGATAACTTTTCCTTTCGCCATAAATATGTTGCAAGTGCGGCGTTCTCCTGAAAGAGGGTAGCTTGCAGTGAGTGTGTGTGTTCCACTGTGCATACACAGGGCTGTGCCGGGAAGCTGTCGAGGCGCTTTCAGCGGCTGGACTGGTCATCGAGAACGGCGACACCGGCTGCTTGCAGCCCACTGGTGAGCAGCCCCATGATGCACTTGCGTGTACGCGCAGCGTTACGGCACTTGCGGAGTATGCGAAAAAAAAAAAACCAAAAGAAAATGTGAGCGAGGGCTACTTGCAAAAAAAAAAAATCGTGCAAGCCATGGACACTGGGAGTGGACGACGCGCATGCCGACTATCAACTGAAGGCACGGAAAAGAGAGAGAGAGAGAAATAGGAAAGGACACACAAATCGTCTGCGCATGCTCAGGAATGGTAGCGCCACGTGTCTAACTGGTACACAGATTCCGGTGTATACGCGAGAGGCTAGTGTCAAGGTGTTCTGTTTCTTGTGTAAGCTAATGGATAGCAGACTCAAGCACGCGCTTCCACTATTATTGATATGCCGGGCCATCAGACGTGTTTCTTCGCTCTTATGCCTGTATAGGATGGCACATTTCCTAGTGCAACGATAGATTACAAGGCTTTCCACCGGACAACGAGCTCTTATGTTTAGTTAATCTCAGATTAATACAACGCGCAGTTTGACCAACGCAGAATTGTCGGCAGCTAAATGGAATTTTCTAGACCATACCCAGTCGGTAAACTTATGGTTGGCAGTGTGCTTTACTGGTCGGTTCACCTTTTTCATTGCAACTGCTCATTTACCTCTGCATGACGGCGCATAACTTATTGCGAGCACTAAAAACTTAAGCCTATTCGAAACAGAATGGATGTATACGTAATAAGCCTTTTTTCCCCATTATTATTGACACGGGCGCTTGTTTTGGTTTGTTTACTGGGAGCGCCGTTATCACTTTCCTCCGACGCGCAGCGCAGGCGGCGCTTATCTGGCACGCTGCCTCGGGAATGGTGTCGATCCTCTTTTGCATGCCCGACGCGCACATTTGAGTGCCTTCTGGGATATCAGTGATAATAACAGAATGAGTGTGTAAAAGCCGACGCGTTTCACCGCACGGTTTTTTGTTGCCATCGGCCGACGCCGCTATCGTCTTGCGGTGTGATTTGCTTTGCTTTGCAGGGCACAGGTTCGCCCAGTAAACGGTTCGACTGACAACGCCTTGAGTTCTTCTGCGTCCTCCAACGTCACGACCACGTGACATTATTGCCGTCGTTCCCCGGCGAAGTCCACTTATAAGTTGTGCGTCTTTCTTCTTCGCCTCTGTGCTCTGCTTCAGTAGGCGTCCGTGTTGTCCACTCCTCTTCCCATGTGTCCGTGTTTTGCACGTCTTTTCTTTACAAAATGTAAACAGTGGCATGCATAGTAGGCTACTGTTCCTTTAAATTTCACGTTGCTATGCAAGGATTAACAGAGCCACAAAAGTACCAAAGGATACTTTCAATAATTACCCCAAAAGGCTTTAGGCCACTTGTGACGATCACGAAACTGACAAATTTAGTAAACTTACCGTAAACTTTTGGCTTCCTGGCGAAAAACTCGCCACTTTAGAGTCTAGAACGAAATGTGTCGTAAGTGTGCGAGCTCACTCCTGAGCCCCCTTGTGGTGCGCTTCTTTGCAGTGCACATTTGTCCGACTAAGGACTGAAATGTGAACAATGTTCGAGATGTTGACGCTAGTTCTTTTGCATGATCTCATCAGGAGTCTACGTTTTACATGTTAAAGAGCAAGCAAGTTATGCACGTGCACTCTTTGTATATGACTGACTACGCCGCGATTAGTTGGTCGCAATCAGCGCAGGAAAGTCAGCTTTATGAATTATGGAAAGTGTGCATGCGTGCCGGTGAGTAGATGAGTCCTGCAGAGCAAAAGTTTAGAGAGGGAATCCGGCTGGGAAAACTTTCGGTGAGCGACCGATTGAGCAGGCTATGAGTCGGTGTGAGCCCGGTCAAGCAGACCAGTGGCTGAGTTCGAGTCATTCTGCGTGAGGATCCAGACGGAGCACCAATGACGATACCCGCGAGTGCCCGGCCAAAGTGGTGTACGAGTGAGCCCAGTTGTGCAAAATGTTTTGCACTCCGAGTCGGCTGCTCCACGCGAAAGAAAAAAGCACGGAGCTTCCGCTACCTCGTGCAAGGCCAGATCACAGCGGAGCTGGCGGATGCGCACTGAAACGGGTCACTTGATATATTATGGCGGGAACATGCCACGTGATATATTGCGTTACGTGATTTCGGCGGCAACATGTCATGTGATCACCCAAAATCACGCAACGTGGCATGTTCCCTCCGAAATCACGTAACGAAGTGTCACAGGACACGTTCTTACCCAAATCGCAGTCTCACGTGACGTGTTCCCACCAAAACAACGTAACGCAATCTCCTGTGTCACGTTTCCGCCAAAAGCACGTAATGCAGTGTCATGCGGTATTGCATGACGCCTTTCAAATTACGCCTATCTTCAAGAGATTCGCCATTGTAAGTTGCACGACTGAGTTTTTACGGTAAGCGTAAACTGGTGTCACACGGGCGGTTCGAGGGCCTTCGACACACGGGCGTTTCGAATGCCCTCGAACCGCGCGTCCATCGACTCAAAGGTCAAGTTTAAGCTGCTACACGGGCGGTTTCGATGGCCGTCGAGTCGAAAGTCTAGAGTGGACGGAGCACCCTACAACTATAGAGGCTAGAAGTTTTTCCTAGTGTCGTGAAAGGCCCGAGCCATGTGAAATACTTTGCTACGCTCTGGTAGATGTCGCTAGCGCCCGCAGGCGGCTGCGCTTTTCGGCGGGCGCTCGCGAATTCGGAGTGCTTTCCATCGGCCGCTTCTCCGGGATACGTTTTCCAAGGGAACGCAAGTACGAAAGAACAGGGACACAATCACCTATGAGGTCCCACTAGTTTTCAAAAATTAACGAGCATGTTAAAACGACTGTTGATGAAATAAAGCTTTGGTTCGAGCGAGTTGGACCACAATTAAAATACGAGTAGGACGATGGCAAGATACAGAAGCGAGATCGCGCGCTTGGGATGTTTCTGCGTAGTTAACCTTCGTCCCTGTTGCTGCTGTTTGACCCAGAGTGATGAAGGCCACGAAAGCAGCTATAATAAAATGGAATCTTTTGTTTTTCAATGGAAAAAGAGACACCAAAATGCCCACAGATGTAGAAGAGGAAATGAATGCAACGTGTTCGTCTAGTGAATAACACTTTATTGATATTTTACAAAAATACGATTAATGTTCTAGACTAACACTGCGTAATGAGTGCTTTTCGAAACCTCTTACGAGAGCTGTGTACATAAAATGTAAAGAGCATGTGTGCTAGAAAAAATATAATTGAACTGGCAATGCCTCATCTTCAAGAGCTTTTGCTTTTCTTTGTAGTGTATCGCTCGATGTTCTTGGCTTTCGCAGAGAAGTGCAGCCGAGTCAGAGCATAGAATTTAATTACGTTTGTTGTCAACATCTGTCCATGCTCATTGCACCCTACCTCTTTAAGCTTGGCTCCCTGCATAAAATGCAAAAAGCAGATCAAGCTTTCTGCGTGAAGCTCATGTCTGCTAAAGCACACAGTAAATGTGTCCTCAACTTTTGAAACAAGCTCCTGAACTGCTTTAGAAGGATAAACTAAGCCGCCATGGTCAAAATCCCTTGTCAGTACTGAATTCTCATCATGGTCTGCTTGCAGGGGCAAAAACACAAAGACAAGAGACACACTCTGGACATGCAAATCTGTTTAGAGACTTCATGACAACATAGCCAGCTATGTAATGCACTAACCTACTGTCGCTGCGCTTTTCCACACAGTTGTCATGATCTGACTGCTTGCTTTGTGTTTCTAACACAGATTCTGCACATTACAAATTGCCGTCATCCAATAGTTCATCAATTATTTCTATCAGACGGCCAGCCTTGTTCTTTCCGACATCAGCTGGCTTTAGGAGCGAGGTTATGTAGGCTCCTGTTAGGTTTCCATTTCTAGGAGGCCTTGCCAGACTGTAGAATGACAGGCTGTTTATAATAATCAAAAACTCTTCTGGTGAAGGGCGGTCATTACAACCAAATGATTGCCTTATGACACCGAACATGTTTTCCACCTTATCCTGACTAAGATTAGCCATTAACAAGTACTTGTAGCCTAGTGAGCCGCATAACTAGTCCAAGGGCAGTTCCTGGGCTAAGAAATCCACCACTATGCTTGGCAGAATAATGTTCCCATTCCGCAAGGAATTTGAATTCCTCTAAAAACTTCGCACTTGGCGAGTTGGGACGGAGGCCTTTAGAAGGTATTCTTGAGGTCATTACATATATTAACATTTCCATAAGCTTCACGAAATCTTTTGTAGACTTAGTTGTGCTGAAGTGCCTGTCCAGGTGATCTTTGTAGAAAACGATCCCTTTTAACACTTCCTCGCTAAATAACTGGAAGGCTAAGTTCACACGCATTTTTTCAAATGCAATAGGATAGAGGTGTGATCTGGTAATATTCGGCATCACTTTAAGAGTAAGGAATCCATGTCCTTCTTCCACGCTTCTTTGATTACGTCTGCATTGGCATGACCACTTGAAATCTGGACACCATTAGATACAAGGCATTCCGACCACACTTCACCAAGTGAGGCAAATCAGAAATAAAATGAAGGCTCCTTCCTGGGTCAGCTGGATGGGATACTTTGCATGTTATATACTTCATGGAAGCTGTTGAAGAAAAATAATCACAATAATGAGAGCAGTGCGGCAAGCATTAGAGAATGAAGCACAAGTGTGGTGACCAACGTTGCTTACTCTTGATGCCAAACAGCTTTCAAAGACTCCTATTCCAAGGGGCACCGTCACTGGTCCAGTAGTGAACAGAAAGGCCGGACCTCTCGGCCAAGGTGGTAGCCTCCACAAGAATTTTTGACAAAACAGGAGCTTTGACATTGCCCTTGGAAGCAAAACTTCCGAGGATCTGGGTCCACTTCCTTACATAAATTTAGAACAGTTGTTAGCAGCGAACCACTCGTGAGAGTTCTGTTATACAACTAAGCTTAAGGGCCACTTGAATAACTGTTTGCAAGGTAAAAGAGAAAACATGAATTATGCCTCAAACTAGCCACTCTCCCTGAAAGGGCTGGAACATTATGATGAGTGCATGGTCACTCAGCGTTGAATCGTTGTCCTCACAAAATGGCCCGAGGTCCACGCAGCCGCTTAGCTCACCAGAGGCTTTCACACTAATTTTCCGAGAGCTTCATCTCCTCGAAGATGAGGCCACCGTGGCAACTCCACGCAACCATTCCCTCAGTTTTTTTCTTTCATTGCTTCAAAAACAGCAGTGTTGAATCCAAAGGAGCTTTTCAATCCAGCCATGTGTTTGTCCAGGCAAGACTTGCTGGGGAGTGCAAGTATTTCGTGCCTCCTCACATCTTGATAGAGCTTGGGGCTCTTCATGCGCATGAGAATACATTCCAACAGCCATGCTTTCTCGTACGACATGCCTCTTGTAGACTTTCTAGGCGCCGCATCAAAGCAAGCTTTTACAGCAAGACGTTGCTTCGGAGGAAGATCTTTGATTTTTTTCATCCAAAGTAGCACTAGAAATATTCTGGTTGATCATTCTGAGGTCTTCCACATTTCTTTGTGCATTTGCCAGTCTCCTTTTCGTTCGGAACGATTCAAGCGATTTCCTGGCCATGCGACGCTTGATATATGTTTCTGGTTGCCTTTCTTTCAATCTGCCCATATGGTTTTTAACAAGTTTCCTGGCATACTTTCATTGAAAAGAGGGTTTTCCATCAGGGTTGACTACACGGCAGTTCTTTGGGAAGTACGCTGAACCAAACCGTGTGATATCGAGCACTGGTGACAGGCTCGATATCACATCCTGGACAAAGTCGTACTTCGTCGACCTTCTTGAGCGCCTGGGCCGCATCGAACTCGTTGCTTACGGAAAACTCATCCGTCTTAACGCCACGGCAAAACACTCTGCAAGTATGCAAGTTTTCTTGCGCCGCAGCAGCTTTCATGGACATGTCGAAAACGTAACCTGCTTTGAGACAACGGACATCACACGGCTCCGTGCCGGTGTGCCATGCGAAACACAAAGCTGTGGCATCACATGGAAGCTGAATCTTGCTGCGGAATGCCGACGGTAACTCAATTTCCCCCAACGGGCGCGGTATTTTCGACGTTTCATCGGTGCAGCAGGTCTGTGCTTCGGCGGCTTCAGGTGGGTCGTTGTTCAGAGCTCTGCGCTTCGCCGGTGGTATGTGGCTGTTGCTCAGCTTTCTTTCTGCTCTCTTTTTCGGTAGCTGCTTCGTGAAATATGACGGTTCGTCGGGAAAAATCGTGGGAACAGCGTCCTCCGTAAGCGCCGGACGTTCGCGGTCGAGCTCAACAACCTCTCCGTTGATTACGTGCTTGAAAGTTCTCTGAATGAATCGCTTGTCGAAGTGGCGGGAACACACAACGCCGGTATCCGTGAGCACCTTGTCGTCCCTCTTGATATCGCCAGCCCATTCCTTCAGGCGAACAGGGCCAGACGGAGCGCGGAACAACGAAACCTTTTCTGTCGAAGACTTGTAACCGCCTTTGCAACACGGAACAAAACACGTTCTCTCTTTTTTCGGAGGCATTGTAAGAGAAATCCGGCACGTTGCATCGCGTCAGGTCGTAGCACTGAGGTGTCAAAGTAAAAAAAAATTACCGCAGGAACAAGTTAGACACAGCCGACACACGTGCTACAGCACACTGGCGACTGTGGTCTGCATTCCTTTGGCTGCCTCGGCAGTGGGCACACACCCGCCTGAGAGCAGCAGCGCCCCCATCTACCCCTTCGCCGAGGAACCAAACTCATTTCACCGACGCTTAGGGAAAGGGCGCCCGTTCCCAACACTAGGAAAACCTTTCCAGCCTCCATACTACAACTCCTGGGAGACTTCGAAGGCCGTCGAGCGATGGAAGCGGAAACGGCGCGTACTGCGAGACTTGGCGCACCGGCAGCTACCGCGCGCGTGAGTTTCGGACGCCACGGGTATATTTATGTCGTTGTACACTCTAAGCCGCAAAGGACGAAAAGGGGTCTGTGGTTCGTCCTTTTGGAGGGTAAATGCATTGCCACAACCATTACTCCCTAAAGGACCAACGATTCGTCCCTCGGGGACTAACTGCGAAGGGACGAATTGTTCATCCCTTAGCAGTTACTCCTCAGGAGACTAACGGTTACTCCTCACACTTGCTCCCTCAAAGGACTAAATGTTCATCCAAGCAGATGCTCCCCCCAGACTGAGTTCATCCCATAGGACTAACTGTTCCTCTTCACACATGCTCCGACCAGAATAAATGTTCATCCCATAGGACTAAAACTTCCTCATTACACATGCTCCCACCAGACTAAATGTTCATCCCTGCAGATGCTCCCCCTTTCCCACAGAGCAACTGTTCATCCTGTTGGTCGAACAGTTTAAACTGGCAAAACGTGGTTTTCAGGGATGAATTGTTCCTCCACTGAGGGAAATAATTCATGCTTTAATATCACATGGCTTTTCGTCTCCATCGGCCTAGGCCTCTGGCTGCATGCAGCAATTGGTGAAAATGACAACAAAAAAGGAAGGGTTTGAACATAATTTATTAAATAAACACAAATGGTCTGCCGCCTTACTTCTGCAGCAAGGTGTGGGCAACACGTTTGTTATTGTATTGACATGTTTTATAATTCAAATGTCTTTTGTAATACAATCACAAATGAATACTTTAGTTGCTTTACTGGTAATGGCCTAATTCGCCATGTGCTTCCAAACGATGACAACTACAAAGTGGCATTTCAGAAAAAAGATCACACACATGTTCACACACACAGCAGTCCGTGTAAACATCTAGGCGCTCGCAAATCTTCTCTTCATCGTGCAGCAGTTAAGATTACAGAGCATCGAAGGAAAGTGTACGCGATCGCATGTGCGCCGACACAGCTGGACATGGCACGTCGGCGGAGCTAGCATACATCAAGGACCACTGTCAACAAAAATGTGGTTTTACTAAAGTGAAGTTTTATTGAAAAGGGAACCAAGCGACAGTAGCGAGTAGCGGGAACAGAGCCCAGCGGGACACAAGAAAAGTACACGCACCAAACACGAAGGGGTACCAAAATGAGCCGGAAAAACCCACGCGGTAAATGGAAAACCATACCTGTTTAATTAGAAAACAATGAATTACAGTACCTAGAAAGAGATATCCGTAACAGACTTCGTTCACGCACTGCGCACAGTTCGTTCGTTTAGCACACACTGCCCGTTGCTCTACTTCGTCGTCGCAAACACATCGCTATTTCGCAGTTGCCTGCGTAGGACCACACTGGAATGCCGACACAAACACCTACACAGGAATACAGCGTCCACATCTCGATGTTCTCCGCACACGCGGAGTGGAGATAAAGCACATGGTCACTCGCAAACGCACGTACACTGCCGAGACACCGCCCGGTGTTCTCCGCACACGCGGAGTGGAGATAAAGCACATGGTCACTCGCAAACGCACGTACACTGCCGAGACACCGGGAAACTACGTTGACGAGACATGCCAGCGCACACCCCGTACGACCAGTCCGACCCCCGCGAATGACCCCCTTGCTCCCCTCCTTTTTCATTGTCCCGTGGAGCTATGCGCCTGCTTACAAAAGAAAACACGCAAAAAATGCGTTTAGCCTCGCTCCCATGTCACTCACTCGGAGCGAAAGACGCGCTTGGAAGCATGGGCTTCGCTCTGCTGGGCGGCTGGATGTACACACATTTCCCAGAAGCACTTGCGCGCCCACGGGTGGCGCTGCGGTGCTTGAAAAAGGTATATTGTAAAAAAAAGTAGCCTGCGTGTATCTGCTGCGGATTCATATTCATAAACTTGCGTCTGCAGTAGGCACACACAGACTACGAGCATAACAAGCACATGACCTCAATAGGTACGCACAACACTGCAGACTAGGGGCATGAGAAAGCATGCAATGGGAGGAAAAGAAAAGACTACGAGCGCTACAACGTCCTGCATGTTTTACATCTGCACGATCTACACACACACACCGCTAAGATCAAGGTAAGATTCCAACGAAAAGAATAAACGTCTCCCACGTGTGCCTCTTTGGTAAGAAAATCGAAAGGGCCAGAGGGTTAAAGAAAAAAAAAACCACGCAAGAAAACCCTACTAACAAAACATACAAGGAGAATGAGGAATACTTAACGCGCGATTAGAAGAGATAGGAAGTCCGATGAGCCGTAAGAGTACTTGCTAACACGTGGTCTTATCCGTGGCGTGCGAGCCGATAATCCATAGGAAAATCAACGGGCTGTCGATTCCTCGCTGCGCTGATCTGTGCTGAAAGCTGTTGGGCTCGTTCGGCGTGTCCGTGTGCTTGCAGAAAACACCATCTTAGTAATATCACCCTTCGGCCACCCTATTCACACCACGACCGCGCGCGCACACTTCTCAAAAATTCTGCCGCATGTTGACAGTGTCCTGTCGCCACCACAGACTGCAACGCTGGGAAGGCTACGCAAGTAGTCTGTAAAGAAAAGGAGAGGTGTATCGCTCCGACACACAAACGAGCTACACAAAACACAGACTCGCGCGTTTCGATTGTTTCCCCTGCAATTACGAGCGTGTTTCGTTAAGCTGATCAGAACTATATTATGACGTGAGGCTGCGACCGAGGCATTTATTGTTTTTCGCTCCCGCAAGCAACGGACTACTTTTTGGTCGCGGAAATACACAGAGTAAACACAAGCACCATGTTTTACAGCGCTGCACGTGCAGGCACGCACCGCGACTGCCTACCGTGACTAACTTGGTGCGAGTAATTCGGTACACAAAGGGGCTCGCCGTCTGCGCCCCTCAGCCGGAGGGGTGAGCGCACTCCTACGGACGCGTTCTTGTTTGTGCTTTTTGCAAATTGCCCCTGCTCCCTCCAAAATAAAGTTGTTTCTACCTCTACCAGCTTCTCTTGACTGGTACATGAAAGTTTTACGTGCCCTCAGCAGTTGATAAGCGTGACAGGCTTTATCTGTTTTTATCTTAGTTGCACAAATTCACCTCCTCTCTCGACCAATATACGATGCAGCATATATCAACGAAATTCATAGTTCGACGCTAATTGGTTCATAGTACTAAATACTGGATAGCACGGATTCGACCGTTCGACTGTTTGCTTCAGTGTGTTTTTTTTGTCTATTGTCCTGTGTCGAATTCGCAGCGTCCAGTTCTTCTGAATGTAGCGGAGGTCTCCATATTAATTCTAACCACCAGGGCCCCCTTGATGTGCTCGAGGACACATTGCACAAACGTTCGATTTCCGTGGGGCAGTACTGGGGTTCCTTTATTTTATTAAATTTGTTCTCTCTCTGCCCCCTCAACTCCACCACCACATGGAATGTAGCGGTTTCGACAGACAATCGCAACCACGACCTCGTGCTTCGCTGCAGCAGGCCACGACCACTTAGCCACCGGCGGTGGATGAAAAAACAATTGCATATGCCGAAGCATATGCCAGAGGGACTAACAGCGACGCGTAGAGAGACGAAATGCCACCGTTCATCCTTCAGTTAGTCCCTTTGAAAATAAGGACGAAACATTTCAACCATGTGATTTGCGCACGGCACGCATCGTTTTCAGTTACTCTCTCCCCAGACTAACCGCTGGTCGCGAGGACTAACTGCAGCGGTTACTCCGGTTTTCGTCCTTTGCGGCTTAGAGTGTATCAATAAGTAGAATCGCACACCGGTGAGAACGTGCCGGAAGGCCAACGGTCTCACTTTATTGCATTAGTTCTGGAACGAATACGCTGTTTCTGCTATGAAAAAGAAATGCCATGCAGCTGGTGAGAAATATCGCGCGTGGCGCCATCTGGTGTCTATGAATCAAACCACTTCAGAGCCTGACGCTAGGCGCTTAGGCTTATCAGTGTCAAAATCAGCACGTTTTCTGAATAGTGACTGCAAAACGTCGCACATACTTTGTCCCTTTTAGTACATGGGATTCAGAGAAAGCTCAATTTAAGGTTTGTTTCTTGCCGTCGGTGCGAATAGCAAGCAACTAGTGCGAATTAGAATCAAAGCGGGTGCTTTGGTTGCCGCCACGTTGTTGCGAAATCTCTCGGCGACTCAAAGGACCCTTCAAAACTGCCGTGTAGCAGCGCGAGAACTTATTTGGAGTCGATAGAGTTGTGAGCTTTTCGAAGGTCATCGACTCGAAGGCCTTCCAATGTGCCCGTGTGACACAGGTATTAGGCAACTCCGGCGATTTTTCAGGGTCCATGGATACCAATGAGATTTCCATTATGTATTCTCCTCGGTACTGTAATATCACATGCAAAGCCAGGCGGTTGCAATTTATTTCGTTTTCCTGGAAATTTACAAACCGCGTCGTTCGCCTCGCGCAGCAAATATGTTCCCTTTGCCGAAGGAATTGATCCGCAATGCGCCGCTTGCGGCCACGATAATAGCACACTAGAACGCATGGCAGTGCACTGCGCTTACCGAGTTCTGCTCTCAAAAGTAGCGGGAGGCGAACTTTCACCCAGAAACGGGCAGCCCAGAAGACGTGTGCCCGAGAACGGCTTGCCCTTCCCGGTACTCGTGCTGCCGGCAACGTGGACAGGGGCTCAGTAATGCTTTCAACAACCACTGTCACTGAAAAACGGCAATGAATAAACCCATGGGATTGTTTCAAGCCGCCAGCACAAAGTCCATGCGCTACCCATTATTCCCACGGCATATGAATGATGGCAACGACACTGACTTCCTTTTTCTAGGAGACTCTACGATACTGAAGACTCACAGTCGGTGATAACAGGGCAACAAATATTTAAGCATATTGATGGTCAGCGCGAAACACGAGGACAAAAAGAAGGAAGAGACAGAAACCACAGCGCTGTCTCACAACTAACATTTATTTAGCAACACACGCACATTTAACAGCACTGACCACACCCACGTGATCCCATGGCGCAGATGGAAAAGTGTGCAACAAAATATAACCAAACCTCGTTAGAACCAAACCAACATAAGCTAAGTGATGAACTGATTCAAAAATGAAATTTCCCTGTCATGCAGGGCTATCGATGGCATGCTGACGCAGCGGAAACCGTTTTTGTTGATGCGGAAAGCTTCAACAACGGGGGTCTGCAATAGGTCTAAAGTCGCTCCGGTGCTAAGTAATATTTTTCTAGGAAACGTAGACAGAAAAGTAAAATGTAATCTTGATGAAAATGTAATCGAATTGATAAGGTATGTAGATGATTTTTTTGGTTTTCGTCAGTAATTCAAACTTAGAACAGAATGTAACAAAAGTTGTTGATCTCTTTCGCAAATGCGGTTCTGGTTTGCGCTTCACCTATGAATTACCGCAAGACAGCCAGTTGCAATTTTTGGACCTGAGGCTTGAGCTCACCAAGAATCATGTATGTTGGCAATATATCCCAATATCCGCAAAACCTATGCTAAATTTTAAATCCGCTCATTCTAAGGTAGTAAAAAACGGGATTGCCTACTCTTGCTTGTTTTCAGCCTTAGTAAAGTCATGTTTTCATCATGCTTCTGACGGCTTTGTGACCCAAGTAATGCGTCTAAGGGCGGCAGGGTTCTCGGAAAGTGCCATCCGGTTGAATGTGCAGAAGCTGATGAAATGTGTAAGATTAGGAACAATCAAGAGGGATAGCGTTTCACCCCGCTTAGACAAAGAAAAAACTGTAGCTATTCCATACGTGCATAAGCTATCTCATGGTCTAAAAAATGTTGCAGGGAGGTTCAATGTCAGAGTTATGTTTCCTGCCCCTAATAAATTAAATAACATTTGCGGTATAATTGAAAGGAAGCTTGGTCAAAAAAGATTAGGAGTAAATAAAAGTAAAATAAGGTTGCAAGGTAAAGAAACACACGCCCTCGTTCGGTGCATGCAAAGTGAATCAGGTGCCGTTTTCTTGCGGTAACATGTATATTGGCCAAACAGGCCGGTGTCTGATTATAAGATTGGCTGAGCACAAACGCTCTCTGAAAGGGAATGAATACTCGCACATGGCTAGGCACTGTTCAAACCGTGATTGCACCCCTGTGTTTACTGATACAAAATGTCTGTTCAAACACAGGGATCAGGCAACCAGAGATATTGTTGAAGCTTTCCACATCAACAAAAACGGTTCGCGCGGCGTCAGCATGCCATAGATAGCCCTGCATGACAGGGAAATTTGTTGTTGTTGTTGTTTTGTGGGTTTTACGTCCCAGAACCAGTTCTGATTATGAGAGACGCCGCAGTGGAGGGCTCCGGAAATTTCGACCACCTGGGGTTCTTGAACGTGCACTGACATCGCACAGCACACGGGCCTCAACATTTCGCCTCCATCGAAATGCAGCCGCCGCGGCCGGGATTCGATCCCGCGACACTCGGATCAGCAGCCGTGTACCTTAGCCACAAGACCACCATGGCGGGGCAACAGGGAAATTTCATTTTTCAATCAGTTCATCACTTAGCTTACGTTGCTTTGGTTCTAACGAGGTTTTAATATATTTGGTTGCACACTTTTCCATGCGAGTCAAGGGATCACGTGGGTGTGGTCAGTGCTGTTAAATATGCGTGTGTTGCTAAATAAAAGTTAGTTGTGAGACAGCGCTGTGGTTTGTGTTCCTTCCTTGTTCTTTTTGTTCTCGTGTTTCGCGCTGACCATCAATATGCGTAATCAGTTCCAACTCGCCCACATGACCATCATTCTACAAATATTTAAATATATCGCTTTCAATTCGGAGGTATGCGCGTCCACTTACGGGCGTTCTTCATTATGACGTAGCGCTTATAGAGAACCAATGAGAGAGCATGGCGTCGTTCAGTCTTGGGCAGTAACTAGTTACTAGTACCCCGTTACCGGTAACTAGTTACTTTTTTCAGTAACTTATAACTGTAACTAGTTACTTTTATTTTAGAGGAACTTGTAACTGTAACACTGTTACTTTTTGCACGGTAACTGTAACTGTAAATACCGTTACAGCTACTTCCTTTAAAAAAATATCCAGCAGCAACACTTCTTAAAAGCAGGGCTCGGCAGAATCGCGATACAAGACTATCGCAATGTTTATCTTAAATATTTATGACTATGTGTACCTCTGTATCTGGATAAATTTGGAAAATGTATTTGTATCTCACTAGTGGAATGCTTTTACGATGTATCGCTTGTATCACGATGCTGTGCAGGACACGGACACCTCATGGCTTTTTTTTTTGTGGATGTGCTGACGTGTTTCCAGGGCGGAAATGAAGAGTTTTTATTTTTTATGAAGGCAAGCAAAGCATGGCCGGTCGGCGACAAAAAAGGGCAGGGAAGGGTTCTTCTCCCCGCGGCCATGCAGAGAAAGGTGCGCGACACCGCAGTATGGTCGGCCTAAGTGACGAAAGTCACTGTTGTTCAGAGGCCGGTGCAGCATTCTTAATTTTTTTGCGTGGCCAGCTATTTCTTCATGACCACCCGTGCAAAAACCACCTAGAAACAGACGCTTTAAATGCATCGCACACGTTCACTTCTCAAAGTGGCGGTACTTCCAAAAAACACTTCCCCAAGTGCCGGCAGCAGCGTGGCTCGAAGGGGCCTATCCTCTTTGTCGTGTCTCAGGATGAGCTCCCATTTTATTTACGAGCGTGTAGCAGTGCTTCGTGGCACCAGGCTGTCCCAACGTATTAAATGCGAAGCATTTCTTAGCGAAATTCGGCGACTTTGAGCGTATCTATACCTAGCCGCCTACGACTTTGTGCTCTCCTGGCCGTTTCGCGAATGGGATGTATACGAAAATTTGTATGCAACAACATGACTGCATGACAAACATAAATGACAGGTCATAACATGAAAATCATGACGTGCAGGCCATGAGTGGCATCATTTACGTGCCACGGTCTTGGTGCTCTCCTGGCCTTTCGTGAAAGGAGTACTGACACAAAATTTTGACATTCTGGTATTCTTGCTGTAAATGAAAGCATTGCCGTGGAGAACCCCAAAAAGAGTATCGCGGTGCCTCGCAACGTAACGAATATATTTTTTTAACACAGCTCCCTTAAATGCCCACTTTCGGTTTCGATTTCGAGAGGGCGGTTTCCTAGTGACGAGTAAACACAGCCGGACGTACGTCTAAGTCACGTGGGGAGAGCAATTCTTGATAGCGTCGCTGCAACTCTGTCGTCTGTGGTAAATTACACGTGGGACACGCAAACAACGACAATTTCGCGGTCGTCCAGCGACTCTGACAGTGATGTCGGCGATTTTTAAGACACCGTCTTCATACGTCATCGTATTGTCCATTGCGCTGGGGCTGGCTTGCAGTGCTGGGCGACGAAAACTTTAAAACCAAACTAAAATATTTTGTACGTGTTTCCTGGCTTCCGCGTGCGGAGGGCGCTAACAATACATGGCTAGAGAGCGAAAAATGTATATTTTGAGCCGCCGCAAAATCGTGTCAGTACTCCTTTAATGGAAGTATGCTAAAATTAGTATGGCTCAACACCACTGCATGAGCATAAATGACACGTCGTAACACAAACATCATCACGTGAATGTCATAAGCGGCATGATTTCCGTACCACGGTCTTGGTGCTCTTGCGGCAGTTTCTTTAACTTGATATATATACAAAAATTGGTATGGGGAGGCAACAATGCATGACGACCATGGGTGACACGTTCTAAGAACATGAAAATCATGACATGCATGTTACGAGGGGCATGATTTACATGCCACGCGTTTCGTTCATGGGATGTACACCAAAATTGCTATGGCATGTGCACGAGTACATGACGAACGTAAATGACAGGCCATAACATTACAATCATGACATACGTGTCATGAGCGGCATGGTTTACATGCCACAGTCTTGGTGCTCTTGCGGCCGTTTCGTTAACTTCATATGTACCAAAATCGGTATAGCGAGACAACAATGCACTACCATTTTACGTTCCTGATGCATGCTTCGCATTTCCTTGATTCCCGCTGCACGTGGGATCTGCCTTTTTTTTGTAAATAAATTCCCGACAGTCAATAAAAAAATTGTTGTAGAAAGTGAAGCGTACGCAACGATTGCTGGTGTTGGGATTTTGAGTGAGCCCAGTCCATTCCTTTTATCTCGCAGTTTGCTACGAGCAACTTTAATTAACCGCATGCCTTCATACGTTTCCGTTGAAAGAACTACATAATTTCTTTTGCGGTGTAATAATCTTGTACAGTAACGGAAAAGTAACGACGTTACTTTTTATCAGTAACTGCAACTGTAACAAGTTACTTTTGGAAGCTGAGTAACTGTAACTGTAACATAGTTACTTTTCTGGCTTAGGTAACTGTAACTGTAACAGTGTTACTTTTTACTGGTAACGTGCCCATGACTGGCGTCGTTTGCTGCGACGATATTCCAGAGACGTGGCACCGCTGCATGGTCAGCCGTCAACGCCGTTCTGAGCCCGACCTTCGTGCGACGCTTGTTTCCTCGATAAGTTGTTTCGTACCCGCACGGACCCCGGCGTCTGTAGCACTTACTCGTCATTCGACGCCTTCTAAATTTACCGGCACGCGTTCGGAGCGTCCTTTTTGGTGTTTTTCAGTTACCGTCGAGCAGTGTCAATTTGCAGCGCGACATGTGTGTCTCGTGTTGCTCAAATGTGTGGCCGCAAACTCCGTTTATCATCGTGCTCATTCGCCGGCGACGCTATGTTTGAGCCCCGCCTTCGGAATAGCCGCTCGTACAGCGTCCGGTAGTTATATTTTAATGTTTATCGAGATTCCCCTGTGCCGCGCAAGAAGAAAGACAGAATCAATTCCAAACTTCCGTTTTATTCTCGGAAGACCGCGACGTACTCCGGGCTCAAAAGTTTTACAAAGACCAAACATTTAAAAAACGGCATTACTAACATCTTTTGTGCGTGCTCCAAAGACAAATATGAATAATTAAATTAAGCATGATGTTTCCATCAAACGTTACATGTTATTTATACGCATAACGTAATAACGCAGCTCAATGCCTTGCCTCTGAAACGTTGCTCCTGAAATCTTGTAACTGCGCGATGTTGCGCGGCGGGGTGTGATTTAGAAAGCGGATGTATCGTTCTGCTGCCTCCAAACTTCTACTGTGGAAGTGGTCTAGCTTTCTCGTCATATTTGAATAGCATTACTTAATGCTTGTTTATATAGATTGAATATTTTTTCTATCGTTTGGGAACTACTTTCTCAGCTGCGTTGTTGCACGCAGAAAGAGTTGCAGTGTGGCCCCGTGAGTGGCAGCAGTATTTATTCTCGGATTTTAACCGACCACGGTGTTTAGAGCAGCACAGTGCTGAAGACCTCGATTGCTTTCCCGCAGGTGCTGGTTGCTTGATGGCACGGCAGTGCATTTCCCTGGATACCATGAGGCGCTTCGCAGTTCTCGGCGGAAAGGTGTCCCTCGCCGACCTGGTTAGTGCACTACACGAGTCCACGCGCTGCGAGGCGCTCGTAGACCGCCCGCGAATAGCCTGAAATAGGCGCGTATTGTGCTCGACGGAGGCTATTACCATCTCTATCTCTTTCACTCCCTTTCTCCCACCCCCCACGGACGCTTAGCCGTGCTCCCTACATGGGCTGCAGAAATTAGCGTCCTTTCCTCAACCAAAAAACCACCACAAAAACCACCACAGGCTATTACCAACTTTGATAGTGCCAACGCGCGCCCAAGCATAAGCGTCAGTGAAGAAGCATGGAACTCAGTGGCGATGACCGACTGCGTAAAGCGAAGCAAGCGCAAATAATCTAGTCAAGCCACTCGCCGGCGATGGCTGGTTGCTGTTTGAATTGTCGCCCCCACTCGATAGAACCATCTCGAATAGTCATTTGCGTGCGGCACTCGACGTGTGACGCACTACAGTGTCAAGCGCACGCGCTGCAAGGTCTCCGCAAAGGAAAGGCATATGCAAAGCATCAAGGAATAGGAGTGGACAAGACGAACGCCGAAGATAAGCACCGAGGCGACATCAGCGGTAATGCGGGCTAGTTGGTTGCCGGATCCTGCAGTCATTCTCGTAGTGCAGATGAAAACACGCAGACACAGGGCGAGGAAAAGTAGACCGGACGAGCGCTAGACATAAGCTGATTTTACTTGCAGCGGTAATTCAGTGAGAGTATGACGAAGCGTTGCGAGTGGCCGCTGGTGTGCACAGCCGATAGCTGATTCGCACATGGCTGGCCGCTGGGGACTCCGAGGATGCCCGGTACGAGCCCATATTAATGGGGAAGGCTGCTGTCGAGTCCTTATGGCTTCGTTCACACTCTCGCACGTCGCGAGCGACTTCCTTATGTAGAAGAGGGCCGAAAGGTGGGCGACAGTGCTTTAGGACATCTGTGTCGAACATGCAATTTATGAGCGCTAGGTAATAGATCACTAATGCTCGTTCATGACGGCGCAGCTATGGTCGCTGAGCAGCTGCTCGGAGTACGCCGACATCCAGCTGCGCAACAGCGAGAAGGCCGCGCTGAACGCCCTAAACGGCAGCCGACGCAAGCCCGGAATAAGGCGAGTGCTTCTCCCAGCCACCTGATGCGCCTGTCTTGAGTCATTTTCAGGAACACCACACAAATACACTGTGTTTCAGTTAAGTTTGCCACTGGGTTGATAAAATTCCGTGCGCGCGTTAGAGGGATGCAACCATATTGAACTGTCGTCCTGATCATCTCAGACCATTCCTTTCGAAAAGCTCAGCGAAATAAATTACTATGAAATAATTAGCCAATGTCCTCCCTAAACTGCTTAAAAACTATTCGCGCAGGCAGACAGTAGTGGACGCGCCGAGGTTGATAAGACGTGGCCACGCGTTTCGTCCTTTCGACCTGTCTGCGTGTGTATTGGATCTTGCGTCGTTCGTGGCACGCTTAAGAAGGCAAGTGTCATGACATGGTGCCTTTACAGCGTATGCTCTTATGAGATCACAAGGGCCGTTTTTGGCGCCGTAGTTCTCCGCCGCCGCCGGTTTCCGCTGGTGTCCGTAACCACTATCACAACAATTTTAGAAAAAAATAACCAGGACTGAGGAGGATTCGCACCGACGTCCGTCTGCGTGGCAGTCGGGCATTCAACCACTGAGCTACGCCTGTACTTGAATAATCATCGCTAAAAGACCTATACAGGTATAAAGCCTGCCGAGGAATGTCATTAACAAATGCGATGTTACGTGGCAAAATAGTAGCACGCCACTAAGCGGCGAGGAAAGTGGATTGCATAACGAGCGCGAGGAATCATTTGAAAGAACACAGGGGATCATGCTTCGTAGCTCTGCACCCATTACAGAGGCATCATCTACATCATCGTTATGAAACAATCTTCTTGAACTTTACCGTCATCATTATTACAAAGCGCTGCCTCTTGAAGCAGTTTTTTCGTATCGCGCCGTGCGTCACGCGACAGGCGACGTGCGCAGCCCGACAGCAACCTGACTCCTTCTTGTTCTCTGTAAGTTGGCACATAAGCAATGCACATAACCAATTTAGGTAAAATTCTTTTGGTTTCGATTAGAAATTTCATAAGTGCTAAATAAACCTGATTTGGCTCTTCCATATACCTGATGGCCCGATCGCTTGGCCCGATCCCCAAGTGTTGACAATGGCCTCCAAGAAGGTCGCTCCTCAAGCTTACGCTGTCACTGTACTGCGATTCCGATCAGGCCTGATGTTTTTTTCAAATCTCGCGGGTTTTCTCGGAAGCCTAGAAAAATTAAGAGCACTGCACATGTTCTTATATAAATGCATTATCCGTACACGCTTCATAACTTGCCCATTGAACGCTTCGCGCTTAAAGAGGCACTTCGGCACAAGCTCGGTGGATAATGATGAAAGGTCGACACTGCTGGTTGGTAAACGTGGTAACGTTTTGGCGGAGTACGGATGTATTGTTAAGTGACCATGAAGGACACGGGCGCGAGGTATTAAAGGTCAAGTTATTCACTGGGCAAATCAGGAAATCGCATACACGTAGGGAAAGCGGCGAGGGTTTGTCGTCGTAAAAACCGGCGAAACGTTTATACATGCGTCACATAACAACAATACAGCTTTATCACTTACACTTGCGCAAGATACGCTACGTACTCGAACATATACACGTCATGCAAATTCACGGAGCTGCATTAAATTGCGAACGCCGCCTGCGCCGGCCGGTCACGCACCTCGTAAGAAAGTACAAAAAGGCGGTTACCGTGAAACATATAAGGCAGGTACAGAGCCACTAACGTAACAGATAACCCATGACGAGCTTGCTAGTCACATCAGGACTAAGGGAACAGCAATATGCGCCGTTTTGTCGGTTTTCACGACCTGTCTCGAAATTTGGAGGGGCGGAGATTTAATGAATCTGTGCTTGCAGGACTGCCATAACAGTGGCGTAGGACATCGTCAGCTCTAACACGGCTGTTTCAGGCATCCATTCCCAACGTACCTGCTTCGTGGAGAGGTGGTGGTGTAACTGAATGCTGTGGCTAATGTAGGTACGGCGCCCAATCAGACTAGCTAGATATGACGCGGATAGCAAGAGCCTAGGTGATATGCATAGTAAACGGCAAGCTCACAATTTGCACTCTCGATTTCTGTCTTCGATGAACCTTAGAAATCTGCTTGCCGCAGCAGCACCCCGCGCCCAAGGGCCCCGCGCAGCAGCGGCGCGGCGTGCCAGTTTAGCGCAAGGACCTGACGCAGAATTTGGCGCCTTGGCTAGCCTACAGTATATTCGATCAAGTTATGCTAGCATAGGAGGCGTAGGCGTGATATCTGGCCACCGCTGGTTATAAACATAGGCCTTGCCGCGCGGTGCGTGCAAGTCGCAGCTCTCTTCGGTGACGTCACCGCTCCTTTGCACTACTGTCCCTCTGGCCACGCCTTTCACTTCGCTCTTGCAAGCCGAAACTGCGATTGGGCAATACAAAAGTTTTGCGTACACACTGAAGTGAAGTGCACAAGCTGGAAAGCAGCTCCAACCCTCAATTCACAAAATCAAAACATAAGGAAACATACTTGACTCGGCCCTCGATTATTCGCGCAGGTTTCCTATGGCCGGCCGGATCAAGACTACAGCGATGAAAGTGAACTGGTGGGTATAAGGCATTGTCGTTTGGTATAGACGAAGCAATATCTGCGCTGGCTCTGTATGTACGTGTCCCGCTGCTCTAGCAATGCGATTTCGGCGCTTCATGAAAGCGACGATCCCTTGTAAAAATTTTCGTTGAAAAAATGTTGAGAAATTTTCGAGCAACGTCAACAAAGGGCATTGTAAAATTATTGAGAAATCTTTGACAAAATATCTCTGCCGTCAGTGAATGAGGATAGGATAGGGCTTTCGCCCGTTTTAGAGGGTTGGTTACGAGATAAAGAAGAAAAAAACATGCGCAGTAACCAAGATTTCTTAGCAGATTTCTTAGCACGACAGTGGGCCATCTTATCGTTTAGCGCTGTTGAGAAATCCTTACCAAGCTTTTGTCATTCCGAAACCTAAACTTCCAGTGTGGTCGGATTCCGCTGCCAAAATTGTGTAGTCATATACACTGGTACCTATATCGAACATTTGGTCGCGCTTTAAGGAATCTTGAAAGAACTGCCTCGTTAAAAGAGCCATGACGCCCAATTTTCGGTGGTGACTTTTGCGTTGTAATGAGCAGGTTTCACCCCGCTCCTCGCGTCCAGTTCGTCGAATGTTTGACAATGTTTCCACCCTCTTTCTCTCTCCTTCATTGTGCTCAGTTTCCGTGCAGCTACTAAACGTGAGCAAAAGTCATAACTAACGAGCTCAGTGCGCATGCAAAATCGGACCGTGTGTCCAGCCTTAAAGGGCTGGACAAACGGTCCAATTTTGCATGCGATCCCACATCCGGCGATGCGATCCGGCAGTCGTACCGGGTGTATCGGGGAAGTTTTTGCAGCACGGTTCCCTGGTCAGGACGTCCTGTGCGCGTCGAACCATGCGGATTTTCTCGTCGCCGGATAGAAAGGTCGGGCGGCAGGAGCCAATGGCAGCGCTGGAGGCGCGTGACATAGTGCTGCTGGTCGCCCATTTGTTCACTGCTCCACTCCGATCGTACTGCTGAGGTTACCGAGGCTTTTGCCGGTATCGCCGGAATCTCGTGGAAAATTGATTATGACTTGTTTCTGGCTCGAAATAAATGCTTATTAAGTATTGCTATGCCTAATGTGAGTCAATTTGCAAAGCAGCGCCCGTTTCCAAACCACTGGAGGGATCGAAAGCAGCCGCCGTGCGAAGGTAAACAAACATCTCTGCAAGGGCCACCTCGCCGAAGCTGCACGTTTCGTTGCAACAGATCGCTTCATTCACAACGATGTTTCGAGAAGACTAATCGCATGTGTTCACCGACGACATATGGGTGAGAACGTTAATCGTATAGGTAAAAATGAGCACTTTGCGACGAGCTCGCGGTTGACAGCGAAAGACGTCTACTCCGAGCGTCGGCAGCTAGGCCTACCCTCGGAATCGTCACTGACGGTGTGCTGTTGTGATGTGTTTGTCGCTCGCGAAGGCATAGTTTTATCGGCAGTATTTTTCGGTGCTGTTCTATAACAAAGCAAGGGTGTACAAAATTGTTTATGTTGCACTTAACGAGAGGGATGCGATGTTTTGCGAGCTTGTATGCAGACGCGCTGGATGTGGGCGGAGCCTCCTCGCTGATCGCTCGTCGCGCCGCGTGTCTTGAAGCGTCGTATGCCGCAAGTCGAAGCGCACGGCATCGGACGTCGGATCGCATGGAAAATGGGACCATGTGTCCAGCCCTCAAAGTCTTGCAGAAAGCAGAAGTTCTTGAGCATAAATTCTAGCCACACCGAATGTAGCTCGCTGCACGCTGTCCACGTCGAAACAAGCTTCCGCAATATCTCCGAGGCTTTCTCTTGGTACCCATTCACGCCGTCAGCTTGCTTGAGCAAAATAAACCGGGCCTTGGTTGTGCGAAAACACGTTTGCTGCGTTGCCGTCTCGTTTCTTTGATGCTGCTGCCGTGAAAGTGTTCGAGGAGTCCGGACACAGTACGAAAATGCGAAAAGGGCTCTAAGGTCGGGCAGTGCTAGCTTACCGACTAGTTAAGCATCAGCGCACTAAACTCCTGTCCGTGCTTATTCAAGAGCATGATATCGCCAATAACATTTGATGCTTTCGTGTGCAGCACAATCCAAGAACACAACCATGTCTGGCTTTAATTTTTCGTGTCGGGGCTGCATCCTTGGGTCAATATGAGGCGCTCTGCTCCACTCGGCCACAGAGTTGACGCAACTTCCTGCGATACAGCCACGTTTTGTTCGCGTATGAGCTGCGTTGAAAGCAGGGAGAGGCGCTGTGGTGTCCACGAGAGTCACTGACGTGCATGCATAGCATGAAGTGAAATCACGCGGATTTGCACCACTTCTCGCATTTGCATGTTTGATATTGCAGTACACGCATCCGCATGGTCCCGTGGAGGCAGCATCACTCCTGGTACAGAATGGAACCGGGGAAAGAATGTGCAATTCTGACTCTATTTGCAGCCCAAAGAGAGCCAACGTAGCTCTCTTCCGTGTCCCTTCTCAGGCTTCTGTGAAAAGTGTTTGCGCTATAAGTAATCAGTTATACATTACCACACTCTTACCAACATCCAGCCCCATTGTTGTTAACGCAAGACAAGCACGCTATAGAAAAACACACGTAGTTGGGCTGCCTCTGAAATACAGGAGGAGATCTTCGAATCCGATAAGTTCCTGAGCTTTTTCACGTATGATGCGCTTTCATTTCTGTGTCAGCACGTGTTTGTGTCGTGTCGCAGTTTAACACTTAAAATTACAGCATTAACACAAACACGACTAAAGCTTGGAGAGACCTGCACCAATTTCTGGAGCTTTCGTAACGAGGGCCCACCCTTGAGAATCAACGGTTTCTTGCGTTCGTCACCTACTCGTCTCATGTCGCAGCCTCCTGCAAGCCATGCTGGGCTGCATGGCCGTGGCAGACCCGTCGCTGGCTCAAGACATCCCTCGCATTGTCGTCGTGGCTCTGAGGCTCGCCAAAGGTGAGTGACACGAACTCGTTACGGGACCACGCGGTTGTCACGGCGTCCAGAGATCATTTAGTGTTCAGTAGTCTTCTGGAAGACACACACACACACACACACACACACACACACACACACACACACACACACACACACACACACACACACACACACACACACACACACACACAAACTTGCAACTTAAGGAACAGCCGGCATAACGCAAAGATCCATGTCATGTTGTCATCCATGTCATCCGCCCACAGAAAACATGGCCTTTTCGTCGTGCGGCTTTGCGCAAGTGTTCGTTTAGGATTGGTTTATGTCCGCTATGGAACTTAAATCTGCGCCCAGAGGTAAGCTTTAGATGTAGAAGGATGCCCAAATAGGCGTAAGGAGGTTTGTAAGCCACCATCTCGCCACCGAAATCGCAGTCTCGTCGGTCGTCGAAAAAAAAAAACTGATATTCTGCGAAACGTGTCGGCTTTCATACCTGCTTCACAGCAGAGCTGGAGTGATTCTCAGACATGCATTCAGGAATACAGATAACGAAATACATCTGCTGGAGACGTAAAATGCTGAGATACATTGGAATATGATGTAGCGAGATATATTAAAGATTCTTTCACGAAAAGGCGGGAAAATGTGACCTGGAATACAGACACTGGAATACTTTATTTCCGGCTTGGTCATGCTCCGCGAAGACATTTATGAAGTGCAACATAATATTTTGCACAATGTTGTTGCAGAGCAATGAAACTTGCGAGTCAAGCGAATCGCTCAAACTAATGAATGCGCGATGTCATGATAACAAGGTAGCGCTATCATGGATATGCCTACATAATTCCTCCCTGAAATCTATCTTTGGGATCTTCTACAGACCCCAGAAAGCCAGCCACTTTTTTCCCATAACCTTCGTTGCGCGTCAGACAAAAATAAAAACGGACGCTGTCCGTTCTTTCTCAACGTAGTATTAAAGATAGGAAGTGAGGGCGATGAGTGCACGATAAGCGAGCACGCACGAAGGCGGCCCGAGAAAGGAGTGACTGTTTCACCGTTTCCTTCGACACCATTTCTAACGCTCTAATATTCCATTTACTAGCGTAGAAACCAGTCCCATGTGTATTAATAATTAAATGAATGCTGCAGGTCACGGTTATGCACATACAACGTTTCCTCAAATAGGCATGAGGTTTCCTTCGCGCTGTATCATGTTGACGTGGACCGCCCTGCCCACCAGCTCTAGTCTTGTGGTTGGTTTTCGCGGCTCGTTTGAAGACGGGCGGACTAAGTTTTTCCCGTTTAGGTAGCCTAAGAAAGACTACAAGACTATCGTCTTTAAAAAGGCATTCCCCAACTCCTATCTTCCTTCTCGGAAATTTCTACTGTCCAACCATTAATTGGCCTCTCCTAACAGTAGGCCACAGATCTCCATCTAATGTATATAAAGAGTTCCTTAACTTAATCTTAGATTTCCAATTTCACCTGGTTATAACACGCCCCACTAGAGGTGAGAACACGCTAGATATCTAACAAGTTACCTTGATGAGGTATCTAGTATAACTGCTCCACATGAGCGTAGCGATTACAACCTCCTACACTAATTAACTTAGAAACAAAAAGGAAAACATCTCCATCGAAGAAAGTGATCATTGACTATAACAGAGGCGTCAATACAATCTTATAAATGAATTTGAGTTTTTCCTTTTCATAACTTTCAGAACACATACCTGGCACTCAGCGTTAACGCCGATTAAGAATTTTACAAGAGCATCATGACAACCCTAAAAAATAAATATATACCTACAATCCTTGAGAACACAGACAATAATCCGTTGTTTAACAAGCATATAAAAACACACCTGATTAGGAAAAAACGCCTTTACAGATATGCTAGGACAAACAAATCCCCTGAATCATGGGGCCGTTTCCACCAGTGCGCAAAACAGAACCTCAAAGATTTAGACGAAACAAAAGATAAATTCTTCCGATTTACAATAGCGCATAGCGACCCCAGAAAATATTGGAGTGTCATTTCGACGAAAACTCAGCCAAACCAAATTCAACTCATTAACGATGATTATGAACCTATGAAATGTGACCGGTGCGCGACCGCCCTTATGGTTCTCGTCTGTTTTCACTGTCACTCCTGAGTCTAACATTGAACCCATAGCATACCATGTTCCACAGCTCTGCCTCATGTCCAAATAACCCCGGAAAGCTTATCTAAACTGATAAAGAGCCTTAAGATTGCTTTATCAGCAGGCTGCGACAACACTAATAGTAAGCTTCTTAAAATACCGTCATTCTCCAGTAAAATACTTTGCCCAATCCGACCAATCCTTGCCAATCCGACCAATCAACGACCGATCCTTGCAAGATTCGGTCCTTCCCAATGACCAGAAAATAGGCAAAATTGTCTAATGTTTAAATCCGGAAGAAGAGAGGCTTGCCACCAATTACACACAAGTTTCTTGGAATATAATGTTTTGTCCAAATTGCTCGAACACATAATCGCTTCCAACATAATGGCACATCTCGAATAGACTGAAGTTTTCTACCTACGACGGCGTGTCCTGCGCAAAGAACTCTCTTGTGAGACCCAACTGGCAGAATTTACGCAAAGTTTACTGCATTATATGGACAAGGCCCTTCAGATCGATGCGATATTTCTGGATTTTTCGAAGTTATTCGACTGGGTGTCTCGTGTACATTTACTCATTAAGGTCACTTCCTTATGTATCGTCAAAACCTCACACGTTGGCTCTAACACTTTCTGAAAGGTCGCGTGCAATCAAGGAGGTTTAAAAAAAATGCTGGAGTGGCAACGCCCGCTGAACCTCACCGCGACGGGTGAAGCCGGCGTTTGCCTATGGTTCAACCCGAAAAGCTTACCAGAGTGTCCAGAAACCAGTATCATTTCAAGCGTTCTTGATCTGCTAAAGTAAACTCCAGACTAATTGTATTGTAAAAGCGCGTTGTTTTGGATCAATAAATTACGAGGGGCATTCAATAAAGATTTCCCCAGACTCACTTCTGTTTATTGCAGGGTGCTGAAGCTGCGCATGTGTAATAACATAAGTAACTATAGGTCACGTGCCAATGTGCAACTCTGAACTAACAACGGTCTTTCTTTTACCGGTACCGAGATGGTGTGAGGTGTGGTAATGGGTGCAGTGGAACAGAGAGCGGTCGTCAAGTTCCTGTACTTGAGCGGCCGCATTCCGAGGGAGACGTTCGATGAAACAAAAGAGGTTTACGTGGAAGATTCCCCATCATATGATGCAGTGAAGAACTGGCATCGACAATTCAAATGCGGTCGAACTTCGGTCGAAAAAGCTCCGATTGCAGGGCGACCCCACTCCGCTATCGATGAGCACACCATCCAGCAAGTGGAGGCCGCCATTTTGGAAAATCGCCGCGTAACCGTTCTAGACCTCGCCCAAAATGTCAAGGTTAGCGTGGGGTCAGTGGAAAAAATAATTATAGACCACCTTCATATGCGTAAGTTATCCACTCCCTGGATTCTCCGGCTGCTCACGCCTTTCCAAAAGCAGGAACGTGTCGAGTGCTCCCAGGCTCTCTTGACCATGTGTCATGGAATCCAGGAGGACTTTTTGAACAGACTGATTACACAGCATGAAAGTTGGGTCCATCACTATGATCTGTAGATTAAATTCCAGTCGATGCAATGGAAGCACTTGGACTCACTGCCTCCAAAGAAGGCACGCGCCCAGCCCTCGGCGGGCAAGGTCATGCTGACAGTCTTTCGGTACAAGCACGGAGTAGTCTTGATGGATTTCCTAGCAAAGGGTGCCACAACTACTGGGGCATACTACGCGTCACTGCTGTGGAAATTGCGAGAGTCCCTAAAAAAAGGGAGACGTGGCATGCTCACCAATGGTGTCCGCCTTCTGCAAGACGATGCCCCAGTTCACAACTCACATGTAGCCCAGATGGAAGCACGCTGCTGCGGCTTTGAAATTCTACCGCATCCCCCTTATTCACCCGACTTCGCACAATCGGACTTCCATCTCTTTCCAAAAGTGAAGTCATATTTGAAGGGCAAGCATTTTCCAGATGATGAGACTCCTACTTCTGAAGTCACAACCTGGCTTTTGGAGCAACCTGTGGACTTCTACAAGCGAGGTGTTTACAGTTGCATAAAAAGATGGGAGAAGTGTGTGTTCCTGGGTGGCACCTATGTAGAGAAGGACTAATAAATTTTTGAAAAGTTTCGTTGCTCTCCGTCCACAGGAAGTGGGTCAGGGGAAATCTTTATTGAACTCCCCTCGTACCATTGACCGAATATCAATGCCACGATATTGCACACAAAGTTTTGTGATGGTCAAGTTTCACCGCAGCACCCGTAGCACAAAGAGGCACATCAAGCAGTGTCAGTCTAGCAAAGCTGACCGCTTTAAAGGGGTTAAGGAGCGTGAGGAAAACGCTTTTTCTTTTGTGCTATCTGGATGCTGTAATCGATGCCCTGAATAACATAGCGGCCACCGGCTTCACCTTTAGCACAAAATCTCCACTCCAGAATCTTTTATTTTAAACCTCCTTGCGTTCAATTTACTACCGCCAACAACAGCAACTCTAGATTCACTAGCGTAAAATCCGCCTTTTGCGGCGCCGTCTCGCGGACACGGGCACGAAACAAGATGTACGGCGTCGCGCCGAATCTGTCGTCTGCTACCGCAGTGTTTCTCTATGGCACAACATGCTCAGGCAGCGACACACACGGTGAGCGTTGCGGTTAATTTCGATTTGAAACGCTGTACCCAATTCTGGGAGGCCCCGCTGGCTTTGTGAACACCGATAGTGAAAAGAAGAGCCGCCCTTGAGAAAGCCTTTGGGGTCTAGAAAACGGAAAAAGTGCCGCCCGAACGTTAAAGGCAAAGCCAACACTGTGCTCTTTCCATATGGACAGTCATTTGAGAGGTAAAATCCGGTTTGTTCGAGAGGGAATGCGTAAAGTAGAGGCACGTCACGTGAAAGCATATGCACCTGCATCCGGGAGAGCTCACGGGCCTGCCTCCCACAAAACCAGAAACATTACTGCTTCCCCTCTCAATATTCTGGCTAAGCTCGCGCTTGCGTGCCCTGTAAAAGACACAAAGCTCTGATGACTCTTCATATTTGTGCTGTTACTTTTTCGTTACTTGCCTCCCCCTTTTCCGTCTCTCGCGAAAATAGGAGAGTCAGCCTGGTGCACCGTACGTTCACGGATGTCAAGCTGTTCTCTTCAATGCGCGAAAGTTGGCCCACACCGAACACGGAATGAAAGCGCCAGGGATGGACATCTATAGAACATAGATGGCGGGCCAAGTAAAGCCGCTCAAAAACAAGTTTGTGCGGCTGTGGCCAAGATCGCGCTGCCTTCTGAAAGACGCAGGGACACATTTTGCTGATTTTGTATTTGTGTTATTTGTTATTTAGTTATTGTTCGCTTTTCCCCTTTCCTTTCTTCCTTCGAAAATGAACCGGTCGTCTTGCTGCGCAGGAAGTGAGCCGACGTGTCGTGTTGTTGACAACTCTGGAACGTTTGAAGTTTCTCTCCAAATAAGCATACAGAGTGATAGCTAGAGCTCAATCCGTTTTTATCACAGTAGCGTTTGTTCAAGTCACGGAGCAGCTGCCTACCTGGCCGCCGTGACGAACGGATATACAACGAGACCAGGATCAATGAAAGCGGCAAACTAGAAGCAGCTGGAGGAATTCATCGCGGCTAGGAAGTGAATCCCGGTATTCTCTTACAACGACGAATAATTCGGGGATGACGTGTATGTGCGTGATCTAATGTTTAATGTGTTGAACCAAACGTCAAATCACGGGATTGGATGAAGTACTCATCCTTCAACGCTGAAAGGTGCGGCTATATTCATACTGTCAAAGGAATACAACAGGTGACGTATACTGGCATCCTCTACCCAGCCGGGTGAGTTTTCTTTATCGAAACGTTCCCGGTGACCATGCGTATTGCCGGGCCTCTGCTTTCGCGTATCGCTGTAGTCGTTACACAATCTGTTTAACCACGGGAGCGCGGAGCATTAGTTTTACTGAAATACATGCTCTCAGTAGAAGTGTTGACATCTGGGTCAGTTGGTACATACTGTTGCTCGTGCAAACCAGTCCCAACGGACGACGGACGGAAGAAAGAAGTGACACACACAACGGCTGCACTAACAACTCTGCTTTATTAACAAAAACCATCTTGCAGGGAAACCAGGAGAGCATGCGCCGAGCAAACAACGAACTCAGAAGCTAATGTAATTGCGAGAAGAAGCTAACTCCCTTATGCAACAATGACAGTGAAGCGGTGCTGACACAAGTGGCACCTAGCCTGCTAATGTGATACGCCTCGAGAATTTCGCGCTGAAATTTACCCTTACCTCTAACAAGTATCCTAGTATTGGAAAAAAGTGGGGCACAACCACAATGCCGACAATGATGAGACAGATTAGCCCCGTCCGAAGGGTTCAGTGAGCAGTCGTGCTCTCGCATCCTATCGTTAAAACATCTCCCAGTCTGGCCGATGTAAATGTTTTCACAGGTCAGCGGAATCTCCTACACAACACGTGTGGCGCAAAATCTGTATTCGTTTTCATACTGAGTGGGACACACAATTCTAGTGGCGCCACGAACAACACGCGAACAAAGCCTAGAAAGTCTGCAAGGGGCCGAAAGAACACCAACAGCCTGTCTCACAGCAATCTTTTCAACACCATGCGAAACTTTGTGCAAATTAAGCATAACTTCAAAGGCGGGGGTTTGTGGTTCTTCCCACTGGAACCTCTGGCGATAAAGCTTTGGCTGCCATAGCCAAAAATTTTCTTCCTACGCGACGCAAGCCGTCAAAACTGGAGTTCACGGCTGTTAAATTCCTAAAGGACCACAACCTGGTTACCTTGTCCGAAAAGGTCCAGAATTGCAAAGGTAAAAGTTTGCAAGCGTTTTTCACAGCAAAAACTCATAAAATTGAGCGGCCGTTGAGGGTTATTGTGACGGAGGCTGACTCGTGGCATAAGCTCGTGGGCAGTGCTGGGCAGTATCGAAGATACATGCATCTTAGATACTATCTTAGATACTCTTTGAGTATCTTGTATCTGTATCGCGATACATCTTGAAAAACGAGTATCAGTATCTGTATTTTCGATACATTGAAGAATGTATCGAGTATCTTAAGATACAAGATACTGATGTCGGAGCATCACCGCGCGACACTAGAAATACTAGCAGAAGTCCGCTGCTCAAGCAGGTACTGCCGCCACTAAGCTTATAACGCTGATCCGCGGTGTAAACGAACAAACTGTACTCCTTTCTCATGTACTCCTTGGACGCTCATGAGAAAGTACTCCTTTCTCATGAGCGTCCCCACCCGCCACGGCGGCCTAGTGGTTAATGCGCTCGACTGCTGGCCTGAAGGTCGCGGGATCGAATCCCGGCCGTGAAGGCCGAAATCCGATAGCGGCGTTATACTTGAGTCCCGTGCAGTACTGTACTTAGATTTAGGAGCATCTTAAAGAACACCAGATGGTCTAAACTTTCAGAGCCCTCCAGTACGGCATCCCTCATAATTATATCGTGGTTGGAGATGTAAACCTCAACAATTATTATTGTGACCATCCCCACGAGCTCTTTCATGACATTTTCCACAAGCAGTGAAATTTCCAGTGTGTGATCTTACTTGGTAGGCTGACGACGCCTTTTGCTGAGAAACATCGTAACTAATAATGTTACAGCACGATTCGTTCTATTATATATATATATATATATATATATATATATATATATATATATATCCATCCTTTCTGAGTCACATTGTTTTTTTCGCTGTCACAAATCACAAGGTAATTCGCGCAACCAATGTCAAGAGTATGAGTAGCGGAGGTATCCTGCGACACTTTGTACCGCTACGATGTCTGGAATTCTCTCGTAGAGAGAAATTATTACAAAAATTGCACATTCGTGAATCCGTCGATGACGAGCGCTTTACGCGAGCACATAACTAGAATTTAGGAAGTCATTGCGGTTTTATGTCCTTTCTGTATAGAAGATCCGTCACAAAATATGTCGCTACGAGCGTTCTTACTCCTGTACACTTGTCCCGTGGTCCGGTACTGCGTAAACGGTATACGCGTACGGACCAGGTTAAACTCAAAGTCGTAATTGCGGCATCGTGCCGAGGTTTTGCATCGCCATTTTTGTTATTAGGTGGGAAACGACTACCTGGTTGGCAAGTAGAGCATGGAGTTCCATGAATTACAAAAACCACAAGAAACCGCCGACAGCGTAGCTTATACATAGCTGTCATGTTTAGCAGCCAAAAGAGCCCCAATCAGTTGTTTGGGAATGAAAACAATGTAATTATAGCCAGAAAACAACAGTTGTTGAGATACTAACACATGTTTCATTCAAGTTAAACTTGGTTGGTCGCAGTTCTGAAATTCTAAAGCAAACACTCCTGTTCATAGGCGTTTTCTGCTGCATTATATATGTCCATAATATGAAATTTCTCGTGCGCCCAGTATCTACAGAGGCATTTGCCGTCTCTGGTTGTGCAGGACCCTTACAATGTAGCGAACTGATCGGTTGTAGTTGAGGCGCTCCGCCAGGGAATGCCAGGAGCCAATTGTGCCTTTTTGGTTGACATAGAGGATTTCTTTTATAGTATCCCTCATTCTGGACTGCTCGTAGCTGTGCGTGAGTTGATCAGTCAGAATGGCGTAGTGTCTTTCCAAAATGCTTATGGTGTGTCAGTTTATGTGTTGCTAGAATATTTAACGATGTACCTTTCGTCAACGGTTGTGGATTTCAAAGGTTCCTTGTTCATCCAGTAAAAAGGAATCTGTATTGGGGCTAGTGTTGCACCGGTTCTGTGCCAGATATATTTAGCAAAGTTTGACAACTTTCTTCAGGGCTATCTTTGTGACTCACGTGTTTGCCGTATCTATAGATATGTTGACGACTTTTTGATTATGTTAAAGTTATCGTCAAAAGACAACATGGCAGAAGCTGTTGATAAGGTGTTATGCGCCTTCAAATCTTGTTCATATTCACTCTAATTTACTCATGAACAGCCCAGTGACCGTTCCATAAGGTTTTTAGATCTGTTACTAATTTTTCATGACAATAGCCACCTGTGCTGGTGCTTTTCACCTAGCAGTAAGAAGGCGCTGTTGCCTTACTCGTCGGCTCATTCAAAAATCGTCGACAGGGATTGCCATGAAGAGTTTTTGTAATGCTTTGCAAACGAGTTGCCACCGCAGCATAAAGACAAGCTACGACAAGGTGGAGCGTTTAGTTTCCTCCGGCTGTCCAAAACAGTTGTTCATAGCTGTAGCGGACACGTTATTGCAAAATATTAGTGGGCTGGTTAAGAAAGCTACAGAACAACAAAGTGGTCAGCGGAATGCCTTCGAAGTTATGCGTTA
This sequence comes from Hyalomma asiaticum, assembly GCA_013339685.2. Lineage (NCBI taxonomy): Eukaryota > Metazoa > Arthropoda > Arachnida > Ixodida > Ixodidae > Hyalomma > Hyalomma asiaticum. The sequence continues at coordinate 128,320,104 of CM023484.1, forward strand.
TTTGCACAAGGTCTCCCACAAAAAGAAGACGATAATGTACCTGGGGTAAACGCGGTGTGACTTCCAGCTTGGTCAGTGTAAAATACAAGCGCTCTAAATAATTTCACCGTTTGTTCTATTCCGCTTCAATATTTTCTTAAATGTAGCGACTACTTAGTTCTCAAAATCAAGCCTAATTTGTCGCACCTGAAACCTACTTTTCGGAGCACGCAAAATCCTGTCACGATGGCCAAGGAGAACGGGGAACGCTCTTGCGCCCATAGAGTGCTGAAATATTTGAGTAGCAAGTTTCCTGTAGAAACAGCCTAATCAACCAACAAATAGGAAGTTATTGAAGTTTCCTAATTATAGTACTCTAATTGTGGAGTAAGTAGAAAGGAATTAAAGTGGACGAAAAGACAAACCTGTCTTCGGTGGGAACCGAACCCAGGACCTTCGGATGACGCGTCCGATGCTCAACCGCTGAGCTACGAAGGCGGTCGTCGTCCCCCCGTCCACTCTATTGGATGTTTATGTACATATAATCCTGCGGGTGTTAAGCCGCCCCACTCGTGGCCTTTGCGGCGAGTGCGGACGGTTCCCACCGAAGGCAGGTTTGTCCTTTCGTCCACTTTAATTCCTTTCTACATACTTCACAATTACAATGCTACAATTAAGAAACTTGAAACACTTCCCTTCGCTTTCCTAGGCTTCACTGTTTGTTGGTTCATGGTTTCTAAGAAATAAACAGAGCTCTTGACCCCTTCCCTTGCGAAGTTTCCTGCATGTAGAGTAGTTTCTGTTGCGCGATTGTGTTTCGGGGATTCAATCTCGCGAACACTTGGTGCAGCGCTGGTGTCGCTGCTGGTGCTGCGCAGTCCAGCGTGCGGGTTCTCGGTGCTGCTACACGCGGTGACACTGCATAAGTGCCTGCAAGCCCGCCTCTGGGAGGACTCGCTGCACGTTGCCCGGCAGATCGAGCATATCGGTGAGCATTCTCTTTTCACTATAGCGAAGCAAATACGCAGGCCGGGCCACCGCAGACACGTCACGTTTGTGTGGTGTGGGCTGCCGGAGACAATCCGTGCACCAGCACTCCTTGGATGAAATAATCAAAACAAGAACATAAGTTCAGGGGATAGGAAGTGCCGAGGCGATGAAAAAAGTCCTACAATAGGTTGTTTCGGGAGCCACCGTTATGACTCGTCTTCTCAGGCCAGTTCATCAACTTTTGCTTCGTACATTCTGACACACTACCTGGTAACTGTGAAGACGCGCTTGGCAGTCGCCAGGAGGTTTCTAAGGAGTGACGTATCTGTTCCCCACCAAAGCACCGGCAGTGAAAAGGTGGCTCCTTTAATGTGCCAGCGATCGCCGGTTGGGGTCTGAATATTGTCAGAGCCAAGGGCTGTGAATGCAGGTCTAGTACATTGTCCAAAGACAGTTGCACGAGCTGCTTCAGCCATCTCCTGCTTCAGACATCTACCTCCGTAACGGAAGTAGATGTTGAAAAATAAACACGCATTTCAGATTGAAAAAGTACCGCCCACTGGGATTCGAAACCACAACCAGCCAGGGTGCAGCGGTACATAGTCTCTTACCATTACCTAGAGGGAAATGTGGCGCCATCGTCTATGCGAGTTTCTTAAGGGGCACTGTGCTCAAGGAGGTTCCATTAAACTTCCGGAGTGGAAGTCCCTGCAGCCGCCTACGGGGCCAAGTGAAGCCAGCGGCGGCCACGTTACTAGAGGAAAAAGTACACGGGCCCGCCATAGCCGGCAATGTATGATGAGCGGCGCTCGACTTGCTTTGCACTCTCACGATGAAACATTGAGACAGAAACCAACTGTATGCTTATGCTAATTAAAAAGGTGTTTTCTAGTCGAGAAAACAAAATTCACGCATCCGTACTTAGCTGCAGGTGCCGAGGAAAAGGAAAAAACACAGCTGACCGAGGGGTTCTATGCAAATCGTACCTGCTGGCTTACTTCGTCTGTTAGTAGAAACTAGATTTTTGTGATGCAGTGATGCAATATATCGCAAATATGCAGCACTGTGCGACTGCCAGATGACGTAAAATGCGCGCACCCAGCCAACTGCACGTGCACGCATTTGAGTTCAGTGAGTGCTTTCTGCGTATTGCTTTAATTAACCGCATGCTCATATTTTTTTCGTATTCCAAGCGCATTCGTCTAAATTTGTTCGTTGCTCTTAGGTTTGTGAACTTATCGCGGATCCGAGTCTATGAAGACCCGTTGGGTGCGTTCTGAAAACTTTGTGATTTAGTTGTGACTTTAGACGTACACAGGAGATTTCTTACACGGGATACGCGCCTCTCAGTCGTAGGGCTGCACACAGTTTCTTTCCTTCCTTTTCGAAACCAATAGCACGGGAAACACGCCATACGTGTTCGCTGCATTTGCTCATTCGTCAAGACGTAGGCATAACAATTTTCTTCCTGTAAAGTTCGGATACACACAGAGACGATCCTATACGTGCACCAGGCCTTGCGTGTGTTCAGCAGAACTCGAGCGCATAGCAATTGATGCATGCAGGCATTTGAAAACAAAGCACTAAAGAGTATTGAAAGCTTACAGTAAACTTTCATACAGGCGTAAGGATGTAATACATAGATGCGAACGTTTCAAATGGTCCCCTATTTAGCAAAATGCACTGAAAACGAGCAGCGAGTGGTATGTGACGAAAGTGAGAAAGACTTAAACGTGAAATGACCTTCCAGGCTTCTTAGCACGATTTGTGCCGCCGTAAGCGACGCACGAAGTCACCGTTGCTTTCTCAGATATTTAGATGCTTAAAAAAACATGACTTAGTGTTTAAACACCGCGAAACAGCGTCGCACTGTCTACGCGCACCGCCGTCTGTGTGTTCGTCTGCTACTGTTTTCTTGAAGAAGACGGCGGTGACGAGTTCACTTTCGGCGGGTACCTTCCACTCCAGAAAAGTAATATATAACCTCCTTGACTGTGCCGCGATGGGAATTATGGTATATGTGCCTGCGAGGCTTGTATTGGCTGGCGTCGAGTGAGGCTTTGACTCATACGTGAATACGGCTCCATAAATATAGCTTTTCTAAAACAAAACGTTCGTAAAAAGGATCTCATTCACACATACTGCACCTTAGAATAAGATACTCACCGGCAGGGCATCACCAAACAGCGAAAAGAAGGAACAGACGACAGAGAGACGCGGAGTGAGCATTGACATTGTCGTCTGTCAACCAACTTTAGCGGTCAGTGGTTGCTTTATACTTTTGTAAAGCAGTATATAGAAAGACAAGTTCTCAAATGTAAATAAAACTTCCTTTTGAGCTATGCAACAAAAGAAATAGCTCATTACAGACTCCTTCAGCGCAAAATTCATCATTATGACGCGCGGAACGCGTCGAAACCGGACGCGTCTCGGAGCCATCGGAGTCGTTTATAGACGACGCCAGTCCAAATCAACCACATCCCAGCATTCCAATGCATACAACGGCGTTCGAGTGCGAGTTTTCCCTCTAGGTAATGGTAAGAAACTCTGTGCGGCGGTAGCAGCTGGGTGCGCTACCGACCACGCTACCAAAAGACTTACAATGCGGAGGAAAAGACGGGCATTATATGTTTACTAGACTGCTTTAGAATTTGCTCCTACAGTGTCTGGGTGCCCCTTATGTGTACATGCAAGGGGTTCACATGTCCAGAGTACACAACGCATCTCCCACCCCTCCGATTCGCTAGATTGCCGCTTATGTGCGAAGACAGTTTTCACTATCGTGTTATACGGATGCCTATGCCAGAGGGATAAAGATTTTTTTATTACATGGAAATGACAACTGAAGTTATATTACAGCGAGAGAATGTCTCCATACTCAAAACTCAGGCAAACACACACATACGTTAACAAGTGCATCCAGTCAAGCGGCGATTCTTGTAAAGCCTACACACTTCTTACATAGGCTACAGGTTCGTGTTAGATTGATCTTGTGGAACGTGCGTTTTCGGCATGGCGATCACACAGTCTCGATCGCCATAGGCTTTATAAACCAAGTACTATGAACATGTCATACGCAGGACCGACACACCACCGCAGCACTACTCATGCAGGGACTAGGCGGGCCTTATATCTCCACTGAAGCGCTTTACAAGTTGCATCTAACTAAAGAAAAGGAACTGCGCAAAAACCATTCGAGCACATAAACCAGACAGAGACACGGGCGCAGACTGGCAACTGAATTTTATCTCGCGCACTGGACTTAAATACACGAAAACTTCCCACACTACGCCTGCGCGACACAACCCACTTCCTAACTGTCGTTGTCTGAAAACTTCATTTCACGGTTATACAGAGATATTGATGTGTCACTACACAATCAGGACCAATTTTTCGTATGTGGTACGCCTCGCATATCTCCCTTGCTTTGCTGTAGCGACATCGACATAATAGCCTGGTCTCACGTAAAAGTGGCTTACATGTGCAACCTGCACAGTAACCGGGAAAGTGCCCACGCCTGTCGCTAATTATTGACAATTCACGCTCGCGCAGGCGCACTTTAACACACTCTCCTGTCTGCCCTACGCAGACTTTGCCGCATGATAGAGGTATATCATATACCACGCCAACAATACAGGCCACGTACGGTTCATTATGTTGCTTTCTTCCAGAACCTTGCAACCTACTTTTACTTTTTGCTATGCGCGAACACAAACTAGCAAGCTTGTCAGGCGCCGCAAACGCTACCTCCACGCCATGCCTTTTTCCCACATTCGTTATATGATGGAAAGTTTTAAAGGGACCCTGAAACGGTTTTGACGATTTTGTGCAAACATGGTGATCCGGTAGAGCGGGTCACTAGGACCATTACAGGACAGATTTTAGCGCTGTGCGTAAAGTGTGTAATTTACAATAAGGTTTTGAACACGCGTATCGCAAAAGGTCGCAGCGGCTCGCCAAAAAGCGTTTTCAAACGCCCCCGCCATCGAGCGATCGAATGGGAGGTCGCTGATTGGCCCCGACCCAAGTGACGTGCGCGTAATTTTCAAAACCTAGCTGCGAACAACGTGCTTCTACAACGTACTCCTTCGTTTCAGCCAACGGTATCATCGCGGCATCTGGCGGCGTCACACGAGTCGCCGGCGCTCTATTACAGAGGGCTAGCACTGCCCAGGCGGGCGACCTCAGTGAGGATATCGGGGCGCTATGTCACTACGGGAGGCTCGGCAGAGCGGCTGACGCGGGAGGCGCTGTCGTCGCTAGCGCGCACTCCGCAGCAGATCGAGTTGAGGAGGAACAGCAGTGGTAAGGAGGAAGGCGACAGAAATAAGCCCATAGCTGCCTTAGCGCATTGTGCTTCGCTTGATTTATGGTGTGAATGATTTCGCAATTGTGTTGCCTAATCAGTGACGCAATGTCAAAAAAACGTTTCAGGGACCCTTTAAGTGCGAATGCACTTTATAAGCGACCCTGAATCCGCCTTCCCATAGCAACGGCGCGAGGAGCGGAGAGGAGCGTCTGTAGCAACGGCGCAGCGACGTCACACCCCACGTGACTGCGCGCGCTCCGCCTCCTCACCGCGGTTTGCGCGGGCGCACCGCTCTCCGCGGCGTGACGTCACGGCGCGCTGTGCAGCTGGCGCCTCCGCGCCGTGCCTGCGCGCGCCGTGACGTCTCTCGAGTTTCCGACCACGATCAACGGTGGCTTCATAGACTTGGCGTTCAGTAGGAACTGTACGGTCCGCGCCGTCTTGCCGGATCCGCTCACCGTACATTTCTCGGATCACAAAGCGCTGGTACTAACCGTGAGCTGCAACGATAACACCAATAGGTGCTGATCTGTAGTGACGTGTGTAGAGTGTGTGTGTGTGTGTGTGACGTGCTCGGCGATGTGTGCATTTATGCATCTACGAAATTGCGAGGTGTAAATAAATAATACTTCGTGTATAAATGTGTGTGTGTGTACAATGCATCATGACAACACTTGTGAACGTACGGCAATTCTTGGCACTTACTGTCTATATGTTTCCATTCAGCTTCAAAATTGTTGTTTTCGACTTTCATCTTCTTCACAGTTGCCTCCCCCACTGCTTTTATCATCGACTGTGGGAATCCGGCTTCTTGTAATCTAGCAACCTGCGCATCAAACCCTTCCTGTGCCTTGTGTGCGCACGACTTCTTCAAGGTTGAGCTGACACACTGAGAGGCTGTAGCCCGTTTTACCGTCTTCGAATGTGATGAGTCGTACAAAAACAAGCTCTTTTGGGACCTAGGCTTATGTTTCCAGCACGAAAGGTTGCCAGAGAACGTTATAACGATGTCTAAAAACTGAATTTGATCATCCTTTGTTAGGTCGTGAGTGAAGGTTAACCATTTGCCATGGCGCTGAAAAAACGTGAAGTACATCTGCGATAGCATCGTCATACGTGGAAGCGTCACTCTTCTTTAAAAGCACCAGAAAATCATCAACACAACGAGACAGAGTAAAATCAACGTTGCGGTCAGGCCTTTCGTTGACTGCTCTGTCAAATTCCGCTAAAAGAACATTACAAAAAATGGAGCAACGCACGAACCTATGCAGATGCCATGCTTTTGTACATAAAAACGCCCTTCAAATTCGATAAACGTCGAGCTAAGGTAAAATTCTAGCAGAGATAAAAACCTTTCAACAGTCAACCCGGCAGAATTCTGCAAAGATACTTGGATTCGATGCGACTGCGAACGGCCTTAAACAAGGATGCATGTGGTATAGAATAAAACAAATATTCTACGTCGATCGCAAACACCTTTCCAATCGAATGGCTAGACTGCAGAACATTAATAACATTCAGAGAGTTCTTTACTTGAAACGGGTCGTTGACTTCAATATGTGACGAACACTTCTGCAAAAACCTGCTAAGTTTATTCTGCCAAGTTCTTTTTTCACTCACTATGGACCGAAAATGAATGTTTTGTTCGTGAGATTTGGCCGTAAAGAAAATGTTCAAACAGTCACCTTTGTTGTTGTTGATGCGATGGCCAGTTTGTGCAGTTCCAGCTCCTTGCACATGGAGATAGCCTGCTCCTTTACCTTAGCAGCCTTCAACGACACAGACGTGAAGCTCTTTTTCACAGCAGCAGTCGCCTTTTCGCAAGAGTCCAGAGGGCTCCTGTAAGTCGTGTTCCTAAAATCATCGGCGAAATCGCCACTACGAAGTGCCGCTCACGCCTTTATCGATTCTACATCAGGAATAATATGATGCCACACGAAGTGCTCGAGGTGTACGGGCGTGCGAGACCCTCCTTGAAATACGGCATGGCAGCGTGCAGGAATATACGTGACGAGCTGAAGGATCAGACTCGGAAGCTTGAGGATGTCCTGCGACACGTCTTCTTTGCACATAACGCTGCGTAGCTGACTGCCATAAAGCTTCGCGACACCAAACGGTTCGAAGCGCAGACGACGGAACGTTGGTGCCTTGAGTGAGAATTTGGTAAAAGTGAAGAAGGATAAACCTCAGGATTCGGGGAGTGTTGCCCTTCTGCGAGGAGCTGTGGTTCCTGATGTGATTTTGGCCGCACTCAGGAGAGGACCCAAGTACAGTGCAGGGAGTTCACTGGAAGCTCATGAATGGCTGACCCTTAACCGGAGTCTGGCGAAGAAAGCCGCAACACAGAACCAAGAAAGGTGTCTATTGGATGGAGTGGACGCCACCGTCAAGACTGTCAAGAAATCTGACATCTGCCAGGTGAGATGATACGAGCTGCAGCCATCATCCGGCATTTCAGACCATGGCATGTAAATCATGCCACTCATGACATGCATATCGTACTTTTCACGTTATGATCTGTCATTTGTGTTCGTCATACAGTCATGTTGTTGCGTACCAATTTTCGTATACATCCCATTAACGAAACAGCCAAGAGGAGCACATGACCGCGGCATGTAAATCATGCCGGTCATGATATTTATGCCAAGATTTTCATGTTATGACCTGTCATTTACACTCTTCATGTAGTCATGTTGTGCCTTGCCAATTTTCGTATACATCCCGTTAACGAAACGCGTGGCATGTAAATCATGTCGCTCATAACATGCATATCCTGATTTTCATGTTTTGACGTGTCAGTTATGTTCGCCATGTAGTCATGTTGTTGCATACCAATTTTCTTATGCATCACATAAACTAAACGGGCAGGAGAGCACCAAGACCGTCGCATGTAAATCATGTCGCTCATGACATGCATGTCATGATTTTCATGTTATAACCTGTCATTTATGTTTGTCATGCAGTCATATTGTGGCATACCAATTGTTTTATACATCCCATTAACGAAACGGTCAGGGGAGCACCAAGACCGTCGCATGTAAATCATGTCGCTCATGACGTGCATGTCATGATTTTCATGTTATGACCAGTCATTTATGTTTGTCATGCAGTCATGTTGTGGCATGTCAGTTTTCGTGTACGTCCCATTAACGAAACGCGTGACATGTAAATCATGTCTCTCATGACATGAATGTCGTGATTTCATGTTATGACCCGTGATTTATGTTCGCCATGCAGTCATATTGTGGCATACCAATTTTTGTATACATCCCATTAACGAAACGGTCCAGCACAGCACCAAGACCGCGGCATGTAAATCATGCCGCTCATGACATGCATATCATGCTTTTCATGTCACGACCTGTCACTTATCGTTCGCCATGCAGTCATGTTGTGGCATACCAATTTTCGTATACATCCCATGAACGAAACGGCCAGGAGAGCATGCCGCTCATGACATGCAAGTCACGATTTTCATGTTATGACATGTAATTTATGTTCGTCATGCAGTCATGTGATGGCATACTAATTTTCGTATACACCCCATTAACGAAACGACCAGGAGAGCACCAAGACCGTGACTTGTAAATGATGCCGCTCATGGCATACATGTCATGCTTTTCATGTTATGATCTGTCATTTATGTTCGTCGTGCAGTCATGTTGTGGCATACCAATTTTCGTATACATCCCATTAACGAAACGACCAGGAGAGCACTAAGACCATGACATTTAAATCATGCCGTTCATGACATGCATGTCATGATTTTCACGTTATGACCTGTCGTTTATGCTCGTCATGCATGTCATGTTGTGGCATACCAATTTTCGTAAACATCCCATTAACGAAGCGGCCACCCAGCTAGCACACAAAGGATATAAGACGTCTTCAAAACGGATATCCTAGACGTTAACGACGTCGCAGAAACGGCACGCGTAAGAAGTTTTAGTCTAGAAGACGTCGTATTCTCGTCTAATGTCCGTCTTGTTGCACATAAACGAGACGTTTCCTGAACGTCTTCGAAACGTCATCAAAAAGCCGATCTTTTCGACGGCTTGGGGGAGGCTCCAATAATCCCATTTACCGGGATTTCTGAATCCGTTTAAAGACTTACCAAAGACGTCATCAAATAGCTGTTCCTGAAACGTTAGCCGTAATCTGAAAAAAAATGATGAGTGAATGATGATGAGTGGGCGAAGCTCGGGAGGTTCATCGTAGATCGTGCCGAGTTCCGGATTAATTTAGTTAACGCGCACGCTACGAATCCTTATGGTTCAACTATGCACAAGTGAAATCTCCCACCGGCACTATATATATATATATATATATATATATATATATATATATATATATATATATATATATAAGGAACACAAGGGAGTACGACGCACGTTGGTTTTTCCACAGGTTTTACTGACGTTTCGGCTGGTGGACCAGCCTTTGTCAAAGTAACATATATATATATATATATATATATATATATATATATATATATATATATATATATATATATATATGGGTGGCCGGTGTACGGTTCTCCAACGCGAGCAGTCGTATTTCTCAATCAAGAACACTCGCTAGGAGACGCTGCCTGCGCCAGCGTTGTCTCTCGCGGGTGAGGCGCGTTCTCCTTCTTTGCGAGCTGGTAGAGCGTTCATCTAAGAAAGAGCGTTTCCATAGTCAACGCGCGCCTTTCGCTCTCTCTCTCTCTCACAAGACAGCAGATGGAAGAGTGAGAAAGAGAGAGAGACACGCAGCGGGAGAGAGAGAGAGGCACGCGCCGAGGACGAGCGCGTGCCTCCCGGCACGCCGGTTACGCCTGACGCGGGACAAGGTTAGACTAAGAGGAGCTTCACCCCTAAAATAAGCGGGAATCGTGCTCGGGAACGGGGCGCGCCCACCAAAATTTTGATCTGGTTACCACCCTCAGAATATAAACTAACGCCTTAGGGGTAAAAATAACCACAAGACATTTTTTTGCACCCCTAGGCATTCCCTCTGTGGTTCTGAAGGTGCCAACGGGATCATAATTTTGGGGGGGGGGCAACCCCATCCGCGGACGCCGCCCCTGCCTGTGGTAGTAGCTGCGACCTGCTATGTTACCAGCTGCACCATAATCCTTTCGGTGCTGCAGAGTGGGGGGTAGTGCCGGCCGAATACTTTCGTATAGTTACGTCCTAGGAAGAAGTCCTGACATCGCACTTGCCTGGGACTCTTTTTTTTTTCTGGTGGTTAAAGGCATCAGCACTGAGTGCAACAGAGCACAAATAGTGCAGTAAGGTAGACACACAGTTCTCTACAAAGGCTTCATCAGTCTTAGCATTTAAGTCAAAATTGCTTGTCATGAATACAAAAATCAATCTAGCATGTAATTTATAGAGTATGAAGCAAATCTACCAAAAATAGTAATGCTATATCTTTCTACAGTGGAGGATAGACAGTTTCATGGCAAGCGGCCTAAAAAGGTGTCCTGGGAAAAGTGCGCGACAGCGGTGCTTTGTGGTGCGGCAACGCCGGCAAGGGCGAAGCGATCATGCAGAAGCGCGGATCCGTCAGCGGAAAAAGAAAATGACAACGACGAGAAGCTGTCTCACGAGGCGAGAAGAAGAAAAGAAAAAAGAAACACGGAGCGTGGTGCGTACACGTGAAGCGCCATGTTGGAAAGAGAAGCAAGAAGCAGCGCGGACGTGGCACGGGAGCTCTCCGCCAGAACCACGGTCGCGGCGTAGTCCTGAGTGCCTGGTGGGCGCCAATAGTCGGGGTGTGTGGCTCCGCTTGGCAACGAGCTCCTGATGTGATCTCCTTCCGACGTCTTGTTTCTCTCTCCGACGTGTTTCTCTCTCCGACGTGATCTCCTTCCGACGAAATATGGCAATGCAACCCATAGCCCGACGTACTAATTTAGTTCGTTGTTTGTCCCCTTGTCACCTCCGTCCTGCGCTATCAGCCCAGCAACCTGGTGCATGTCTTCACTCCCCAGTCCGTACCACGTGAAACACTGGACAGCTTATGGCATTCCAAAAATCTACTGTGCACAACAGCGTCCCTGTAACAATACTATGGAACCAGATAACAGGTCGTGTAATTGTTTTGGTATTTGCGGCCTGCAAGAATCACGAACCCCAAAATGCAGAAAACCGCAACAGCGAGGACAATGAGAAATAATAATAACGAATATTCGCAAACGAGTCACATGCCTCTGACAAAGTTTAAATATGACCGAGAACGAGCACAACGACACCCATGCTCATATGAATGCTGAGCTGCGAGAAGTCATTCCACCACCATAAGACGTCATGATTGCCTGCGGCAGTTCTGCTGACATGACCCAACAAATAGTGCGCGATTTTCACATCCACATCACATGCATGTAAATTTCACAGCCATGAAATGAAATCTCATGACTGCAATGCCACAGTGAAAGAACGCGCGGCAACGGTTGCCCTACAACACACGATATCACATGCATGTATTCGTCTGTGTAAGACACGAGTAAATTACTACTATCCCACATTGTTGTACAGGCGCTGCACTCACTACCCGTAACCACCAAATGACAGGATGGTGGGAACGAATCCAATGCACTCCTTACTCACTAATCAGGCTAAACACGCACATATACCTAAGAAAGTTTCAGTATGTATTCATACACGGTGATCTGAATAATAAAACCACAGTTGCGTTGCTTTGTGTTTAATGCGTCAACTATCTTAGAGCTTACATACCATTAATGCTCCTTGTATCTGTCACAGACCGATTTTACATATCCGCGGAACACACGAGTGATCTCACAGGCATCATGCTAAGCCATTCAAATGTGGTACTTACATTTATTTTCGGCGAAGCGTAGTTATTGGTGTTACGGGATCCAGTCACAGAAGCGCCGTGTTTGAACCAGGATTAACGCAAGGAGGAAAGTAGAGAGAACATTATGTCACCACAGAAACACACGCAGCAGTTGCAGCACGGTAACGGAATTTTCTTCGGAAACGAAGGAAGAGCCAGCCGCCAACAACTTGACTACACTGACCCCACCGCGAACCACGCAAACGAGCTTCGCTGCCTTTGCTTCGCGTCTCCGCGTGTTTGCACCAGCCTGCGCCCTCTCGCCTCATTTCCGCGGCGACCGGCGAGAAGGAGCCAGACATTTTGGCGCCTCCCTCCCGGCCCCATTGCAGCTGGCGACGTCTCGGCGCCGTGCATTGTGCCGACGCCCGCCGACGCTTCGAGCCACGCCCTGGAAGGGGGGGGGGGGGGAAGGGCGGTATTCTTTCACGTCTACTTCCCGTCTCGCGTAGGACGTTTCGAAAACGGATTCATTGTCCCTTTGATGTCGCTCCCGCTTAGTTCGCGTGGCTGATGTCTTCGAGACGTCAGACGCGAACTAAGACGTTAATCCCCCAATAAGACGTATTTTTGGTCTTGTGTGCTAGCTGGGCAGGAGAGCACAAAATCGTAGGCGGCTAGATAGATAGATAGATAGATAGATAGATAGATAGATAGATAGATAGATAGATAGATAGATAGATAGATAGATAAAGACGCTCAACGTCACCGAAGTTCGCTAAGAAACGCTTCGCATTTAAAACCTCAAGCTACTACAACAAGGCAAAGAGGAAGGGTTTGTCGCAATGCCCTCTGGATAGTTTTGCGAAAAGGCGACTACTGCTGTGAAAAAGACCGTCAAGTCGTTGAAGACGGCTAAGGTAAAGGCGAAGGCTATCTTCATGTGCAAGGAGCTGGAACGGCACAAACTGGCCATCGCAGTCAACAATAAAAAAGGTGACTGAACGTTTTCTTTACGGCCAAGACTAACAAGGAAAACATTCTTTTCGGTCCATAGTGAGTGAAAAAGGAACTTGGCAGAACGAACTTAGCTGGTTTTTGCAGAAGTGTTCGTCACATCTTGAAGTGAACGACCCTTTTGAAGTAAAGAACTCTTTCGATGTCATTAATGTTCTGCAGTCGAGCCATACTATTGGAAAGGCGTTTTCGATTGGCGTAGATTTCTTTTATTCCATACCACATGCATCGTTGTTTAAGGCCTTTCGCAGTTGCATCGAACTGAGTGGCGAAGTATCTTTCCAGAATTCTGCCGGGTTGACTGTTGACGGGCTCTTATCTCTGCTAGAATTTTACCTTAGCTCGACGTTTATCGATTTGAAGGGCGTTTTTATGTACAAAAGCATGGCATCTGCATAGGTTCGTGCGTTGCTCCATTTTTTGTAATGTTCTTTTAGCGGAATTTGACAGAGCAGTCAACGAAAGGCCTGACCGCAACGTTGATTTTACTCTGTCTCGTTGTGTTGATGATTTTTTGGTGCTTTTAAAGAAGAGTGACGCTTCCACATATGACGATACTATCGCAGATGTACTTCACGTTTTTTCAGCGCCATGGCAAAGGGTTAACCTTCACTCACGACCTAACAAAGGATGATCAAATTCAGTTTTTAGACATCGTTATAACGTTCTCTGGCAACCTTCCGTGCTGGAAACATAAGCCTAGGTCCCAAAAGAGCTTGTTTCCGTACGACTCATCACATTCGAAGACGGTAAAACGGGCTACAGCCTCTCAGTGTGTCAGCTCAACCTTGAAGAAGTCGTGCGCACACAAGGCACAGGAAGGGTTTGATGCGCAGGTTGCTTGATTACAAGAAGCCGGATTCCCACAGTCGATGATAAAAGCAGTGGTGGAGGGAAGAAGATGAAAGTCGAAAACAATAATTCTGAACCTGAACGGCAACAGATAGACAGTAAATGCCAAGTTTTGCCGTACGTTCACAAAACTTCCCATCATCTAATGAAGGTGGGAAAAAGGCATGGCGAGGAGGTAGCGTTTTTTATACGCCTGACAAGCTTGCTGGTTTGCGTTTGCGCATAGGAAAAAGTAAAAATAGGTTGCAAGGTAGTGGAAGAAAGCAAAATAATGAACCCTACGTGGACTGCATTGTTGGCGTGGTATATGAGATACCTCTGTTATGCGGCAAAATCTGCGTAGGGCAGACTGGACGGTGTGTGAACGTGCGCCTGCGCGAGCGTGAATTGTCAATAATTAGCGATAGGCGTGGGCACGTTACCCTTTACTGGGCAGTTCGCACATGTAAGCCACTTTTACGTGAGACCAGGCTGTTACGTCGATATCTCGACAGCAAAGCAAGGGAGGTACGCGAAGCATACCACATACGAAAAATTGGTCCTGATTGCGTAAGTGACACATCAATATCTCTGTATAGCAGTGAAATGAAGTTTTTAGAGAACCACAGTTAGGAAGTGGGTTGTGTCGCGCAGGCGTAGTGACGGAAGTTTTCGTGTATTTATGTGGTGCGCGTGAAATAAAAGTTGCAAGTCTGCGCCTGTTTCTGTGTCTGGTTTATATGGTCGTTGGTTTTTCCGTGCGGTTCCTTTTGTTAAGAAGCACCAACTCGCCCAAAAACAACTTCTCCTAAGTTGCATCTGTGGTGTGATTAAAATGAAAGTGTTTAACAAGCAAACAGCTCTTACTCGTACGTTAACATCGCCTCCCTTCCACTGCGCTCACTTAGGTTCGGTGCGGTGGTACCGCCTTTCAGGAACCATAGAGCGGAGCAGACTACTGTTCTAATGCGCGCCGGCAGTGAGCGCTTCGGCAGTCTTCGCCAGTCTATCGCCGCGGAAGTTAGGTGTGTGGCAGCATCGTGAGAGTGCGTTGGTGGGGAAAAGCACGAACGCGGCCGCTGCATAATTAGTCTTGCGTGGCCAGGCGTGTTGAGTTGCGACGCGCACTGCTCCAGGAACGCAATGACGGGCATCGATAAGAAAATGACACGCCTTTCGCATAGCGAAGTCTGCGTTCACAAAATGATCCGCTGAAAGCGCGCTCGATTTCACTTGCAATTGTTCGCTGTTTGCCGATCCAGATATCCGGCCGTCTGTCCATGGTGCCCGCATAACCAACGCTCCAGCATGTTACGTGGGAGTGCCCCGCAGGGCCTCCAGAAATTACGAGCCCGTGTATTTTATGACCCAATCCCTCATGTTGCATAGGCGGTGGGAGGCATGGCCGGCGGACGAAGGAAAGGAGAGCGAACTGGCTCTCCTCGACCAAGCCCAGCGAGCCGCTCGCGCCAGTGGAGCCCTGCACTGAGGGCCCAACCACGCTCGCCTGAAATTTTTTCTTTCAATAAAGTTTGCCCTCTCTCTTTCTCTCTTGCGGATGCTCCTTGTTTATAGCATGTTTGAGCACGACTCTGGCACGTGAAATTCGATGAAGGTGAAGATGAAATGAAGTTTATTTGGTCCTGGAGAACCCCGATAAGACACCGCCCGCAGAGGAGTCCGCCCAGTTGCTGGCCGCGCCCACGCGGTACTGGAAGACTGTGGCCCTCCGCCCGTTCGCAGGCCTCCTGGACTGCCGAGAGCTGGACTGAGAGCTCGCCGCTTTTAAGGACCCTCTTCCACTCCTTTTCTGTGCTAAGCTTTGTGCTACATAATTCGGGGCACTGCCGGAGCATGTGAGCGAGTGTGCAGTTATCCGCCCCACAGCTAGGGCATCCTGAATTTATGCCTTCAGCAAAGTGCCTGTACGTGCTACGAGTCGGGAACGAACCTGCCTGCACCGTCCGGAGAGCCGACGAGATCAGGAGAGCCGAGTTCAGGTAACAAAGTCTCACCATTAAATTGCCGGACCATTTCCATGTCAAGCATGCCCTGTGAAATCATTGAATATATTGTTGCGATGCAGGAACAGTACGAATCAGCAGCAGGAATCACGAACACAGAGCAGGTCGCTTTAATCGAAAAGAACACTGAGCGATCACACAGGGATCTCGTCTTCTTCTTCTAAGTTCCCGTGATCTTCTTCTTTTGTGTGCGGAATACTGGATCTGGCATTTGCCTCCCTCCATGGAGGCAGCGTCGTCCCGATGCTCGACTGCAATACCCCGCAGTAGAAATGTATTGTGGCACACATTATTCAGAGCAGTAGGGCTTCATACGCACAATGTGCACAACATCCGGTTTAGGAGGACGGGTTCTTGAGGAGCTATGAGGTATGACTTCATAGTTCACATCGCTGAGGCGTCGAACAACCTCATACGGACCGAAGTACCTCCTCATTGGTTTTTCGGAAAGTCCGCGTCGACGAACAGGAGTCCAAACCCACACTTTCTCGCCGGGTTGATAGGTGACAAATCGGTGCCGCAGGTTATAACGTTTTGCGTCAGAGTTTTGTTGCCTGGTGATACGGACGCGCGCGAGCTGTCGCGCTTCCTCTGCACGCTGAGTGAAAACATCGGCGTCCGTATCCACGTCGTCGCAGTCATGCAGTAACATTGCGTCGAGCATAGTCGTCACTTCTCGGCCATAAAAAAGGCTGAATGGTGCCCTTCGCGTCGTTTCTTGTTGTGCGGTGTTATAGGCGAATGTAACGTACGGTAGAATGTCGTCCCAATTTTTGTGGTCAACGTCGACGTACATACTGAGCATACCCGCCATAGTCTTGTTCAGGCGTTCCGTGAGACCGTTAGTTTGCGGGTGGTAGGCCGTCGTCTTTCTGTGAGCTGTGCCGCTGAGATGAAGTACGGTCTTGAGCAGCGTAGACGTGAAGGCAGTACCTCGATCTGTTATTATTACTGTAGGAGCTCCGTGCCTCAGAACGACGTTTTCAACGAAAAACCGTGCTGCTTCTAGCACCGTGCCGCTTGGTAAAGCTTTCGTCTCTGCGTAGCGTGTTAGATAGTCTGTAGCTACTATGACGCACTTGTTTCCTGAAGACGAAGTTGGAAATGGTCCCAGAAGGTCCATCCCTATTGGGGCAAAAGGCACCGGGGGAACTTGAACTGGTTGCAATAAACCAGCTGGTTTGAAGGGTGCCGACTGCCGTCGTTGACAGTCGAGGCACGTGCGCACTTAATGTTTCAGAATCGCCGTTAGCCTTGGCCAATAGTATTTCTGCTTGATTCTGGTCACTGTGCGCGTGTATCCAAGGTGTCCAGACGTCGGCTCATCGTGGCAGGCTCCCAGCACTTCATCACGCATAGACGTCGGGACGACGAGCACATAGGTGCATCCGTTAGGTGAAAAGTTCTTTTTGTAGAGCACATCGTTGCGTAAGCAGAAGCATGGTAGGTTTCTTGCGAATAGTCGAGGCACGCTAGTGCTCCGTCCTTCCAGAAAATTAATGAGTGGAAGCAGCTCGGTGTCTTCCCGTTGCTGACGGGAAATGGTAGTCGTGTCGACAACCCCTACGAAAGCCATGTCGTCATCATGTGTGTCTTGGTGCTCTATCGGTGACCTTGGAAGGCAGTCAGCGTCGGAGTGCTGTCGTCCGGATTTATAGACCACCGTCATGTCAAATTCTTGAAGCCGTAAACTGCACTGTGCTAGCCGACCACATAGGTCCTTAGAGTTGGTCAGCCAGCAAAGGGAGTGATGGTCGCTTACTACTTGAAAGGTACGGCCATATAGATATGGCCGAAACTTCATAACCACCCATACGACAGCAAGACATTCCTTTTCGGTCGTGGAGTAGTTAGATTCAGCACGCAAGAGCGTTCTACTTGCGTACGCAATTACTCGTTCCGCCGAGTCTTGCCACTTGACGAGTACAGCCCCCGGGCCTACGTTGCTGGCGTCCGTATGAATCATGGTAGGAGCGTCTTCGTCAAAGTGAGCTAGCAAAGGAGGTGTCTGTAGGAGCTGTCGAAGATGACCAACTGCCGCCTGTTCTTTAGGTGAGACACGATAAGGGTTCTGCCGTATGGGTCGTGCCGTCTCCTCCGTTTAATAGGGTGCTTTGTGAGGCGTTTGATTGACCCTTGAAACCGACGAGAAACAGTATTGAAAATCGTTCAAAAGGTCAAGAAGACGCTGCCTCTCCAACGGCGTAAACTTGCGTTCACGTCAAGAACAGGTGGTGTTGTAGAAGTGCCCTGCTCGTCCTGCTGTACTGCAAAGCATTCGCGGTACACTGCAATTCCGTCGAGGTAAACAACTGTAGTGCCTTCGGTAATGTGGCGCCCACATCCAGTACTCCGCGCACAAAAGAAAAAGATCACGGGAACGTAGAAGAAGACGACGAGATCCCTGTGTGATCGCTCAGTGTTCTTTTCGATTAAAGCGACCAGCTCTGTGTTCGTGATTCCTGCTGCTGATTCGTGCTGTTCCTGCAAAAGTTCTTCAGAAGAACATCGGCTTGCCCATGTAGCACACTGACGAGACTTCTGGCTACAGCCACACCTCGAGTGAGCAGAAGTGCAGGGACTTGCTCAGCGACGCCGTCTCCATTATGCTGCGTGGTGCACCTGACGGGGACGAGGCGACAAGATAACGGCGGCACAGTCACGTCCTCAAAGAGGCACAATGGCCTCCGCTGTAGTTGTGGAGTTTCATCCTTCGAAAATGTCAGCAGACCTTCTGGTATATTAATGATGGCACCATATTCGCGCAGGAAATTCATACCTAAGATGGCCTGTTTGCAACACTCCGAAAGAATAACAAAATTTGCGACGTATGACGGTTCTTCTATGCTGATACTTGCTGTGCACTTTCCAACGGTTCTCAGTAGCCGGCCACCAGCTCCCCTAATCTGCGGCCCCATCCACTCCGTTCTAACTTTCCTTAGTTTATGCACCAAACTCTCACTCATAATTGAGAAGTCCGCGCCAGCGTCCACCAGAGCCTTCACTTCGTAACCGTCGATTGTAACTCGTATTTCAGCGCTTACAATTTCGTCGCTCGTCAAATCGTCGGACTTCGTCGGCTCTTCCTTCGCAATGGAGGATTTTCAGGTTTTCGACGAGTGGCAACCTCCCCCGCCCCAAAGGTCGCTGCTTTTAGTTTCCCCGGCGGGGGCTGGGAGATCGCCCTCTGGCCACGTCAGTGGCACTTCGTCGAGTTAGCGGAGAAGAACATCCTGGAGAGGGGGAGCGCGGCCTGAAAACAGGGGAATCGTCGCGCCAGCTTGACGCATTCGCGTCGACGTTGGGTCGGCTGTTTGAGCGACGACGAGCAGCGGATGCAAATCCTTGGTAACCTGCGACTCGATAAGGGCAACGGCGACATATGTGGCCTGCTTCTCCACAATGAAAGCACAGGGGCCTGTAGTCGGGAGTGCGCCAAATGTCGGTTTTTCGCAGCGGCGGTCGCGTTGGAGCTCCCCTGTAGTACCAAGGTACTGTCGGCGGTTGCTGCTGGTAATACTGCGGTGTCGGCGCAATAGGCGGCGGTTGCTGCTGGTAGTACTGCAGTGTCGGCGCAATAGGCGGTGGTCGACAGACAGTTTCTGCGTAGCTGGGATTACGCGTTTCGATGGATTGTTCGGGAGGTGAAAGCGCTTGCCTTACCTCCTGGCGCACAACTTCCGAGACGGACGCTACCGTGCATTCACTCGGCGTAGCGAGGAGCTTCTTCACCTCTTCACGGACTATTTCTCGTATCAGTTGGTGCAAATCCTCGTCAGTTGCTGGAACCGCCGGCACTGCTGCGGTGCTGGTTGATACATCGCTGCTAACCAGGTCATACTGACGGTAGCGTAGCTGCAGTGCACGTTCGATGGCGGTCGACTCCTTCAAAAATTCGTCGACATCTGTTGGCGGGTTTCGCACAAGACCGGCAAACAGCTGCTCCTTCACACCCCGCATGAGGTGGCTGAGCTTCTTCCCCTCGGGCATATCCGGGTCTGCTCGACGAAATAGACGAGTCATGTCCTCAACTAACATGGCGACTGTTTCGTTCGGCTTCTGAATGCCGGATTCGAGTAGTCACTGAGCTTGCTCTCGCCTTTCGCTGCTTCCGAACGTGTCGAGAAACTTTCGGGTGAATTCTTCCCAAGATAACCAGTTTCCATCACGGTTTGTGAACCACGTTCAGGCGCCGTCCAGAAGAGAGAAGTACACGTGGGCTAACTTTTGACCGGCGTTGGCACTCCAGCCATTCACACTGACCACGCGCTCGAACTCCTCGAGCCAGTCTTCGGCGTCTTCATAGGCGTTTCCGTGATGGGGCGGAGGAGATCGAGGATTCGAAACAGTCACCTGTGTCGGGCCTGGATTTGCCATGGCTTGGGTACTCCTCTCGGACACAGTTGCAACCTCTGGTAGCGGACCGCACTCTGGGCTCAGGCCTAACAGGCGGCGGCTGGCGCGGTGAACTGGCGTTTCAATGCGCGGAACACGCTCTGGATTGGATACGGTGCTGCGAAGAGGTGTTCCGAACATTTACCCAACACCTCCACCAGTATCGCGATGCACGAACAGCACGAATCAGCAGCAGGAATCACGAACACAGAGCTGGTCACTTTAATTGAAAAGAACACTGAGCGATCACGCAGGGATCTCGTCGTCTTCTAAGTTCCCGTGATCTTCTTCTTTTGTGCGCGGAATACTGGATGTGGCAATATGATCTGCACTCACATGATAAACTTCCTTGGTTCTGACAGCTTTTACCGTTCATCGCAGCGTGGTTTTCACAAAGAACTGTCTTTCGGAACTCAAGTATGAATAACATTCTAAACTCTAGCGATCGATGGATTATGGTTTAGAATCCGAGTAAATAATGCAATGTTGTTCGTCCTTTCGCGTAGCCCTCTTCTCTCTTTATGTACGAAGATGCTCACACTCGCATTGGGACAGTTAATACTTTGAGATATCTCGGTGTCACTATCTCCAAACATCTTAATGTGCCAACATGTGCTTCCACATGTATCCGACATAATCTTCTCTAGTAACAAAACCGTAGGCTTTCTCAGGCGTCGTTTACGAAAATCCCCTGCTCAAGTTAAACCCATTGACTACAAGTCTCAAATTCGTCCTGAATTAAATAAGCGTCTACAATGTGGAGCCCTCATGAAAGTTATCTCATAGACGCAGTTGTGATGCTGGAGAACCACGCGATCAGGTTCTTTCACTCATTCTAGTCATACAACTTAAGTGCACCCTTTTTAAAGGCGGAAACAGCTATACCCCTCCTCTATCGTCGCCGCCGCATGGCCAGCCTATCCCTGTTTAATAAAACACACCCAAGCTCTCTTAATCAAGCACCATACAGCGTGCCACCAGTTGGTATATCTCTTCATACAGGTCATTCCTTAAGTTTCACTCGCCCCCATGCCCGCAGTCTCACTTTCTCGTCCTCTCTTTTCCTGCGCCCCATCGTGGATTGGAACGGCCTTCCATACGCAATCGCTGCCATCACCAAGTCCGAAGTCTTCATTGACTCTGCAAGAGTTTACTTGTCGTGCTCAATGGACGACAAGTGTGATTTTTAATGAACACCCAACCCTCGCACACTGCCCCCCCCGCGTGGGGATATATATATATATATATATATACAACATCATCACATCACATCATATATATATATATATATATAGACGTAATGCCGGTGACACACGGTAGAAAAACGACTTTATTTCGAACGTTTCGGCCAGGGGCTGGCCTTCGTCAGTCTTGTCTCTATATATCGTCAGAGTCTCTCTCTCTCTCTCTCTCTCTCTATATATATATATATATATATATTGTGGGAGATTGCCGCGTCTCGGCCCGCGGCAGCCAGTCCCGGCCGGCTAGCCAGTTCAGGGCCGTCACGCCCAGCCCCGTCCGCCAGCGTCCCGCCGAGCTCCGGCCCAGCCTAGCACGCTGGTACCCGCGCGCGCCACGCACTGCCCAGTCACCTCGTCCTCTACACCGTCGTCGTCCTCTCGCAGCGTCCCTTGGCGGCGATCCCCACACTCTCCCCCCCTCCGTGGTTGTGATGGCACTGGTCCACAACGGCCCGCACGATGGTCGACGCCCCACCAGCCGTAGAGCCTCGAAAGCTGGGGCACCGAGCGAGGTGGCGAAGGAAGCCAGGTAGCGCAGCGCCGGGCATAAGGTCTTGCCGGATCCCGCGGTCCTAAACCTCCGAAGGTCTTGCAGGAACACGCGGGACTTAAACCAAACCCGGGCGCTGTAGCACGACCGATCGTCATCGCCAACCTCTCTCAGAGTAGTGCACCCAGCAGGCAGCCGGTGGGTGTAGTCGCTCGATCGTGGAGTCGATTGCAGAGACGCCGGCCAGCCATCACAGATGAGCAACACGTGGGAAGGTGTTGGAAGCCGCATCGGGACGTGGAAGGTGCCGCCCATAAGTAAAAACCCGTTCATGTCGGCCGAGCCAGGCTCTCCGGACCGTCATCTGCCTTGCAGACTCCCACTGCTAGCTACTTTACGCATCATGCTCATCATCGTCCTCAAGACCGTCATCTCTGTCAGGGTCGTCCCCTTCCTTGTCGTAGTCCTCACCATCCGGAACTGCGTCAACATGGTCTTCACCGGCGTCCTCCTCGTACTTGTCCTCGGACTCCCCATTTTCTTTCTTGTCATTGTGGTCCGTCTTTTGGACCTCCTTCACGTCGTCATCCTCCGACACGTCAGCTGAAGCCCACTACTGCGGCGACTTCTCCGTCCAGGAGAAGTCGCCGGAGTATCGCGCTATATATATATATATTGTAATGAAGAAAGAGAGACATAGAGACAGCGCCTTTTCCGCAGGCCGGTTGTTCTATTCTCTACTTTGTTTTCCTCTGCTTCCCTGTGCATGTAGCGCGAGCGCCCAAGCTACGGTAGAGTTCATTATCATTACACTCGGCCACGCTGCGAGCTTAGGCAGATATGAGGTGTTTTTCCGGGGGGCAGCACTGGCTGTGCCGCTGTGAACGGTCACGACCTCGCCGTGGTCTGCCCCGGAGAACATTGAAGAAGTCGTCCGGGGGCCGGCACTGGCTGTATCGCGTAGGTCGTTGCAGGTATTCGTCATGCTGCGACTTCACTTGCAGAACCACCAAGGCCACCTCCAGTGAACGGCACTTGCTTTGCCATGGTGGTCGATGGTCTCGGCCACGCTGTGGCTTCAAACGGCAGGATGCCAGACATGTCTGTGGCAGGCGGTATCGCATGCGACGTAGGGGAAGTTTTTTGGCCTAATGCTCCTCCGCCGCAGATCTGACATGGACAAAGGAGCGGCGTGTTTTCGACCGTTGACCTTCAGATGTCGCATACTCTCTGTGACGTGTGGTCTTCTCGTAAGTGTCCGCGACAAATGGACGAGCTCCCGTGTTGCAGGGCGAGGTAACTTCCATTTCGACAGCGTTGTCGCTGCCAGGGTCAACGGAAAGCTGCGCTCTATAGGTCTTGACAAGGAGCTGTCTGAAGCAGCGGCGTCGAAATTGTGAGGTTTGAGTGCCGCCTTGCAGCCATCGATCGACTGCAGCTGTAGCGGCAGGGATGAGGTGCCCTCATCCTGAGTCGAGACCTTGTCATCTTGTGGAAGGACTTCGCAGGGCAAATGGGGAACG
The DNA here is from genome assembly GCA_013339685.2 of Hyalomma asiaticum. Taxonomy (NCBI): domain Eukaryota; kingdom Metazoa; phylum Arthropoda; class Arachnida; order Ixodida; family Ixodidae; genus Hyalomma; species Hyalomma asiaticum. The sequence goes on from CM023484.1 coordinate 128,343,692, forward strand.
CGAGCACACTCGGCCAATGACTGCCTCGACGGCCTTAGACACGGCTCCGCGTTTTCTTGGCACGCCTGTTTGGTGGCATCAAGTTGACAGTGATCAGTGGCACATCCCCTGCCAAGTAACAAAGCTTGGTTGCGGTCTGCACATCGCTCAGGGGGCGCAATGGGAGTCATGACAGATGGCTTGTCGTCGTCAGGTGGCTTGCACGCAAGCTGGCCAGGATGGCCGGTGTAATCATAGTTAGCGGGACGTGGATGGAATGCGGCCTCTTGTGTTGAAATCTGTGTAGACAAACAAATCTTGGGACCGATCAGCACGTCAGGGCAGGCCGTGATGCTATCTGCCGATGAGCTGCAGTTCGAAGCTACAGCCTCGAGGTGGCGCTCCTCCTGAGGTGCTTCCTCGGTAGTGCACCGGTCAGATCCGCTGGTGACAGGACTGTGGAGGCGAATCCGTCCAAAAACGGCGATAAGTCTGGCGCTCCATTCCTGCAGGAGTGTTGCCTGACTCCCTCGTACCGGTGCCATGCTGCGGCCGCACCATCGATGTTGTTTATGGCCACCAGCAGCTTGTAGTGGTCCGGCCAGGCATACCGGGCACCGAGAACGTTCACGGCTTCGATCCACTGATCGGCGTCGTCTTGGAAGCCTCGGAACACCGGTAATGTCCAAGCGGCCGGTGGTGGCAACGCAGCACGAGAGGACCTGGAGCTCCCCGACGGCATGAAGTAGGACGTTTCAGAGAGGATGTTGATGACACGTAAGAACTCCGCAGCATTGTCGGGGGAGCCGCTAAGTGTTCCGGCGGAGAGCGCAGGGTACGCGTTAAGGAACGTGGTGAGCGTGTCGCGCAGTTGCGCGATGGCACTCACGTGCTCCGCTGCGTTGTCCGGGGAGGCGCTTAGAGCACCAGGCATGGTGTCTGCAGATAAGACGGTGCCCCCGGTGCTCCCGATGTAGGTATCCGCGGAAAATACGGCGGGCTCTGTCCTCCCGACGGCGGTGTCCATGTCCGAGGACGCTTGGACAGCGTCCCTGCGCGGCTCATGTGCCGACGTAGGTCTAGGCGAGGGGGGTGTTACCACAGGAAGCGTGAGCGCCATTCCGTGGTAACAGGAGGCCCTGCGTGGGCGTGGGTCCCATAGGTGCTTCCGGCGGCAGAAGGGTTGCGGGGTCCATGGTCGCGAAATCCTGGACGGCGTCCCTGGACTGGAGCACCCGCTGCGCCGATGACCCGCGAGGACGCCCTCAGCGTCTGTCTTTTGTCGACTGCGCCATTGTAGTGACGAAAGAGAGACATAGGGACAGCGCCTTTTCTGCAGGCCGGTTGTTCTATTCTCTACTTTGTCTTCCTCTGCTTCCCTGTGCATGTAGCGCGAGCGCCCAAGCTACGGCAGAGTTCATTATCATTACAATGCTAACATTATCATTACAATGCTACGCAGAACTTCAGTGCATTTTTGTGCGTTGTGCAGTTACGGCCGTCCGCAGTTTTATTTTGCGCACCGCGAATTGTGGCGTGGAGGTAGACAGAGACAACGAAGAGGACGTGCTGTTCGATCGGTGCCATTTTGCAGGGTGACTGGCTGTTCCCTCTTCTGCATTTATCGTGGCAAATTGGTGAAGGTGCGGGGTATCAATCCTACCATCCTCGCTTCGAATTCCTGCCATCATTCCCACTAAGCCGGAAGAAAACCAGCCACTTCGCCACAGCCGCCGCTTGCAAGGGCTACCTCCTGAATACGGTCCTGTGAGCCCGGTAAGGATGGCCATCGGTGGAGCAGGTCAGTCGCAACAGTGCGACACTGTTCAGCCTACTTATACTCCGAGTGTCGTCTACGCAGCACGCGTTCCGAAGTCGTTTCACGGCGACGTGTTCGAGGACGTAGATGACTGGCTTGAGCACTTTGACAGAGTCGCAGCAGTCAATGAATGGGACGACTCTAGGAAACTGCGTTACGTGTACTTCGCCCTCGAAGACTACGCGCGTACGTGGTTCGAGAATCGTGAGCGCTCGATCACTAGCTGGCCAGAATTCCAACGGCAGCTCCGTGAGACATACAGCAGCCCCGAGAGGAAAGAAAAGGCAGAGCAGGCACTGCAGACTCGGTTTCAGAAGCCAAACGAGAGCGTGGCTATGTTTGTCGAGGACATGTCGCGCTTGTTGAGACGTGCTGACCCTGACATGGCTGAGACGAAGAAAGTTCGTCTGCTAATGCGAGGGGTGAAAGAACAACTCTTCGCCGGACTCATGCGCAACCCTCCAACTACAGTTGCTGAATTCATAACTGAAGCAACGACGATGGAGCGAGCGCTTCAACAACGGCCATAGCACCGTCGCCGCCGTGTCGTGTGTCACCTGTGAACATGATGCAGCAGCACTGCATGAGCTCGTGCGGAGCGTTGTGCGCGAAGAGCTCGAGAAAGTGCGCACAACCACTTCGCAGCCGGCTGTTACTGCACTTGGCGACATCATTCGGGAGGAATTAAGGGCTGCTACCCAACCATTGGCACCAGTGCGAGCCGATGTTCCAGTCGTGACGTATGCAGAGGCGTTGCGGAGTCCTCAACTGCCTACCGGACGCCGTCCGCCTTTCACTGCTCCAGCTATGCCACGTCAGTATCCCGCTTCGAATGGAAACACGTATGAGTACGTGGGTCCGCGACAGGTAACGCGGAAATCAAGCGTGTGGCGCACCTTGGATAACAGGCCGCTTTGCTACCACTGTGGTGAAGCAGACCATCTGTATTACCAGTGTCCTTATAGGAGACTGGGCCTTCAGGGATTTCCGCCCAACGCGCGCCGACCAATCAATGGTGAGCGACCACGCGAGATTGAGCAGTACCTGGCTACGCAACAACCGCTTTCACCCGCATACAGACGCCAGTCACGTTCGCCATCTCCTCACCGCATCACCTCTCCTAGCCGTCCCAGCACGTTCGCTGATATTCGCAACAGGACCCCGAGTCCTCGCCCACGTCAGGAAAACTGAGGACAGCGACCTCCGGGGGTGGGGCCGCTGTTCATCGTTCTGACAAACATCCCTCGACGCGACCAGTTAACGACGACGATTTATCTGTACCGGCATCTTCCGATAACGATGCAGGACGTTCCGCCGATATTACCGTAACCATCGACAGTTACCAAGTCACCGCTCTCATTGATACCGGCGCCGACTACTCCGTTATGAGTGGTGAATTGGTCACCACTCTCCGAAAGGTGACGAGGCCATGGAATGGCCCTCAGCTCCGTACTGCAGGTGGTCATCTCGTGACACCGGTTGGAAGATGCACTGCTCGAACATATCTGCGGCTCTGCTTTCGTCGGACCTTTCGTAGTGCTACGCGAATGCTCCAGGCAGCTTATTTTAGGAATGGACTTTCTTACGGAATATGGGGCCATTATAAATCTTCCAGAGCTACTGGTAACATTTTCACGCAACGCAAGTTCGCAGGGCTGCAAATTGCATAAAGTAGCATTGCGCGTATGTGACGATTCTGTGACCATACCGCCCCGTTCCAGCGTCCTGGTCACCGTAGTGAGCGACAGCGACCGAGCCGCGCTTGGAATTGTTGAAAGCAATGCATCCATCATCTTTTCTCGTCAAGTATGCGTCGCCCGTGGCCTCCTCGAATTGACCAAGCAGCCTTGTGAAATTCTACTCACGTACTTTAGTCGCGAATACCAGCACTTCGCGAAAAACGTTGCTGTCGCTCACTTCGAAGAAATCGGCGACGCGAGAACCAGCATATCAGTCGCAGAACTTTCAGCCGTCCCACATGAAGACAAGCAGTCGACTGTTCAACTGGATGTCAACTCTCCACTATCAGCTTCGCAGCAAGAGAGTCTCTGCTCTCTTTTGCTTTCCTTTAGCGACTGCTTTGCCACGACGTCGAAGATCAAGCAGACACCCGTTGCGAAGCACAGGATTGTTACTGAACCCGCCGAAAGACCCATCCGACAGCACGCCTACCGTGTGTCTCGAATGGAGCAAGACGCCATTCGCGAACAAGTGAAACAAATGCTTGCTGACGACATCATTCAGCCATCCACGAGTCCCTGGGCGTCTCCAGTTGTGTTAGTTAAAAAGAAAGACGGCACATTGCGGTTTTGTGTTGATTATCGCAAGCTCAACAGCGTCACAAAGAAAGACGTCTATCCTCTTCCTCGCATCGACGACTCGCTGGACCGACTTCGCCACTCCAGATACTTTTCATCCATGGATCTAAGTAGTGGTTACTGGCAAATCGAGGTCGATGACCGTGACCGGGAAAAGAGCGCCTTTATCACTCCTGAAGGACTCTTTGAATTCAAAGTCCTTCCTTTTGGCCTGTGCTCAGCTCCCGCCACTTTTCAAAGAATGATGGACACAGTTTTGTCGGGTCTGAAGTGGCAATCCTGCCTTGTTTATTTGGACGACGTCGTCGTTTTCTCGGAGACTTTCGAGCAGCATCTTCAGCGTCTTCGTGCGGTACTCGATGTCATCCGAAGTGCTGGCCTGTCACTGAAGCCAGAAAAATGTCACTTTGGTTACGAGGAGCTCAAATTCCTTGGTCATGTTGTAAGCCGTGAAGGAATTTCCCCGGATCCTGAGAAAACGCGAGCTGTTGCGTCCTTTCCAACGCCTACGAACAAACGCCAGGTTCGGCGCTTTTTGGGACTCTGCGCGTACTACCGTCGCTTCATGCCGAATTTTTCAAAGATCGCTGAGCCCTTGCATTACCTGACAAGAGGCAATGTACCTTTCGTTTGGGAAACCGAGCAACACCGCGCCTTTTGCGAGCTTCAGCAGCGACTTCAGAGGCCTCCAATTCTAGGTCAGTTCGACGAAGACGCCGACACTGAAGTACACATAGACGCCAGCAATATCGGTCTCGGAGCCATCCTCGTGCAGTGGCAAGAAGGCGCCGAAAAAGTAATCGCCTACGCTAGTCGTACCTTGTCCTCGGCCGAAGCAAACTACTCCACCACAGAAAAAGAATGTCTAGCTGTTGTGTGGGCCATAGCCAAGTTTCGACCATATTTGTACGGGCGACCTTTCAAAGTAGTCAGTGACCACCACTCCTTGTGTTGGCTTGCGGGCCTCAAAGACCCCTCAGGCCGCCTCGCCAGATGGAGCCTTCGTCTTCTGGAGTTCGATGTTACAGTTGTTTACAAGTCCGGGCGCAAGCACACCGATGCTGACTGCCTGTCCCGCGCTCCGGTTGCAACGACTCCGTCTGAAGCAACTGACGAGGACGGTTTCCTCTGTGCGGTGACAGCATCTGACTTGGCTCAGCAACAGCGTAATGACCCAGAGCTTCGTCCCCTCATCGACTATCTTGAGGGCCACATTACTCAGCCGCCACGAGCATTCAGACGTGTAATTTCTTCATTCTTTCTACACAACAACGTCTTGTACAAGCAGAGCTTTGATCCCAGGGCCCTGTGCGCCAACAAGCCCTGTGCGCCAACAAGGAAGGTCGGAAAAACTTCTGCGCCGTTACTTCGGACCTTACCGGGTTATTGAACGTGTCAACGACGTCAACTACATAGTTGTTCATGAGAGCACCACGGGACGCTCCCGCCGCACAGCACAACCGGACATCGTTCATGTGGCTAGGATTAAGCCATATTACTCACGATGATCACCACTCCTTCCCTCATTCCTGCACTCTAAAAACAAAGGGAGTGCTGGGCACTCACTTTGGGGGAGTACTTTCGTGTCCCAAATTTAACTCCTTTTTTCAGAGTAGATCAACCCCATTGCAGGGTACCGGTACTCTCGCCAAAACAGAGTAGTAGGACGCCTCCGAAGGGGATTCGAAGACTCTTTTGAAGAGAGCTCTACTACCCCACCAAGCGGGGTGCTAGTACTCCCAGAGGGAGTAGCAGAGACAAAAAAAAACAACCAATGCGTCTTTCGACCATGCTACAATTAGCAGGCATTTAATTACATCACACTGAACATAGAACATACAGGCTAACATGACACGAACGCACATACACGCCAATAACACAACCACAGCAAAGCACAAAGACCACAACACACTCGCGATACACCGTCTTACACTGAAGTCCCGTATATATAACCGCTATACTTGACCTGCTAAGTAGCGCCAGTGGTAAGGTAATGTTCTGCGTAATTAAACAAAAAGTATGCACAGAACAGGTGTATATTTAGCGTTGGCTCATAGGTAGCCGCTCGCCACACAGATCTGTTAATCTAAACGCGCGGAACATATACAATGTCTTTTAGATTAACGCATTCCTATCATGAGCTGGCATTCCTTTTTACGGGCAAACGCGAGTTCGCAGTGCTGGTTCGCGATGTAAAATGCACCTGAGGAAGCGAGTACGAACATAATAGCGGCTGAATTTCATCAACGCCAGCGAAGAAAAGCGGCACCCGGGTGCTCCGCTACCACCCGCTTCATTCCCACGGCGTTTCCTTACGAGTCCGTCGAGCACGTCTGTACGGCGAACAACCGCTGGCTATCACAAAATATGCACTCCTCGTTCTTCGTTATTCTGCACACAGATGAAATATAGTTTCTGTCATCAGAAGTGTTTAGGGTACCATGCTGTACTTACCAGGCTTGCGAACGGGACGGATCGCAGTCACGGTATTTTCACCGCCGACGCGCTCATGGCCGTCACACGGCGCGATGCTGAAGTCGTAGCGAAGCCTTTTTCTTTACATGTATGAGTTATATCCAGTGAGTCTTCGAAGACCAGCCGTCGACGATCACAACAGCTTACTCTGTCGCTGAAAGTCTATTCCTTTTCTTTTCGCACACGTAAGCGAAGAATCCGAGGCGTGTAGGCTGGCGGGTTTCACATAGTACGGGTACGGCCGTTCGATCGGGGAAAAACACAGGAGAGGCAGCTCGCTATGACTCCCGTCGGTTGAGGCTCGTAGTCGAGGAAGGCACCGTTCATTAAACGTACACTGCACGCGTTTGTACGCGAAAGCTTGTACGTGGAATTCGTAGGAAGGTCGCTGCTATAGTTCTATCGAAAAACACTTCACAAAGCGGCTGTTTTCTTCTTCAATCGTCCGCTCCCACCCCAGCCGCCATGTTTGCAGCTGCGAACGCGAGGATCACGTGGGTGGAGGAGGAGAGAAATTGCATTTTACTCTCTCATGCCGCAAGAGGTATGGACATTTCGCTCCATCCGACGTTTTGCTAGAGTAGAACGATGCCCTCAAGAGTAGCTGGGTCGTTTCACTCCTGCGAAACCGGCTCCAGTTTTTAGAGTGTATGTAAGCATCGGGCCGATGCTTGTGAAGGGGGGGAGTAATGACGCAGAACTTCAGTGCATATTTGTGCGTTGTGCAGTTACGGCCGTCCGCAGTTTTATTTTGCGCACCGCGGCTTGTGGTGTGGAGGTAGACGAAGGGAACGAAGAGGACGTGCTGTTCGATCGGTGCCATTTTGCAGGGTGACTGGCTGTTGCCTCTTCTGCATTTATCGTGGCAATATATATATATATATATAATATATATAATATATATATATATATATAATATAATATTATATATATATATATATATATATATTCCTTTATTCCTGCCTTGTGTTAATCGGCGATATTCACTGTTATCCCGGTTTCGGTCAATTCTGCCATACATGTATAATCTTTGCGTATGTACCCGTCGTGTGCCTACCTGTAAAATCCGTATATCATTGCGCACAGTTCATTTTCTATTACAACATTGTCATAGAGATAAAAGAGAACCAGCAAACTCAAAATCGACGGCTTCCGAGATTGGTGCTTATCTTTGAGGCCTGCCGAAGTAATTGAGAATGGTTCTCGAAAACGGTGCAATGTAATCCCGAGTGCGTTGCTGTCGAAGCATCTGTAGACAAACGTGAGTCAAATACAAGCGTCAATTGGGATCTTGAGGTTCACATAGTTCGCGACAGTAACTGAATATATTCGAGGCGGGCCGTGCACGCTTCGGCAGCGGCGAGGACGCCATTGCTCCGGCGGAAGTCGCTTCGAGCCGCGCGCTGATTGGTGTCCGCGCACCCAGCAGCTTCCGGCGTCGGCGCTACAGCGGCGGCGGCGGCGTCAATATCAGGATGGTCTTGATCTCGGCGTTTCGGCTGCCGTCATCACTGTCAGCGTCGACGCAGAGTGACGCCGGAGAGAGAAACGCCAGAAAACGGCGGAAAAAGCCCTCCACGTGGTTCGGGCTTTAGCGAGTCGTTTCTCTTCTCCCTTCGCGCTATGAAGGTATGCGGCCGCGTGCCTAGTTCCGCGCACTGACCGACAGTTGTAAATGTTAGGGTGAAAGAAATTCATTGAAACCTTCCACGTGGTCCCGTACACAGACGCATTTCTTTTTGCGATGTACGCGCATATGACAAAAAACAAACAAACAAATTGTTGGTTGTAAGAAATCGCGGTTGCATGATGTGTAATGAGTAATGCAATCTATAATTTCTTATGCCGCAGTGGATGTGTGAAGACGAAATGGAAAATAGATAGGTATCAGGCACACAGATACATACACACATATCTATATAACAGTATAAACACGCAAGCATACACCCCAGCAGACACACGCAAACTTTCTATTGTGGTGGTGCAGGCATAGTATCGTGTTCATTCTTATAGGAAGTGAGTTCAAAGTGTTAAGTCTTCATCCAATTTACATCGACCAGCTAAAAAGATTTGTGTGGAGGTTAGTAGTGTACAGCTTGCGTCTTACGGCAAGGAGTAATCAATGAGTAATGTATATTCTTTATTGCGCTTGTGATGTTAATTTCGTCATCTATCTATCTATCTATCTATCTATCTATCTATCTATCTATCTATCTATCTATCTATCTATCTATCTATCTATCTATCTATCTATCTATCTATCTATCTATCTATCTATCTAATTTTCTCCGTTTCTCATGAGTTGCTACTATCGGAGACCGTCGGTCGGTTATGTCCAGCGTCGCATCGGTTTTCCGTTTGTGCGGAATACTGTGAGAACATGTAACTGCGTTAGTAACCAACAGTTTCTACTATCCATTATGAGAAAAGGTTTGTTTAGCTGCTCACCGAATTATCGTCGGCGCGTTGGGCTCGGCGCGGTTGTGGTCCTGTGATAGCTCACACGTACATCATTGCTCGAATGCGAGTATATATATATAGTTCCTCTTTAATCGTGTTGCATTTTAATCCTCTTGTTATATACGTAGATCGTCTTGAATTCTGGATTCACATACACACATATGTTTCGACTATGGCAACGGTTTTTCTATATACTGTGACAGCGAGAGTCGACGACAACGCTTGTTCCTAAGGTGCTTGGCGCCTAAAATCATGGCAGCTCACTAACGTGAAACCTGGGAAGCTGCGAAACATGCAGTGTTTCCCACAGGAAACGTCAGCTTCTTCGAATGTGGCTTGCTTTACCGTGGCTACGACGACGGCGTTAGACGCCGACAGCCCGGCCGCATTAGCAGCAACTCATTAGAATCGTTTTTGACCCGACAACCATACATACACACTGTCTAGGTGCACACTGCTATCCAGGATGGGCCTGAACCCACACGATTCTGTGCCGCGACGACGGCCACACGCACAACAACGGGCAAGCCTCGACGTTAAGTTGCTTCATCCCTAAAACGGCGAGCGTATGCGCTCGCCGTTTTAGGGACGCTGCAGCAAGAGGCTCGCTGCAGCAAGAGCCTTGAGGCGCCCAACGTCATGTAACGAATCGCTGAAATGTACTCAGCGCGATTGTGCTGTTTTGTCGAAGAACAATCTAGAGAGCCGCAGTAAGTCATCACATCACAGCGCGCGAGACAGACGAGAAGTACGCGGCGACGCTAAGCGCGGCGTGCCGTGGAGACGCCTTCATCGCGACGGCTCATAGAGAATGTACGTTTTTCTATGGATAGCTGGCAATAGAAGCCACGAGTTTAATCGCGTGCTGAGATCGCGTGAGCCGCGTTGAAACTTCTAGAAGGCCCGCCGAAACTAATTTAAAGAATCGACCACGGGCTTACGTCAGCGGATGTTCGTGAGCGAGTCATGTTCCATAGTGAAAGAAGTTGAATGACACTGCTCTGTGGACAAGACGTCGAGGTCGACCAGCAAGCCTCATGTTGACGAGACACTTCGCGTGGCGCTGTTAAATAGGACACTTTGTGTTTTATTCTCTAGTGTACTGCATGAGCTTCTATATTGGGTGTTGGTAACGTGTTGCGGGTAAACCCATCGGTGCTTTAATTATAAAGAGCCGTAGTTGTGCAAATTATGCTAGCTGCATGTTGAATGAGAGTTTGTTTTGTTTTGATCACCCTTGGCTCTGACTTGGTCTTTGCGCCACTGCTGGCGTTTTGCTAGTGGACCAACAAGACTTAATTGGTCAAGCTTTCGTGCGGTTATTTTCGGGGAACTGATACGTCGGTTCTTCGAATCTTTCCTGGTGATTGCTTCCCGTTATCTCATAGCATGAGAGCCGTGACAGAGTGCGATATATAAAGAGAAAAACAGACAAGAAAGACAATGAGAATAAAGAAGGCAAGGTGTAGAAGGGTGTAAAGGAGAAATAAGGATGACAGAAAGAAAAGATTAAGAGACACGAAGAAAGAACTCAATCTACGCTTGCAAAGTGATGTTTGCTTGCCATCCAAGCTGTTTGCACACGCTTGGAACTGGCGTCAATATTTTGCTTAGAACACATGAGCGTGCTCTCACAGACACGTCCAGCAACTCAACGGTGTTCACCGCTTCTATTATTTCGCGTGTCACAGCACGGCATGCTGTTACGTAGCGCTGCGGACGTAACACTGCTGTGGAGGCTAAGTGGGCCCGCATGACCAACTCGGTAAGTTAGCCTCTCTTTCCCCTTCCGATTCCCACGGTAGCCAACCGGACGCCTTTCTGTTCCTTCCTAGCGCCCGTCTTCCTTGTTTTTCATCAAGTCCTGGAGCGTTCTGCTGGCTAGGTGGCGCAAAAATTGTAATCTATTCGATTATTGTGTGGTAAAGTGCACATTGACCAAATAGACTGATGCTACAATATTATATAAAAGGGAAAAAAGTTATGTCGACGCAACCAAAGAGTACTCGGGTTGCGTTTCAGGTCACCGCAACAAGTGCAGATGTACTCCGTCGACCTCGCGACTTGTATGAAGCGTGCAAAATGTGCATGCCTTAAAAATTACCGTGTTGACATTGTGGGACCTCCAACTGTGAATATGAATGATTAAGAAATGAAGTTTCTATTTACGTCACTCTAGTGATTCGTTAATAATATCGTGTGCACACGTACAAAATTAAGCTTAAACGTTTTGAAATAAACATAGTTCCAAGCCACCTCCAGTTATGTGGATGGTACCGCTCCTTTCGTAGCTTTTCTACGGCGTTGCACATAGACTGCTTGCATCAAGAAATGCGCGAACTAGGCAACAAGTGCATTTTCCTTCAACCATCTTCTGTTAGCATTCCGTGAAACGCGCCACATTTGCGTGTAAGGATTATTTAGGCTGGTGCTCTAACTTTTTACGATCATGCGACGGGTTCAGGTGGCTGTTTCAACCGCGTAATCCATAAGGGCATTTTAAGAGCACATTTCTGATGGCATCTATATAGCAAGGTTGCACTCTGGTAACAATTAGCCCTTGTGAGAAAAGCCTTGCTTAGACGTCGCCCTTGTCCTTGCCATTTTCATTTCGCATGCACACTTTGGAGAAGCAGCGCGAGCAGCTGTTGGAAGTAGCATTGACTTCTTGTATTCACCGTCAGTGAGCCGAACACAGGTCACTTGGCTCCCAAATGTTTCCTCTGCCGTTAGTTCTCTCTTGCGACATTTTTTTAGCCTTGCGCTCTACGGCGCACGTAAACTCATGGTACTGGATTAATTGATGTTTAGGCGAGTTTGAGGCACTCGTAACAGTTGCACGGCGTAATACCACAAGGGCGCTATTATACGACTGCGTGTGTGCACAGAAGCCACTTATTTACTAAAGATCAAGAAATGAGCTTAGGCAAGTATAATGAGAAGCCCCGATAACATTAAGTGTAACATAGTGGGTCTCTCGAGAGGGCAAGGTTGGCGTGGGGCGGCAGAATGAAATGGGCAGAAAGGTCAACAATTGGAAGGCATAACGCGGTCGCAATTAGGACATGGAAAGATTAATCAGATAACTACGGTCTGCGGCGGACGTAGACAACATGACGATGATAATTGTGGTGCACACGAAAGCTGCTGTGCAAGCGATGCGCGAAATCTCAACGACGCACGCAGGTAGCACATCCCGTGCTGATTCATAGAGAGCTTCACCACCTCGCACGTTTCCATCGAGCGACTGCGCTTTGACAGCAACCTTTGGCTCTTGTTCTCTTTAGGTCCGGCACTGTCGAGTAGCCTGGTTCGTGCTGGTATCACGACGCTCGACAAGCTGGCCAACGCGGATCCCAGAGAACTGGAGCTGGTAAGTTCCACGCCTGCACAGTGACAGCGTATGTTGACTGAGCTGCGTGCTCTCTCATCCTCCTATTTCAGTCTCCTTTCGTTCCTGCTTCTCCTCTCCCTCTCTTCCGCTGACATCTTTCCTGCTTCCTCTCCGTCTTCACCACCTTCTTCCGCTACCGCTTTTTCTTCGTTGCCCCAACATCCATCTTGTCCATCGTCGTCGTCTTCTCTACTTCTTCGCAGTCATCATCTACTTTCTTTGCCTCCTCGTCATATCACTTTCCCCTCGTCTTCGTCAGTGAAACCACAGCTGGCTGCTGAAAACATAATGTCCTGAAGGCCACATCAATAGGAGCCGATGACACTGCTCCTATTGATGTAGCTTCAAATCCGTACGGCCACCAAATTTCTTCTCATTGTGAACAATAGCTTTTACGGACAGCAGTGGCACTGCAAGGTGCTACATAAAGTAGAAGTCGTGCTGAAAGTTGTGTTCCAAGTCGCGCCGCCCAGTTCATATTGTCACGTGGTCGTGACGATTTGAAAGCAGCAGAACTCAAGACGATGTCAGGGACAACTATTTATTGGGCGAAATTGTGCCCGGCAAAACAAAGCCAGTCACACTGCACAGCAATAGCGGCATGCACAGTCGTCGGTCGACAGAAAGACTGACAAGCGGCGAGAGTCGCCGGCTTTTATACACACGTCATAACGCGTTCTCGCATTATCTCTGAAATTCTAGAAGACATTCCAATGTGCGCGTTAGGCATGCAAAGTACGGTCAACACGGTTCCCGAAGCGACATGCAAGATAAACGCGGCCTGCGCTGTGCGTAACAGAAAGTGATGACTCCCCGTGAACAACCGAAAAAAGCGCGCGTGTCACAAGCAAGTGACGGCTTTCCACTTAAACAAATCAAAACAAACTTACGTGTCAATATCATTCCAGTGCAGTAAACATGCATGCGTCACTCATATCAAATATTCTTTTGAACTGACTCCTCTAGCTGTTCGCAGAACTAGCGCACAGATCAGTCTGCTTCATAGCTGTACCACAACTGTTCTCGCCTGTATGGCACTCATTCCACCAACTCGCACGTCCCGTCGACTGTTCAACTCTTAAGTGTGCTCAAAGTCTCCATGGATCAACTCGCGCGTTCAACAAATCATTCCGGCCTTCAGCCATTGCACATTAGAACAGTCTTCTTGAATCGGTTGTTCGAGAGCGCGACCCAGTCAAATTTATATGGTTGTTCTCCTCTCTTTTTGCCTGACCCTCACACCAACCAGTTCTTCAATAAAGCTTCGTCTAAATGAAGTATTGTTTTTGCGGTATTAATTGCGGTACTCATTGTTGTTGGCGTCCAGCAACGAATCGCTTGTAAAGAGTTTGTACTGTATAGCAGTTTATCTTTCTGTTCAGCACTGTCTGCTGTATACTTACTTTCACTACTACTATATGTAAACGCAGCATTTGTATCATAACATGTGTTTGTGATAATTATTTGCCCCTCCCCCCTCCTTATGTAATGCCTTGTATAGGTCATTAAGGGATAATAAATGACGATAATGATGATAAAATGTAGAGACTTTTGAGAAAGGGCACGTTTATCCGAATGATAAAAAAACTGAAAAATGCATTATTTTTAGCATAGCTTCACAACACAACTTCTGGAACGATTCACGGGATTTCTTTTATTCCGTCGAAAAAAGAAAGCTTTTTGGTCGCGCCCATAACCACTTTTTACCAATCAACGATTTACGTATCGGTTGAAAATCGTCCTTTGAGAATTGACAGCTTGGCGGGTTGGTATTGATTTACGACAGGCTGCGCAGCATACACACGGGCGAAGAGCTTGACGACACGAGCGCAAACTCCCAACCGGTTTATTACAAAATCGAAATGCACTTCGTGCGATTAGGTTGGTTTTTGTCGTGGTTTTAATGTTGTTTGTCTTGTTTGCTTTTTGTTGGTTTTGTTTTTCTGAGGCCACTGCCAGGGGACGTTTGCTGTAATGAATATATCAGTGCATTTCGATTTCGTAGAAACCAGTTGTGAATTCACGATCGTCTTACCTAACTCCTTGTCCGTGTTGCGCAGCCTGTCATAAATGCTTCACCTGAGAGCTTCCTTCAAGGGTCCAAACATGGCAATGGCGTGGAGCCAGATCTAGACTGTATGACAGTTTCTCCAGCTATTCGAATGCCATCCTCCTTTATTGTATGAACGGTACGTTTCACAGAGTGCGCCGAGCGCTACGACGTTTGGATCCCATTCTAGGTTTCAGTTTAGCTCGAAAAACACCGGAATAGTTGATTGATTTCTGGGGTTTTGCTTCCTAAAACAAGTTATAATTATGAGAGATGCTGTAGTGGCGGGCTCTGTAAATTTTGACCAACTGGGGCATGTTGAACGTGCACTGGCATCGCACAGTACATGGGCCTCAACATTTCGCCTCCATGAAATGCAGCCGCCGCGGCCGGTATTCGATCCCGCGACCCTCGGATCAGCGGCTGATTTCCATAGCCGCTAGACCACACTGGCGGGGCAAGAATATTGCTCACAGTTGAAAGTTTCGTCTTTGGAGTGAAATGAGCGATTACCACACCTTCCACGTACCGGAATGGTGTTAGCATAACCTTACCTGCTGACGGGTGACGTTGAAATTTCTTAACTTCAGGGGGTGACGAGTGCTTCTAAACCACGCTTCCAGCCTTCCTTTCCGGGTCGAGATGTTGTTCTCAAGATTCATCTGCAGTAAAAAAACCGTCTGCCTCGCGGCGATAACGGGTTGGGTAAGGTGGGGAAGAAGAGTGGCCAACACGAGCAAGTGGAGAGCACGGCGTCAGCGTTGTCCACTCGCTCAGCTTTCTGTCCTTTTGTGTTTACGACAGACACGGGACCCACTTTGTATATTCCCACCACAGTGAGCACTTGGCTACTGACCCGACGGTCGATGGGTCGAATCGCGGCCGCGGCGGCTGCATTGCGATGGCTTCTAAATGTTGAGGCCAATGTATACTGTGAATTTCAGTGCACGTGGGTGTTTCACTGTAGGCGTTAACCCACAAGTGCTAAATGTTTCGCGAGACCTACACTACGGCGTCGCTCATACTCATATCGTGGTTTTGAAGTGGAAGTTGAACTTTATTTCAGGCAAAAGGCAGAAAAGAAGAAGACAGCTACAATTTCCCTAGCGGACCGGCGAAAAGGCATAAAAGCCTGAAAAAGTGCATGCCCCCTGTAAACCCAAAACCTACCAAAATGACTCAATGCTCAGTGTAAATTTTACAGTCAATATGCTTTAGGACGTAAAACCCAACAAATTAGTCATATACACACTTTTTGAAAATTAATCGGCCGTGTTAAATGCAATACCATGAACTGATACGTAAAGTATTGGCGGTTTCGTCCACTGCGGTTCGTGTGTTTTTCATCACGATACCTTCAAGTACTTTTGTCCTTAGTCGTTGATGTTGACAGGCTGCCCGGTCTTTCCTGGTCACATAAGAAGCTCCTCTCTGTTTGAAACACGTTATCGGCTCTTGCTTCGCGATAAAGTGCCGTCACGAAGCTGCTCTTTCATTCGGCGAAAAATTCCGCTTGTTTAACACTTTTCGCAAACAAAAGTGAATTGCTGCGCTCGTTTCCTTGTTGGTGACAGTGTAGCTGCCATATTTAGCAGTCCGCTTCACTCTAAAGACTTGGCAGTAATGAGAGTGACACGTTTCATATAAGGGTGGCTGACGACACTCATTCAGCGCTGGACACTGGTAGTATCGCCAAGTCCTAGTACGAGAAATTGAAAAAGCTTTTACTTTTAGATGCGAAGCAGCTTATGGCGGAGTTCAATCCGGTGGTGGTGGTGGTGTGACCACCCTTCCTGCGCATGCGTAAACCATCTCCACACACCTCCTCTCCACTCCCCTCTCCACATGACCCTCTCCACAAACTTCCTCTCCGCTCCCCCTCTCCACGTGCGTTGCGTACGCCGGGATTTGCTTGCCGACGCTGCCGTTGCGTTTCGGCATGCCGAGCCCGCGTTTCATCCGTAGCAATTTCCCGCCGATGTTGCCGTTTGCTGTTGACGTAGACATTAGTCAGACCGATGTAAACGCGGTTTGCAGCCCCCGTGCTGCTTCGCATCGCCTCATGGTCCCCTTGAGCGGGAGATGGTGTAATTTTTTTACTTCCCTTTGTATAACGGATGCTCTTGCAAGTGTATGCGTGTTGTGATTGCTATGGATAGTCATGATAATTATAATATGGAGAATTCTCGAAGATGGCCGGAAATAAAGGCGCAGGAAGTCTGACAATATCTCTGCTAAACACTTTCATATTGTCGTGAGTTTCTAATAATTTCTAGGGTTTTACATCCCAAAACCGCGCAATGATTATGAGAGATGCCATAGTGAAGGGCTCATGAAATTTCGAACACCTGGGGTTCTTTAACGTGCACTGACATCGCACAGTACATGGACCTCAACATTTCCCTTCCATGGAAATCGATCCGGCGCGGCCAAAATTTGATCGCGCGACCTTCGCATCAGTACTCGATGGTCATAGCCTGTGAGCGGAGGAAAATCAGGTGAAACGAGGAAAAACTTCTATTTGGAAGGGAATAGGCTGAAACACAGGTTAGTCACGCGGCGCGATGCTGAAAAACGAGCTCGTCGCTGCTTGCAAGCCCGCCCTAGAGTGGACTACAAATACTGTATTTCTAGGTCACTCTGCCCGCGCTCCACGACACGACAGGGTTACTTGACCTGGTTACAGAGGGCAGCTATGTTCGCAACTGGAGCTCACATCCTACCCACCTAGAAGTCCAACTCCACTTGGAAAAAGAAAAGTTATCTTGCACATTTGATCTTCAGCTTGCATTGTGATCAGTACATGGACTTGGGACGCTGGCATAACGCGAAAGCATGTCAGCTGCATGGTTCTGACGGCCTGGTCGGTGCTCAACTGAGAAGTAAAATCCTGTAGGTCGAGTAGCATTGCTGTGAAGCATCTAGGAGGCTTGAAGTTTGTGGCCAATCGGTTAGCAAGTTATCCGTCAGAAGAGAGAACCGTCGTCCGAGTAAGTAATGTCGAAACTTTGCTGCAATGACACAGTGCACGGCTAAAGCTTTCCGAACGTTGCTATGTAGTCTACGCTCGTGTTCTGTGAGCAATCGGCTGGCATACTCGATTACAGTCTCTTTTCCATCATTCTTTTGGGTGAGCACTGCTCGAAGGGCTGTAGCGGATGCGTCTGTGGCGACTGTCGTAGGTGCATGAGTATCAAAATCGTGCAGTATTGATGCTGAATTTAGCTCAGAGCGAATAGTTTCGGAGGCCCGCTCGCACTGATATGTCCACTCCAACTCGACAGTCCGAATGGTGGCTTGGAGAGGTAACAATCTTCGAAAACTCACGCATGAGGCATTCGTAAAATTTGGCTGTTTGGAGCCATGAAAGCATGTTTTGACGTTTTTGGGACAGCAACGGGATTCGCAAGAATGCTGCAATCCTTGATTGGTCTGGTTGCTTTCCTTGTTCCGACATCAAGAAACCTGGAAACTTCACCGAAACAACAGCAAACTTGCATTTTTTCAAGGGAGCTTTGAAACCGGCCTGCTGCACGAGTCAGAGTCTCCTCCAGAAGGTCTAGGAACTCAGAGGTTTGTACTGCAATATTGTGCGTATAGCTGATCTGGACTGTCGAGGCTTCAGCTGAGAACGTATTTTGTGCATCGCCGTTTGAAAGGTGCGTGGTGAATTCTTCAACCCGGAAGGCATTCGCGTCCGTTTGAAAGTACCCTGGTGCAATATTAACGTGGCTTTCTCTTGGTCTCCCTCTTTTACTCTGATTTGTCAGTATGCACAGCACAAATCGAAGACCACAAACATGGAACTTCCGGCAAGTTCGTCAAAAATATTGTCAAAAATATTGGACAAGTTCGTCAAAAATATTCAACGTGGCTACACAGCATTCACTGTCATCTGGATCAAAGGTATATAATTCACACAGAGTCGGTTTTTATCGTTCCTTGACACTACCACTGTCCCATGGGCTATACGATGGGCGGATGATATCACGCTCAAGCACAGCAGCTGTCTGATGCTCGAGAAATTGTCTGACAATGGCTGCGTAATGCTAACGCTATTGACCATAGGGCTAGGCGTCAGACAGCAGCTTGATATCGGTTTAAATGTCTTTATAGAGGCCGATCTCCTCGGAGATGGCTCTGAGAGGTCTGGCATGACGTTGTACAATGCGCTTCTCGGCTGCTTATTCTTCTGGATTGAGCTGATCTCCAAGGCAAATGTTAGTCAGGAGGTCATCAGGGGCGTTACCAGGAGGGTCTGAACGAAAGAGGCTGGAGGAGCTGCTTTGGAGTGAGCTCGTTGGGCATGTTCCAATCTTAACTAGGGCTGCCTTGTTGAGCTGGCTCCACAAGGATTCATTCTCGTCCGGCTCATACTCGAATTGAAGTGACTTTGCTTAGGCTGAGGGGAATCAAAACGCTACAGTGCAGATGCTGTGAAGATCCTTGTTAATAGTTCACCTTTGCACTGCACGCCAACGTTGGTCGATGACTGGTAGATCAGAGGCAGCCGTGGAGGTTTGAATTGGCAATCAACTTGAGCAACATAAAACAAGTCTTCTACCAGGATGAGGGGGAGAGCGTTCCGTTCAACAATGGCTGCTCTGGCAACTGCAGATAGAGGTCCGAGGGCGGTTCTTAAAACAGATAAAACAAGGAAACAGATAGTTTAGGCATGGCGGAGCTTCTACCTACTACAAGCAAAGCTGGTTTGGTCCACTGTTCGACGTCGAGGTTTGATGCTAGGTTCGCTACGAGGATGGTGACATTTGAACCGCTGTCTGGGAAAACACTGATCCTTCCCAGTCCTTTGACCTGGGTAGTAACGGCCGCACGCCTGAAATTGGATCCAGACAAGGTGTTGACACGGTCAACACAGGCGGTTTCTACTTTGGGAACTGCCTGCTTGTTGTCACAAAAAGGCTGCTTTATTCTAGTACATTTACTTGCGAGGTAACCCTTCCTTTTACAGTTGTAACACACAGCACCTTTCAAGTTTTGTCCTCTTTTGTATGCTCGGGCACCATACTTAGCTGAAACGGCCTCGTACCTCGACTCTTGGTCAGTGGGTGATAGGCTGGTAATAAAAGGAGGCTGAGTCGTGTGTGGTGTGCCGGAACATAGATGGCCGAGCAGTTTATGTGGATATCACAAGTACTGTAAGTTCTCGCAATAGCACTCTGGAGCTGGGAGTGCTCTGGCTGTCCTGTCAATGCTCCTGTTGACTGCGAAAATCTGATTAGGCGGGCGTGGTCCAATGCTCTGTCCCCTTGGGACAAGACACTGAGGAAGTCGTCCTCGGTACGGTGTCTTTGAACGGCGATGAATGTCGCCAATTGGTCGTCACGAATGCCATGAACGTTGTATTTGATGAGTTCTTTTTCAGTGGAATGCGTGACATGATCTTGAGCTTTACAAAACAATACAGGTGCAGGCTCTCTCCAGCTTTCTGTGTGAGAGCTGTGACCTTCTGTTGCCACTGCATGATCGAAAGTTTCTCGCCGGTAGCGTTTTCAGGTGCACTAGGTTCGCCTGACTCGCTCTTATTATCATCACTGCCATGTTCTGATGGAGAAAGGCTGCCATGCGCCGCATGTTCTCTGCTGGGTCTGCACGCTAAGGTTGACATGGCTGGGAGAGACATCGTAGGCACTGGCATGGTCGGGAACGACGTTGAAGTTGCGGGCAGGCACGGCGCGAGCAAGTGGTTTGGCGGTGGTTCTTGCGCGCTATCGACCAAAAGTGTGTCGATTAGTTCCTCCTTGTTGCCGGTTGTGGAGAGGCTTCGCCGTTGCAGCCCGCTTTTGAACATCTGTACATTCAACGTGGCTAGGTATTCTGCGGTGGCAACACGCCAGTTCATGAACGACATCGTTGTTGACATGCCAGGCTGGGTAGGCTAAAAAATGGTCTGGCGCTCGACAGCGCTCAGTCGAATGCACTGAGTCTTGGCGGTGGCTGTGGTAGGTTCCGAGCGTCGACTAAGCCATGTGCGAGCGGTGGAAGCGGGATAAATGGTAAAAACATTTATTTGAAAGAGAATGAATCAGAATACAGACTAGCCACGTCGCGCGAGGCAGAAAAACGGATTCTCTGCCTCTTAGCAAGCCCGCGCTACACGGTACCGCAGGGTTGTTGACTTGGTTCCTGAGTGCAGCTATAGTTTAGAGCTGGAGCTCGGAAGCCAAGAGAGCGCCATGGCTGGGCTATCGTGATTCTTTAGGGCGCCAGTTATTCTGCATGCAAACGTGGTCGCGACTACAAATCACGTAGAAAGAACACCTTTAAAGGTCTTTTCAGCAAAGCTCGGTACAACAAGGAAATCCGCTCAATAGCGGGGAGTCCACTTCTCGGCAGTCGATATCAAATGCATGCGAGCGTCGTTGAGCATTTTCGTGTTATTCCTGGTGCTCGCGACAATTCTGGAATGTAGGCGCTGTACAGGCAATCTAAGTAGAAGTTTGCGAAGCATTCGACTAGCTGCGCGTGCATTCGCGATTTGAATACTCGACCTTAGGGAGCAAACGTCGATACGAGTTGCAAGACACCCCGCCCCTTGTGCGTGGTAGCGAATTTAGAGTCGGGGCATGGTGACGTCGGGCTTGCGCCTGTTGGCGCTGTCGCATCGTTGCTGCTCTACGCCGGCTGCTCGATCGTTACGGCCATTGCAAGCTTGACAGCTTCGCCTCGCCTCTTCGCAACCGGCGAGAGAACAACGAGACAGACATCCTGGCGCCTCGTTCCCGCAGCCGGTATAACTTATGTGAACCGCCGCTCTCACCAGGCTGTTCGGCTGCTTGGTATAGACCGTTTTCTCGTGGGCGCCGCCGTGTTGCCTGGACCGTTGCTCCAGAACGGCCTCCAAGAGGGCTTTCCTGCCGCACGACGCTGGTAAGGGTGTCCATGAAGGTCTCCTAAAGGATATCCCAGTTTCGAAGTGTGGACTCTCGGTTCTCTAAGGAGGCATTGGCGGCGTCCTGCAGGATAAAACAGACGACACAGCGTGTGGTGAAAACTCGAATTATTGAACGTCGCGCCTCGACCAAGCCAGATTCCCGGATCTTAAGTGCCGCCGAAGATGGGTGGCCCACTGGGCTGCTGCGCTAAGACCGAGAACGGCGGCAGAAGTTTATTGCGGCACTCGTCGTGGCCTCTGGTTTTCTAGGGGACGTCTCGCTTGCTGGTCTGTGTAGGTGTCTTTCTCGACGGTGTAGGCCTGCTCCATTACAGCTTGATGAGCTTGTCGGCTACACGGAAGCATCTGGAGCGCATGTACTGTGATCGCGATCAAGGACGGGAAATCCGGGCCGTTAAACATCAAACTCTCTTACTGAGCGATCATCTTCCCTGCGAGAATATATATATATATATATATATATATATATATATATATATATATATATATATATATATGAGACGTAGCACTTCAGTAATGTTTCATTTATTTGTCGACGTTTCGGTCAGAGCCTGACCTTTCTCAAGACAACATTTCGTTTTCTCTCGTTAGTTTATATAGCCATACAGAATGGGCGGAAACGATTTACTGAGTGAGTGGGAAAAGATGGGAGGGGGAAGAGGGGCACCAACATGTTTTCTCCCAATGCGCGTACGGCGGAAATTTTGAAGAGCTGGCGGAAAGGGCAGAAGTGATAGGCACGTGGTCGGCTCCACGGTGGCACTGAAAAAAGTAAATAAATAAAATAAAAACAAGGAGTGCCGTTCGGCCTACTGCATCGAGACGATCCTGGGAAAGCCATTGTCAGCATAACGACGCGTCCAGCGACGAACATGGCTTTAAGTGGTAGCTCGTTTTGGGGAACGTCGTGGTTAAGAATGCCGCCGCGGTTGAAAGCGGCCGCCAGAAGAGGAAGGGGGGGGGGGGGGGGGGCGGAAACGGTAAGGCGGGCCACAAGAAAGAAAAAAAGAGAAAAAGAAAAACATGGAGTGAGACCAGTAAAGAATCCATACGTATCTTCCGGAGTACGTGCGGTAGGGGCCTGATGTTCTGTGATATGAATGGCGTTATCAATAAAAGGGGGCGATATGTGGGCGAAGTAGAAAAATATTTGAATAAACGATTATAAGGAAAATGCAGCAGTTGAAAAGTGAGCGAAAAAGACGGAGGAAGTTATACAAAGCGCCACATATTTCAAGTTGACATGGACAACAGGTACGATCACCGAAAGCGCCGGCTCTGACATAAAGCAGCACTGTTTTCATGTCGGTTATTGGTTAATTTGATGTTAAGTTTCACTTGGTGTTATTCTCGCTTTAATGTACGCACAACAGGAAGAGCGCCCGGACATTCATTTATTCCATTTTCCAGTGTGCCGAATTTATGAATTAGATATGATTCGCGCTGCTCGCGCTCCCTGGGAGAGCGGAAGTTCCCTTGCAGCAGTGTTACCCGAATTGAATGAAAACAAAACTGTGACCTTCCGATCCAATATGCCTGGAGAGAGGGAGGTTTGGTTGTGTTTTCACATGTGATCGGTGGTTGTTGAACCTGATTCGGAAAGGCGTAGCGGTTTGTCCGATGCACTGCTTAGAGCAGACCCCACACTCCAAAAGTAGACCACGTTTGGTGAGTCGCAATTAAGGTCGCCGCGGATTGAATGTGTAAAATTGCAGTGTGTGCTTTTGGCTATTGTGCTAGTTTGCATGTGTTTGCACACCATGCATCTGTTCTTTCCGCAGGGTCGGCAACCGGCTTGTGGGGCTCTGTTTGTTTTAGAGTGTATAACATAGTCCCTGATGTTTTTTGGGCGCCTATACACCACTCTAGGGGGAGTAGTGAAGAGCTTCTTAAGACGGTCGCTTTGCTCAAGGATATTAAAGTGTTTTTTGAGAATTTTAACATTTGACGCGTGACTTGTGAATGTCAGAATTAGGTTGCGCTGTTCTGTTTGGCTTTCTTTCTTCTGATTGTGTAGGAGTTGGTGGCGGTTCAGGTTAGCTGCTTTTTGTATTGCGTCGTGAATGATGGGCGGCGGGTATTGCTGTTTGATGAGTACGTTACGCAGGTGTTCGGTGTTATCTTTAAAGTCTTTTGTTTCTGAGCAGATTCTCCTAAATCGGTGTGCCTGGGAGTATGGTATGCTGGTTTTGCAGTGCCGTGGATGGCAGCTTTTAAAGTGGAGGTATTGTTGCGTGTCTGTGGGCTTCGTACACCTTGGTTATCAGCTTACCCTTATCGACCCTGACGTTCACATCGAGGAAGTTAATTTCAGTTTTCGAATAGGTAGGAGTGAAGGATATGCTCTCATGTGCCTGGTTAAATGAGTCAACAAAATTAAGTAGTTGTTCTTCTGTGTTTGTCCAGATGAGGAAGATGTCATCGAGGTACCGCTTATAAAAAGCAGAGCGCGTGGGATATGTTGCTAGAAAACTTGATTCGATCTCATGCATAAATATATTTGCATAATTTGGTGCCATCCGGGTACCCATCGCCGTGCCATTTGTTTGGAGGAAATATTGGTTGTCGAATTCGAAGCTATTTAGTTCGAGAACAATTCTAGCAAGAGTTTCAATGACGATTGGAGGTGGAGAAGAAGCTGATTTATTTTCCGTGTAGGACCTCACAAGTGCTCTAATTCCACCACCGTGTGGTATGTTTGTGTATAGCGAAGTGACATCTAAAGTGACAAGGAACGCGCCGTCTGTTATTTGAATACTTTCAATTTATCGCAAGAAGTGATTCGTGTCAAGTAGATAGGATGGATGTGTAGGCGGTATGTCCTTAATTAAGAAATCTATGTAACGAGATATTGTTTCGGTAAGTGTTCCGGTTCCTGATATGATGGGTCGTCCAGGGTGATCTTTCTTGTGTATTTTTGGTAACATGTAGAACCGCCCCGGTGTAGCATGGCTGGGAATAAGCGATCTACAAAGTTTGACATCTATTGCACCCTGTTTTGCGAGGTCCTGGAGGGCCGTAGTGATTAATTCTTTGTGTTGTTTTGTGGGATCCGAATCAAGGAGCTTATAAAATTTCCTGTCCCGCAACTGCCGCATGCCTTCATTGATGTAGTCTCCTTTGTTAAGGATTACTATGCCACCTCCCTTATCGGCTGGCTTAATAACAATGTCCTCGCGATTGCTTAAGTTTAAAAGTGCTTCCTGCTCTTTCTTGGATAGGTTAGGAGCGCCGGGTTTGTGTGTTTTATAAGCCTGCATGATGTCATTTTGTATCGCTTCAATATACATATCCAGGTGTTTGTCCCTATTGGCATCTGGTGTCCACTGTCCGCACACTGCAGTTTTACACATTCAATCCGCGGCGACCTTAATTGCGACTCACCAAACGTGGTCTACCTGTTGGAGTGTGGGGTCTGCTCTAAGCAGTACATCGGACAAACCGCTACGCCTTTCCGAATCAGGTTCAACAACCACCGATCACATGTGAAAACACAACCAAACCTCCCTCTCTCCAGGCATATTGGATCGGAAGGTCACAGTTTTGTTTTGATTCAATTCGGGTAACACTGCTGCAAGGGAACTTCCGCTCTCCCAGGGAGCGCGAGCAGCGCGAATCATATCTAATTCATAAATTCGGCACACTGGAAAATGGAATAAATGAATGTCCGGGCGCTCTTCCTGTTGTGCGTACATTAAAGCGAGAATAACACCAAGTGAAACTTAACATCAAATTAACCAATAACCGACATGAAAACAGTGCTGCTTTATGTCAGAGCCGGCGCTTTCGGTGATCGTACCTGTTGTCCATGTCAACTTGAAATATGTGGCGCTTTCTATAACTTCTTCCGTCTTTTTCGCTCACTTTTCAACTGCTGCATTTTCCTTATAATCGTTTATTCAAATATTTTTCTACTTCGCCCACATATCGCCCCCTTTTATTGATAACGCTATTCATATCACAGAACATCAGGCCCCTACCGCACGTACTCCGAAAGATACGTATGGATTCTTTACTGGTCTCACTCCATGTTTTTCTTTTTCTCTTTTTTTTCTTTCTTGTGGCCCGCCTTACCGTCTCCGCCCCCCCCCCCCCCCCCTTCCTCTTCTGGCGGCCGCTTTCAACCGCGGCGGCATTCTTAACCACGACGCTCCCCAAAACGAGCAACCACTTAAAGCCATGTTCGTCGCTGGACGCGTCGTTATGCTGACAATGGCTTTCCCAGGATCGTCTCGATGCAGTAGGCCGAACGGCACTCCTTGTTTTTATTTTATTTATTTACTTTTTTCAGTGCCACCGTGGAGCCGACCACGTGCCTATCACTTCTGCCCTTTCCGCCAGCTCTTCAAAATTGCCGCCGTACGCGCATTGGGAGAAAACATGTTGGTGCCCCTCTTCCCCCTCCCATCTTTTCCCACTCACTCAGTAAATCGTTTCCGCCCTTTCTGTATGGCTATATAAACTAACGAGAGAAAACGAAATGTTGTCTTGAGAAAGGTCAGGCTCTGACCGAAACGTCGACAAATAAATGAAACATTACTGAAGTGCTACGTCTCATATTTATATTCATGCGGCAGCCGAAGTTATCTACTGCGCCATGTATATATATATATATATATATATATATATATATATATATATATATATATATATATTGTAAGCACTGATTCGGACGTCGTCTTCATCACCTGTACAAAATCATCATCAGTCATCGTCTCGTGTGTCTTCTTCGTGGGTGCCATCTTGGTTTCACAAAATGAAGCGTTTCCTGAACCGTGGTATTTCAAGTGGTGGAGGTGCTAGGTGGAGGTGCTGGGCTTGCAATATATATATGTATATATTTAGTGTGAGCGCGATCTATGAACTACTCTTCTTCATCTCTAGGCATCATCATCACTTGTATTTCTTCCTCATCTGTACATATGATCATCACCTGGACGATCCGATCTTCGTCGTCGCAGCTCGTGATCGGCCATATTAAACGATCCCTTATAATATGGGTCATTCCACGCCAACTGCCCCAGCTGTGGCGCTCGACAAAAATGAACTTCTTCCGAAAATTTCCAAAAAATTACAGGGAAGTGAGCCTTACTTCCACAGCACTTTCAGGAAATATTTTGAGCAGGAAAAAATTTTCAGGCTCGTGAGGGTCATTTGAATTTCGCGAAACGGCGGAAAACAAGGCGCCCGAAATAAAATTCCTGAAGATCAACCAATGTGCCAATCGTTTACAAATATGCATTTTTGCATTCTCATAGCATTTATCTTCACTTATAAAAATGTTTTACAAATTATGTTCATGTTCCTCATTGCTTAAGACCGAGGTGAAAATGGTAAAATTGCAGCGTATTGGGGAATTTTTTCCTGAAAAACAATTTTGCAAGAAAACCAGAAAATATTTTTGTACAACTGTACATGACAGGTACAATAGTCTAAAAAATCATTTTTGCCTATGTGCTGTGCAGAGGCCCTGAAATAAACGTGTAAACTTGACAAAAACGCCATTTATCCCTATGTTTAGGCGTCAATTGCACCCTAAGGTGTTCCATGAAAAAATAATCAGAACAGGGCATGTAGTTGAGCAATGTAAGCGCTTTCGAAAGAGCAAGTTTCATCGAGGTAATTTTTGTCTTATTCGAGAAAAAAATTTTTGAAGTTGAGTCCCACCAGTGTCCTTCATTGCTCCGTGATTCGCCTTCTCCTTATGGCTTGCTGGCGGGAAACACAAACCACCTTACCTTGCCGCGTAAAATAAAAGGTAGCGCGTGAGCAGCTTGCGGTTTTTCTATCTTTTCGTTCCTACCTCAACTGCCGTTTCCTATATAAAAAGCGATAACAGCACAGGGACACATTTAACTGTACGCTTGGCTTAGAAACCACCGTGTCTCCATAACAAACAACGGCACCTTTTGCGTGCTCCTCTGACTATGAGAAATAATGAGCAGTAAAGCGTATGTACTTGCGAAGCATAAGAACTCTCAAAGCAGCAACTTTTATCAACGTAATTTGTGTTTTCATTAAGAAAAACATTTCCACATTCTTACATTAACGTGACATTTGATTTATAAAATTGAAGATTAATCCTGAGGCAAATTAAAGTGAACGTACTAAATCTCGCATCTACCTATGTATAATTGAAGAATTTCAACGTCACGGGCGGCATGTTATCTGGAGTCAAAGAAACATCCACAGAAACGCTCCGAGGTAAATATTTTCAAGGAGCATCGAACATACTACGGACAACTCCACTGCAACTTTGGCGCTAGTCTATTACAAGTGCAACACTTTCCACTTCAGTCTTCAGATGCGTAGCTAGGATACTGCGCCTCCAATATGCAAATAGATATATAGTTACTCACATGCACCAGTGCATTAACAGCGGTGCATTTGACACTAAAAGCTAGTAATAGATCTTTTGATATAGGATAGCATATAAAGATTTGTGCCTAACCTATGCCACTGCGCGCAAATACTGGAACACGACTCCCTAATGTCGTCAGCCATCCCGATCCGAAACGATTTTGCTCAAAATTGATGGCCCTTAGCATTTTAATAAATTATTTGGCAATTCTGGATATATTGCTTTTACTTAGTTCTCGTCACTTTAATGTACTTGGGATATACTGAACTTTTTTTTTTGTTAATTATAGCTGAGTTGAGTGTATGCCGGCGTGAGGAATTTTAATAATGCTATCTTGTGCGTTTACCGCCGAATTAAATAACACGGGACTGTTTTCTTCTTTTCTTTGTGACATTACAAATAAGCATTATTTGATATAGAAACAATGGATGTTAACACACTGAGATATTCTATTCGAGCAGATGAGTCGGCTTGCAACCGCAAAAATCCTAATGCGAAGAAAAGCTTTGTGGTTTCTGTTTGTGAGGGTCGCGGACGACGTACAGGTAGCATGAATACGCGGCGTGTCATCACGTGCTGCGCTGTCCGTCGAGGCAAGGACCTGTGTTTTCGTGGCTTGGGTTCACAATTAGAGGCTACGCTGACGCCCCATTTTTCTTCCTCGTTTCCTGTTCAGCGAACTGCTTGTCAAAGCAGCACGCTAAATGTACCGCTGTTATTAAGGGGGCATCGCGGTTTTTAAGCCAAGCGTGGGGTTAAATGCCTTCATTTGATATTGGCTTTTTACATAAGAATAGAATGCTGACGTAGGAACGAAAAGATTCCAAAGCCATAAGCTGCGGACACGCCATCTCTTATTTTACGCGGCAAGGTAAATTGATTTGTATTGCCCGACAACGTATTGTTAGGAGATATCAAACTGCGGAGCGAAGAGCAAGAATGTGGAAATGTTTTTCTTAATGAAAACACAAATTATGTTGATAAAAGTTGCTGCTTTGAGAGTTCTTATGCTTCGCAAGTACATACGCTTTACTGCTCATTATTTCTCATAGTCAGAGGAGCACGCAAAAGGTGCCGTTGTTTGTTATGGAGACACGGTGGTTTCTAAGCCAAGCGTACAGTTAAATGTGTCCCTGTGCTGTTATCGCTTTTTATATAGGAAACGGCAGTTGAGGTAGGAACGAAAAGATAGAAGAACCACAAGCTGCTCACGCGCTACCTCTTATTTTACGCGGCAAGGTAAGGTGGTTTGTGTTTCCCGCCAGCAAGCCATAAGGAGAAGGCGAATCACGGAGCAATGAAGGACAGTGGTGGGACTCAACTTCAAAAATTTTTTCCTTGAAGAAGACAAAAATTACCTCGATGAAACTTCCTCTTTCGAAAGCGCTTACATTGCTCAACTACATTCCCTGTTCTGATTATTTTTTCATGGACCACCTTAGGGTGCAATTGACGCCTAAACATAGGGGAAAATGGCGTTTTTGTCAAGTTTACACGTTTATTTCAGGGCCTCTGCACAGCACATAGGCAAAAATGATTTTTTAGACTATTGTACCTGTCATGTACAGTTGTACAAAAATATTTTCTGGTTTTCTTGCAAAGTTGTTCTTCAGGAAATAATCCCAAAAACGCTGCAATTTTACCATTTTCACCTCGGTCTTAAGCAATGAGGAACATGAACATAATTTGTAAAACATTTTTATAAGTGAAGATAAATGCTATGAGAATGCAAAAATGCATATTTGTAAACGATTGGCACATTGGTTGACCTTCAGGAATTTTTTTTCTGGCGCCCTGTTTTCCGCCATTTTGCGAAATTCAAATGACCCTCACGAGCCTAAAAATTTTTTCCTGCTCAAAATATTTCCTGAAAGTGCTGTGCAAGTAAGGCTCACTTCCCTGTAATTTTTTGGAAATTTTTGGAAGAAGTTCATTTTTGTCGAGCGCCACAGCTGGGGCAGTTGGCGTGGAATGACCCATATATATATATATATCTCTCAAAAAAAGTTCTTCC
This sequence comes from Hyalomma asiaticum, assembly GCA_013339685.2. Lineage (NCBI taxonomy): Eukaryota > Metazoa > Arthropoda > Arachnida > Ixodida > Ixodidae > Hyalomma > Hyalomma asiaticum. Next base: position 128,373,478 of record CM023484.1, read on the forward strand.
TGGCTATCGGGATAAATATACTATCAGAAAGACACAGTGACAAACATAGGATTTATTCTGACGTTTCAGCTGGAGGCCAGCCTTTTTCAAAGATGAAATTTTCTCATGGGCACATGGTCTTTAAGTACACTTCACGAGCATGCATAATGGGGGGTGGAAAGGGGGAGCTCACAAAAAGATAAAAAAAATAAAAGAAGGGGGGTTGGGATATACATGTGTGTCTCTTATTGTTGTATGATATGTATTGCTCATTTCACACTGCACACGCACAAGGTGCAAATATGTCTTGTGTGCCCTCAGCGCTCACTCGGGCAGTGTCTCCTGTTGGGATGCGGAACTGATTGTCCATGTCCACCTGCTTTATTTTATTTTATTCCTATTGTTCATTTCTTGTTTGCTCTGATTTCATTTATTTTCATGTATTATCTTAGGACATTTAATTCCCCATCATGTTTCTTGTTGTCTTTCTCTCATTTTTATCTGGTATATTTCACTCAGATCGCGCCGCGCGCGAAAGGTGCAGATATGTATTGTGTCCCCGTGGCTAAACATCGCGCACTTTCGCTAGAGAACGGGTTCCACGGAGTATGACTCGTCAAACTAAACGAGTCTTCTTTCTGTGTGATGTTTTCTCTTCTTTTATTCTTTTTTTATTTTTCTCTCTTTTTTTGTGTGTGTGTATCTGTATGTACATGCTTTTAACGAACCAAACCATTCAAGGTTGTTCGCGGATGCTCCACGTTTCCTTATCTATCCTCCATTTTCCGTGAAACACGGCGCGGAGGCGATCCTTTGAACTATACTGGTACCGACCGCGCACAGAGAAACTTGTCTTCCCCCGTTCCCCCGCCCCTCCTATCTGCACTCCCCACACAAGAACGACATTTGGCTTCAGCGGTTCCGCGCTGCACTGCGGGAGTCGCAGCACCAGGACTCAGCACCCGTTCTTTGTTATGGAGGCGCCGTGCGGACGTAGACGTCATCTTGGACTGGCCTTTGCTTCCTGGACACACATGTGTATCCCAACCCTCCCCCCCCTTATTTTATTTTATTTTATCTTTTTGTGTGCTGCCCCTTTCCACCCCCCATTATGCATGTTCGTGAAGTGTACTTAAAGACCATGTGCCCATGAGAAAATTTCATCTTTAGAAAAGGCTGGCCTTCAGCCGAAACGTCGGAATAAATCCTATGTTTGTCACTGTGTCTTTCTGATAGTATATATATATATATATATATATATATATATATATATATATATATATATATATATATATATATATATATATGCGAAGGAAGATCGATGGATGCGGTGTAATATGAGTTTGAGGAAGAGGGTAACAAACGTCCGAAACACAATTTTTTTACTTTTTTTTACGAAACACAAACTTTTTGTACGGTCATCGTAAAAAAATTTGTGTTTCGAACGTTTGTTACCCTCTTCCTCAAACATATATATATATATGTATGTTGTAAGGCGTTTTATTGCCGAAGCAGGAAAAGCGATCGTCTCAGATGAGCGTCAGACACCGAGAGCGCGAGCCCCTCTTCGTCGGTGGGACGGGGATGATAGTGCGTCCATAAGGCGCGCCACTCTTCTTCGCTACAACTGCCCCCTGGAGAAGAAGGAGCCATCCTGGCGACTCAAAGCATTGTTAGGATGAGAGGATCATAATAAGGTTTCAGCCTCTGGACGTGCACTGTCTCCCGTCCACGACGCCTTAAGTCAGTTGAGGCTGTGACCGGTTCGACAACGTGGTTTACAGGCGTAGTCTGTTCAACGACACGGTAGGGTCCATGATGGCAAATGAGTTCTGCGGAAACCCGCAAGGTGGAGTAACGTTTTATGAAAGGGAAAATTAGCATCCACCCGTTTGTAGCACAAGGCTACAAACGGGTGGATGCTAATTTTCCCTTTCATAGGGTCCATGATATTTGGCGAGGAGTTTCGAGGAGAGACCAGGGGTGCTTGAAGGTATCCATAACCAAACTAATGAGTCCGGCTGGTAGGCGCAAGGAGTACGGTCATCGTCGCGAAGGAATTTTTGGAAGCTTTGGTCTTCCGCCGTGAACGAACGGGCAAGCTGACCGCATTCGTCGGTGTACTTGGAGGCTTCGGACAGAGGTGTGCCCTCTGAGGGGTCAGGCCGGTAGGGGAGAATGTTATCGAGCGTGGAGGTAGCTTTACGTCCATACACGAGGAAAAATGGAGAAATTCCTGTTGTGGCTTGTGAGGCGGTGTTATAAGCGTACGTTACATACGGCAAAACAAGGCCCCAGTTGGTGTGGTCCGGTGCAACGTACATGGACAGCATGTCGCCCAATGTGCGATTGAAGCGCTCAGCTGTGCCTTTCGTCTGCGGATGATAAGCTATAGTGCTGTGATGAACGGTACGGCAGGCTGTCAGAAGAGCGTTGAGAACTTCTCAAAGAAATGCACGCCTTCTGGTAATCAGAAGTACTCGTGGTGCGCCATGACGAAGGATGAAGTTATTGAGAAGAAAGAACGCAATGTCGAGGGCTGTCGCTGTTTTCAATGCTGCCGTTTCTGCATAGCGCGCGAGGTGATCTACAGCGACGATAATCCAGCGATTACCAGCTGGTGTGTAGGGAAGAGGACCGTAGAGGACCGTATGCCGACGCGGTCGAACGGCCCAGACGGACATGGAATCGGCTTCCATGGACCAGAAGGACGAGGAGCAGGAAGCTTGCGGCGTTGGCACGCTGTGCATGAGCGAATGTACTTTCGCACAAAATTATACATGCCGCGCAAATAAAAGCGCGTACAGAGCCTGGCGAAAGTTTTAGAGAGGCCAGCATGGGCGCATTGCGGGTCGGAATGGAGAGCAGACGTGTGTGCGCAGTTGGCGGGGGACCACTAACAACCATTTGCGGCGTTGGAATCGTAATTGCGACGGTGGAGAACTCCATCCCGCAACTCGAAGTGAAAAGCTTGGCGGCGCGGACAGCGCGTGAAGGGCTAGTTGTTGAAGTGCCAGAAAGGTAATCCATAAGCGCCGCAATCCGCGGATCTTGGCGTTGCTCCTGAGCCATGTCGACGACCACTGGTGAGGAAAACCCCGTCGACACCGACTCGATGGCAGATATGATAGCCGTGTCACGTGGTGCAGGCGACCGACAGAGGGCCTCCGCGTCGATGTGTTTACGGCCAGGCCGGTAAATGACGCGTATGTCAAAGTCCTGTAACCGAAGAGCCCATCATGCAAGGCCGCCAGACGGATCTTTTAAAGTCGATAAGCAACAGAGAGCGTGGTGATCTGTAACGACGTCGAAGGGGCGACCGTACAGGTAGGGTCTGAATTTCGCAAGGGGCCAAGTGGTGGCCAAGCACTCCTTTTCGCTGACGGAGTAGTTAGCTCCCGCTTTGGTTAGCGTTCGACTTGCATAAGCGACGACATATTCGTCATGCCCACTTTTTTGCTGGGCCAACACTGCACCAAGACCTACGCCACTGGCGTCGGTGTGTACTTCCGTGGGGGCCGAAGGGTCGTAATGGCGCAGTACGGGAGGCGAAGTGAGCAAACGACGCAATGTTGTAAAGGCTTCAGCAGGAGACCAAGTAGAAAGCTGTGCGTCACCGTGGAGTAGCCGAGTAAATGGAGCAATGATGGTCGCGAAATTCCGGATGAAACGACGAAAGTAAGAACAAAGCCCAATAAAGCTTCGGAGGTCTTTCAGGGACGTGGGTTTTGGGAACTCGGTGACGGCGCGAATTTGGAAGCGTCTGGGAGAATGCCATCTTTTGATACCACGTGTCCGAGAATTGTGAGCTGCTTGGCTCCGAAGCGACATTTCTTCAAATTGAGCTGGAGGCCTGCGTCAGTGATGCACTGTAGGACTTCTTCGAGACGGCACAGATGAGTTGGAAAATCTGGAGAAAATACGACGACGTCATCGAGGTAACATAAGCATGTCTTCCATTTTAGTCCACGAAGGAGATTGTCCATTATTCGTTCGAAAGTTGCAGGGGCATTCCAAAGCCCGAACGGCATAACGTTAAATTCATATAGGCCGTCTGGCGTTATGAAAGCGGTCTTCGGGCGATCGGCCGGATTCATAGGTACTTGCCAGTAGCTTGAGCATAAGTCGAGCGAGGAAAAATACTCGGCGCCTTGCAGACAATCGAGGGCGTCATCGATGCGTGGTAAGGAGTAGACGTCCTTACGAGTTATCTTATTCAGACGTCGATAGTCGACGCAAAATCTGATGGAGCCGCCTTTTTTCTTCACTAGAACTACCGGTGACACCCAGAGACTGCTGGAAGGTTGTACGACGCCACGCTCAAGCAGTTCGGTCACTTAATTTTCAATAACACTACGCTCTGCATGGGACACACGGTAGGGCCCCTGGCGCAATGGCACGTGGGTGCCGGTGTCGATGTCGTAATATACAGTCGTTGTGCGACCTAGTGGCTTATGGTGACAGTCGAACGTGCAGAGGTATTTGCGTAGCACGCCGAGGAGCTCTGAGCGTTGAGTGGGACTCAGGTGGACATTCAGTGTTCGATCAAAGACATCTGGCATAGGCTGGGAGAGTAATGAGCTGTAAGCCAACCTATTCACGTTGGTACAGGTGCTGTCGAATCGTGCGTCGAAGGTAACCCCGGACTCGGCACACTGTAGACGTCCAAGGCACTCGCCACGACATAACGTGAGGGTCACGGTCTCAGCGTTGGAGACGAGGAGTTCAGTGCAGCCACGACTGACAGTGAGGACAGCGAAGGGGAGTGCACATCATCGTCGAACAAAAATGGGCGATGGCACAAAGAGGGCTGTAGTATCGGTGATGAAATTAGTGGACCCTGTCGCAATCACCGAAGACTGCGGCGGAATCTTGATATCCTCGGTCATGACCACTTTGTCGTCGACATCGTCGAGCGCATGTAAACGGATATCGGAAAGCGGAGAAAATTCAACTTCGGCGCGAGAACAGTCGATGACGGCCTGATGATCGGAAAGGAAGTCCCACCCCATGCAAAATGATGTCGTGTGAGCAAGATGAGAGGACGACGAACTCTACTGTGTACGGATATCCTTGAATCACGATGCGGGCAGTACATGCAGCAACAGGGGTAATGCACTGTGAACTTGCTGTCCGTAGTGACAATGCAGAGAAGGGCGTCGTTGCTTTTCGAAGCTTGCGGCAATGACATTCTGCAATAACGGAAACGGCGGCACCCGTGTCAACTAATGCAAGTACAGCGACTCCTTCTATAAGTACACCGATTACGGTCGTCGGAGATGAGCGAGGCCTTGTGCTAGTCGACAGAAACGCAGTTCTCGCCTCTTTAACTGCGGTTGTTAGTTTTGCTGCTCCGAAGAGGCAGGTCGACGACGCGTGGGGGACAGTGAACGACGTCGTGGAGATGGCGAGCGACAATCACGGGCAGCAGGAGTGACGTTGTATGTAGACGGCAAACGCGAGTCATTCGGCGGCGAGAACGGTGAAGATGGAGCACCGTAGGCCCGGACAGGTCGGTGATTACCTTGAAGACCTAAGCGACGGTGGGAAAGCCGCGCCACGTGACCAGGGATAGCACAGAAGTAGCAGACCGGGCGATTGCCGGGTGTACGCCAGGATCCCGTGTTGGGTCCTGGTGCGGCGGCTTACACAGGATGTGCTGGACGTGACGGTACAACAAACGGCGGAGCTGAAAAGGTCTGTTGAGGTGGCTGTGCGGCAACCTCGGCATAGCTCAGCGGCGCTGGCGCTGGTGGCGCTGCGCGAGGCGACTGGATTGCATCTGCTACTTGCTCTTGAAGCACCTGGCGGAAACTAGGAGCCAACGATGGTGTGGGCCCTGGGACGGCGTTCAGCAGAGACAGCTGCCGGGCGACCTCAGCGCGCATGAAATCCTTGATTTCGCCGAGAAGACGTTCGTTGCTAGTTGGAGCTGCTAAACTTGAGATAGGTGCCTCATGCGTGGGAGGACGTCGAGTCAGGAGAGGCTGCCTCTTCAGTTCGTCAGAGCTCTGACAAAGCTCAGAAACTTCGACGACGGTCCGTGGGCTTTTAGAGAGGAGTATTTGAAAAGCGTCGTCTTTAACGCCCTTCATGACATGGCGGATCTTGTCCGACTCTGTCATGGGTGGATCAACGCGCGTGCAAAGGTCCACGATGTCTTCGATGTAGTTCGTAAAGCTTTCTCCTGGTAGCTGCGAATGGCTGCGCAAGCGCTCTTCGGCACGGAGCCTCCTTACCGCGGGGCGACCGAAGGCTTGCGTAATGCGCGCCTTGAAATCTGACCAGTTTCGAAGCTCAGATTCGTGGTTGTTATACCACGGGCTAGCAACATCCGTGAGGTAGAAGTCCACGTAGCTGAGCTTTTGAGGATCGTCCCATTGATTGTGCGCACTCACCCGCTCGTACAATGACAGCCAATCTTCGACGTCGTATTCGTCGGAGCCACTGAAGATGGGAGGGTCTCGCTGACGTATGGAGCCAGGGAAAATCAATGTTGGCGATGCCGGGGGTGGTGTTTGGCTGGTGTTGTCAGGCATGATGGCTGGCAGCCTCCGAGTACGCAGTTCCATGGTTGGGGGAAGGACCCAGTATGTAAGGCGGTTTATTTCCGAAGCAGGAAAAGCGATCGTCTCAGGCGAGCGTCAGACGCCGAGAGCGCGAGCCCCTCTTCGTCGTTGGGACGGGGATGATAGTGCGTCCATAGGGTGCGCCACTCTGCTTCGCTACAATATATATATATATATATATATATATATATATATAGAAAGGCTGCGATGTTCAACGACGCATGTGTTTTGCCTCCGATCGGAGGCAAAACACATGCGTCGTTGAACATCGCAGCCTTTATACACACTCGCGTAAGTTGTGGTCGCGTGTGCACTTCTAGAATCGTTCCGAAGCTCCATGGAACTTCGAGCGTGGCCTGCGCCGACCAATAGCGCACGTCACAGCACAGTGCTACAGCGTAGCGTGCACAAATAGAAACATTTGAGTTCGACCAAAACGGTCTTTTGGTGGTGTTACATTGTGCAGAACGTATAAGATCCCTGTTCCCTGCCGCAGGTGTTGAACCGTCGCCCGCCGTTCGGATCGCGCGTAGTGCTGGCTGCCAGGCGCATACCCAAGTACGAGCTGGACGTGAAGCAGGTGAGCAGTGCCACAGATAGTCGTTCTAGTACGCGGTGTGCCTTTGGGAAGGTTGGCGCCTGACGATCGAGATGCGCATCTATGCCTGCAGATTAACATATCGTAGAACACATGGGCGCGGAAAATGGAGGCTGCTGGTCCACGAAAACAATACTAGAGAAAGAATTTCCAGTATTAAGTAGATGTCCAGTGCGATAAACGTCATATAATATTTGTGAATTGTTAGCAACAGGTCGCCTGGTATTAGTCGGAAGGAACTCGTGCCTAAACACACTGGCTTGATTTGATTTGAATAATTCCTGGGTTTTAGCGTCGAGTGCCTTAAACGAGAAACTTTATGCGGACTTTTTTGGTCAGTTATGCACTTTCCTCTAAAGAACAAATCAATCTAGAAGAGACCCAGGCAGCACAGATGCTCGGGCCAATATTGTTTTTTTGTTGGCTTGCAGAGGTCCAATGAAGGCCCTGTGATAGCACTTATAAGCCAGCATTGGAAATGCCATCTATGAAGGCCTCCAACAATGGCCCATCGTAACCATTCAATCTGCAATATTACTTCTTCCATCCTGTAAAGAAGGCGAAATCGGGCCATAGTTCCCACTCAGCATACATTATTGGTGGGGCCAGTACACAACGATGGTAATGATGGGTCAGTTTCCACATTGTCCTATCAATATTGGTTACGTAATGGCGGCAGGCTGTATATATTCTCCAATCAGTCTCACTGCATCACCAATGTTGGACTTCCAATGTTCTGTGTCGGACAATATTGTCCTCACGCAGGAGTTGTAGCATCAATGTTGGTAACATGGGAAAGTACACATGATATATCGCGAGGCAAGTACACATGGTGGCAAGTACACATGATATGTTTCCAGTTTTACCAACATGAAGGGGCAACTATAGCTCGACTCGGTGCCGCGAATGAGTTCAGAAATGTCATTGTGTTTCCATTCAGTGCAGCAGGAAAAATTATCTCTATAATTTATGCAATTGTTTATTTGCGCAAGTTCTAGCGAAGTGTGTGTAAGTAAGGCTAGAACTTTCACATTGGCAGTTGAGCAAACTACATCTACAACGCCATCACATGTTCCAAAATGCCCAGCAGCATGTTAGTGGTTTCCGGGCGCACTTTCATGTCATATCAGGTTACTTTACCTGTTGTCATAGCAAGATTTGTAAAATAATATAAGCAGGCTGTGTATACTGTCTAGACATTCTGGCTGGTTTGGCCTATACAGGACAGCAATGCTGCTTGCGAGATAATATTGTCCAGACGTAAATATTGTCGCACCTATGTTGTTCACATCGGGAAGTACAACCGACATATTGGAAGCAATCATTTCTTTTTCATTTGAAGCAACGGTAACACACACTCACACACACACACACACACACACACACACACACACACACACACACACACACACATATATATATATATATATATATATATATATATATATATATATATATATATATATATATATATATATAGTGTGCACTCGCATAATTAGCGCCCACGCGTAATTTCTGCACACCCAACTTTGTGTACGGAGGCTAGTGCTGTCCTTTATCAGTATTGCGTGTTCAGTAGCGCAATCTTTTGGCATAGCCGATCGCATTTTGATTGTTTTGTAGCGGCATGTTGGCGATACCTACAAAACAAGTTCAACGTAGTGTTTGCCGGTTAACTGAGAGCCATGCCGCCACGAAGATTTCGACACGTGAATATGAGTCACGCTTGATATTGGAGTTCGGAGACGCGGCTTCGGAGACGACAATTCCCGAGTCGCAAATCCGCTAATGCTTGAATGTAGCCCACGAATGAATTTGGCGGTTAAGGTACGCGTTCTGTTGAGTGAAAGCTATCGTCGTTTTTGTGATATATTTCATTTGATACATCTCAGCTCATCACGCGTCAAGATTTATTACACGATATTTCGAAGTATTTGCGAAATTCCCATGTAATTTACGCACCTTCTGCAACTCCTAGATTCACACAGAGAAAAAAAATTGGCAGATCCCACGTGCAGTGGGAATCAAGGAAATGCGAAGCACGCATAAGGAACGTAAAATGTATTTGCGTTGTTGTCTCGCTATACCGAGTTTGGTACATATGAAGTTAACGAAACGACCGCAAGAGCACCAAGACTGTGGCATGTAAACCATTCCGCTCATACAAGCATGTCACGATTCTAACGTTATGACTTCTCATTTACGTTCGTCATGCAATCGTATTGTGCCATAGCAATTTTCGTATACATCCCTTTAAGGAAACGAGTGGCATGTAGATCATGCCGCTAATGACATGCATGTCACAAATTTCATGATATGACCTGTCGGGATCGAATCCCGCCCGCGGCAACTGCATTGCGATGGAGGCGAAATGTTGAGGCCCGTGTGCTGCGCGACGTCAGTGCACGTTAAAGAACCCCAGGTGGTCGAAATTTCCGGAGACCTCCACTACGGCGTCTCTCATAATCAGAACTGGTTTTGGGACGTTAAACCCCACAAATCAATCAATCAATCGATATGACCTGTCAGTTATGATCGTCATGCAACCAATTTTCGTATAGGCTCCGTGCAATCGAGTTTTCCATGCGCGACATCAGCGCCAGAATGCACTGTCTGGCGGAGAGAAGAAGCAAAATTGGGCAGAGTGTGAAAGTAAAATACACGAACGCGATGCGCGTCTCCAACTCTATCGCAGCAGCGACCGCCCGTCCCGCCTTCTTTCGTTTTATTTCTTTTGAGACGCGCGCTCCAAACCTGCGGCAAACTGTTCCAAAGGGCGACGCCGCGAGCGTTCGTGTGGTTCGCAGCGCGCCCGGAAGGCAGCGAATAAACGCGCGCGTCGCTGTCGCCTCGGTTTCCACCGTGCGCGCGCGTCTCATACGTGCGACCCAAGTGGCCAATGTCAGCGATACTGAGCCGTCCGACGAGAGCTCCATAGTGCCCTTTGGTCAGTCGACGGAGCCCATACATCGCATTAACGAAACGGCAGTATAGCGCCAGGACCATGGCATGTAAATCATGCCCGTCATGATACGCGTGTCATGATTGTAATGTTATGACCTATCATTTCCGTTCGTCATGCTGTCGTGTTGTGCCATAGAAATTTTGGTATACAGGCCATTAACGAAACGCCTGGCATGTAAATCATGCCGCCCATGACATGCATGTTATGCTTTTCATGTTATGACCTGTCATTTATGTTCGTCATGCAGTCATATTGTTGCATACCAATTTTCCTACACATCCCACTAACCAAACGGCCAAGAGGGCACCAAGACCGTGGCATGTAGATCATGTTGCTCATGACATGCATGTCATGATTTTCATGTTATGACCTCATTTACATTCGTGATGCAGTCATCTTGTGGCATGCCAATTTTCGTATGCATCCCGTTATCAAAACGCGTGGCATGTAAATCATGTCGACCATGACATGCATATCATGATTTTCATGTTGTGACCTGTCATTTATGTTCGCCATGCAGTCATATTGTGGCATATCAATTTTTGTATACATCCTATTAACGAGACGACCAGGAGAGTATCAAGACTGTGACATGTAAATCATGCCGCTCATGACACGCATGTCATGATTTTCATATTATGACCTGCCATTTATGTTCATCAGGCAGTCATGTTGTGCCATACCAATTTTCGCATACATCCCCTTAGCGAAACGGCCAGGAGGGCACCAAGACCGTGGCATGTAAATCATGCCGCTCATGACATGCGTATCATTATTTTCATGTTATGACCTGTCATTTATGTTCGCCATGTAGTCATGATGTGGCATACCAATTTCCGTAAACATCCGATTAGCGAAACGGCCAGGAGAGCACAAAATCGTAGGCGGCTAGATAGATAGATAGATAGATAGATAGATAGATAGATAGATAGATAGATAGATAGATAGATAGATAGATAGATAGATAGATAGATACGCTCAAACTCGCCGAAGTTCGCTAAGAAATGCTTCGCATTTAAAATACGCTTTACGGGGTATGCGTGAGTAAGCACGGTATAAGTTGTGCATGAGCAAATAGGGCATATGCAAAACGTCCGTAGGTAAAGAAAAGCCTTTGTTAACTTTCTACCTCGAGCAGCAGGCACAGTAGGCCGCCGAGCATCGAACCGTATCGCGGCAGGGGGGGGGGGGGGGGGAGCTGCGTGGGCTCCACTAATCCGTTTTGCTTCGCATACCTGTTTGCATGTTTTTTCGTAGCCAGCGGGGGGTGAGGCAGGCGAAGCGGCTTTCACTCGGCAGAGGTTTTTCGGACGTACAGGTTGTGTCGTATGGGCTTCGGATATCTGCTCAAACTGGCAAGTTTACGAAGTCAGAACTCCTAAGTGGACTACGGACACAGAACTCGCGACTGCAAACTTCTGCGTAATGAGAAAGTGGCAGCCCTGCGCGGCTTCTTTGGACCAGACATTATAGATGAACTGAACAGATGAACCTCAACGTGTTCGGACTGTTCTAAAGGTTTCCCTGAAATCTTAGTGCCGATTTTAGCCATTCGTTTATTTTACTCACTGTGCGTTCCGTTGTGCCCATTCCCTCATTTTGGTGTGTGCCGAGTTTATTATAGAATGTACTACTGGGTATTTTCTTTAGATTTGTCTATTTGTCAATACACACGTGGTGGGCTTTGTTGAATACATCGCGGCAGATGAAGTAATCGCTCCTTGCAAAGCTGTTTTGGTTCGTGTGACTTTCATGTTTGTTTTTTGTCTCACCTGAAACAGATGTTTTCCTTTTGCTCTTTAACGGTCATTTCTTGTTCCTGGTTTTCGGTTCTTTAGAAGTCGTCGGTTTGTCCCGACATACCCTCCGTTCCGGATTCTGCATGCTGAAACACATCACTGTATTCTAACATTCACTTATCTTGTTTTACTTGAGGAAGTGCTTAATTTATACAACTCAGCGGTTTCGTGCAATTGTTTAAGGAGCCTTTCAAGCTTCAGCTGCTCCACCATTTAATAAGCAAGTAAACCATAACGTGTCGCATAGTTTTAGGCGTACGTTTTCTTGTGCCTCTTCTTTTTTCTTATGGTTCTTATGCGTTTAGTTTTCACAAGGCTGGTCATATACAGTGGATTTCAAACTTAAAGTGAATATTGATTTTATCAGAACTTTCTTTTCAATCCCTTCTCATGTCTCTTAAACTCATGAATAAAATGTGTCACAAACAAGACATTTTGCTTATTTGTATCTGTGTGTGTGTTCGAAAGATACGTTTCGGCATTAACATACGAGTGCATTGACCATTTATGTCTGTTTTATGCTGTCGTCATTACCACGAATCGTGAACATAAAAAAATTCATTTCCCAAGCTGGCAGTACATACATGCATACTAAGTACAAAATAAAGCTATTGTTACTCCCATAATTTACTCGATATTCTTGCTTTCTGCCTAGAGCCAAAAGCCTCGGCAAAACAAATTTAAGTGCGTGCATGAGAGCCAATAAAAAAGGTGGAGAAAATATAGGGTCAGCCAATAAAGAAGACTGGTAAGAAATGCTGCCTCATCCAACGATGAATGCTGGCGAAAAACGATGGAACAGCCATCAATAAAGGCTGGAAAAAACGGTTCGAGCTGCCATTGTTTATACACGCTTACCAATATTGAAAATGCAAACGATGGACAATGTTGGCCAAAGCCATTCTTTCCCAATTTTTCCAACGTTATACGCCTGGTATCCAACATCGGACTAATCTAGTCTAAAGTGTAGCATGGACCCCGAAACCCAATGTATTTCCAATATTGCATCCAATGTTTTCCAACGTTGCGCGAAGGTCGGTCCAATGTTGTTGTGCTGCCTGGGGAATAGGAAAGCCTTGGACAAGGGAACTGCATGCGCGCATAAAGCATAAATACAAGCCTTATAATACGTATATTGTTTCTAAAAGCATCCATTTGTTGTAATTTAAAATGTATCATCATCATCATCATCATCATCATCATCGTCAGCCTGTGTAGGTCCGCTGCAGGACGAATTCCTCTCCCAACGATTTCCAATCCACCCTATCCTGAGCGAGTTGGTTGTACTTTACGCCCGCAAATTTTTAATTTCATCGCTCCATCCAACCTTTTGCCTGCCTCTATTGCGTTTTCCCTCTCTCGGTATCCATTCCGTCACTCTTACTGTCCATCTGTTATCTTTCCTCCTCATGACATGTCCTGCCCAGGTCCACTTCTTTCGTTTAATTGATATAATAATATCGACTACTCCTGTCTGTTCTCTGATCCATTCCGCTCGTTTTTTATCTCTTAGCGTTACCCCTATTATTTTTCTTTCCATTGCACGCTGCGTGCTCCTTAGTTTCATCTCTAGTTTTTTCGTTATCCTCCCCATTTCTGCACCGTAAGTTAGTACTGGGAGAATGCAGTGATTGAATACTTTTCGCTTTAGTGAGAGCGGTAAGTTTCCAGTCATGATTTCTTAATGCCTTCCGAATGCGCTCCAACCCATCCTTATTCTACGGATAATTTCTTTTTCATGGTTAGGAGTTCCTGTTATTAACTGCCCCAGGTATACGTATTCGTTTACACATTCTAAGGGTTCATTGTTGATTTTAAAGTCGTGTTCCTTAGCTATACAATGTATACAACCAAGTTAAACAGTGACATACGAAATGCGAAAAGGCATTATTATGAAAATCATTTCCATATTTCAATTAAGTATCCAGATAAACTTTGGACGAGAATACGGTATCTTCAAGCGAACTTTGTTGAAGATAAACACGTTGGCAGTATCACATATAATGGCCATATTTACACAGGTGAGTTGTTAGCTGAGACATTCAGCTTCAACTTCGCTAAACAGAGGCCATCGCCATCTCACTGCCATGACGTCTCTAATGCCAGGTGCTAGTCATCTCCTGAACCTGTTACGGAGAGAGAGGTTATAAAGGCGTTTTCTGAGCTATCAAACAGCACATCGCCCGATACACAAATAACATACAGATTCGTCCTGTCAGACATGCAGTGGAGTTTATATCTGCACCAGTGGCACAGTCAGGCATGGGCTGACCAGGCTGAAGCCCCCCTCTTGATATTTATCCAGTAGGCATACCGCTGCCTATGCTGGCCCGTCACCTGACAAGGGCGCGCATCGTACAATGTGTGTCAGCTGATGATTTAGGCACTAACTGCGGTTCCAAGTAATTATTTCCCGTTTTCCTCCCAACTTTTGTATGTATTTCTTCTAATAAGCAACCAAGTAACTAACTATGGGCATTCGCGTCTCAACGCTGCCTGGAAAACGAAAGTGGCTTTCTCAACTCTGCAAAGGAAATCGACTTCTCACTCTACGGGGGCGAAAGTTGGGTCTCGTATGCACTATTTGGCGGCGGCAAACGAGGAACGCCTGCCATTGGTCGGTTAAGAGTGCTACAATAAGCTTCTAAGGAGTGCTTGTAGCCTTTGCAGCACAGTGCAACGGCACACAGAATGTCCTGAAATGTGCAGTGTGTTACCAATGAGCTCTTCTATGCACCCGGCAAAATGGGTGGTTTTTGCTTGATGTGGCATGATCGCGGGCCAAGACCCTGGAGCTAGAGAAGCAAGCACAGAGCAAAGCATGCCGCGTTTCCCTGTGCAGCACCCTCGCCTTTGTCATCCGGTCGACTTTTCTTCCCCTCTTTTTCCTGTTTCGGTCGCGAAAGAAACATAGCATGCAGTAACTGCGTGCGTTTTTTTTCTTTTGAAAAGTAGCCCCCACATGAGTGGCCCAATACAACCTCGTTTTCGTCATATTTCTTAACTGATTACATATGGCCGCAATGTGCGTGCGAGAGTGAGGTAATTCTGAGTAAAGCAAAAATGGAATTAGCTTCTGCTGCCTTTGCGGGAGTACGTCTCACTGCCAGCGTGAACGGCGTGTCTCCTTCTGAAGGCGGCGCTGCAGAGAGAGGAAACTTCAATCTACCTTGCAGTTGGACAACATTGGTTTGCAGTGTTATGTAGGAGCTACGAATGACGAATCGACAAAAATGCCGTGCTGCGCTTCTTCGCCGAGCGTGTACAACGGTCACCAGCCCCGCACCAGCAGACGGTGGTCGCGACATTCATTCAAGAAGAGGTGGTGGCCATTTTCGGATCGTCGCTTTCACGGCAATACGTCTCAAGGGCAGAAGCGACTCTCTGATTTCTGGGGAAGTTCATCTTTGAAGTGTCAACACACGAACGAGACCTCGAATGCTGAGTGTTTTTATCGGATTGATTTGTACTTGCATTATAACTGACGTCCTGCGACGACGGAGTCTCAATGTGCCTAAGATGACCGGTATAGACCATACCTGAATTCTCTATTAATGTTTCAATATTCTCTTGCTGTTGATCATATTAGGTCATGCGATGAGTTATGAGCTGTCTGCAAGCCAAGAAATTGGTCTCAAATCATTTCATTTCTTGAATGCAATATTCATCGAGCTTGGTGAAAATAACACCCGAAACAACAACAGTGGCTGAGACGATCGATCGCTCAAACAAGAAAATAGGTCACCCCAACTGACGGTTTATTGTATAATGTGTGACGTAACGATAACGCTGTGCAAAGCCATGCACACGCTCATCACAGCAGCAATATACGCCCCCTTTCTCGGGCCTATATAATCTGCGCCTTTCTGCAATAAAGCGTTCTTTCCACCCGCACCCGTCTCGAGCGTGCTACATAATGTGAAAAGAAAAGGCGTGAAAATCTGTTTAGATCAATACCCCTTTCAGTTAGTATCTGATCATATAGACCAACTCGAGCAGAGAAAGGTACATTTTCAAGCAAGAGTGTAAAAAAACTGCACAAGGGGACGGGCTTTTCAAGTATAGCTGAAGAAACCTACCCACATCAAGCTTGCTTGTTCAAGTAAATAAGTTATTCAGGACGCTTGATTTTGAAGAAATGCAGCAATAAAATTTCTAAAAACTCCTAGTTCAATTCCAGGTTAACGCACCTAGAAATTTGTGCAATTCACCATTCACATCGTTACAATTATCCTCAAGCGTTCTTGGAGCTCGTTTCTGCAATCGCAGTAGCAGAGCCAAATAAGTTCTCTATGTTAGCACCTTTGTTTCGCAAGAGCAACTGAAACGACAGTGACGTAAGATAAACAAGTACAAAGCCCTATGTAGGTCACAGGAAAAGTATTTCTGGGATCCGTGCGTAGGCAAGCGTGTAAGAACTATAAGAAACTTCTTTTACCAACGTTGTTGTCTTTTAAAATATTTCTGCAGATATCACGCATTGTGGGAATCAGTGACATTCGAACCAGTCAGCTATAAAATTAAAATTTCCTACGACGAATTGTCTCACATGAAGCCTTGCGTGCGGCATGAATGTCTTCATGCAAAGAGCATGAGTGGCTGTATGCTTAACGTGGGCTAACCAGGAACGTGGACAGCACCATGGCGACCAAGTGCTCACAGTACAACGTAATGTTGGCACTCATGTCAGTGCTATGTCAGTGCGCAGCAAGGCCTTTCTTTTCTGGAGGTAAGATGGACGCTATGGTGCGCTGATGTCCGCATCATAAGCGTCGTTTGTTGAAGTATTCCTGCTGGATCGAGCAAAGTTGGACAAAAGCATGCAGAGTGATAGCAAAAGGTATGTATTCTTTATTACGTTGCTATTGTAGCGCGTGACACGTTATTAGCGAAATTCTCGATACAGAAGAACCGTCGTCACAACTGCTGGTGTAATAGGTTTACTTACTATATTGTTACGACTATACTACGCAAGAAGGTATTCGCACACCACCAACTGAGAAGCACGAGCTACCAATTTTGATTCGAGCTGTGCACTTGCCTGTGGGTGTCATCATCTGACCCCCAGAAGCTCTTATGTGAGGCCCCGTCCATGTAGTCTTCACTTTCTTATGGCAGTCGGCGAGTTTCTGGCTTATTTTGGAGAAATCCGCTCCAGTATCCACAACAGCCGTCACTGGGCGTTCGTCGATGCAAACAGTTATTTCAGCGGTTACGATTTCCGTTTTAGTAGGCAACGTCGTATCGTCCGGTCGTCATGTCTGTGTCGAGGGAGTTGTGGCATCTCGACGGTCAGCAACCTTCCCCCTAAAGGTTGCTGCTGTTAGATTCCTCGGCGAGGGCTCGGGCTGTATCGGCATAAGGACGGCGGTTCGGTGAAGAACTGCGAGCAAGTGACGGAGTGCGGTGTCGGCGACAAGGTACGGCGAACGGCTGTGCTTGCGCAGGGACGCCGGCATCACGTCGGGTCTCGAAACTAGCGCGAGGGTAGGCGGTGGCGAAGGAGTATCCAGGGTGGTAATAGGGGCAATAGCGATACACGTGGCCTACTTCGCCGCAATGGTAGGAAATGGGACGGTGGTCGATGGTCCTCTAAAACTCTGTCTTACGAACAGGCGGTCGACTGATGGGCGTCCTCTGAGACCAAGTTGTATTAGCCGGCGGAGAGTAGTGAGGTGAAGTTTCCACGGGTGCACTCGCTGTCTTACGAACAGGCGGTCGACTGATGGGCGTCCTCTGAGACCAAGTTGTATTAGCCGGCGGAGAGTAGTGAGGTGAAGTTTCCACGGGTGCACTCGCCTGCTGTGTCGGCCGTGACACGTGATAAGGTGGGGTGAACGTCTCATTGCAAGGACAGGCGACGGGTGATGGGCTCTGCGGCGTTGTGGATGACGGACAGCCGACGTGTAGTTTTTAGACCGCTCGTCTTGTAGTGGTTCTGGCAAAGAAAATGCTTGCCTTATTTCTTGGCGCACCACCTCAGCAACTGAAGCCACAGGTTCTCGCGGAGTCACAAGGTTTCGGAGCTCCTCACGAATGATCTCGCGGATGAGCTCTCGCAGGGAACACTCGCTGTTGGAAGTTACTGCTGTGGCAATTGGTAGCTCGGCTTTCGCTGCACATTTTATCATTCTGCCAAAGTGCTGTAAGGACTTCATCTTGGGAATGGACTTTTTACGTGAATACTGCACTGTTATAAACATTCCTAACATATCTGTCACGTTTTCCATGGGCCCAGATGCAGTCGAACCCTGTACACACCAGTTGTGTCAGCCTTTGCGCATTTCTGATGACTGCGTAACAATCCCACCACGATCAAACGTTCTTGTGTCCGTCACATGCGACACACAAAATAATTCCGACAGCATCGCCGAAAGTATTCCAGCATTGCTCTTCAGCCACGGCATCTCTGTTGCAAGGGGCGTCGTTAACATAGACCGTAACATAGACCGCGGACGCACGCAAGTTCTGCTAACAAACTTTAGTACTCAGCGCCGACACCTCACGAGAGGTATGGCTGTTGCTTATGTAGAAGAGTTCACTCGGGTGAGAAACTGCAGTCAACAACCACAGTCTGCTGCGACATGTCGACAGGACGAAGCAGGCCCCATGTGCTCCTGTCTCATCGCCATGGCACCTTCAACCAGCTTCCCAACCTCAGCCATCCCGGCAAACGCGCCTCTACACGCCACGCGGCTGACCACTATGTCTGGCCCTCCATGCAGCGAGATTGCCGCACCTCGGCGGGCTCGTGCATTCAATGCCAATGCTCTAAAGTCACCAGGCACGTCACTTCACCGCTCGGAGCATTCCCTCACACCTCTGGTCGGTTCCTGCATGTCCGCCTCGATATCATAGGACCCTTCATCCCAGCTGGACCCTATCGCTACTGCCTCACTGCCATCAATCAGTTTACTAAATGGCCTGAGGCATGGTCTCTCAAGGGAATCACAGCGGAAGACGTCTCCTCGGCCTACTTGACCGGCCGCATTGCTCGTTTTGGTGCCCGTCGCAGCGTCACCGCCGACCAAGAACGACAGTTCGAATTGCACCTTTTCAGGCTTCTCGTGCTCACCATCGAGTTTGAGCGCTTGAGGACTACCAGTTACCACTCCTGCGCCAATGGGATCATCGAGTGTTTCCACTAGCAGTTCAAAGCAGCATCATGTGCCACCCGGAATCAAGCTGGTTCGAAACCATCCCAGCCGTAGTCCTAGGTCTCCGCGCCACCTTCAGTCCGGACATCCAGGCTACACCCGCGGATCTAACCTATGGGGAACCACTCCGTCTGCGAGGCGCATTTCTTGCTGCAGTGCCGTCAAGCACCGCGAGATGAGACACCACCGACTTCGTCTGCTGGCTCCGGTGCACCATCGCCGCTCTACGTACGGCACCCGCATCTCCAACTGTAAGCCTGCACCTTTCGTCTTCAAGGAGCTAGCACAACGTGCACACATGCTTTCCTTCACGACGACGCCGTCCGCAGGCCTTTCCAGAGACCCGACAGGGGACCCTACCTCGTTTTCCATCGCGAAGACAAGAAATTCACTATGCGCGTCAAAGGGAATGACGTGGGCGTTTCCATTGACAGGCTAAAGCCAGCGTACATTGCCTCCGAAGAACCAGGAAGTACCAGTGCATCCACAGGCGCCCATCTACAACCCCAGACATCGCAGCCTTCTTCCCTTACTACACGGTATGGACGTCACGTACGCCCTACCGATTTTTACAAGCTCTGAGGGCTATCCTCTGCGCGGGAGGGTGGAGGGTGCTGTGGCGACACACTCGGATCATAAATGCCACGCAGCCTCCACCTCGCTATTATTCGGCCAGGCGCGATACGGCTACACGATGCATGCACTGCTGATAAGCCACAGCGCCACCGCAGGGTCTTCCGAGTTTACGTCACCGGCGGTGGCCAGAAAAGAACGCTTCAGTATTAACGAAGAAAACTGGGATAGTTGGTGCGTACTTGCGTGACACATAATTAGCGCAAAAACACACAAACCACAGACAGAAGACAGACAACACGAGCGCTAACTTCACCTAAAAGCTTTTAGAAGAAATTTTATTTCACACAGAACATAGGAGCCTCTGCGAGGCGCAGAACCACAACGCAGCAGAACCACCGTCTTTGCGTTTGATCATGAATACTCATTTTTATATCAGGGTACCTCCCGCCTCATCTAGCTAATCTCAACAGTTCGTAAATCTTTGTCCAGATATAAAAATTCTTTGCTCGAGAGTGCCGGAGGAGTGGTACTAACACACTTGCCATCGGCTTTTCTTGTGCAAAATGCCTCGAAAATGTAGAAGGTGCTCGTGTACGGCGGATTTGCGCAGCACCCGTGTGCTTAGACGAATGCGTGGGCGGTCGGAGGAAGAACGAAATTTTCGAGGCCTTTTGCATAAGAAAAGCCGGTGGCAAGTGTGTTAGTACCGCTTCCCTGGCACTCTCGAGCAAAGAATTTTATATCTCGACAAACATTTACGAAATGTTGAGATCAGCTAGATGAGGCGGGAGGTACCCTGATATAGAAATGATTATTCATGATCAAACGGAAAGACGGTGGATCTGCGGCGTTGTGGTTCTGCGACTCGCAGAGGCTCCTATGGTGTGTGTGAAATAAAATTTTTACTTAAAACATTTAGTTGAAGTTAGCGCTCGTGTTGTCTGTCTCCTGTCTGTGGTTTGTGTGTTTTTGCACTAATTATGTCTCACTCAAAACGAAGCTGCCAACCTTGATAGGGGATCACTCCGCTGCCCGGACGGAGTTTAGCGTCGGCATGCTCGCACCACTGCTGCTACCAAAGCAATGAGCAGTTTGTTTCGTTTACGTGTTCGGATACGTCCTTCTGTCGACCAGGCGATCCCACATACCTTTGCCAACACTCTTTTGTCATTTCATTTCCAACGCGCGAGACTTCAGTGTCAACGGTTGTAATCACTGCCAAGTACATCGGTGTTACTACACCAACACCGTCGCTCGCAAGCATACATCGATGGGAAATATTTTTAACAAGCTAACGAGCCGAAATCATGGATCACCGAGGCAAATAAAAAACAACGAAGTGTCAACCGGAATCTCGTAGCTTTAAAGCTAAAGAAAAAAATGCATTGCATTTGCGGCGCAAGCACTGCACGCTGACTCTTCAGCACGACAGATAACGTACCTAGGGATCCTGTAATCAATTGATTGATTTGTGGGGTTTAACGTCCCAAAACCAGCTCTGATTATGAGAGACGCCGTAGTGGAGGTCTCCGGAAATTTCGACCACCTGGGGTTCTTTAACGTGCACTGACATCGCACAGCACACGGGCCTCAACATTTCGCCTCCATCGAAATGCAGCCGCCGCGGCCGGGATTCGATCCCGCGACCTTCGGATCTGCAGCCGAGTGCCATAACCACTAGACCACCGTGGCGGGGCATCCTGTAATCAAAGGACGACAGATATAATATCTGCGATGGATAATAAGTGAAACTTGCACATTCAAAGCTAAGCGCGGTGTCGTTACGCCTTGCATTGTAGCGATATGTCGCGGATGGAAAATTAACGCCAAACGAGACATAAATCACTGCGGTAGTCTCTGCGAAGGCGCAAGTGTAATGACACAAGCGTAGCACTTCGTGAGAGGACTGGAGATGCCTGAGTGGCGAGGGCAGGTACAGGCATGCACCGCTTTTATAGTTTCTCGTAACACACCCCCCGACATTTTAATTTAGTTCGTTGTTCGTCGCCTCATCATCTCTGTTCTGCACTATCCGCCCAGCAACCTTGTTCAAGCATTTCACTCATCAGTCCTTACTACGTGAAACACTGGACAGCTTATCGCATACCGTAAATCCGCTGTGCACAACAGCGCGCCTGTAACAATACTATGAAACGAGATCGGTCGCGTAATTTTTTTGCTATTCGTGGTCTTCAAGAATGACAGACTCCGAAATGAAGAAAACCGCAACAGCGTGGTCAACGAGTAATAATAATAATTATAATAATGAACATTCTCAAAAGAGTCTCGTGCCTCTGACAAAGTTTAAATGTAACCGAGAACGCGCGCACGACACTCAAGCTCATCTGAATGCTGAGCTGCGCGAAGTCATTCCACCACCACGAGACGTCATGATTGCCAGCGACAGTTGAGCTGACATGACACAACAAATAGTGCGCGATTGCTCAAGAATGCGCGTAAATTCCACAGCCCTGAACTGAAATCTCACGACTGGAATGTCACAGTGAATAAGCGCGCGGCAACGGTGGCAGAACAGGATACTACTATCCCACACAGTTGTACAGGCGCTGTACTCTCTGACCGTAATGGCCAAATGACAGGATGGTGGGAACGAAGGCAATGCACTCCTTACTACTAATGGGGCTAAACACGCACATAGGCCTAACAAAGTTTCAGACTGCACTCATACACGATGATCTGCATATGAAACAACAGTTTCGTTGCTTGGTGTTTAAGTTGATGCGTCGACTATCTTAAAGCTTCCATAGCATTAATGCTCATTGCATCTGTTACAGACGGGTTCGCCATATCCGCGGAACACATCAGGGATCTCACAGGCATCCTGCTAAGCCATTCAAATGTTGTACATATATTTACTTTCGGCGAGAGGTAGGTATTTCGGCGAGAGGTGGATTGCATCCTGTAACAACAGGATGCAGTTACAGTAGCAGCGAGATTGAACCAGGGTTAAGGCAAGGAGCAAAGTAGAACAAAATACCACCACAAAAACACACGCAGCCGTTGCTGCATGGTAACCAAATTTTCTCCAGGAACAAAGGAATAACCAGCCGTCCACGACGTAACTACATTGACTCCACCGCCAACCACCCATCCGAGCTTGGCGGGCTTTGTTTGCTGCGTGTCTGCGCCCTCTTTCCTCTTCGCTCCGTCGACCTGCGAGAGGTGGAGGAGCCAGACATTCTGGCGCCTCTCCCCGGGCCCATGGCGGCCGGCGACATCTCAGTGCCGAGCACTGTGCCGACGCCCGCCGACACTTTGAGGCCCTGCATTCGCATCTCCGGTGGGGAAGGAAAGCGGCAGGGTGGCGGGGGGGGGAGGGCAAGCTGGCAGTATTGTTCCACGTTTACGTTCAGTCTCGCAATGACGTTTCGGAGACACCTTCATCGTCCCTTTGATGTCCCTCCCACTCGCGACGTCACTGGGACGTCAACCACGCGAAATGAGGCGTCACTCCCCCAATACCACGTCATACTTAGAAATATTTGCTTTTACCACAAAGAACAAGTTGTTACATTTCAATACATAGAAGGACGTTCGGGAGTCGGATACTGAATTGGGACCTGCTGTACACAGTGAATATAAAAAAAGCAAAACTTTCAGCATCGACAGGCAGGAATAAAAATTGCAGTTTGCATTTTAAGGTAACTGATAATGAAGACTTCAAAGACATAATACAAGACATGCAAGCATTTGATGTAAATAACAATAATAAATTGAGAAAATCTCAACATTAGATTAAATAAAAAATACGAATCTATGCATTAGTGCAAAAATTATGTAATGTATTGGTTGATAAGGAATTTTTAAAATTATTTGATAAATGAGCTTCGGCCATTAATTTTAAGACATGCGGCAAGCAATTCCATAAGAAAAATTCGCTAAAATGAGCGGTTTGTTTGCCTTAGTTTGTACGGAGTTTTGGCAAGATGAAGTTTTTGGTAAAGCAAATCTTGTGTGGCTAGGGCTAAGCAGCGAAGGAGATGGGATGATGGGAATGGGTAATCCATTATTGACATGCCTAAATGAACAGATGGCTAGGTTATATTTAGCTAAAGCGTCTTTGCGGTCTTGTGTGCTAGATGGGTGTTCATGCAACGTTATGAAATGCGCGATGAAAAAAAGAGTATGAATCATACTCCAGTTTTGCACATTCTTTAAATTTCCGGACTTTGTTCGCTGTGGCGGCAAAGCCACACCCCCATCCCTCCTCGGATTTGCCGCCATGTTGGCTTCATGCATCTCGGCTTTCCGCCTTCAATGTTGCTGACTCCTGCTGTAGCATTGCCTTCGTCTCTACAGTGCTGGTTTGTCCTATTATAAATCGGCCGACATTTGTCCCGGAACCGGAGTAGCTGAATAAGAAGAGTGAGCAAGCCGTATCATGTTCCCCTTATTTCAAGCGGTCGGTTGTTACCAACTCACGTAAGGGCATGTCGCAGGAGTCGTGCCAAGGGGACCAGGCGGTGCTCCTGCTGCTCGTGCGACTGCGCCCTATCGTGGACGGCGACGAACGTCCATCTCTGGACCTCGCTCCCGCACACCTCATCATCGGTGACGCCGACGACCGACTGCTGTTCTACCAGCGGCTACAGTGAGCACCATTTGGGTTCATGAACACATCGTGAGAATAGTACCGGCGCTTCATAATATTAAAGGAATAAAAACCACTAAGAGGGCAATGCAGAATGGAGCTGCACGTTTTCTTCGAATTGACAGTGGAAGGGGCATCGTAGTGCTTATGACTGACATGCCAGCTATCTGTCACCGTGATGTGCCGCATTAAGTCAAATCTCATCGAACCACATGCATCGTAGGGTGTCCCAGGGCTGCGCAGTATCGCGAAAGTATTTCAGAGATACTTTTGAGTACCTGTATTACTGTATCGAGATACATTTGAAAAATGTATTTCTATCTCGGTAGTGAAATACTTTTCGATATATTGCCCGTATCGCGACACTATGCAGGACACGGGTATGTCGTTTCTTCTTTTTCCGGGAGTGAGCTGAGACGTGCTTCCAGTGACGTGTTTCCACTTGGAAAGTTGATGCCATTCTGCTGCTGCTCCGTTCTTTCACCACCCACTTGCGGGCGGCAAGTGTCCCAACGCGTGCGGGACGGGTGTGCGGAATAGCGCGTGGAACGGCCCTCACTGCGAACTCCGCAGAAAAAGAGTTAACACGAAAGTGTTTTATGCCGCGGTCCACCAAGAACCCAGTGAGGCACTTCCGTAACGGATGTGGATTTTTAAAAAATGAACTTACATTCACAATGAGAAAGTTCCACCCAAGCGGACTCGCACCCACATTCACCAGGGATGTGTCGAGAGGTGCTGCACGCTCTACCGACACACCACCGAGACATTGGTCGCAGGTGCAGCAATTGGGCTTTACATGTTCACAATAGCATTTTACGAGTTGCATTTAACGCCGTCCGGTTAAAGAAAAGATGTCTAGTGAGCTGTACTGCTTAACAAGAAAAATTACTCTTAAATTAACATCGCGTCCCTTAAACTGCACGCTTGGATCACTTAGGTTCGCTACCGTGGTACCGCCATCTGGGAACGACATACAGAGGGAACCAAACTGTCGTGCGAATTTTCACCGGTAGTCAGCGCTTCGGTAGCCTTCGCGCCTCGAACGCAGCGCAAGTTGGGGCGTGGCGGCGTCAAGGCGTCGTGACGGTGCGTTCGTCGGGCATAGTGAGAACGCGGGCGCTGCAAATTTCTCCTGCATGGCCAGCTGTGTTGAGTTGCGACGCGCACTGCTCCAGGAATGCACGGACGGCCGTCGACAAGCAAATGATTGGCATTTAGTTGCAGTGGGCTGCGTACTCACAAAACGATCCGCTGACAACCCGTTCGGTTTCACATGCCACGGCCGTACTCAACTCCGCCCTCCGCGCTCGAGCCCGGCCGTACGCTTGCAAATCGCTTATCGTTTACGCTCATCGTTTATCTCTCATCGTTTACGGCAGGTTTGCGTAGAGCTCTGGCGCGTACAATTCAGTGTTTCCGGAGCGATGCGAGTAGCTCGAGAACTTTCCCTCGTGTGCAACTGTGGAGGATCCCTGTGCCGTGTCGAGGTGACGCTGATGTCTACATGTAACGTGTTCGCGTATTCACAGCACCTAAACAGTCTCCCGCCCCTCGATTCGCCAGACTGCAGCTTATGCATTCCACAACTTCGCGAAGACAGGTTTCACTTTCGTGTTATACCGATTCCTATGACAGAGGGATCAGCCACATTTTTCTAGTCACTCTGGCCACAATGAAATTAATCGTTCATTAGTGATTCCAGTGCTTCGCTTGAAGTATGTTATTTCTAGCATAGCTAATTCTATAGCCGCCAAGTACGTCGGTTTCGGTGTAGAATGCGTGTTACTCTTGCTGTGATACAGTATAATTAATTTATTGTGAATGATATCTGCACATATGTTGTTATTCACAATTATGTACAGTGGAAGCCTCCTTCGTAATACCGTAATGACACTCAGAGTACTGTGATAAAACAATGAATAAATTGCAAGTTTCAATGCGCTAAAGCATTTTAAACATTATGCTGCGCTTAATAAGTGTATTTACGAAGTCTGAACATCGTCGACATATAAAAATGTATTTTATTATCAGTATTGCTGTATCTGTATTCCAGAATACTTTTTTAGTCTTCTTTCAAAAGTATCTCTCAAATATCCCACTACGTCAATTACAAATCTGTCTCGGTGTCTGTATTTTATGCTTGCGAACCGTGTATTTCGATATTTCGATTCCGGAATACCTTTTCGGGTATCTGTGCCCAGCCCTGGTAGGGACCGTAATGAAATCGTGCGCTATGCAGCCGGGGGCTGAGATAGCACGTGTCTAGATTTGCGCGTCGTGCGAATTAGCGGAGGATAAGGCAAGGAATATAACTAATCATTCCCGACAGGTGCTGTTGATGCACGAAGCGATGACACCAGAGCTGGGCAGAGATACCCGAAAAAGTATTCCAAAATATAGACAACGAAATACACGGTTTGCAAGTCTAAAAAATACATATACTAAGATCCAAACTAGAAGAGAAGCTCAGGGGAAGATGGATGCTTGAATCGATGAACAAATCGCAAAGTACGATTTAGAACAGGGAATGTCGCGGGAGCCAACGTTTCGACAAGCGGACTTGTCTTCGTCATGGCTTAAATCGTACTTTGCGATTTGTTCATCGATATACTAAGATACATTTGCAATTGACGTAGCGGGATATTTCAGACATACTTTCGCAAAAAGACCAAAAAAGTATTCCGGAATACAGATACGGCAATACTGATACCAAAATACTTTTTTCTATGTCGGCGATGTTCATACTCCGTGATTACATTTATTAAGTGGAGCACTATACTTATAATGTTGCAGCGTAATGAATCTTGCAATTTATTCATAATTTTATCACAGTACTCTGAGTGCCATTA
Source organism: Hyalomma asiaticum (assembly GCA_013339685.2). NCBI lineage: Eukaryota > Metazoa > Arthropoda > Arachnida > Ixodida > Ixodidae > Hyalomma > Hyalomma asiaticum. The sequence goes on from CM023484.1 coordinate 128,400,585, forward strand.
TGGCATTACAAAGGCGGCTTACACTGTACGTAATCGTTAATAACGACATATGTACAGATGTCAGTTACAATAAAAAATTATACTGTGTCACAGCAAGAGCAACAAACATTGTACACCGAAATCTACATACATGGCGGCCACAGGAGTAGCTATGCTAGAAATGGCATTGCTCAATCCAAGCACTGGAATCACCAACGAACCAATTGAGAAAAAGTATACGTTTATTTAACAAAGATCTGTTTTGTCGAAATGTTCGCCACGTTAATTACACTTAAGCAGCAGGAGCTTCTCAAATAGGCCGTCATCTCCAAGGGTTCAAGAGGTCCTTTAAGGGTTCAGAGAACGCGCCATGCCATCAAGTATATACAGACCGTGCTGCACGGCCTTCACCGTTCGCCATTGCTTGGTCGTTAGAGGTGTGCTTTGGTGATACTTCTCCCGTCGTCGCCGTTCCAAGACTGCAGAGCATGCGACACGAGTGCCGAGCCGTGCCTACTGTGCAACGGGACGCCGCTTAAATACAGTACGGCCGGCTCGGTAGCGTGATGCCAAACTGTCCAATTTCATTGTGGCTAGAGTGACTGGAAAACTCTTTCTGTGGAGTTCGCAGTAAGGGCCGTTCCATGTGCTGTCCGCACACCCGTCCCGCACGTCGCGGGACACCTGCCGCCCGCAAGCGGTGGGTGAAAGAGCGGAACAGCAGCGGACGGCACCAACTTTCCGCGTGGAAACACGTCACTGGAAACACGTTTCAGCTCATTCCCGAAAACAAAACTAACGAGATACCCGTGTCCTGCATTGTATCGCGATACGAACAATACATCGCAAAAGTATTTCACTACCTAGATACAAATACATTTTTCAAATGTATCTCGATACAGCAATAGAGATACTCAAAAGTATCTCTGAAATTCTATCGCGATACTCTTAGTAAATTTCTAGAAAGAAGGTGGGTGATCTGATGTGGCGCGGTGAACTTGTACTCAGTTCACACCTTCTCCTTCCTCGTGCTCCTTCACTTCCGTGGATCCGAGCTCCCCCAGCTGACGTTCACGCTGTGAAGAAGTATGGGTGGAAGTCTCCCCTACTGCCTGTCTGTCGTTGGTTGCGTTGTCTGTACTTGAACGATGGAGACTAGCCTTTTTCTCACACAAACCCAACATGACTTCATATACAAGATGGCATATACGCATTGACAGGCCGTAGCCTCGGTTGGCAGGACTTAGGTGGAACAATCGGATGGTAGGGCTTAGGCAGAGCCGACCACTGCTTAGCACCGCTCCTGCGACCAGAAACACCACCCAGACTCGTACTAGATGTCCTCCCTAGCACCATCCACTCCCTAGCCTCGGTTGGTAAGACCTTGGTGGAACGATCGCTTCCATTCGGCAGAGCCGACCCCAGTGCATAGCACTGCTTCTGCGACCAGATGCACCACCCGGACTCGTGCTAGATGTCCTCTCCACCACTATCCGCTCCGTCCTCACCAACCTTCAGCCTTCCAACCTTCTGACCACCTTCAGCCTTCCAACCTCGCTTCCAACCCCCTCTGCCAGGGATGAGGGGCCACCTTATAAACACTGGTTGCTCCGCCCCTGAATCCCTCACAGCAAATCGCAATCTTTCACACAAACAGAACCCCGCATGTCGAAGATGGTGCCAAACTCCTAGCAACATGCGGGCATCAAACAAACAGAATCCCGCATAGCAACTAGCACACTGAAAGGAACATGGAAACACACAGGCACAACCATCCACCCTAACAACAAAAAAGACAACCCGTGAACAATAAACTTGGCCTCCACTCTGCCCCTTGCTCACATGTGCTTTTAACAAAGATGCTCCATGGGGTGCGATGGTGCCAAACCCCAGCCTAACCAGCTGGTGACTACAGACATTCCTGGACAGGCTATCTGAACTACACATTTCCCTGGGGCTGCCAAACCGGCTCCCAGTTACCAGCTAGCCTGTTCCCAGCTGTACAACGAGTTCCAACAGTGGTTGCCTCCTGCCCTGCAAGTTCGCCACGTGGCTGTGCGCCTTCTCCGGCGCCTACTCGACCATCTCGTACTACTGTGATTTCCGTCTTTTTCTTTCCGACGGCCTTTACACTCTTGTATCGCTATACTTCCCCAGCCCTGGATGACACGAGAGCGCGGATATGATCAGAGCGTTACGAAAATATATTGTTACGGTTGAAAGGTCGAGCGAAGGTTTATTTACAGGAGAGCGCGGAGCGCTAAGTAGCTGGTACAGCCGAGGCAAGATGGCGTCCAACCGCTAGACAAGATATCGTCCTCGTCGTCTTCCACCCTTGCCTGGCTCATACCTTGACTGCCCGTCTGATACCGTAGCACTCCCCGGCTCACAGACGAAGCCCGCGGGGCAAGTCCAAATCACTGGAAAGCAGCAGGGTGGAACCGCTTGAGACGCGCGACGTGTGTAAACTGCGTTCGGCTGGAACGACGACCAGCTGACGTTAAACGGGCCACCACGTACGTTAAGTCGCTCAACCGATCGACAACCACGAAAGGTCCAGTATACTGGGGCAAAAACTTTTGGCATAATCCACGTTTACGCTGTGGGGTCCACACCCATACCAAGTCCCCTTTGCTGTACAAGATAGGCTGGTGTCGGCTGTCATAGCGCTCCTTAGATCGGTGTTGTGACGCCATGGTACGAAGTCGAGCGATTCGACGTGCTTCTTCTGCAAGGCACAGCGTCTTGCCAACCGAGTACTCGCTGTGGGAGCCAAACGGCAGTATTGTATCAATACTCCTTAGCGGTAGACGTGCGTACAGCAGATAAAAAGGACTGTAATCTGTCGTCTCATGCTTTGCGGTATTATACGCATATGTGATGAATGGCAGCACGTCATCCCAGTCTTTGTGGTCGGAGGAAACATACATTGCCAGCATGTTGGTAAGAGTCCTGTTGGTACGCTCTACAAGGCCGTTGGTTTGAGGGTGGTAAGGTGTTGAATGCCGGAACTTCGAGCTGCAGAGACGAAGTAATTCCTCAACAGCGTCCGCAACAAACTGACGACCACGATCACTAATTATCACACGGGGGGAGCTGTGCCTGAGGATAACAAACCGCAGCAAGAATGTGGCAACGCATGTAGCTGTTGAAGATGGTATGGCCGCAGTTTCTGCATAACGGGTCAGGTGGTCTACACATACGATAACCCACCGATTGTCGTTAGAAGATCGTGGAAATGGCCCCAAGAGATCAATGCCTACTTGTTCAAACGGCAGACAGGGTGGTGGCAGAGGCTGGAGAAGACCCGGCGGAGTAGTCGTAGGGCGCTTATGGCGTTGGCATTTCTCGCAACCGCTGACGTACTGCTTGATAGTGTCTCGCATTTTGGGCCAGTAAAAACGCTCCTGTGTTCGGTTCAGTGTTCTTATGAAGCCTAGATGGCCAGAGGTTGCGTCATCGTGCATGGCACTCAGTACGTCTGGTCGCAGACTCTGTGGAACCACCAGGAGAAAGCGTGCGCCTTTACCCGAATAATTCGTCTTGTAAAGGAGGCCATCTCGTACACAAAATCGACCGGTGGCTTGAGGACGCAGCGCAGCAGTAAAAAGGGGCTCCAGGCTAACATCACTGGCTTGTTCATCCCTGAACCTCGTGGAGTCCGGGAATGTGGCCGAAATAGGAGCAAAACAGTCATCGAAGTTGTCTTCGTCACACACCGTAGTCGGTAGAGGAAGGCGGGAAAGGCAGTCAGCATCTGCGTGACGACGACCGGACTTGTAAGAGATGACAAAGTCGTACTCCTGAAGTCGGAGAGCCCAACGTGCCAGTCGACCACTCGGATCACGGAGGTTCACCACCAGCATAGAGCGTGGTGGTCCGTAACTATGGTGAACGGGCGCCCGTAGACGTAAGAGCGAAATTTGTGAACCGCGAAAACTGCTGCCAAGCATTCTTGTTCCGTGACGGTGTAATTGCGTTCCGCCTTACTCAGAGATCGACTGGCATAAGCCACAACGTGCTCAGATCCGTGATGACGCTGTACTAGCACAGCTCCGACGCCAATTCCACTGGCATCAACGTGCACTTCTGTAGGCGAGGAAGCATCGAAGTGGCGTAATATAGGTCCCGATGTCAGTTGAAACTTTAGTTGGCGGAACGCCTCGTCGCAAGCCGACGTCCAGTTGAAAGGAACATCCTTATGGAGAAGGCATGTCAGGGGGTACACCACATCGGCAAATCTTGGTACGAAGCGACGAAAATAGGAGCATAAGCCCAAGAAACTCCGCAGCTCCCGCAGTGACTTCGGTGGTTCGAAAGAACTTACTGCTTCAATCTTCCGTGGATCAGGCCTCACACCATTTCTGTCGACTAGATGTCCAAGTACCAATGTTTCAGTTTCTCCAAAGCGACATTTCTTGGAGTTCAGTACCAGACCAGCCTTCTCGACACAATCAAGGACGAGGCTAAGACGTCGGTTATGCTCATCCAAAGTGCTTCCAAAAATCACAACATCATCCAGATAGCAAAGACAAATTTCCCATTTCATTCCACGGAGGATGGTGTCCATAAATCGTTCGAACGTCGCCGGCGCATTACAGAGACCAAAGGGCATGACGTTGAACTCATAGAGGCCATCAGGTGTCACGAAGGCTGTTTTCTCTTTGTCGTCTGGGTGCATTGGTACCTGCCAATAACCTGATCTCAAATCCAGTGAGGTGAAGTAAGCGGCAGAATGGAGGCAGTCGATAACATCGTCGATCCGAGGAAGCGGATACACATCCTTTTTGGTGACAGCGTTTAGTTTTCTGTAATTGACACAAAACCGCCATGATCCATCCTTTTTCTTCACTAGGATCACTGGTGCTGCCCAGGGACTTGAGGACTCCTGAATGACGCCTTTATGCAGCATGTCCTTGACCTGTTCAGCGATAACTGTTCTCTCTGCTGAAGACACGCGGTAAGGCTTTTGGCGAATGGGGTGTGCCGAGCCGGTGTCTATTCGGTGATGAGCACGAGAACGAGGAAGTGAAGCCTGCTTGTCGCCTTGTGCGAAATCGAACACAGGCACATGCGCCAGAAGAACTCGCGCAAGAGCTCGGCGCTCATCTGAGGGAAGAGACTTATTTATCATTCTTAGGACGTGCTCTTCAGAAATAGCTGAGTTGGCGTAGTAGGTTCGACACTGCGCTTCGTCGCTGAAAGCCATAATAGCGCTGTAGGTCATTTCCTCAAATGTGGCGAGTTTCATACCGCGTGGTAGAACAACAGGGGCCGATGAACAATTGAAAGCCCACAGATTCGCGGCACCATTCACTACACTCACGACAGAACGCGGTATGAGTACATCCTTCTTAGCGCAACTAGGAGCAAGCGGTAAAACTTCTGCATCAAATGAACAACGGTCGGTAGTAGTGGCTTTGACACAGACACGCGAGAATGAACAAGGCGGTATCAACAGATCATCGGAAACAACGAAGCACTTTTTGTCTTTCGGAGGTGTGTCTGCAAGGGCGGCAAGGAGTGCACTATCCAGACTTATTTCACCCGTACCACAATTGACAGAAGCGCCACAATCCTTAAGAAAATCAATACCCAGAATGACATCATGAGTGCAACGCGGTAATACCAAAAATTCTGTTTTAAAGTCTTCCCCGCAGAACAAAACACTTGCAACACAAATGCCGAGAGGAATAAGGCACTCTCCACTGACACCACGAAAGGTCACACTGTCATTCCACGGGAACATAACTTTCCGTCCCAATCTCTCTTTGAACGTGGCACTCATGACGGACACGGTAGCACCAGTATCTACTAAAGCACTTGTAGGTATACTATCGACGAAGACATGCACTTTGTTTTTCACCATCACCAGAGGAATATTTCGCAGAGATCCAGGCTGTCCGGCGACCTCACCTCCATTGGCCGCGTCGGCTAGTTTCCCGACGGCGGTGGGGACGTAAGGCGTCGCCGTGGTGATGGCGAACGGCGTTGTCGATTGGTTGGTGGCGTCAGGCTGCGATCTGAAGCTGGTGAGGCACTCCTGTTATGTTGTCCGAAAGCATTTCTGTGTGCTGAGCCTGTGGTTCGGGCAGCGCCAAAGTCAGTTTGCCAGTGGTTGTCATAGACGTCGCGATCGAAATTAGCCCAAGCTGGTGGTGCACCGTATCTTGACTGTCGGCGTCTGCGACAAAATCGGGAGATGTGACCCGTGGCACCACATCTATAACAAACCGGCGATGTGCGACTTGGGTTGTAGGCCTCGCGGTCAAACGTGGGTTGTTGCGTATAGTAGTGAGCACGACTTTCACATTGCCGGCGCGTGGTGACGGGTCCGTAAGAGCGCTCGTCGTGCGTCACTTCGTCGGGAAAATTAGATCGATGCTGCGGCCGCTGATCGGCAGGATAGCTTAGAGCTTCTGGCATGACAGACAGCGCGGATACAGCGGACGCAGGTTCATGGGATTGGTTGGGACGACCAAGCTGTTCGACACCCGCTGCTCGTTTAGTGTGTCGCTCGAGTTCTTCGCGGACTATCTGGCGTATAGTGGTCGCAAGGTCGAACTGATAGCCGGAGCTGTCGTCAACGCTTGCAACAGTGGTAACGTTAGGTAACCTTCCGAACTTTGGCGTGATACGGCGCAGCTTCAAAGTTTCAAACGTTCGGCACTGCCTGATGAGGTCGTCGACTGAGCTAAGACTCTCTTTTCCAATGAGGTAGCTATAGACGTCTTCAGCAATCCCTTTGAGAAGGTGCCCAACTTTATCTTCTTCAGACATAAGGGGGTTCACCGTCCTACACAGCTTCAAGACCGCCTCTATATAGGTCGTACAGGTCTCACCTGGGACTTGCGCGCGTTGAAGCAACGTCTGCTCCGCCCGTTTCCTCTTTGCGGTGGAATCTCCGAAGCATTCTGTGATGTCGGCAACAAAGCGGTCCCACGTCGTTAGTGTATCCTCATGGTTCTCGAACCACAGAAGTGCGGTATCCGTGAGAAAAAGAACGACGTTCTCCAACTGAGCGGACAGGTTCCATCCATTGTACTTGCTCACACGCTTGTAATGTGTGAGCCACTGTTCTACTCTTGTATCGCTATACTTCCCCAGCCCTGGATGACACGAGAGCGCGGATATGATCAGAGCGTTACGAAAATATATAATGTGTCCAAGGAGGTCCCTACGTGGGAGATGCCCGCTACGTGCTAAGCGCGTCCTACAGGACATAAATAAAGTTTTTCCACTTTACTCCAAGGAGGTCAGAGGCAAGGTATTCCGACATGTGTTCACACTATTCGTCTCGCTAGCATTCTAAAAGCTAGCTGAGGGGTACACTCTGTTTCTGCATACCTGTGAGCGCATGGCAGCATGTTGATTAGCTGATTGGCTGATTGGATGAGTGGTCTTATTAGACAAGAACCTTGCTACGGCAATGTTCATGTCCAATGTGACTGCTAACGATGTGTTATCCGGAATAGCTCTCGCAGTGTTTTCAGCCGTTAAGGTTTGGTTCTTTTATACTATATAATGGACTGGTGGCAACAGCTACGTGTGTGTTGTGCATTTTTTGTCGTATAGTTTAGAAACTAGTGATACTAGATTATGAAGCAGCTTTTTATCCCTGAAAATGCTTGTGGCAGAGTATTTTTTTCATGGTTTTGTTGTTAAGGTAGTGACGATCTGCATGGGAAGCGTATGAAGGCTGAAGCTCTTTTTTAAGCGTGCCATCGTCTCGTCTTATTTTTCACCATAGGGCATCCCAGATGGCGGCCTGTTGGGTTCGACGCATATCTCTGCGTCGTGCAGGGGATACCCTCACTGTCTGCCTCGTCAGCAGCAAGCATGGTGAGCTGCCAGAAAAGAGTGGGCGCTACGTCGCCACTCGCGTGCACTAGGTAGAAGCGCACTATTCGGTAGCCCCCAGCAGCATAGGAGGTGTTTTCTTATAGTTATAATTATCTAGCACCGAGAGCTGATGATGATGATATGTAGTTTTTATTGGCGCAAAGGCCAAGTGTGGCCAAAGAGCGCCATTTCACGCGATGTGGTGACAGCGGTGACTCGTGAGTTACAATGACAAGATGCAACACGGTTGTAAAGGGACCTAAAATCAGATCGCTGTAAATGGCGTAAAAATATAGGGAATAAAATTATGACATTGACAGGTGGGGTGGTCTATGGGTCTATGGGTTCTATGGTCTATGGGTTCTATGAGGTCTATGGGTCTTGTGATGCTAAAAACTGAATAATCATGACAGTGACATAAGATATTTACAACGAGTATGCTATTATACAATGAGATCTCGGGTTCTAAACAATCATCCTTGGACAGCACTACTGTCTCCTAAGAGCCCTTGAGCGCAAGGGTCTGGAGGCGGGTGCATACCATCACCGCTGTATCAGCAGCCTCAGTGACGAGGCCGTGCTACGAGTCCCTTGGTTTTATGACGTGCAATAGACCGACACCTTTCGGAATGTTCAGGACTATCCTATTTTCAAATAGCGGGTGTGGGCCTAAAAACAGTGCAGGGTGAAATGGCATACGTAGCCTGTACCCTGCACACTTGAGCTGAGAAGATGCAGCCAGGCACGCGATATGCTGCACCATGAAGCCGCCCTTATGTGTATGTCTGTGACATGATGAAGCTAAACTTTAAGAGACAGAATACGGATTCCACGTGTCGGGTAATATCTCTGCAGCACCACAGGCTGTGGGCACAAAACGTACATTTCGCACCGATGCTGTCTATAGCTAGACTGAACGTCCAGTAGCCTCCGCGGTATTCGCAAAAGACTTGTGCGTGCACTTGTTCCTTCTATTGCACATGCATTTGCGCGCGCCCTGCAACCTTCCTTGCGCTCGGCCCACTCCTGTGCCTCCAGGCGACTACCACCCGATGGTGATCATGCGAAGCCCACTCTGAGCTCTTTCAAAACAACGCTATGATAAACCCAAGCCGAACTTCCCTAAAACCTCAAAACGAAATAGACGTAACCAAAAAAGTGATGGATGCATTAGTGAACCGTCGGGATTGATGCAGGCATATATAAAGATGGAGGCCGCACGTTTCAATTTGTTTATCATCTGCACGGGATGAATTGCCGGTGAATTGCTGTTTAATACGAAAGTGTTTTATGCCTAGCTCCATGAAGAATTGAACTAACCTCATTTCCTTCATGGAGATGACGTCTCTAAAATCGTACGCGTGTTTGGGCTGCTCTTCTAAACAAAGTGTACGCGCAAAGGAAGCTCGGGTGAACAGTGTGGTGGACTTCTAGGAATCAACCTGCACACCCATAAGAAATGCGACAGTGGCGTTGGTTGGTGCCCTAAGGTACTGCATAAAATTGACTAAAATCAGCTACCACACATTTCAGTCTTCCAGTGTTGATTCTGTGCTCATGTAAAAGCCCGTCCTACTTTTATACCAAAGACGACAACATAGCTTGGCTGTTGATTACTGTGTGGGTGTGAGTGCTCGTTCCATAAGTTCCTAGTCTATAAGCTTCAGATATATGCAAATTGCACCTTTGCTCTATAAGTCCCGCGTTGTTGATATCTTTGATGGATGTTTAAATTATTAGTCCCTTCTGCAGCCTTTTCCGATTACTTGTGGTTTTATTTCCCTCACATTTGTCATTCTTTTTCCTCAAATCTAGCAAAGGTTACCTTTCCAATAGAATATTGATTTAGGACTGCTTTGCCTTCATGTGCTTTGGCGCGAAAACCTTGCTACGCCGCTTGCCAGGGGATTGTCTTGCCTTCAGTGTAGAAGAATCTCATTGCGTTTTTGGCTGCCAAGATTTGCTTTATGCACTGGCCCGCATAATATGTGTTCATTTTTGCTGGCCAGTTACGGAGGTAGGTGATCGGCCAGGTCGAGCATCGTGGCCACCTCCTCTGCTCTCTGTATAGCCTGGAGTTTGATACTAAGGCTGGTGGAGGTCAGAACCTCCTCCCACTTGGGCAGGAGACCGGGAGAGGGTGTGTCTTCTCTACAGTCCCAGAGGATGTGGTTGAGTGCGGCCGTTGAGCCGCATTGCGGGCAATGTGTGTCAAATATATCAGTATATGCGCGCGTAAGTGTTGGGGTTCGGAAAGGAATGTGTGTAGTCGGCTCCGGGCGCTTGGTCAGTTTACGATGCGGGGGTGGTTTCAAATACCTCCACAGGCGGTAATACTTGGTAAGCCGTGATATTGTCACGTGGTAGTGACGCACGCAGCACTCAAGGCGAAGCACGCAGGACTCAATCGATGTCAGGCGAACTGTTTATTGGGCGAACTTGTGCCCAGCAAAACAAAAGCCAATGACAATGCACAGCAGTAGCGGCGTGAACAGTCGTCCGTCGACGGAAAGACCGACTAGCGGCGCAATGCGTCGTCTTTTATACACGCATAATAACGCGTTCTCGCATTATCTCTGGAATTCCAGAAGTCACTCAAATGTACGCGTCAGGCATGCCAAGTTTCAGAATGATCGACACGGTTCCCGAAGTGACATGCAAGATAAACGCGGCCTGCGTTGTGCGTGACAGAAAGTGATGACGGCGCTCCCGCGAACAATCACAGCAAGCTCGCGATTCACGGGAAGGTGATAACGGCATTCTCTTTTAAACAAGCGAAAACAACCGCACGTGTCACTATCCCTCTGAAAAGCATCGTCCCGATAAACAAAACATGCAAGTAAGAGTACATGCAATAAATTAACAATACGCCACAGTTAATCAGCGCGCGTAATAAGGTTTCAGTCGCACCACATGTACAACTTCGGGTCGTGCACGGCGCCTCTGGGATGACGTTAAGCCATCGGGCAGGACCTCATAGTCCAGTTCGCCACCACGTCGAAGTACCTTGTAGGGTCCAAAGTAGCGGCGCGAAAGCTTCTTACACAGTCCGCGTCGCCGTATTGGCGTCCAGACTAAGACTAGATTGCCGGGTTGGTATTCGGTGTGGCGTGGTCAAAGGTTGTAGTGGCGCCTGTCGCCCGTCTGCTGGTTCTTGATACGCAGGCGAGCGAGCTGTCTAGCTTCTTCGGCGCGCTCTAAGTAGATGGCAACGTTGAGGTCGTCTTCGTCGGTGCCGACCGGTAGCATGGCATCAAGCGTCGTTGTTTGGCTCCGTCCGTAGACAAGCCTGCATGGAGCAAGCTGCGTCGTTTCTTGCACGGCCGTGTTGTAGGCGAAGGCCACATACGCAAGTATGGCGTCCCACGTCTTGTGTTCGCCGTCGATGTAGATGGCCAGCATGTCGGCGATGGTCTTATTTAGACGCTCGGTGAGGCCATTCGTCTGTGGGTGGTAGGCGGTGATTCGGCGGTGGCTGTGTGACTGTACCTCACGATCGCCTGAGTTAGGTCAGCCGTAAAGGCCGTACCTCTGTCGGTGATGAGAACCTCCGGGGCTCCACGACGCAGGACGATGTTCTCAATGAAGAACTTGGCGACCTCGGCGGCATTTCCCTTGGGCAGGGCCCTTGTTTCGGCATAGCGGGTGATGTAGTCAGTCGCTACGACGATCCATTTATTGCCGGATGTCGACGTCGGGAACGGCCCCAGAGAGTCCATGCCAATTTGCTGGAACGGCCGTCCAGTTGGTTCGACGGGTTGCAGAAGTCCAGCTGGCCTAGTTGTCGGCATCTTGTGTCGCTGACAGTCTGTGCATGTACTTACATAACAGGCGACGTCGGCAGTGCGGCGAGGCCAATAGTACTTGTATTCTTGATAGTGTGCGGGAAAGACCGAGGTGCCTGGCTGTCGGGTCGTCGTGTAAAGCTTCCAGAACCTCTGGACGTAACGCTGAAGGCACCACGAGGAGGTGGTTGGTGCGGAGCGACGAGAAGTCTTTAGGAGAACGTTCTTCCGAAGAAAAAAACTCACAGTTTCGCCGCAAGGGCGAAGCAGTGAATACGATAGCAACAAAGGGGACCGCAACGCGAAGAGCGTGGAGGCAGCTTGAAATTTCCAGCGCGTCCCTCGAGCTCAAAGGAGGCCGCTAAATGAACAAACAGATGATGAACGCGAAGTATCAAGTGAAGCATGCACGAAGCGAACGCACAGATATACACCGAACGAGCGCGAATAAGCTGTCACAATGGGTACTCTCAGTTTGAACAGCGCTCCTGTTGCAAAGGCGGCCGAAGCAGCGAAGGAAACTAGCGTGCTTCAAGTGTCGAGCTGTGACACTTGGTAGTTCGTGCTAATCTTCTGTTTGTTCGTTTAGCGGCGTCCCTTGAGCTCGAGTGACTTTCGCAGGCTCCTGTAACATCATCGCGGATATCACGGTGAAAGCTCGAAACATCCCTCTTCCTCTCACCACGACACAACCGCGCGAGCAGACAGCGGAAGGGCTAGGTTCTCCTTGCGCAAATATTAGAAGAAGCGAGCGAGCTGGCCGACAACTTTTATATGCGCCCGTAGCGCTCCTCGCGCCATCTCGCTGGTAATGAAGCAACGCTTATAAGCGCCTGCCGTCTTCGAGTCTTGCCAGCGGTAAAGGGTGCGTATATAAGGCTCGCCGGTAGCTCCCTGAAGGATCTGCTCTTTGTGGCGTAGAGGTTAGCGCTACGCGCTGCAGAGCGAGAGGTTGCTGGTTCGATTCCGCACTTCGGAAGCATTTATCTGAATTATTTTTCTTTGGGACTTTTGTATATATATACATACATACTTATACGTATACGGTGCATGACGGCGCCGGCGACGGGGACAGCAAAAACCAGCCGAGACTGTCCATATAATTGCTATCGCAATAAAACGAAGCTAGTCCTCGGCGGAATACTTTTGGCACGAAGACGGTCTTGCCTTCCAGGTAGTCCATGAGGCTCTTGAGCTCTAGGTCAGCTCATTGGCGTTCGGCGAAGTCGTCTGTACTTATGGGTCCCAAGAAAGAGTTGTCGTCCTGCTCACGCTCGGGTGCCGTCGGAGTGCTTTCGTCCACCCTTGTAGACGACGGTGATGTCAAATTCTTGCAGTCTAAGACTCCATCGTGCGAGGCGTTCTAATGGTTATTTCAAGTTAGCTAGCCAACACAAGGCGTGGTGGTCACCCACGGCTTTCCAAGGTCTGCCGTAAAGGTAGGGGCGGAACTTCGATGTAGCCCATATGATGGTAAGGCATTCCTTTTCTGTGGTGGAATAATTTGCTTCTGCCTTCGAAAGTGACCGGCTCGCGTAACTGATAACCCTTTCGAGCCCGTAGCTCCTCTGCACGAGCACGGCGCCGAGTCCTGTGCTGCTTGCGTCCGTGTGAATTTCGGTGTCGGCTTCGTCGAATCGTGTCAGGCGAACTCTTTATTGGCGAACTTGTGCCCAGCAAAACAAAGCCAATGACAACGCACAGCAATAGCTGCGTGAACAGTCGTCGGTAGACGGAAAGACTGACTAGCGGCGCAATGCGTCGGCTTTTAAGTGCGAATGCACTTCTTAAGGCCGTTTCACATGACGCAGAAACACAGCGATTTTGCTTCGGCGACTAGAGCGATCGCGATTTTTTTCAAAAAAAATCGCGATCGCTCTTGTCGCAACGGTCTGCGACGAGCGACCAAAAAGTTGGAATTTCGTCGCTCTGATCGCAGCGATCCGAACGATTTCCCGTCGAAATTGCGCCGAGCAGCAGCACCCGAGCTGTTTCGCTGTCATGGCGGTGGAGTGTGTTTTATGATCGGAGCCGTGGATTACCGAATCTGGTACGTAGTACTATTAATAGCGACACGAGAAGGAAAAAAATAAAACCTCATACTTCGGCATTCCTCCACTTGTATGTTTTTATTGAAGCAGTGGGTTGGTGTTTTAGCTTTCTTGTGTACTACGTCGAGCTTTCGCTTCGACGTAGTACAACACACGAACGCATTTTGTTCCGTGCGCGGAGGAAGATTCCCGCTGGTTGATGTATACTCGAGTTGAGACTCGACGCTATCGAATGTGTGCGACTTGCCTTGCATACACAAGCATTCTTTTTTTTCTCTCTCTCTCTTTTTGAGATTGCCTGTTGTTGCCGCACAGCCAAGGTATTACAGCACATACCTTGCGTGCACTCACACGCGCATTGCGCGTTGTAAATCCTATGAGCCTGCGATGATAATGATTGAGCACGACGTGGTCGCGAGGCATCCGATGGCGGGCTGCTTTTTTGTGCGCCAATTCGGCGAATGCTCTTGCTTTTCTTCCGCATCGAAATGAGGCCGCCGTGGCCGGAAATCGAACTCACATTCTAGCGGCGCGACACGAACTTACAATTAAGGTGCTTTGTCAAGAAGCCGAGACCTTTGTATGTCGCCGGAACTTTCTGAACTGTTAATGCATGCAGTTTTCATGGATACGGGGCGCGCTAATTAACCAGAAATACTTCGCCTTACACCGACGCCGTAAATCGGGCACGTCATTGTTGGACTGACTATGCGACCAGTAACTAAATATAGATAATTTTTGGTGTATTAATGTGTGCTTTTATAACGTACCATATCAGGAATGCTAGCAGCGTCGTTGATTTACTTTCAAAGCGTTGATGCGCAACAAGTATTATTAATAGCAGCTTTTTCTTCTTTTCTTATCTCGTGGACAACATTTTTTCCTTCACATATATTTATACGCATATATTTATAGGATTTGTATATTTCCTGCACCGGTTCTCACTTTATATAGTTACAATTAATTGTAAAACCTTCATGGCATGTAACAACACTTCAAAGAAGATTACTTGTGCACGTAAATGCTTGCAGTGTACTTGTTTTGTCTTGTTTATGATGTTCATTATAGCACATCACTTAAACACACACAAAAAAAGAAAATCGGGCAAGCAGCCAGCAACGTTCTTATACAGTTCTTACATAGAAGAAAATGTGAAAAATCACAGCTAATCAAAATCATGCAGGGAACTTGCCTTGTTGCATCCTTTTTCTGTAGGTTATAGTTTCCTCTTGGGTATGGACCAGTGTTGCACTTCAATAGCCATTCAGGTGTGAACGTGCATATTTAGGTGTGAAGCCATGCCAAACTAAATAGAAACAGCTTGCGGACATATCTGAGAATGGTTTCATTATTACATAAATCCTGCTTTTACAAGTGCATAAGTTTATAGAATTATGCATTTTTCGAACATATCTTGTGGTGAAATTAAAACACCATGTAACTTTGACATGGCATTATAAAACTGATTTCTGCAAATGAAGTGTGTACGTTTACACATTATGTAGTTTAATTTTATGTAATACGTACTGCAAACAAATAAAGGTCCAACCAGGAAAGAAATTGTGAGAACAACACATGTACATGAACCTCTCTATTAAAATTCATAAAGGAAAAGTAAGTGTGCATTAATGCGTAAACATGACCCAACTAAAGTACGGCACAATGAACTAGGGATACATGGCAGAAATGGTGTGTCTCGGCAGTGCATGCTGTTTTGTAGCCATGCCTGGGAAAAAAATATACATCTTAAACAAGCGTGTTAAAAAATCTGTGCACTAAATGTGCATGTTAGTCGAGGGACTCTTTAAGTGTTGCATCTTTACTGAAGACATTACAAGGACTAATTACCAGCTTATTAAAGTATAGGAAAAGATTGCGATATTTATAACATTTGAATGCAAATATTATATCACACAGAAGGGTCTTGCACTGCTTGTTCTTATAGAGTTGCAAACAAGAGTTTAGCAGTGATGCCTCAACTGTCGCATTTGGCTTTCACAACACTGTTGGCCTAGTTGATATAAAACAAGAAGAGAAAAACAGGAAGAGTGGCACTTCCAGCTACTTTATTCAAGGCGCTAACCCAAGAATATATACAAACAGCAAGCATGCGCGGTCCCTTTCCAACCTCATATCATGCAGCAATCAAGCAATCTCGTCTCTGGTGCATATAACATAACTGATGTATAGCTGATAACTGACAATTTGTACAGGCAACAAAACATACAATGATTCTTTTTTACAACTTGCCATTTTTATATATTGTTTTAATCTGTCACTTGCCATGGTGGCTGTGCCAGTTTGCAAAAACAGAAAGTAAGCTCACGCTATATTAAGGCAAAAACCTTATATTACTATGTTTCAAGGCTGTGTTGCGCAGTACAAAAAACCAGAGTGTAGGCGAGCATCGAATAGGTGGAGTGCATCTCTCGCTTCACTGTAAAGCTGATTAAGTATATCTTGCTGGTGCGGTCAGCTTTGTTGCCTTCGTATTACAACAAAGTTGACTGTGTCTCGCTGCAAAATCTCATGCCACATCATTGTAGGTGAAGGTGCACAAGGCTCTAGTTGCGAGGAAGACCGAGAAGGCACAGCGCTGCAGAAGAACCTTAAGCAACTCAAAATGCCATTTGTCACCACTGCTGCTGTAACAAAGCAGCTATGTGTGAAACAGCAGCAGCAGCCCAAGAAACAGATCAATGGAACTTGGCATTTGCCTTTCACATTCCCTTGGAAATTTCTAAGCACCTGGTATAACAATACAGCGTAAACCGGTATGGGCTTGTTACAATGCTCAAAATTGGTGACAATGGTGCCTGAAGCAGGTGTCTGAAACCGCTATCGCTCACAATGAGGAAAAGTCCATACCCCCATCTCACGTGAAGGAAAACTAGCAATCTTTCAGTAATGTTTATCTCCCTCTCTCCACGCCTGTGCACATTTGAACCCAGCTCAACAGGAGTAGTAGCACCCACCCCCGACTCTGGGCCTTATATGTTGTCAGTGGTCGGCTATGGTTCTATCCACAAAGACGAGGAGAATTGGGGGGCGGGGCAGAAAATACAGAAGAGCAAGGAGACGACGACGGCTAGGAAGGAGAGGATGCAGTTGACAAATGAGAAGTAAAGGAACTTGAAAAAGAAGACAATGGAAGAGGAAGAACAAGAGGGGGGAGGAGAAGCAGGAATGGAAGAAGACCTAAAGAGAATAATAAGAGCACATGCAGGAAAGCTTACACTGTCAATGTGCTGTGTTCTTTGCAAAGGCCTGAGAGTGTTCTTACAATGCTGCCCTAACTTGTCCCAGCGGCTCATTAAAGAAATTCTGCTGACATTGTGCAGTGGAGTTTATCCTCTGAAAATGCACACCTACCAGATTCATGATAGCCACCATTGGTGATTACTTCTCTATGCAAGTTACTTCAGGCAGTAAAACCTTTGCCGGGACAAAGAAATGGAAAAGACATCAAGAGAGTGCAGGGATTGCTTACCCACAAAGGTTGTTATGCAACATCAAAAAAGAAGCATCAAAATTCAACGTGAATGTTGTTTTTGTGCCCCTAACAAGCTCTCAAAGGTGTGTTCTCCAGGCAAAGTGGCTGAAGTGTGCAAGATGCACAGGAACAAGTTCAGCACTTGCCAGTCGCACAGAGCGGCTTGGTTGCAGCAGATAAGAAAACCTGGCATCCTACGAGCAAAGTGACAATGTAGGTGGAGACATGGTATGTCCTCGAGGCATGGAGAAGGCAGTATTTGAGGAGAGGAATCTGCTAGGCTGTGGCAGCGCGCGCCATGGCCCATTCATGAAATGGTTTGGCAAGGAGGAAATTGAATTTTCTTTGCATCACGACAGATGAAACTTCCGGGAAGTGGTCATCTTTTACATGTCATCCTATGGGTGCAATGCATAAAAACTGCGATACCGTCTCATATATTGCAAATATTATCAGTTTTCTGTCTGCAGCATCATTAAGTAAACTCTGTGGGCATTTTGGCTGTAGTTTGTAATAAATAATCACTTCAATATGTGCTATACAGCACTTGTAATGAGCTGCATGTAGTGACTCCAGTGCAGGTGACACCTGCCGCTGCAAGTCCCTCGTTTGCATGTTGTGAACAGGTATGGGTAAATGGCCTTGGGAAGAAAAGGCATGCAGGATGCTGCATATTCTTTGTGATCTGCTGACTTTACAACTCTCACGGGCTTCTCAGACTTTTAAGTGCACTTTTCGTGTTGCAACAAATGCTTGCGCTCTCTGGGATTTCCACCAGTGCCATTTTAGGATGGGACAGAAATGTGTTGCGCCAAACTACAACAGTAGTGCATCTAGCAAAGTGAAGCCGATTACTTTCGACGTTCTCAGTGGCTTGATGAAAGTGGAGGCATGGACTTGTACAATACTAAGGAAAGGTCGAGAGCTCATGCCCCATAACTACGTTTGCTAGAAGCATTTCTCAAACAGTGAAATGGAGACGCAATGAAGGTGATCTTGGTGGTGACATCTCTCTTGACAAACCTAAGCGGCCTGTTTTGTTACTAGATGCCATGCTGTCACTATTTTTGCACTGTCTCAGCTACCTGTCTCCTGTTCTCAAAAAGAGAAAAGAAATGAGCCAATTGGACCTGGCGTGAAGTGTGGAGAGCATGCAAAGACAGAGACTTTGGTGGTTAATGACACAAATATGCTCGCTGCTTTCCACTTTGAGGAAAATGAAATGGTGCATCCTCTCGCCTCCCTTTGCCATGAGTCCAATGCCTCGAACAATAAGCAAACAACGGCATATGTGTGGTGGAAAGACAAGGAACGACACTGTACCAATAGTTCTGGTAATGACCAAACCAGTCAAGCCAGAGTTATTGAATAATTATAAGTTTTACATTCCAAAAAAACATACTGTGCAGATAATTAGGTAATTGCTGTACATGCAACACCTTTTTTCGTTTATATAACAAATAATTTGCAGCCACCAAGGTCGCACAAGAAGCACATCAAGTACGATGAATCGGCACTGACTAGCCTTGACAGGTGGAACCGGCAAGCTTCTGCAGAAAGCGTGAAGTGTCTGTTTCTCTCTCTGCACCAAGCCGACTCGCACAACAGAGGGTGTGTTGGCACCATGCCCTACAGCGTGATTTCACTGAGCTTCACTGAGCCACCCAAACAAGTACTGTTTCGCTTTCTGAAAAAACGCTCTGTGCCTCAAGGCCAATACAGCAGTTTTCTCTATAGCGGTGACCATCACACAAATGCTTCTCAATTCCAACAAGCGCATTTGATTGAGGAAATGCTATGGCAAGAAAACATTCTAAACTTCGAGAGACTCCCGAGATGGAACAGGATGGAGAGCAGTTTCTGAACCATTAGACAATGAATGCATGTCACAGAAACACAGTGAGCCCTGTTAATATTTCTGCTTGTCGACAGAATCCTTTTATTGCAGTAAAACCACGTATCTAAATATATAGGCTGTTTGGAGATAGTACTTAATTCAGGCCCTTATTGGCTGTTTTTCTGTTTTGCAAACAATTCGGTTCTAGCAGAAAAGAGGCATAGCAGGGGAACAGTCTACTACAGCTCTAAGTGCATGACTACGCTACTAACTTGTTATAAGACTATACATCAAAAATACATTTCGTGCACAGCGTGGGGAGTGCAACGTATTTTGCTTCTTTGGACAGACTCCCAGTAATCTACTAGCATTAGGAAACTAAACGACATCCGTGTCCTCACAATGTAGTGACGCAACATACAGGCTTCAACACAGGTGACTGCAGCTCCTTATAAACTTGTGATGCTAGTTGTTACACATCCACACCACAGATTCCACGACGGACGATCCGTGATATCGATGTTCACAAAACAAACTATTCAACATCATGCAAGCACACACGCGCACGCACGCGCACACACACACACAGAGGCGTCATTTTTCGCGGCCTTCAAGATGCGAGTTTTCGGTTACATGCGTGTTGCCGCGTTCGGTCACAACACAAACTAACCGTATTCCGTGCACAGACACACACATATACATCATTTGCAGATCCATAAATGTGGGCTTTGGTTAGATGCCGGCGTCGTCCGGTTCGGAGGCACTACAGTGTAGTAGGCACTTGCGAGCAAGATACACGAACCATTCGTTGACAACTTGATGCTGAACACGGAGGATCATGCTTCGCGCACACGACGACTTCGACGAAGAATACGCGGACCCTTCCTACGCGGCTACATCCATGGCGCAAAGTTTTTTTTTCTTCACGACGCGAAGCAGCCGAAGCAGCGGCTGCGCCGCTGCGCTGCTGCCACCGCTATTTTCACGTCTTTACTGATGTGCGGGAGCCGCTGTTGCGCACACCAAAATAATTTACCCACTTGCAGCCGTTTTTAAATTACAATACATGCATGTTCTTCAATCCTGTAAAACAAAGTTAATAATATTATAACGCACGGTTATTTAAACACATTTGAAGATAGCCGGTCGCTACTGTCGCGGGAAAAACAGTCGCTGCAATCGCAAGTCATCTGAAACGAAACCGCCATTAAGCGACGGGAGCGAACAGAGCGATTGGAACGATTTTCGTCGCTGCAATCGCAGCATGTGAAACAGCCTTTAAGCGACCCCGAAAACTCCGCCGGCATCCGCGCTCCTCCTCCTCTCCCCTAGCAACGGCGCGAGGAGCGGAGAGGAGCGTCTGTAGCAACGGCGCAGCGACGTCACGCCCCACGTGACTGCGCGCGCTCCGCCCTCCGCTCCGTGGCTGCGCACGCCCCGCGCCGGCTCCGCACCGCTCTCCGCGCCGTGGCTGCGCGCGCCGCGCCGGCTCCTCGCACCCTCTCCGCGCCGTGACGTCACGGCGCCATGCAGCTGGTGTGCCTCTCCCCCCGTTAGGTTTGCACTCACCCTACTTCATATATAAATGTGTGTGTGTGTGTACAAATGCATCATGACAACAACACTTTAAATCATTAATTACACTTAATCATCATCATCAGTAAAAGTGCTTTGCACTTAAAAACGGCCAGACCTCCGTGGGTCGGCTGGCGCGTGCTCTCTCGCTGCCGTCTCCTTCGCTCGGCTCTGCAGTTTAGTCGCGCGCGCCCCCTCATAGCAGCACCCCGTGCTTCGCACTTCCTCATACTCCCCTTCGGGGAAATGCGGGTTTTTTATACACACGTGGTAACGCGTTCTCGGATTATTTCTGGAATTCCAGAAGTCAGTGAAACGTACGCGTCACGCATGCCAAGTTTCAAGAATGATCGACACGGTTCCCGAAGTGACATGCAACATAAACGCGACCTGGGTTGTGTGTGACAGAAAGTGATAACCGAGTTCCCGCAAACAATCACGGGAAGGTGATAACGGCGCTCTGTCTTAAACAACCGCAAGTCTTAATATGAGGTAAAGGCTTCATGATGAATCACCGAGTCGGACTTGGCCTCCACCGCTTGGCTGACGAATCCTCGAGCATACAGGTGGGCCGCCTTATTCCCCCGGTTCCCTGCGTGAACTGGAACCCATATGAGTTCAATGGGGCATATGTGCCATCCTTGCCTGGAAGGAGAGGGGGGAGTGTTGAGGGGGCTACGATGACACGTGCAAAGTTTGAAACGCCAGCTTTTAAGTCGCTGAGTATATTGGTGAATCCGGCTATGGCCACTTCTTGGGCTTCTGTCAAGTTAGGTGCACTGAGGGAAGCAGCTATTTTAACACAGGATGGTTCTGCACTCTTGATTGACTTGTGGCGTTTAATATCGAAAAACCAGCTCTGATTATGCGAGACGCCGTAGTGAAGGTCTCCGGAAATTTCGGCCACTTGGGGTTCTTTAACGTGCACTGACATCGCACAGCACACGGGCCTCCACATTTCGCCTGCATCGAAATGCAGCCGCCGCGGCCAGCATTCGATCCCGCTTCCTTCGGATCAGCAGCCGAGTGCCATAGCCAATAGACGACCGTGGCGAGGCATTATGCATTGTTGCCAGGGAAACTCATGACACTTAGTGTGCAGGCGTGGTTTGAGCCGGGATACTGGGTTTTATGAACGCACGCCGAATCAGAGCTTTGCGGGTGGGTCCTGTGAAAGGATATGGCCCTCGCTTTCCTTATGCCATCGTGATGGTTCGCCAACATGTTCTTTGGCAGCGGCTTTATCAGAAATCTTTTGTTCGGGAGGATGGCGGTAGAATTGTTGCCACTTCAAGATACATTGTGTCCCATTGTATTAAGGATCCAACGTCCCGTCCCTCTGCCTTCTAGTGTGTAAATTTTCGTCGTAAGATGTGCTTCAAGCAGTTCTTCTAAGGTGCTATGTAGCCCAAGACAGAGGAGGTGTTCCGTAGTGGCGTTCCGGGGAAACCCCAACGCCACCGTATAAGCTTTGCGTATGAGGCGGTCTAGTTGGGCTCGCTCAGACCGTAGGAGGTGCAAATTCTTTTTTAGATGCGAAGCAGCTCTTTGACTAGCCTGTGTAACGCCGTCCCTCCGTGCCTCCGTACGAACGCGCCGCAACGCGCTCCCCTCGCCCCAGCTGTTGGAGCGGTGCCAAGTAGGTCACGCCGCAGCTGCGCCTTGACGTCATGCTCCCCTCGCAGTGCGCGCTGACGTCACTCTCTCCCTCGCCTGCCGCGCGCTCGCCGCAGCACCCGCAGCTGCTGCCTCGTCCATTCGCCCGCAACACCTGCCACTACCGCCGCTCGCTCCGCTACCGCGACCGCCGCTCGCTACACCGCCGACTCGTCGGTTCACGCGCCCAAAAATTAACACCATCTTCCCAAAGGGAACCATGGGATGCGAAGCACCCGCGTTAGCGCCGTTCAACCCGTGACGCCATCCGTGCGCAACGCTGCTGCTTCGCATCCCATCAGGGTTCCCTTCGGGAAGATGGTGTTAATTTTCTTTCATGCCTCGCTTGCGTGCGCTCACGCGAGATATGAGGTGGGCGGTCTATTTCACTGTTACAGTAAAGCGCTCCATTGTAATATCATTATGGTGGTTGTGGCCGAGTACCGTCATGTGGTCCCCCTGTGGTATTGGAGTATTGTGAACACACACCCTAACGCTCGGCATGGGACGAAGACAAGCACTGAACTAACCACTGGCAGTTTTATTATCATGAAAGGAAATATATACATGTAAAGCATGCCTGAGCGCACACCTTAAATAGCAGATAAATATCATCTTTTTGTAGAAGGCGTTTTCGCAGTCAAGTAGACGACTGGATAGTGCGGAATGCAAACATCAAGCTTTTTCTTAATATTCATAGCTTTGAAGACTTCGCTAGATCTTTCATCAGGCTGTTTGAAGGTTACAGAAGCTCGTTGTTGTTCGAAGCCCATTGTCATTCATGTGGCAACCACATGAACGACAATGACCTGAGAGATGAGAAGTGGGTGTGCCTGTCAAAGTGCTGTGGTACTTCTGTAGCCTAATATTAATACAGGTACCGTTCTGACCAGTATACACTTTCCCGCAAGATAATGGTATGCTATAAGCAACGCCACATACAGAATCAAATAACAAACGGTCCCGATGGCTAAAAGGGCACACATTCCTTCGTGACTGGCCTTATTTTTTCTTGCCTATCATGGCATAAGCTCTCGCAATCCTTACATGTGGTGAAAAAGCACCGCTCACATCGAAACCTTAGCTATCTTCACGAGCCGATGTGAAAGTCCGTGAACATATGGGATTACGGCTAGATTGTTAGGGTTGGTAGCAGCCGGGATTGTGCGCTGTTCGAGTCGTGAAGTGCATAGCTTGAAAGATGTGAAATCATCGAAGCTGTCAACATTAAGAAAAATCCCCGTCATGGTGGTCTAGTGGCTATGGTACTCGGCTGCTGATCCGAGGGTCGCGGGATGGAATGCCGGCCGCGGCGGCTGCATTTCGATGGAGGCGAAATGTTGAGTCCCGTGTACTGTGCGATGTCAGTGCACGTTAAAGAACCCCATTTCTTTGTGCAATAAACACACACTCGCCAAGGTTAAAATAAAAACAAAAAAGGCATTGACGTTTCGGAGCCCGTACGGGTCCCTTGATCACACTAATGTCAGCGAGGGCATGCGGCTATTTATGGGTCAGGTGCATGCCCACGCTGACATCTTCATTGTGATCAAGGGACCCGTACGGGCCCCGAAACGTCCATGCCTTTTTTAAATGCGAAGCATTTCTTAGCGAACTTCGGCGAGTTTGAGCGTATCTATCTATCTATCTATCTATCTATCTATCTATCTATCTATCTATCTATCTATCTATCTATCTATCTATCTAGCCGCCTACGATTATGTGCTCTCCTGGCCGTTCCGCTAATCGGATGTTTACGAAAATTGGTATGCCACATCATGACTGCCTGACAAACATAAATTGCAGGTCATAACATGAAAATCATGACATGCGTGTCATGAGCGGCATGATTTACATGTCACAGTCTTGGTGCTCTCCTGGTCGTCTCGTTAATGGGATGTATACGAAAATTGGTATGCCACAATACTACTGCATGGCGAACATAAATGACAGGTCATACCATGAAAATCATGACATGCATGTCATGAGTGACATGATTTACATGCCACGCGTTTCGTTAATGGGACGTATACGAAAATTGGCATGCCACAACATGACTGCATCACAAACATAAATGACAGGTCATAACATGAAAATCCCGACATGCATGTCATGAGTGACATGATTTACATGCAACGGTCTTGGTGGTCTCCTGGCCGTTTCGTTAATGGGATGTATACGAAAATTGGTATGCCACAACATGACTGCATGGCGAACATCACTGATAGGTCGCAACATGAAAATCATGATATGCATGTCATGGTCGACGTGATTTACATGCCACGCGTTTCGTTAACGGGATGTATACGAAAATTGGCATGCCACAAGATGACTGCATCACGAACGTAAATGACAGGTCATAACATGAAAATCATGACATGCATGTCACGAGCGACATGATTTACATGCCGCGGTCTTGGTGCTCTCTTGGCCGTTTCGTTAGTGGAATGTGTAGGATAATTC
The DNA here is from genome assembly GCA_013339685.2 of Hyalomma asiaticum. NCBI lineage: Eukaryota > Metazoa > Arthropoda > Arachnida > Ixodida > Ixodidae > Hyalomma > Hyalomma asiaticum. The sequence continues at coordinate 128,425,266 of CM023484.1, forward strand.
GTATGCAACAATATGACTGTATGACGAACATAAATGACAGGTCATAACATGAAAAGCATAACATGCATGTCATGGGTGGCACGATTTACATGCCAGGCGTTTCGTTAATGGGATGCTTCCCTAGGCTTCATGGTCTGTTTGCTCATTAAGTTGTTTCTAACAAATGAAGAACGAGCCCTTGACCCCTTCCCTTTAGTTATTTCATAGCTTGGGCCTCGTTGCGGCAGACTTTATGCCTTAGGTAGCATGCGAGGGCTTATTGGGCAGCAGCCATCTCATCTAAGTTCACGTTCTACGTGACGCCTCCTGGCAGAAAAGTGTGTCCCACACACGCAGCCTTGGCCACGAGTGGCGCTGCCTAACACTCCCAGGAGAATACGTACATAAATACACAATAAAGTGGACGGGGGGACGACCGCCTTCGTAGATCAGTTGGTAGAGCATCGGACGCGACATCCGAAGGTCGTGGGTTCAGTTCCCACCGAAGGCAAGGTTTGTCTTTTCGTCCACTTTAATTCCTTTCTACTTTCTCCACAATTACAATACCACAAGTAACTTCCCCTATGCTTTCCTAGGCTTCATTGTCTGTTTGCTCATTAAGTTGTTTCTAACAAATAAAGAACGAGCCCTTGACCCCTTCCCTTTAGTTATTTCATAGCTTGGGCCTCGTTGCGGCAGACTTTATGCCTTAGGTAGCATGCGAGGGCTTATTGGGCAGCAGCCATCTCATCTAAGTTCACGTTCTACGTGACGCCTCCTGGCAGAAAAGTGTGTCCCACACACGCAGCCTTGGCCACGAGTGGCGCTGCCTAACACTCCCAGGAGAATACGTACATAAATACACAATAAAGTGGACGGGGGGACGACCGCCTTCGTAGATCAGTTGGTAGAGCATCGGACGCGACATCCGAAGGACGTGGGTTCAGTTCCCACCGAAGGCAAGGTTTGTCTTTTCGTCCACTTTAATTCCTTTCTACTTTCTCCACAATTACAATACCACAAGTAACTTCCCCTATGCTTCCCTAGGCTTCATGGTCTGTTTGCTCATTAAGTTGTTTCTAACAAATGAAGAACGAGCCCTTGACCCCTTCCCTTTAGTTATTTCATAGCTTGGGCCTCGTTGCGGCAGACTTTATGCCTTAGGTAGCATGCGAGGGCTTATTGGGCAGCAGCCATCTCATCTAAGTTCACGTTCTACGTGACGCCTCCTGGCAGAAAAGTGTGTCCCACACACGCAGCCTTGGCCACGAGTGGCGCTGCCTAACACTCCCAGGAGAATACGTACATAAATACACAATAAAGTGGACGGGGGGACGACCGCCTTCGTAGATCAGTTGGTAGAGCATCGGACGCGACATCCGAAGGTCGTGGGTTCAGTTCCCACCGAAGGCAAGGTTTGTCTTTTCGTCCACTTTAATTCCTTTCTACTTTCTCCACAATTACAATACCACAAGTAACTTCCCCTATGCTTTCCTAGGCTTCATTGTCTGTTTGCTCATTAAGTTGTTTCTAACAAATAAAGAACGAGCCCTTGACCCCTTCCCTTTCGTTATTTCATTGCTTGGGCCTCGTTGCGGCAGACTTTATGCCTTAGGTAGCATGCGAGGGCTTATTGGGCAGCAGCCATCTCATCTAAGTTCACGTTCTACGTCACGCCTCCTGGCAGGAAAGTGTGTTCCACACACGCAGCCTTGGCCACGAGTGGCGCTGCCTAACACTCCCAGGATAATACGTACATAAATACACACTAAAGTGGACGGGGGGACTACCGCCTTCGTAGCTTAGTTGGTAGAGCATCGGACGCGACATCCGAAGGACGTGGGTTCGGTTCCCACCGAAGGCAAGGTTTGTCTTTTCGTCCACTTTAATTCCTTTCTACTTTCTCCACAATTACAATAGCACAAGTAACTTCCCCTATGCTTTCCTAGGCTTCATTCTCTGTTTGCTCATTAAGAGGTCATAACATTAGAATCACGACACGCGTGTCATGACCGGCATGATTTACATGCCATGGTCCTGGCGCTATACTTCCGTTTCGTTAATGGGATGTATGGGCTCCGCCTACTGACCAGAGGGCGCTACGTAGCTCTCGTCGGATGGCTCAGTATCGCTGACATTGGCTGCTTGGTCGCACGTATGAGACGCGCGCGCACGGTAGAAACCGAGGTGACAGCGACGCGCGCGTTTCTTCGCTGCTTTCCGGGCGCGCTGCGAACCACACGAACGCTCGCGGCGTCGCCCTTTGGAACAGTTTGCCGCAGGTTTGGAGCGCGCGTCTCAAAGGAAATAAAACGAAAGACGGTGGGACGGGCGGTCGCTGCTGCTATAGAGTTGGAGACGCGCATCGCGTTCGCATATTTTCCTGTCACAGTCTGCCCAATTTCGCTTCTCTCCGCCAGACAGTGCGTTCTGGCGCTGATGTCGCACATGGAAAACTCGACTGCACGGAGCCTATGCGAAAATTGGTTTGGCACAACATGACTGCATGACGATCATAAATGACGGGTCGTAACATGAAAATCGTGACATGCATGTCATTAGCGGCATGATCTGCATGCCACGCGTTTCCTGAAAGGGATGTTACCAAAATTGCTATGGCGCAACCCGACTGCATGAAGAACGTAAATGACAAGTCATAACGTTAGAATCATGACATGCGTGTATGAGTGGCATGGTTTACATGCCATAGTCTTGGTGCTCTTGCGGCCGTTTCGTTAACTTCATATGTACCAAACTCGGTATAGCAAGACAACAATGCAAATCCATTTTACGTTCCTTATGCGTGCTTCGCATTCCCTTGATTCCCACTGCACGTGGGATCTGCCAATTTTTTTTAACCTTGGCGAGTGTATGTTTATTGCACAAGTATGTTCCCTCGCCAGACGGATTGTTCGTCAAACGCTTGAATATAAAAACCCCATGTGGCCAAATTTCCGGAGACCTCGACTACGGTGTCTCTCATAATCAGAGGTTGTTTTGGGACGTTAAACCCCACAAATCAATCAACATTAAGAAAAAGCATGATGTTTGCATTTCCGCGTCATCCCTTCGTATACTTGATTGCGAAGTCAGCCTTCTAGAAAAATGGGACGATTATCTGTGATTTGAGTGTCCGCGCGCAAGCGTACTTGTATTTATTTCCTGTTTTGCCAACAAAACCGCCAGGTGTTAATTCAGCACCTCTGTGTCCTTCTTTTCCTGTGTGCTTTTTGCAGTGTTTTAAAGAATGAGACGGATCATGACGGCGACGGCTAAGTGTCCGTATAAGTTGTATCACAAGATTTTATTCCCATTTTCGAGACATTGATGGTCGTTGCTATTAGTACGCCGACCGAGAAAATCGGCTGTATTGTTCCCCGATTCCGTCGCGAATCTTTGGTTCGGAACTGTTGTCGCTGCCACTCACGCTCAAGTGCCGGTGATCTTTTCCTGTGCAGTGGGTGTGGATGTGAGGCGCAACTTCGTGCTACGTTACGCGAGGGAGAAGATCACGCTGTACTCGCACGGGACCGGAATGCCCGAGGACGCAGTAAGTGGCACATATTTATGTTCTCCTCAAGACTCCGAAGTCGATTCCATTGGTGCTGCGGCTTCCATAGTGGAAGTAGAGCTATTCGGTGCTTTTATTCCTCACACAATTGTACTTCACTGAAAGTACTCATTGTTTGGCATGCCTAGCGTACCGAGTTCCATATTGCAATGCCCCTTTCATTACTCTGTAGGCAGGGACGTGTGAGGAGGTCACAGATATAAAAAAGTTCTGCAGATCGCACAGAGTGTAGGAATCGGTGTCATGCGAAAGAGTCGGCGATGATATCGACTATGACGAAGTGTTTCACATTAAGCCATGTCTTTGGCGTTAGAAGAAAATGCATGTACAAAGAACGTGAGTGGGTGCATGCTTAACGTGGGCTGACCGGAAACGTGGAAAACATCATGGCGGCCGAAATCACGGTACGACGTAACGTTTGCTATCATATCCTTGGACAGCAAACAGCACGCACCTTTCTTTTGTAGAGACGAAATATAGATACTGCGATCTTATACAAGATATTCTCAGCGTGGTACATATATAGATAGAAAAAGAGAAAAAAATAACAAAGCGAAACGATCACTGAGTTCCTTCGCACATGCACTTTAAAGAAAGAAACAAAGACAAGTGACGTTATTTATCAATTTTCAAATCAAACAGACAATCCATTAGCACGAAAAAAAGCACATAAAACATATCAGCCAGACAAGAAAATGCTTGCTAGTGAAGGTGTGATTCAAATTGCGATAGTGAATCCTGTGTAACAGTTTTACCGGACAGTTCGTTCGACTATCGTTCTAGGAATGAAAGAATAGTTGAAACCGCTGACACGTGTAGTGAATGGAGTAACAGCTAATGAGTGTGTGTGCCTCGTCACGTAACCTGTCGTATATGCAAGATGTGACGTGCTAATCTTGTAATGACGTTTTAATAACTGAAACAAGAATGTTAGACGACATACACGATTTCGATGACTTAGAGAAGGGTGGCCACTTTGAGATACGAGCCTAGCGACTGAAGTGCGACCGTACGTATTGCAGATGAATCTAACAGACTTTTTTGTAAGCTTTCAAGTTTTCCTATGTCGGTTTTAGTGAAAGGCTCCCATATAAACGGGGCGGTCGAGTGTTTTATATGCCAACAAACGTATTGTTGGCGTAGATGATTTTAATACACGCCTTAAAAGGGCCCTGCGACATAAATTAAGCAGGCCGTTTTTATCAGTGATTCTAGAACTGTTGCACGCAGGGATGTCGCGGAGAGAGTAGAAAGGCCGAAAGCAAAGTGGCTATAATTCTATTTCAGCAAACAAACCGCCCAAAATCGTCTCCTGTTTGAACTGAGGCGACACACAACGGAGAATTTCGTTACAGGAAGTGACATGGAGTGACGACATTGGCGGGGCCAGGCTGGGCGTTCTGATTGGCTTAACGCTCCAAGGTGCTTGTTACACACGTGTGGTGTCTGCTTGCATGGTCACGTTATTCAGTAGCAAAATATACTAAAATAGCTTTCATGCTTCGTAAGATAGAAAGCAAGTATCCGACATTACTTGCAAAACGACGCTAGGTATGTTGACGGTCGGACGCTATCTGCGCGCGCGCGCTCTGCTCCCGGTGTCTTCCGGTGTCGCTCTATAAGGCGCGCGTTGCTATTGGATGTGACCATTGACGTCAGCAGGAGAGCGAAATACGAAAGGGAATGTTGCTTTTATGCTGTCTGCTCGTGTTTTGAACTTCGAGGACTAATAACTCCAATCCTAGCTCACCCATTTTCATAATTCTTTTGGCGTTCATCTCAGCATTCGATCCTACACACTCTGCACAACTGCAGACGGCAGTTGAAAAAGTGTCGCAGGGCCCCTTTAAAAAGAACTTACCGCTGCAGTTTCCTAGCACCCTGTCAACTTGTTTTGACCACGAGAGATCAAATAACAATCCACAATACAGTGGAACCCCGTTCATACGTTTTTCAGCTGACAGGGGGGGGGGGGGGAAACGTAACAGCCGGGAAAACGCAAGAGTGAGGAAAGCTCCCAAAATGAATGAGAACAGGGCCGCTTTGATTTCAAACAATTTATTTCAGCAAGGTTTGCCATCTAGGTCGCCGACCGATGATCCGGACAGCCGCGCGGTACCGCTAGTGCCAACATAGGCTTATTGTGTTAAAACCGGCCGATATTTCGGACGGTTCCTAGCTCTAAATTCGATAATTAGGACTGAGGTTTAGTTCCAGCGTGACGCGCCAATTTTGGAGGCAAGTCGCCCCGTCACTGCGATCACCGCATCCTGTTCCGGCAACCGCGCGTGGTTTGTGATTGCGAGTACGGCTGGTCGCGTCGGGTCCGCGATCGCTCGATAGCGCTCTGACGTTCCGGCTTCAGTGCTTGTTTACCGTATTTACCCGCATAATTTGCGCCCTCGCATAATTTGCGCACCCCTGACATTTAGCCAGCAATACAAAAAAAAATTCCTCGTATATTTTGCGCTCGCCGTCCGGCACGAACCAGCTCGCCGGCGAGCAACGGACAGATTTTGGACAGCCGCGCGGCCGCGCCCCTCGCTGCGCGGGCGTGCACAGACATACGCAAAAGGGGCTGCGAGTGCGATGTTCCTTTTTCCGATTCTTTTCCTCAGAAGCCCCCAGAGCCCAAAGTACAGTCGCTAGAATAAAAGCACTCGAGTGGGGGCGACGAAAACGGTTGAAGCAGAGATCAAACGCGCCTGGCCCATCTCCGTCGCTCGGAGGCGATTACATCACCCCTATCGGATCGCCTGCCGTCGAAGCGGGGAGGAAACGCCCTGCCCGTCTTTAACGAGCATGAAAATACGCAAAGGCGGGAGGGGGGTGGGGAGTGTCGCTCGGCTGCCGAGATAGCGCTGGCGCTATCTGCGTCGCATGATGCGTTGCAACTGGCGCATGATGCGTCGCAACCCGGCACGCCGTACCCGCCCGGGCGTCGCTATTTTGATTTTACTTTTGTCAAAAGTAAAATCTAAATAGCGACGCCCGGACGGGTACGGCGTGCCGGGTTGCGACGCATCATGCGGGAACACGCCCACAGTTGCGACGTAGCAGCGGGGTTTGCAATACATGGGACCCTATGGGAGCTGTGCCGGGACCGATGAAAAACAACGTAACAGCCGGGAAAACGCAGCAGTGAGGAACGTAACAGCGGGGTTCCACTGTATATGAATAACAACATATGAAGTCCTAAGTACTTCTAATGCGTAACTTCTGACAAGCGAAGGTCTTCCGTACCATAGCAGTAAATTAGTGGCTTCTTTTTTAAAGTTACCCGCATATACACTGCCTTTTCAAAATTAATGCACATTTGCCATTGTTTACACCAGTCAACTACCTTATGGAAATCCCCGGTGGCCTTCCTCCATTGTTATTTCTTTTACAACACACAGTCGTCACCGTAAAGCCTGACCTTTACGGATAAGTTAGCGACAATATCATTGATATATAACAAAAAGAAAAGGGGTCCGAGAACGGATTCTTGTGGGTCGCCAGACTTGAAAGGAACTACATATGACACTGTTTTATTTACATCAACAAACCGATGGTGGCCAGTAAGATAGGCTTTAATCCATTCTGTCATTTTGTCATTTTTAACACACCGCGTACCTTATAAAGCAGTGAGACACCTTGTCGAATGCTTTGCTAAAATCCATAAATATGGCATCTGTTTGTTTCCCTTTGTTTATAGTTCTAGCAAAGTCATGTACGATCGCAAGGAGCTGAGTGGTTGTCGAGCGGCCATTTTAAAACCTATCTGTTAAAACTGTATGTTCGTAAAGAAAACTAATTATAACTTTGTGAATGATATGTTCTAGGAGCTTACAGGATGTTGAAGTTAATGAAATAGGCCTGTAATTTGTTCTGCAGGCTTTGTGCCCTGATTTATCTAAAGGCTTGACCCCAGCAACTTCCCAATCTTCCGGTAATGTTCCTTTATTAATAGACCTCGCAAATAGAACGTCTAAGTATTTCGCACACCATTCTGCAAAACCCTCTGAAAAACAGTTTGGGATACCATCAGGCGTTGGAGATTTCTTGGTGTAAAGCTTTAACAGTAAATTCAGAATGCCATGTTCCCAAGTAACAAGGTCAAGAAGTGAAGGCAGTTTTGTAGAAAAGCATGGTAGACAACCATCTTCGCTTGTAAATACACTCTTGAAATCGTGATTAAAAGCAACACGCAGTATTTGATCATCCCGCACACTTTTACCATTTACGAAAAATGTGTCAGAAGATAAAGAAGCCGGCGTCACAACCCTCCAGAACCTCTCGGGAGATGATCTGATAAAGTCTTGCAGTAATGTATTGTCATAGTGGTGTTTATCTCTGAGAATTGTTTCTTCAACTGTTGCCGACAGCTTATGAATAGGTTCTTGTAACTGTTCATGATTATGCATTCTTACTTGTTTCTTTCTCAAGCGCTGAAGCTTCCGTCTGATTTGTAATTACTCCGGCGTAATCCATGGATATCAGCGCTGAGTCTTCTTCGCTATTTTAAGAACGAAACGCTCTATAAAATCAAAAACCAAACCTTTGAAAAAGCGCCAGGGGTCATCCACACAACTAAGGCTCGCAAAGTTATCGTAATGGAAAGCAAGCATGCGTATTGTACACTCATCCTGTGCTCTTGAAAAATTGGGTGCTGATCGAGCCGTATTAGATTGATTGGCTAAGACATTGTTAAGTGCCAGGACAAGCGCTTTACGGTCTAAAATACCTGCTGTTACTGAACATGAAATGTTTTCTTTTATGCTACTACTAACAAGCAAGAGATCAAGAATAGATCTTGAATCATTTTTAATTCTTCTGAATTCTTTAAAACTTGTAGCAGATCAAAGGTGACAGCTAGATCAGCCATAACGTTTCAGCACTTTGAGCTGAGTGCGAGGAAAAATATGCACCAGTTGATATTTGGCAGGTTAAAGTCTCCAGTTAGAATCAACTTGTCATCTTGTTTTGTGTACGAATTCAGAGAGGTTCACAAGCACTCCAGGCAATCAACAGTAGAGTTCGGAGGCCTGTAGACAGTCCCAAGGACATACTTAAGGTTATTCACGTATAGTTTACGAAAAATGCTTTCTACATCGGGAACATCAGGCATTGTCTGTAGTATTATTGACGACTTCTAGAGTAAAGGAATGCCCCCGCCTCTTCTGTCGCGATCCCTACGCAACACCTTATAATTCCTTGTTACAAATTCACTGTCAAATTCTTCTTCTTCGCTATTTTAAGAACGAAACGCTCTATACAATAAAAACCAAACCTTTGAAAAAATGCCAGGGGTCATCCACACAAATAAGGCTCGCAAAGTTCTCGTAATGGAAAGCGAGCATACGTATTGTACACTCATCCTGTGCTCTTGAAAAATTGGGAGATGATGGGGAAATTATGTCATCGCTTAACCAAGTTTCGGTTAGTATGGCTATATTGGAGTCCAGTAAAAAAAGCATGCTCTCCAGTTGCGCAGTTTTATTGACAACACTGCAGCAATTCACGTTAATAGCGAGGGGCCTACTGCTGATATTATGAAGTCATTTCCTTTTGGAAATTTTGAAGAGCTTTCTCTCGGCTTCTTCCCAACCAAACATTACCGAGGCAGCACAACAACACTGGACCAACCTTCGCTCAACGCTGGAAAATATTGGATACAATATTGGAACTACATTGGATTTCGGGGCCCGCTGCTACACTTTTAACTAGATTAGTCCTAATGTTGGATCCCAGTCGTCTAACGTTGGAAAAATTGGGAAAAAATGGCTTTGGCCAACATTGTCCATCGTTTGTATTTTCAATATTGGTAAGCCTGTATAAACAATGGGAGCTCGTACCGTTCTTTCCAGCCTTTATTGATGGCTGTCCCATCATTTTTTGCCAGAATTCCTCGTTGGGTGAGCCAGCATTTCTTGCCAGCCTTCTTTATTGGCTGATCCTATATATTCCCCACCTTTTTTATTTGATTTACTTAAACTTCCAGCGTTATCATGCACGCACTTAAATTTGTTTTTCTGAGGCTTCTGGCTCTAGGAAAAAGCAAGAATATCCAGTAACTTATGGGAGTAACAAAAGCTTTATTTTGTACTGCATTGCCACCTTCGGAAATGAATGTTGTTGTGTTCACGCTTCGTGCTAATGACGATAGCATAAAACAGACATAAATGGTCAATGCACTCGTATGTTAATGCCGAAGCGTATCTTTCGAACACATACGCTCATACAAATAAGCAAAATGCCTTCTTTGTAACACTATTTTTTATGAGTTTAAGAGGCATGAGAAGGGATTGAAAAGCAGGTTCTGATAAAATCAACAAATAAATATTCACTCTAAGTTGGAAGTCCACTGTATACGATCAGCCTCGAGAAAACTAAACTGCATAAGCACCATAAGCAACAGAAGAGGCACAAGAAAACATGCGCCTAAAACTATGCGACACGTTATAGTTTACGTGCTTATTAAATCGTGGAGAAGCTGAAGCTTGAAAGGTTCTTTAAACGATTCCACGAAATAGTTGAATTGCAGAAATTAAACGCTTCCTCAAGTAAAACAACATAAGTGAATGTTAGGATATGGTGATGTGTTTCGGCATGCATAATTCGGAACAGAGGGTATGTGCGGACAAACCGACGACTTCTAAAGAACCGAAAACCAGGAACAAGAAATTACTGTTAAAGAGCAAAAGGAAAAAAAACAAACAAATATGAAGGTCACACGAATCAAAACTGCTTTGCTAGGAGCGATTACTTGATCTGCCGCGATGTATACAACAAAGCCCACTACGTGTGTATTTACGAATATACAAATCTAAAGAGAACACGCAGTAATACATACTATAATAAGTCCTGCACACACCTAAATGAGGGAATGGGCATAACGGAACGCACAATGAGTAAAATAAACAAATGGCTAAAATCGGTACAAAGCTTTCAGGAAAACCTTTAGAACTGTCGGAACACGTTGAGGCTCATATGTTCAGTTCACTTAAAATGTCCAGTCCAAAAAAGCGCAGGGCTGCCACTTTTTCACTATGCAGAAGCCTGCAGTCGCAAGTTCCGTGTCCGTAGACTACTCAGGGGTTCCGACTGTAAAATCTCCAGTTTCAGCAGATATCCGATGCCCGTGCGACACAACCTGTATGTCCCAAAAACCTCTGCCGAGTGAAAGCCGCTTCGCCTGCCTCACCCCCAGCTCGCTAAGAAGAAACATGTCAAACAGGTATGCGAAGCAAAACGGATTAGTGCAGCTCCCCCCCCCCCCCCCCCCCACGCCGCGGTACGCTTCTATGTTCGGCGGGCTCCTGTGGCTGCTGCTCGAGGTAGAAAGTTGACAGAGGCTTTTCTTTACCTTCCCACGTGTTGCATATACCGTATTTGCTGATGCACAACTTATAGGTGCTTACTCTCGCATACCACGTAACTCGTGCTTTTTTCCTCCATGAATCTAGGAGTTCACATACTTTCGGAATATCGCGTAAGGAATCTTTACGCTTGCTGATCTGAGATACATCAAATGAAATGTATCACGAAAACGAATGTAGCTTTCACTCAACAGAATGCGTACCTTAACAGTCAAATGCATTCGTGGGCTACATTCAAGCATTAGCGCATGTGCGACTCGGAATCGTCGTCACTGGTGCTGTCAGCGGCATCTCTAAAGAGCGACTCGTATTCACGTGTCCAAATTATCGTGGCGGCACGGTTCTCAGTTAATCGGCAAACACTATGTTGAATTTGTTTTATAGGAATCGCCAACATGTCGCTATTAAACAATCAAAATGCGACCGGCTATGGCGAAGCCTGTGCTACCGAACACTCAGTACTAAAAAAGGACAGCGCTAGCCTGCGCCACGTGGCCCTGGGTGTCATGGGGAGAGCATGCAAGTGATATTTTTGCGCAAACCGTACGTAAAGTTGGGAGTGCAGAAATTATGCGTGGGTGCTAATTATGCGAATGCACACGGTACGTACATATATTTCAATGTTGTTTCAAATGAAAAAGAAATGATTGCTTCCAATATGTCGGTTGTACTTCCCAATGTGAACAACATAGGCGCGACAATATTTACGTCTCGACAATATTATCTCGCAATCAGCATTGGCTATCCTGTATTGGCGAAAGCAGCTAGAATGTCTGGACAGTATACACAGCCTACTTCTATAATTTTGCAAATATTGCTGTGACAACAGATAAAGTGACCTGCTATGCCATGCACGTGGGCTCGGAAGCCACTAACATGCAGCTGGGCATTTTGGACCATGCGATGGCATTGTAGATGTAGTTTGTTCAACTTCCAATGTGCAAGTTCTAGCCTACTTCATACACACTTAGCTAGAACTTGCACAAATAAACAATTGCGTAAATTATAGAGATAATCTTTCCCGCTGCACTGAATACAAACACTGACTTTTCTGAACTCATTCGCGGCATTGAGTCGAGCTAGTAGTCCCTTCATATTGGTAAAAGTGGAAATACATCATATGTACTTGCCACCATGTGTACTTGCCTTCCTGTATATCATGTGTACTTGCCAATGTTACTAGCATTGATGCTACAACTCTTGTGTGCGGACAATATTGTCCGATGCAGGACATTGGAAGGCCAACATTGGCGATGAAGTGAGATTGGTTGGACAATATATACAGCCTGCCGCCATTACATAACCAATATTGATAGGACTATGTGGAAACTGACCCATCATTGCCAACCTTGTGGATTGGCCCCGCCAATAATGTATGCTGCATGGCAACTATGGCCCACTTTCGCCTTCTTTACAGGATGGAAGAACCAATATTTCAGATTTAATGGTTATGATGGGCCATTGTTGGAGGCCCTAATAGATGGTATTTCCAATGCTGGCTTATGGGTGGTATCACAGGGCTTGATTGGACCTCCGTAAGCCATCAAAAAACAATACTGGCCCGAGCATCTGTGCTGCCTGGATACGCAGTCTACACTCAGCTTATCAAAAAGTAGTTTAGCCTTAGCAATTTTCTTTTTCCTGTTTAGTACTTTGCCATAATTTCTTCCTTATTTGGCGTACCTTTAACGAAAAGTCGTCCGTTACAGAAAGTTTCGTCCCCTTCAGCTTTGAGTAAGCTTTAAGTGTGGCGAGTTTCTCACGATAATCCAAGAGTTTTGTTATTGCTGGGCGGCTCCTGCCAGCGTTTTCGCCTAGTATGTGGCACCTTTCTACGCCACCAACACTGAATCCTAACTTGTCCTTGAACAAGTCCTTTTGCAGAATTTTGTTAGGCTGTCCGATGTTTCCATGTGATGATCCTGTTGTATCCCACAAAAAATCAAGTTATTGCGCCTACCTCTATTTTCTATGTCATCTATCTCATTCTGCAATAATGACACTTGTGTTTCTAAAGCCGTGCAAGTTGCTTTCATGCTCTTAAGTTCCGGTGCTAAGAACTTTAAGACAGACAAGCTAGCCTCTAAACCGCACAGTCTTTCCTTCGTATCGGCTATCTCTGATTCCATTTTAGTTTGAGTCGATATCAGGCTATTAATGGTGGTCATCATGCTATTTTGCCCTTCAAGCAATTTCATCAAAATTTCCTTTTAAATAGGACCTGGGTTTCCCTCAATATCGCCACAAAACAATAGGCTTAACATATAATGAAACACATCAGACAATGCACGAGTAACACGTATTGGTCAGGGCAGCAGCACCAAGAAACTGTTGTCACAGCGATAACACTTCATAGGCAAGTAAGAACTCACCTGCACCAAGAAAGCAGATCGGATTTCGAAGTATTGTCCCGAAGCGCTGCTGCCGAGCCCGTTATAAAAATCTTGCGGTGCGACTCATCTTAAAGCAGAAAATGCAGCTACTCTGCGCTGAAGTAGCCTACCATTAGCGTTGTTTTTTTTTCAAATATTCTTATATGATTGAGCAAAGTTGAATAAAATCCTACCGAGTGATCGTAAAACATATGTATTGTTTATGACATTGCTATGATAGTGTTTAACACAGGCACCGTCATCGCAACTGGCGGCGTATAACGTTTACGTGTTGTATATACCGCGTGGGAGGAGCGGTCATACATTAGAGGTAACTTGCTTGCTTGGCTCCTCAGGAGGCCGGGTTCGATGCCCCCTACTGCTTGCTAGGTTGCGTCTGTTCCTGTGTGCTTATGTTTATATTTAAATCACAAGCGACGACAAACGGCGTGCCTTTCTTATTTTTAGGTGTGTTCTAATGATATCTTAGATGTCTATTTTAGTTGGTACATCATTGTCATAGACAATAAAAGTCACACACTTGGGCTGGAAACCCGAGTACCGCAGCCCCATTATTACGGCTATGAGCCACACTTCATTGCAGTGCCGTTAACCGTGACGTGCTATCGCGCTCAGTATGAGCTACACAACGCGGGCGCGTGGCCGAGCGTGCTGCAAGGTTGTACAGTAGCGACGATCGTGGCATATTTTCGATTTATCAGGAGAGAATTCGGCTGTTCCTGAGAATGCACATCACCCCCACATTCTTGCTTTCACCCTCGCCCTTCTTTATTTAGAAGAACCTTCTGCCTTTGCTTTTGCTCGCTGGTTCTGTCTTTACTGAAGAAAAAAATGTTGCAGTGGCTTAGCCAGGCTACGGCAGGATATACGTAGCGTTAGCAAAGGTTCAGCTGATTATTCTTAGCTTTCCTGGTTGTCTAGATTGTCTAGGATTAGCTTTATTGTCATGCTTACTGCTGCTCCAACCGCCGCCGGTCTGCGCATTCCAGAGGAGTGACGTCTGTTCATTCCTCCTACGCTCAACCGCTAATTGCCAGGCAACTACTTCGGGATCCGATGAGTCAAGCTTCTCCGCTCTTCTGCGCTGTTGAGCAGCATTTGCGCTCTCCTTCTCCATGGCTATACCACACTGGCAAACGCCAGTCAGGAGCGCAGCGGCTCCAGCGCAGTGTCAAACGGCGACTGCACAGCGAGCGCGCGCCGGCTCCAGTGCGTCTACCACGGCTACGACGTCACTCCTCTGGAATGCGCAGACCGGCGGCGGTGAGTCGCGCGCGGAAGCGCGGAGTGCGCGAGAGGTGCCGGCTCCGGTGGCTCCGGTGCGCAAGCTGTGTGAAATCACTGATCCTTGCGCATGCGCAGCACGGCTCTTGATGTGCCGCGCGAAATGGGCTTGGCTAGGCCACTGTAGCTAACGCTACAAAATTCGAGCACAATACATCGACTTCACCGCCCACCAGGCATGTCGTGCGAATCTTATCAAAGGATGAGCGTTAACTTCGTGCAAGAATGGATATGCAAGTGCTGTTTTACTTGAATTGGGTACTTTCAGATTGCGTCATGCTTCTAGAGAAAAGAGAGAGCTGGCGGCGACGTGGGCCGTGCAATATTTTCAGTAAAAATTTTTAGCAGAGCTGTGCTGCCAATTCCCAACGCGTTGCCATTGATACCGTTTCGGTGAACGCTAGCAGCATTTCTTCTAGGGGTGCAGCAGTTGTTACTTTGTTGTTTACAACTACGCTGACAATACGTTTTAATAACACTACTTATGAACATAAACCACTCTCCAGTCAGTTCGCCAAGGAAAAGGGGAGGCAGGAAGGGGGGCATGGATACGTCAACGTGAGATTGTGTGCAGTGTTCTCGAATAATAAACGTACCTGGTTTTCGAAAATAATTGTGTGGACATCAAAAGAGAGCAAAACACTGCTGGAATAATAAAAAAGGTTACTTATATTTAAGTGAAAACAAAAGCTGCGCTGCTTTTTCGTTTTTTATTTTTGTGCAATGTCCATTAAGTGTAGCTTGAAATGGCGAGGAATAGTCAATTTCTCGCAGTCAAAGAAATTAGCAACAGACAAATACCACTGGTATTGTAATATTTTTTTCTGGAATACAAAGCAAATAACATAGTGAACAAGCCATAGTCAAAATAATTATATGAATAGCAATGCGAATAATGCATACTGACTTCATTAAGAACGCATAAAAAAGGCATAATTGTGCACAAAAATAAAACGAAATGAAATTACACTAATATGCATAGCATCAGAAGCAACTACACGGGAATTTCTGCTATTCCCGCCGGTAACTTCGTCGATGGTGCTTGGGTGCGGACCCAAAGCTGACCGGCTGCTGCTAAACCGATGGCGCGTCAGCGCTGATAATATTGAGAAGCAAGAACTCGAGTGACGGAACAGGAAAGCCGATGAAGCGTTCGCCATGCATTAGTCGCGGGTCATGGCCCCTTGCACGGCAATCACATCCTGCATTTTGGACTGTAGTGACGCGTACAGATTGTCAATGAAACTGCGTTCATTTTGGAGGCGCATCCATTCTTCTTCGACAGTGCTCCATAGCTCATCGGCGGATGAACTGTGTAATCCTCTTTTGCACAGCCTGACCTTCATTCTGCCCCATACGGCCTCAATGATGTTCAGGTGTGCCCCTTTGGGGACCCACCTGAGGCGCCGCACCCCTCGCATATTGAGGAGCACTTCAACAACCTTTGTAGTGTGGACAGGTGACAGGTCTTGCTGGAACAGGAAGTCCCCGTCAGGAAAAGGCCCGTCCAACGCGTAAGGTATCATAACGTAATCGAGGATGTCGCAGTACTTTGCCGATGTCAGCGGTCCCTCAGTGCGGTGCAAAACGCCAAGCCCATCACGGGACACAGCGCCCCAAACACTAGCAGCCGTGCGTCTGCTCGATGCTATTTCTTGCACGTAGAGGGGGTCGTAGCGGGCATTGACAGGGCGCCACACGCGTCGCTTTTGGTCCCAGCGTGTTGTGAACGTAGATTCATCAGAAAAAAGTACTGTTTTCCAGTCGTCCATGGTGCAGGAGACGTGTTCTGTTGCGAAAACGCGCCGTCTTGTTTGGCAAGGAGAGGTGCGGCTTCTGGGCCGCAACGCGGCTCTTCAGTTTGGCTTCCGCTAGCCGTCTTTTTATTGTTGACGCGCTTGCAGGTACTCCAGCGGCGGCACCGATCTCTCTGGTAGTACTGAAGGGGCTTGCCTTCGCGGCATCGAGGATGTCGGCGTCCTGAGCAGCAGTCGTTGCACGAGGGTGCCGTTTATGTGGAGCGTCGCTGATGCGGCCTTCTTTCCTATAAGCTGGATGGTGCGATTTACGGTCTTATTAGACCTCCTCGTCATCCCTGCTATTTGGTGTTGAGTATACTGCTTCTGGGACAGTTCAACTATCTGCAGGCGCTCACTGTTAGGCACTCGGGACATTTGCCAACATCAAGAACAATCAGTGTTTCACAGTGCACGTTACACACAGCCACTTTCACGTAATACGGTAAGCGGCGCATCAGCCTGGAATTCCCAATTGAATAAAATGAAGCTAACAAAAAGAGCAAGGCTAGGTATCACGTATTTTGTGAAGCCCCCCCCCGACTTGCCGAGCGCAAAGTTTGGTCTGCAGGACACGGTGGCAGTTATCATTTTCGAAGCTGGTATCACCACAGGGCTAAACGAGGGCGAGTGTGAAAGCAAATGGGGTGATTTGCATTCGCAGGATCAGCAAAACTCTCTCCCGATAACTGGAAAATATGCCACGATCGTCGCTACTGTACAACCACGCACGCTCGGCCACGCGCTCGCGCGGTATAGCTCATGTTGAGCGCGATAGTACATGACGATGTGTATCATGTTAGTGGCATAAAGATTAGTCGCCAACCTCTCCTTCAATTACATTTATTAAAAAAAGATTAGTCAGCTATGTTTTTTTTTAAATGATACCGTACCATTCAAATTGTAGGCTTATGCCACAGGAACGAAGGAAAGAGACGGTGAACCGTAATCCGCGCTAGCAGGGAACGCGAGCCGCGCCTTCACGTGCCACAGCCAAGCGCCGTCTTTATTTCTTCACTTGCGGCCGCGCGCTTTCCGTTTTGCACGCCGCCCGAACGAGGGTGCTACAAAATAATTGTGTCCATAAAGTGAACGAGACGACCAGGAGAGCGTGGATAGATAGATAGATAGATAGATAGATAGATAGATAGATAGATAGATAGATAGATAGATAGATAGATAGATAGATAGATAGATAGATAGATGCGGTCGATGTTGCTCAATTTTGCCAAAAAAGGCTTCGCGTTTAATACGCAATACAACAAAGTCAGAAGACGCGTTGGAACGGGCGAATAAATAACATGCAAAGTGAAGGCCCTTTACTAATAAGACGTTGGGGATGGTAAAGCCAGAACGGCAGACCTTTAAACCTGCCCCCATGATGATGTTTTCTTACTAGGACTCCTCGATATTGCACGTCTGGCTGGCTGCGTGCTGCCAGAGACGACGCGCGTTCGTTTTTCTCGTGTTGCTCCGCCCACCGCGTGGCGCACTTCCGGTTGGCGTTCGTTTTGCTGTGGCTGGCTTCTCCTGGCGACCCAGGACAAAATCTGCTAGACGCTGCCAGTACAAAATCGTCCTGGCAGCTTTCTGGCAGATCTCTGGCTAGCAGACGCCAGATTGTGATGGTCGCACTCGCTTGCCACCATGTTTCACAGACTCGGCGGATTGTAGCACTGGCTTTTGGGGACGTCTCCTTCGGACTTCTGTTGTTATTACGTTTGTCGTTGAGTTGCGAAGCTCGTTCCGCCGTTCAAGATGGTTCATTCACACGGTGTGGCGAACAGTTGGAACTTTCATTTATTTATTTTTTACTGTCATGCGAACTTCCTTAGTTGAAGACGACGACCTCTTGTCTTGCATCAGCTCCGTGTCCCAAAGGTTGAGGACATTCGTACGCACACGCAGCGGTGCGCCATCGTGGGGTAGTGCCCGTTCTTATCTTTTTAGCATTTGTGCTGTGTTATCTCGTGCTTGTACAAAAAGTTTGCAAAGACGGTAATTTGCAGGTACGTTTCGCTTCTTCGGCCGTTTTAGGGTATGAGTGTGATCATTCCAATGCGTTTCAACATTCAACTAGAGCTTCAGTGTTGATAAATATGAGCGCTGACATGAGTAATAAAGATGCGGTAGCGCTGCTCGTAGGTCTCTGTTGGAATGCACATTCCATGTGCTAGTGCATGCAAGGCGTGCAAGAGCAAAGACGAAGGGACACCCTTATTTCTTGGGATGTGTGCGTGTGTGTCCGTTTTGCGCTTTAGTATTTATATCATGCAGCGCGCCTGTCGAAGCCGACTAGCTCGTACGAGAGCGCTTCATCAGTTGAGTGCTTCGGCCCCTAGTTAGACTGGAGGTATTAACTCATCGCCTGGCAAAGAGGCACCATCAGCAAATATAGTCGAATACTTGCAATACAGGACTTGTTTCCTACAAAAGCGCACGTAGTAGGCGAATTATTTCCGTTTCGATCGTCGAGGGAAGGAAGAAGGCGAAGTAATTAATTCCGGTGGGCAATGTGGCCTCTCGAACTGTTACTTTTGGAAACATGATCACGTTCGCGAGACCTGGTATCAAGGCGCCGCACATGTGGGACAGTAGCGATTTCTGCGCTGTTTAAAAATGACCTTGTTAAGCCCTCTTCACGTTAGCGACACAGAAGCTTACCGGCGGTTTTGTCCGCCGACGGCAACAATTAATGCAACATAGGTCCAGCGCCAATTCGCGCGACATCTTGCAAGCATACGCAAAACACAGTGGCTCGAGAACGTCGCGTCATCTCTTCGGAAAACCAGCCACATATATTTAAGCGGGCAACACCGAAGGAACGAGCTCGATCGCATGGCGCCATGTTTGTTTACATTTATGCTAGTCCGGCTCGGCGTTCGATCTTACAATCTTCGCGTGGCTTGGGGTTGTCTCTGGGTTGTCTCGGGTTACCAGCGCACGTGATTTCCTGTCAGAGCCGGAACCAGCTAGCTGCCCTCTGGCTGCCAGCGGGCTGCCAGAAGTGCGAAGATCAAAGAGCCTCACTTTTTCTTCCTGTTTCCAGTCCTATTTCTTCCTCAAGTGGCGCCGTGACAGTGCGTTGACGCTGAAGCGTCATTTTCCTCACAGACGGAGTGAAAGTGCGGAGCATTAAGACGCGATTCGGTTTGGATTGAGGTCCAAACTAATGGTTCAAGAAGTAGAGGCGGGCAAGTTGGTAACACACGACACCAGCTCAACCTTTTAAAGCGCACGTAACACAGCCGCTCAAACCTTGTCTCTCAAAAATTAAGTCGGTGCTCCATATCTCAGGTGAACTAGTCCAGGATTTATTTTTATTTATTCATTTTGCCCTCAGGGTGGCGCGATGCATTGTGGAAAGGGACGTGCGAGAACAGCAGCATAGGGGACAACATCAACAACATCAAAAAGGAAAGAAAGTGGGGAATGATAATGAATGTTGTGGGGGAAAATTGGCACGAGAAGAGAGAGGCACGAGAAGAAAAAAAGCACCAAAAAGTTCACGAACTTTTCGATGATTTTTGATGCTTTTTGGTGCTTTTTGATCTTTTCTCCCGAAGTGAACCTTTTGGTGCTTTCACGAAGTGAAATCTCCACGAAGTGAACCATGACGAGTGAGTGAAGCACTGGGGAATGTTTGGTGCTACCGTAAATCACCCACGACATTGCCGGCTCATGCGTGTAAATGAGTGACAACGCGTGTGTACGTTTACACACGGATTGTCACTTATGCCCCTGGTGTTTATGAGTTTCCTGCGCTCCCACGTCGTAGATCTTGCCGAGTTCCGGATTAGTTTTGGTCAACGCGCACGCAGCGAATCCTTATGGTTCAACTACGCACAAGGGAAGTCAGTGCCTATATATACAGGGTGGTAGGTGAACGGTTGTGCAGCGTGAGCAGTCGGTTTTTTCAGTCAAGAAACTCGCTAGCAGACGCTGCCTGCGTCAGCGTTGTCGCTCGCGGGCGAGGGCACGTTCTCGTTCCTTGCGAGCTGGTGAACCATTCATTGCAGAAAGAGCGTTTCCATAGTCAACGCGCGCCGTTCGCTCTCTCTCAAGACAGCAGACGACACTGTCTTGGTGCACTGCCTCCGGGATCAGCCCACTAGTGCCACACACCGTCTGACTGCTCTGCCTCCAGGATCGGCGCAAACCCACACACGGTCACGCCGCCGCAAGCTCGGCCCTAAGGTACTTCGCCCCTAAAAGAGAGGAGACACACGCGCATTGTCGGTAGTGGTAACGCCGCCTATCCGTCGGGTACATGTTCCCGTCTACGTTAGAGATAACTATTTAGGATTTCTGACATATCAAGGCGCTATTGATATGCCAAGCCGATTACGCCCGTTTTTCCGTTCTTATGTCTTTGCACTCACGGCCGCTTCATAGAACATAGCCGGTGAGTGTTGTATGTAGTGGCCGTGGTGCAGTATTGCGCGTTTATCTAACTTGTTCCATGCATTTAGAATCCTATACCGAAAGCAAAGATGGCAAGTCGTGTGCGACTCCGTAGCAGCGACGTTTATTAGGACCTGATACTCGGCATCGAACCAGCCAAGGCCCACACACGATGATGACGAACCCGAGGCAATGAAGATGAAGATCAACCATAGCACGATGATGATGATAATGTACAGATGAGGAAGAAGTGCATAACGAACGCCCACAGTCGTTTCCTCGGCTAGTGATGATTCAGTGATATAACGCAACGGCATGTTTTCTCACATTGGTGCGGTCACGTCTGAAGAGAATATTATACTGTTGCAGTGTGGTATGGGCCGTAGCGCGAGAACAAAGAAAGACAGAGCCTGACTCGCATTGCCGTGTCTATTGATACGTCGCCTGCACTGTCACAATATACCGGATCAATCCGGCAGTTTGTACAGTTGTTGGTGTTTTACTTGTAGTGAAGAGACAAATAGCGAGAAAGGAAGCCACAGCTTCGATGGAAGCTACGTGCCACCGCCTCGTGCTTGGCCGGATTATGGCGCTTTGAGCAGTTACTAGCGCCTGACACGACTTCTCCACCAGATACTGCTTCCCTCAGGGCAATCGACTTCACTGACGTGTCGTTCAAGCAACGCAAGGATGCGTGCATGTTCTCTCTTTGATTTTGTGGCTATCAGCAATGGAGACCATCCCGCGTCAAGAATACTTCGCCGTCACGCTTCCCACTTCTCCATTCGAGACAACGTCCTCCATCGCCAAGGTTGTTCTGATGACCGGAAGCGACACCTACCGATTCTACACCGCATGCACACGGAAATCAGCGCCGCTTTTCCACAACGGGCCTGCAAAGCGTCCACGCTGGTTTTCTCACAACGCGCGACCTCCTGCTTCCTCGACGACAGTCATGAGCAATGCACACATTCGTGCTCAAGTATATCCGCGCTTGCACTTCAGTCTAAGCCCATTCGTCAGACAGCGCCGGCATCGCTTCCCTAGGCCGCTTGTGGGAACATTTCGAGAATGGTTGGCGTGGACCGCTTCACATGTTGCGCAGGGATAGCAGCTGCGCCCACAGCAACGGCTAGGAGATTGATGAGGATTTCTAGGGGTCTACGTCTACGCAGTGGAGGGTTCCGGCAACTTCGACTAACGGTGTTCTTTAACGTGTACTGACATTGCAGAGTATACGGGCTTCAACATTTCGCCTCCGCCGAAATGCAACCTTCAGATCAGCAGCCGAGTGTCATAGCCACTAGAACACCGTGGCGAGGAAGCGCGAGAGAAGATGCCTTCTTTAACAGCGAAGCTGTTATACCCGACCGTGAAATGTCCATGGTTAACAAAGACGGCATATCAAATATGCCGTTTTTAAGGTTATGAAAAGAAAGCTTCAGTGTCCTCTGGCTAAATTGGAAAAAGGCTTCTTCGTACCTAACATTTCATGCAACGAGATCAGAGCCCTTCAGCTGTGACATACTTTACGATTTGTTCGAGTCCTTTATGCTATGCTCTAAAGAACACAAGGTGGGTTGCAGAGGGAAGGAGAATCAGTACAGGCCCAATGGCGCTGCTACACCGCTTAAGCTAAAGCCCTTTGAGGGTGGAAAGTGGCGCCACTTTTTGATCTGCACCGCGACGCCCTTGCCGGAGCCGTCAACCTCTGTTTTTCTGCTCCCCGTGCGCGGGCCAGTGCATCCGCCACGCCGAACGGCTGCACCGCGGGATCATATGACCTTTACGTCACAAAAGCGGCGCGAAACTTGTTTTCCCACGCTTTTAGTTCAGTCACCACGCGCCTGCCAAGCGGTGGTCACCCTGCTCCTCCGAACGAGCGCTTCATGGGTGTTTCCGTTTTTAGGGATGTGAACTTCGTTGGCGGTGTAAATGCCCTGCTGCCACGGGTTTCAACGCAGCGGCTAGCCAGAGAAAGGGCTAGCATAATTTTCGATATGCCAAGGAGAACCGAACGTCGTCCGGAAGGAACGGCTTCATAACATAGGAACGAGGGATTTCGCCCTTTCTAGCACTTGATTGATTGCGAGCTGAGCTTTACGGCGTTCCTTAAAATGTTGAAGTTGCACCCAATTTTATCGCTCATTGCGTACTTGAACTGTTTCTTCAGTTTAGTATACATAATTCCTGTATCTGCTATGGTTGACTATTCTTGCCGTGACAAAGCTTCCGGTGTTTTCATGCGCTGGTGCTAGCATGGGCCAGGAGTAGACGCGCTGCTGGGCGTGGCGCCCTTTGACTGCCTGGCCCGAACTGACTGCGGGCGGCCACCCCCACAATGGCGCCCAACGTGGGGCCCCGGCTACGTTCAGGGAAGAACTGTGCTCGTGAGGGGAAGCCGCGCCGCTCGTTCCGCAGCCTATGTTTGAACGCCGTCCAGAGCAGCGTGATCTCCAAGCCTGCGCCACGACTCATCGGCACCGAGTAGCTCGCAAGCCGCCGTCAAGGCCCGTCGCTAAGCCAGAAGACAGCACGATCGAAGGTCGAAGAGCTCGGCCATAAGAACCGACAGCGCGTAGGCCGAAACACAGCGGACTAGGCTACGACGCAGACAGGGAGTGGAGCGGCGGTGCTGTCTCCTACGGTGCCGACTCTGCCCCAATAGGTACAGATTGTGGAGCCGGCTGTGTCGTAGTCGGTACCACCTGCCAATACGCCGGGAACAGGGCCGATAATGCGGAGCTTTTCCACTAGGTCAACTGTCTAGGAACGATGTGTGGTAAAGTGGAAGATTCTGAGCTCCGGGGCAGCATACGATCAGCTTACTGACATGCTCTATGAGGGAGCTGTCAATTTGAGCAAGATTAACCTGAGGGCCAAACGAGTATACGAATCAGTGCAGATCTTCAAGTTCTGAGAAGAGCCTTCAAACAGGCCAGCATCGACTGAGACGGGCCGGTGGAGCGACTGGCCAAAGGAAGTTACCAACACGAGCTAGAACTTGTTCAGTGGTTAAAACGCCTCTTAGACACCCACTAGCTGGGTCCTGTTGCCGTACCACACCATAAACCGGTTACGCCATGCCGTGCATCTATTCCACATCGGAGCTGCATGGATACCACGCCGCCCTGTAGAACTATTGCTAAGCCGAGGACAACTACGAGTGTTACCAGATCGGTACTGGAGGCCTTGTTCACCGACTCTCCAGGTGCCCAGAACACGCGCTCAGGGTGGTGCCTATACCTGGAGACGACACCGTAGCCGGGAATTTCTCCGACACCGGGAGAGGTGCGCACGTCGCAGTGCCCTTTGGGCACACTCTACGTCGGTTTCACCGAAAATCGCTGAATCCTGCAGAGAATAACCGCCAGGAACTGGTCCAAGCGTCTCCACGAAGTGGTCAAGAACTTCTGGATACCTGTTTCGCCCAGGTGTGTCCACATTTCGGCAATCTACGGCTCTTTGAAGTTGACACCGGCTGCGAGTGCGGCTCAGCCTCGTCCCGGCGAGGCTTGCGCCGAAGTTCCCAGCTATGGCTGTCCCCACGGGCAGTCTACGGCCCCAGCTTATGTAGTGGGTGGAAATCATGGCCGCAGATTCACAGCAAAAGCCCATAACAAATGAAGACGAATATCTGCAAGTGCATGTACGTAAAATCCCAGTCGAAAAACCCACCAGCCCGGGTCTGGTGTGTTTTACCCGTTCACACCAGAGCGGAAATTCAGACACGGGTTCTGGCGTGTCTGGTTTACCCGGCCGGTTTGGTGTGATCTGGCGTATCCGGTCGGTTTGGCGTGTTTTGGTGTGATCTGGTGTACCCGGCCGGTTTGGCATGGTTTGGTGGATCTGGCTAGTTTTGTGTAATCTGGCACCAACCGATCGGTGCCACATACTATAATTTCGCACGGTTACACAATGTTGCCAAAACAGCGGATGTTACTAATCTTAATACCATTGTGCCATGATTAAAATGTACTGTGGATCAAAATGTGCGCACTTTTTTATGCCCGAGAAATAATGGCAGGCTGCAAGTGTCACGAGTGCGAGCGTGGATCTCGGGAGCGCGTGCTCCGATGGATTGAGAGAGTGAGAGGCGAGACGAGAGGCGTAAAGCGTTAACAAAAACAAAGACGTTACTTTATAAACAGGAACACAAAGACATGAAATAGATGAAGAAACATCAAATCGCACACCAAAAGAGAACTAGAGAAAAACAAAGTTAACAACCTAAATAGCCTTCCGCGTTGGGCGCAGTTCCAACGGGAGTCTCTCAACACTGTGTCCGCGGCCGTTGCTCAAACTGAAGTAAGACACTCTTACATTGAATTCGTTGCGGTGCGGTTCGAAGTCGGTGATCTCTCGGTGGGTCGTGTCCCGTAGCTGTCGTCGAAGGTGCCGCTGGTGGTGGCCGCCGCTCACGCAAGGTCCGTCCTCGTCCGCCGCCTTGCTTCACTTGTGACGTGGCGGGTCATTGCTTAGGCCTAGCCCAGCCTAGGCCTCCTCATATGTAATGCCTGGTCTCCAACCAAGACCGGCCCTCTGCAGCGATTCTTCTGCCGGTCGTCCCGTTCTGCCGGCGAAGGTGGAGCGCTGCGGGTACGCCGGGAACTGCTGAAGTTCGGCCACTGCCACTCCGAAGTCCGTGCTCGATCGTCAGCCAGATCGACGGTACCCCGGAGCCCGACGCCCTCGTCTCCTCGTCACCAGACCGTAGCTGGCCAGACACCCTTCGTCGACCGGTGCCGCGCAGAGAATGCCAGCTCAGCCTTCTCCATGACCGATCTCTCCTCGGGCCGCGTGCCACGAGCCCGCTGTCACCCAATTGTGGACATCGACGTGTCCACGGCGCGTGCCTTCCCGCGCCACTTCGCTGATCTCTCCGTTTCGTCTGCTAGCCTGTGTTTGTGGGGCCCCTTACTCATGACACAGTAGCGACACTTATTGCTCAATATTAAGGCCATGGAGCTCACTGCGTCGTAGCATTGGCAGCCAAGATCACGACGTCAGGTCCACTTTCTGGCATGGGTGATTGAAACTGAGCTGCAATGTCGGAGATTGTCAGCGCATGCTTTGGGATGTTAAACCCCAGAAACCAATCAACCATGTCACCTGATAACAGCTCACTAAAGTAACATTAGCAGTGACTATACCATTGTGCAGAATATGCAACATGCTTCCCATACAGCCTGATATTGTGAAAGGAAATTTCAGCTCTTAAAAATATTTTAAGTTTCTTTTTTACTCCTGATGAAGCCAAGAAAGGCATAGGGGAAATTGTAGTTTTTTTATGTACTGTAGTAATTATAGAATAGATGGAAAGCAATTAAAGTGGCCGAACACACACACCCACCTCTGGTAAAGACCAAACCTACAACCTTCGGATAACGCATCCAATGCTCTACCGACTGAGCTGCAAAGGCAGTCATTCTCCCGTCCACATTATTGGGTACTCGTGTGTGTACAATCCCAGGAGTGCTAGACAGCACCACTTGTTGCCATGGCGATGAGTATGGAATACTTTGTGCCAGATGACGGCACGTAGAACATATTTTTTCTAAGATGGCTGCTGCCCAACTTGCCCTATGCTTTCCTTGGCATCATTAGGTTGTTTCTAACAAAGAAATATGCCCTGCCACTGTGGTCTAGTGGGTATGGCACTCATGTGCAGATACGAAGGTAACGGGATAGAATCCTGGCAGCTATGGCTGCAATGCAATGGAGGCGAAAAATTGAAGCCCGTGTACTGCGCGATATCATTGCACGTCAAAGAATCCCAGGTGATTGCTTATATACGCCGTCAGCAGCGGCGTATTAGCTAGATTTTCTTCTGTGATCTATTAACCTTTCCTTTCAGTCTTACTTTATTCATAATTACGGTGGTCTAGTGGCTAAGGTACTCGGCTGCTGATCCGAGGGTCGCGGGATCGAATCCCGGCCGCGGCGGCTGCATTTCGATGGAGGCGAAATGTTGAGGCCCGTGTGCTGTGCGATGTCAGTGCACGTTAAAGAACCCCAGGTGGTCTAAATTTCCGGAGCCCTCCACTACGGCGTCTCTCATAATCAGAACTGGTTTTGGGACGTTAAACCCCACAATACAATACAATAATTCATACTTTTTAGCGCGCTCAAAAGACACAGACACACAGAAGAAAGATACACGAGCGCCAACTCTCAGCTGTTTATTTTTTGGAAGAAGCAAACATATAAATGCTCAAAAAATGGCACAGAGCATGTGCGGCGCAAGTCATGTGACACATTATGGAGTGCTAAACAGAATTTAAAAAACTAACTCCTTGTCAGTTATAGCCACCGAAGGGTGACTGATGCATTTTTCGGCACGCCTGTTTATATGAAAGGCCTCAGCAACCTCACGTGTTAGTTTGTCTTTATCTGTAAACAAAATATCAGTATCGGAAAAAAAATTCACATTGGCATGACCTGCAATGATCTGACATGTGTGAAAAAGTTTCTTTCCCCAGTGCATTGGCACGCTCTTTTAGACGCATGTTGATGCATCGGCCAGTCTGTACTATGTACATATTGCCACAGGTTAAAGGTATCCTATAAACCACCCCTATTCGGCATTTCGTTAGCTTTGATTCTTCTTTAAGGCCACAGCTACATTTCCTTACCCCTCCTTTTAGCTTTTGTGCAACAGCTTGGCACAAATGTTTCGTCTTAATGGGGGCGCTGAAAACAACATCAATGCCATACCTTCCCCCAACTTTCTTAACCCATGAGAAAATTTATGTACGTACGGCAGAACCGCACAGTGCTTACAATCTTTGCTGAAAGGGTTCCTTGAAGTTGATGTTTGCACTCCCTTAACTAGCCTTATTACTTTATTGACAGCCCGAGTGATAGCAAGTTCCGGGAAACCTACTGCAGATAGACGTGCGACTTGTTTTAAAAGACTCTCCTTCATTGCATGATAGCAAGACCTCACCATAGCCCCTCGAAAACAAGACACAGCAATTCCATTTTTTACAATCTTTGAATGTCCCGATTTGTAGTGGAGCAAAGGTTTTTCCGATCTTGGGCTATACGTCCAGCACATGTGGCTAGGCAAAATTTTAATAGAAAGGTCTAAGAACTGTAGATGTTGGTCATTAACTATCTCATGGGTAAACTTGAGTCCTAAACCACATTCTCGAAAAACCTTAAGCACATTCACAGTATGGTACCTATAGTCAGCCCCATGAATTAGGCAAAGATTATAAGCACTGTGCGGTTCTGCCGTACGTACATAAATTTTCTCATGGGTTAAAAAAAGTTGTGGGAAGGTATGGCATTAATGTTGTTTGCAGTGCCCCCATTAAGACACAACATTTGTGCCAATCTGTTGCAAAAAACCTAAAAGGAGGGGTAAGGAAATGTAGCTGTGGCCTTAAAGGGCAACTCCGGCGATTTTTCAGTGTCCACCGATCTCAATAAAATCTTCATTATATATTTTTATCGATAATGTAATAATATATGCTAAGTCAGGCGGATGTAGGTCATTTAGTTTTCCTGCGAATGAATTTTAAAATTTTTTAGCGGATTCTCGCGCGGGCCACCCTATGTTTTTGACGTCATCACCTCCGCGCTGCCTACCCGAGCCAGCGGGCCTTCAAAAGCAAAACGACGATACTTCAGCGCTGAAATCGTCGCTGTCAAGATTAGAAAAGCTGGCATAACTCGATATATCGTCGGATGACCTCGCCACTGGCGTTTCATTGGTGCAGTTTCCATGTTTCTGGTGGCGGGAAGGTTGTGACGTCACCGCGCACGCTGCACGAAGCATCTACCCGTTTCGGTTTCGTTTTGAAGACGACTTTCAGTTGCTTATTTAAAATTATTGGCGCGTTTCTCAGCAAACTCAACCAGCCTGGCGGTTACAGGACTATCAGTACCATTGGAAAACATTGGTATCAGAACATGGTGAAAAAACCGCCGGAGTTGCCCTTTAAAGAATCAAAGCTAACGAAACGCCGAATAGGGGTGGTTTATAGGATAACTTTAACCTGTGGCAATATGTACATAGCACAGACTGGCCGATGCATCAACACGCGTCTAAAATAGCATGCCAATGCACTGGGGAAACTTTTTCACACATGTCAGATCATTGCAGGTCATGCCAATGTGAACCCGTTTTTTCCGATACTGATATTTTGTTTACAGATAAAGACAAACTAACACTTGAGGTTGCTGAGGCCTTTCATATTGCTACACGCATGCCGCATTTGAGGAGCTCGGCCGATGCGCGTGGCCACCATCGACGGAGAGAAGAAGAGGAAGCTCGCACTTGGCTCGGACTCTGAGCGGGAACGGTCTGCTTTGCAACCGCTGCTGATAGCCTGCATATAGCTGCTAATCGCGGTGCCTGGTCACTCGACGTCCCTGTAACATTGTGGTGGAGGTGGAACGTTCCCCGTCCTCGCCACGGAGCTTCGTAGCGGCCGCACCGTCCTGTTTTCAGCCATGGCTCCCGAGGAGAACCCCTCATCGCCATCTACAACTGCGGCGTCCACGACAACCTATGTCACGGTTTCCAATCTGCGGGATCCCGGAACATTCTCCGCCCAAGAAGGCGTCGACGTCGACGACTGGCTGAACATGTATGAACGTGTCAGCCGAAGCCACGGTTGGGACCCTACCGTAATGCTCGCGAACGTCATCTTCTACTTGGGGGGAACACCACGTGTCTGGTTTGACACAAACGAAGCCGAGATCTCCTGCTGGGAAGCTTTCAAGGCAAAGATTCGCGACCTCTTTGGAAATCCCTCAGGTCAGAAACAGATTGCGCGTAAGGAGCTTGCCACCCGTGTCCAATCGGCAACCGAATCCTATGTTGCGTACATCCAGGAAGTCCTTGCGCTTTGCCGAAAAGCAGATGAAACGATGACCGAGGCTGACAAGGTGGGCCACATCCTCAAAGGGATCGCGGACGACGCGTTTAATTTGCTCGTCTACAACAATGTATCTTCTATTGATGCCACTGTTAAAGAATGCCGCCGGTTTGAGTTGGCCAAAAGTCGCCGCGTCGTACAACAGTTTTCCCGTCTGCCTAACACGGCTGCTACATCCTCTTGCGCAGACGTCGCTCCCGCGCCCCCTTTCCATGACAGCGTGACGCGCATTGTTCGTCGGGAACTTGAAGCTGCCACTCCAGCGCCATATCACCCTCGCCCACTAGACGGAACCCTTGACCAAGTAGCTCCCTCCGTTTCAGTCATTCAAGCCGTAGTGCGACAAGAAATTGCCAATCTCGGTTTGCCGTCCGCCTACTCCGTCTCCCGACCTGACTTCCGACCACCAGTCTCGATGGCGACGCCCCGCATCGACACCTACCTTCCACGAAGATCCCGCAAT
Organism: Hyalomma asiaticum; assembly: GCA_013339685.2. NCBI lineage: Eukaryota > Metazoa > Arthropoda > Arachnida > Ixodida > Ixodidae > Hyalomma > Hyalomma asiaticum. Next base: position 128,455,408 of record CM023484.1, read on the forward strand.
CGGGATGAATGGAGGACCCCAGACGACAAGCCGATTTGCTTCCGCTGCCACAGAGCTGGTCATATATCCCGCTACTGCCGCACATCCTGGACGCCGCCCAATTGGAGCTCGAGTTCGTCCCCTCGCCGATATGTAGACCCACCCCGCTTTTCGCCCCGTCGTGTGTACACCCCATCTGACGCACCTGACACCCGCTCTTACGCTCGTTCGCCTTCACCTCAGCGCCGTCGTTCCCCGTCGCCCCAACCACGCCGCCATTCCTCGCCGACCACCTTTGGAGCGCCCCGGACGGAAAACTAGACCATGCAGCGCCTGGAGGTAGTGCTGCATCATTTTCATTGTGCCCAAATCCTCCGCTGACGCTAATTACGAACAAGAACTTAGTTGAAGTGCACATAGACGACATTCCTTTGACCGCATTAATTGATAATGGAGCCCAGATGTCCATAATGAACGCTGACCTTTGCCGTCGGCTCAGGAAAGTTCTCACGCCTCCCACTACTAGGGCCGTACGTGTCGCCGATGGCAGCACTGTTGCCGTCGCTGGAATGTGTACTGCTCGAGTAGGCATTGCCGGCCATCACGTTCCAGTACTTTTTACAGTTCTCACCACCTGCCCTCACGACCTAATCTTGGGGATGGACTTTCTTTCAACGCATTCTGCCCTGATCGACTGTTCTGCCGGTACTCTTTGCCTCGAACTTCCTTCTCTTCCGCATACTCGCCCAGAATTCCCCAACGCCCTCTGTTCTACATCCTTTGTTCGCCTACCACCTAAAGCCCTCACGTTTGTCGATCTGGCCTCAACATCACCGTTGCCCGATGGCGACTACGTCATCACACCTCTTATCGATGTCCTCCTGGCGCGCGACATCACTGTGCCGCACTCAGTTATAACCCTGGCCGGTGGACGCGTGTGCCTCCCTCTTCTCAATTTTGGGTTGGCAAAGCAAGTTCTGCCACGAGGCATATCTGTGGCCACCATCCGTTTGTTAACAGACGACGATGTAACTACCTTTGCTGCCGACGTCTGCACAGATCCTTCAG